>CM055973.1:5362500-6035000 GCA_029531755.1 Holothuria leucospilota
GCCCAAAAAACCTGAACACACAAATGATACCATTATCATAGTACTGGTGTCCAAAACGTAGAATGCAATCAGCAAGAAAAACATTTTTTCTCAAAATGGTCATGTGGTCCATTAGGACCTATGGACTCAAAAGACCTCAATACCCCAAATGAACTACTACCATAATACTAATGTCACAAATCCTCAACATAGTTAACATGACATCTGCAAGAAAAGCGCTTTGCACGATATGACCCATTTTTCAAAAATGCCCATTTTACCCATGAACCCAAAACAAACCCCTGAACACCCCAAAGATGTCATTACCATCATACTGTGACAAACTCTCCACATTGTAACATTAAATCTGAAGTAGAAGAAGCATTATGTGTGAAACGGTACATTTCCCAAGGGCCCCATTTTTTAGGACAAAACAAATCATTGAGGGCCCACATTATTTTTGGCCACAAAACTGTATGCCTAAACTAAGCTAACCTGCAGTACATACTTCCAAGAAACACATGTATACCAAACTTGTTTGCTAATGTAGTATAATATCACATAGGACATGTACCTAACTTTGTTTCTAACAAAACTGTTGCAAGGTTACAATTGTTATAATTTCAAACACAATTTGTATAAAAAAATACTTGTCCCAATAAAGCCTATTCGTCAGTAGGATATGCATTCATCATGTAACCAAAATCATATTTCTTGGAAACAAAAGTGTTTTCCCAATGGAAGCAAATGCTTCATAAAGTACTTTTCCTGAATTTTTAAAGTGTATTCGACTAATTGCTCAACGCAAAATGTTAATTGTGTCTGGTGTAACTTTATGTTAATCTCTTTTAATAATATCATTTGGCTTTGAATAGACGTTATTGTTAATCAAAGAATAGCAGTCAGACTGCTCGGCGGCTCGGCGGTACTTGGATTCGAACTCACAATCTTTCGATCAATAGTCCGGCGCTCTACCGACTGAGCTATCCGTCGGAGAAACAAAAATGTTGGGGTCTTCTTGGCAGAGAATTACATAACACGCGAGAGCAGGGAAGTTGTTTATTCGTTTTGTTAGGGAAATATGATATTTTGTCAAGGAAATTCCTAGAGCGAGGGATTTTTTTCGTTTTCGTTGAGTAACAATGAGTACTTGCCAGGGATGTATATAGCATGCGAAGAGCGAGAAAATGCTGATGTTTGAAATATGATCAGCTTGTTTGTTTTTGAACCGTCTTGCAGTACGGAATATATTTGCCAGATGGTTTATTGCCCGTTCGAAAGATCACAAAATTTGCTATAAAAAATGTGTGGAAACCTATTTTTTCAAATTTTCGATTAGAAATCATAATGTGTCAAAGATTCTCTCTAATTTTGACCAATTTTGTATTTTTTCCTTCTTTTTTCGCTTTTTTTTTTTAAATCCCTTATACCCTACAATGTTCAGACCGTACGTGGTTTGTAATCTTGTTTTCTTTGATTACGGATGCCTCGGAATGCCATTTTTTCTCTGGATTTTGTGTAACAAAAGAAATAAAAATGGCATTTTAAATCGTCCGTGAGTCAGTCGATTGGGCAGGAAATATTGGGAAAGGAATCTCAATGCAACTCTTCGTTCTTGTTAGAGAAGTGACAGTTATGAATGATACTCCATAAATGTTAGATGAAGAGAAACGTGGGTTTGAACATTACTATGAATAATACTCCGCGTAATGTTACGTAGAGAGAAAAGCGGGTTGGAACGTTGATATGAACAACACCCCGCGTAATATTACGTGGAGAGCACAATATTTGACCGCGAAGAAGTGCCTATTACGGATACAGGCCTACTCCGCGTAATATTACGTGGGGAGTAACAGTATTTGACTGAAGAAGTGCCTATTACGGATACAGGCCTACTCCGCGTAATATTACGTGGGGAGTAACAGTATTTGACTGAAGAAGTGCCTATTACGGATACAGGCCTACTCCGCGTAATATTACGTGGGGAGTAACAGTATTTGACTGAAGAAGTGCATATTATGGATATAGGCATTCTCCACCCAATGTTACGTAGAGAGACAAGTGAATCAGAAGATTAGTGCTAAAAGGTGTAAAAGTTAGCGGGGTATAAGTAACCCGGGTACAGAATTGTGCAATTTGTACACAACAATTAGTAAATCTGGCAGATTAGACGTGTCATCAACATGTGCAAAGTTCACAAAAGTGAGTTGTGTAAAAGTTTACTCAATACAAAGGGTAATAACAATGTAGTTTATTCCACATGTGTGTAAAATAATAAACCAGCAAGTTGTGTAAATCGCATGTAACCCTACGGGTGAGACTTTTTCGAGGGCTGTTTTTCACTCTCTGGTCTGGACAGTATTAATCGCCAACCCGAAATGTAAACTTACATTATGATTCCTTGCTACAGTATATCACATTAGACATGCTGATCACTTAGCTGTTTTATATTACAACACTAAAAGGAAGAAATAGAAAGAGAAAAAGATTGCGATTGGAACCGAATAAGAAGAAAACATCAGTGGGCAAAGAAAAAATGCAATAAATAACTAGGTCCGAAAGGATTCGAACTAGGGTTCTTTAGGTTGCAAGGCCCTTACCTTAAATACGAGACCTATGGCACTGCATGAATTGTCCATTTAGTTGAATTGTCGAATGTAGATTTATCGTTAAGAAAGATCGTAGAGTAATCTTGATATTGACTCGCTACATGCTGTTATACAATACGTTTTATTGAAAGAAAAAAATATTTTCTACATGCTGGTTTTAGCTAATTCATTGAGGAAAAAATGACCACAACATTCGAGTGGAATCGTAATCGATCTCGGTTCTCCGGCATGAAAGACGGATGATCGCGCAATGGTTCTCGCTTGCATGGCTGGTAATGAAAATTTCCCATTCTTTAATTGAGGGTTAACTGGTAATGATGTGACTGATACCGCAAAAGGGCTTTATTTTTTTTAACAAAGTCTCGCATTATTTCAGTGATAAATAATTTAATCAACCATAAGATTACAACCATTACTTAACTGGCCCAATACCTGCATATTTCTAAATATGTCGTTTACAAAGTGTAGACTTTGACTTCTGATTACCATAGTTTGCCTTCTGCTTGGATCGAAGACAATAGACCATCTTGTAAGTAATATGGGAAACTGATATATGAAGTATGGATAATAAATTACATTATCATGTAAGTGTGTCAAGTTATCGTGCTTTTAAGAGTGAATTTACTTCCAGTTTTCAGTTCTGATCTCTCCTGACCGCAAGTGACCTTTGACCTACATTCAAACAGTACGAATTACTTATTATCTAAGAAGAATATAACTTCCACACATGAGGCTGGACCGTTTATGCGGTTTTTCGAGATAGTCCTGTACTGACCCCTTATGATCTTGAGGTTAAACCGCAAACATTACTGTTCATGTACTCATTGTGAGAAACAAACATGTAAAGTATGACCCCAATTGACCTTTGACATGTACCAAACACTGTAGCAATTATGTACCATCCAAGAAAAATATAACTTCCAAATATGAGCGACATTTATGTTAATGAGACGAAGCTGGACCGTTCATGCGGTTTTTCGAGATTGTCCTCTAGTGACCCCATATGACAATGAACTTAATGCCCTTTTACTTTTTTATATTTACAAAATATGTTAAGTATGAGCGTCACACCATGTAATTGTGTCAAGTTAGCATGTTTACAAGCCAAATGCAATTTTTAACCTCAAATATTCAGTTTTCCTGGCTCTTGACCCCAGTTGACCTTTGACCTGCACCAAGCACAGTGGTAATTACGTGCTATTCAAGGAGAATATAACTTCCAAATATTAGCTACATTCATGTTAATGACATGAAGCTGGTCCGTTCATGCATGCGGTTTTTCGACCCCATCGACCCCCTTGAACCAAACACAGTAGGGGATATTGTACCCATTATAACAAATTCTAGGAAACATGATCTATATATACACCAAGAATCACAGTGAACCATGCAGGCAAGGCTGAGAAATCGCAAAGCACACACCGCGGGTGCACCCATACCTCGCTTCCTTAGCGGTACGCGGGCAATGTACCGGTAAGGAATTCGCGGGATTTCCCCATTAGCCTGGCTGACCTCCAAGTAACCCAGCAGACGTACGTGTCTGGAGGGCGGGCTGCTTGCCAAGGCAGGCACGTGCAGCCGCGCGAGACTTCTCATTGCAGCGACGGAATTTTCGGGCAGCTACGCCAGTTTCGAGCTCCGCGTGTTAGCTAGGAAAGACGTGCGAGAGCGGAGCTCTCGCCGGCTGTACCGTGTCCTGTTAAGGACATGTTGCTGAGTGCACCCATAGCCACAGGATCGCTCACACACCGCGGGTGCACCCATACTCGAACCTCGCTTCCTTAGCGGTACGCGAGAAATGTACCGGTAAGGAATTCGCGGGATTTCCCCATTAGCCTGGCTGACCTCCAAGTAACCCAGCAGACGTACGTGTCTGGAGGGCGGGCTGCTTGCCAAGGCAGGCACGTGCAGCCTCGCGAGACTTCTCATTGCAGCGACGGAATTTTCGGGCAGCTACGCCAGTTTCGAGCTCCGCGTGTTAGCTAGGAAAGACGTGCGAGAGCGGAGCTCTCGCCGGCTGTACCGTGTCCTGTTAAGGACATGTTGCTGAGTGCACCCATAGCCACAGGATCGCTCACACACCGCGGGTGCACCCATAGCCACAGGATCGCTCACACACCGCGGGTGCACCCATAGCCACAGGATCGCTCACACACCGCGGGTGCACCCATACTCACCCTCGCTTCCTTAGCGGTACGGGGGAAATGTACCGGTAAAGATTCGCGGGATTTCCCCATTAGCCTGGCTGACCTCCAAGTAACCCAGCAGACGGCATGTACACAATACATTTTTGAAAAATCGACTAAGTCCAAAACTCACATTTGTGCGAGTCCTCAGAAGGAAATTGGGTCCTCAGTAGTAATGTGTGTAAACATATGTAAGTCCTCTGTATAAATGGAAAATCGCACTTGGTATTTCTGACATGTGAACCAGCAAAAAATCACTAGTAGTGGCATTTCCGAGGACTTGCATACAAATGGGTCTATAGGGTAGGGTGAGGTGTTTTGAAGCCTTCTCAGTGCATTATTTTTCGAGGACGCAATTTTAGGTTCTTGGTACAAAAAAATGTCCTCGGATGAATAGCGGTGTTTCAGGTTCAAGTCCTCGGTCGGATAGAATTACAAAGCCACGCACACCCTCACACACACAAACACACACCCCGTAAAGTAGCAAACGTAAACACACACGCACATCAACACGACTGCATAGATTCACTTGCTGTCGCAAGGAATAAAAAACCGAGCCCACAGTTTGAAGGTTAGGTATAACGTATTTTGTGTGCCAACGAATGTGATATATATAAGAAGTATCAAATACATTTTGCCTTTGAATGTTGACCTTGAAGTGCGGCGGCTTAGCCTAGTGTTGTAGACTAATGTGTCTCACTGTTGGGTGTTAACTTTATAGTGTTAACTATACTAAGTTAGGCGTAATGTTGTTAATTAGGGTTACTGTTATATAAGAATCTAGGAATCTAGTAGTAGCATAAGACTACATGGGCACTGGAAACAGAGTTGTCTCGAGACGAAGACTTGCGGTTCGAGTCGCAATTTTTGACATATTACTTGACTAGCCTAAGCGTGAATTATCAACATGACTTGAGTCGACTCGAGTGGAAGCTTTTTTAACTTGTGATTTGATCTGACCAAAAAAATGACTCGTGACTTGATTTTACGAGCGAGAAATAACATGTGACTCGACTCATTTTTGCTGGTACACAAATTACATTATGTTTTAGTAACCTTCAAACTGTATTATCAGTTCTTGTAGGCTAACATTTTGCATGAAATGCGTACTCTGCTTTACCCTATTTTGTGGAATTATTTTTAGTGTGTAAAAAATCTACAGTAATGCTTTGCTGAGAAGTTGAAAAAGTGATTTAGAGCCAGATTATCCCCAACAATGTTTCATTGTCATAATTGTGAATGTTCTCCTCTACTACTGCATATTTTATGATGTTAAGAAGCACCTTGACAGCCATTTTGTCTGCACATCATTTTGCTTATGGAGTATCTGTGTTTTAGACAAAATTGTTTAATACTACCCTCCACTTGTTGCATGCATTTAAAGCAGGTAAACATAGTGTATTATACTTCATAACAACTCACTTGAACTTTCCACTGACGCATAAACCGGAATTAGCTCCTTGATGACTTCATCATTCAGAAGCCTCATTGATACTTTTGACTCGTGACATTCTGCGGTGATTCTCACAAATCACACACAATTCAACAAAACAGTCAGTGATATAACTATCTGACTCTTTCATCTGGTAGACAGTGGCAGTGCACTCTAAAAACATCCTGGTTTTATGGATTCCTGGTCAATTTTAACCAAGAAATATATGGATAATCCGTGACCGGAATCCTGGTTAATTCTAACCAGGGTATTCTTAGAGTGTGGCAGGCAGATAGTCTGATTAGTGGAGTAGCAGTATAGCGGCATGGGGGCGGGATATGCGTTTTGTTTTATACATTTTGTGATAACCCGCATATAAATTCTTGTGCAATATACACAATAAACTCTCGCCCCTTGTAGAGAGGGGGAATGTCGGAAAAGGAATATCCTGTGGGTATGCGCAGAAACAATTGTGTTGTCCAATAGTGTCATTTGGAAGGATTTTATCGGTCTACAAATTACATTGGGGCGCACGTATTTGGGAAAGGATCTGACCAATGGGACCCCCCTCCCCCCCCCCAAAAAAATCATTCGCATAAAGTTATAAATTTCTAGCGAAGGAGCCAAGTAATAGTGGTATCAAAACCATATATTTTGACTATACAGTGAGGAACACAATCTTAGGCCAACATTACTGTTCTGAAAAATGTCACAAAATAGAATTTTTTTAACAAAATAACATCAATGTGCTCTACTAAACTCATTCTGTCCTAACAGACCTCGATAGGGCGGAAAAATACATATATTTGGGTTACTTGGGTATTTAATTCTTCTGCGATTCCATATTAAAACATTTAACCATTCACAGAGTAGGTGATAGGCCTCCACTGTGGTTTTTTTTATTGATCCGATGTTTCCAATCTTAATTTGCCAGGTATATCAATATACGAGTCTTTATAAAACAGGAAGGATATGCATATAGGGAAACAACACTCAATACAACCCTCAAATATGCACCTACCCCCTCGCACTCCCGTAGGACCAAGAAAATCATTTCTATAGACAAATCTGCAACGTATGACATGAAAATAAACACAGCCAACACTATCACACAGAAACTTAGGCAACATTAGGCTAAATGAACGCTACCAAGTACTCCCGTGTAGACCATTCAGACCGTGACAACAACAAACATCAAGCAGGATCTAATGATAGTAACTTCTTGTACCAATCGCTCCGTTTGTCTGAAACACGATCTAATATATAAACACAAAACGTTAATTATTTTTTCCACCATTTCGTTGAGGATTGAGAACTCCCACCCCCATCCTGCCGAATTTGAAAAATAAAATTGAAAGTGCAATGAAGCAATCGTCCTGGTAACAAGGACTATTCAGTAGGAGATCTACAGTGGTAGCCAAAATAAATATGAAGAAGAATTACAATCCTAAAAATAAGGTCATCCGGAAATCATTGGATTACAATATGCGGTATATCCGGCAATTGAAAAGATAATCACCTGTCTGGCCTACTCTCTTAAAACTTTAAACTTAAAATATTAGATGGTACGTCATGTCACTAAGCCCAAGTTATTAAATCCTGTCTTTTAAATCGAAGTAAAGAGGGTAAAAGATGGGGAATCCCCTTAAATTTCCAGTCCAGGATTTAACTTGAATCACATGTCATTTGAAAATCATGAGATAAAGATCCTGCAATTGTTTCGCGCACCTGGTTGTACTGTTATCCTTGCCGACGAAAGCTTCGGAAGGTCAGTGGTTCCATTGACATAACTTCTTCAACCCTACAGGAACGTTCTTGAGAAGGGATAGTCGGGTAGAAAACTGAAATCTAGTAGCCTATGTTATAGGGAATAACTTCCTATACTGTAACTTTTTCTAGTCGCTTAAAGTTTTAGTTGACGTTGCGAGGGGAGAGGGGTTCTTAAAAGGGTGCAGAAGATATTTACGATTTTGTCAACTTTTGAAAGCATGTAGGTTAGTGTCATGGTCTCCGATGTAGGAAGTTGATTACTCAAGGTGAAGATAATTACCAGGGGGTCGAGGGGTACAATCTTTCTGGTCAGGGGAAACATAGATTAGGTCTTTCAACGTGCATTATACCCCCACCCCCACCACATAAGACACCACTCGAGCTCCGTAGTGGTCGGAAGAAGCAAAAGCTTCAGGGGCTAAAGAATTGTGTTAGGTTCCGGTGGAGGAGAATTAAACGTTGGGACTGTCTACTGGGTGGACCACTGTTTTGCGAATACAATCAGCTACGCTGATTTCACAAAGGAAGTGGTATAACGGCTTATCAAGGATTTCTGAAAAGAGTGGGAGGCTACAATCTTGTTTAAAATAAATGGAACACATGGTTATGTAGCATTTCCCTTAGTGAGAAAAAACTATTGAAATGGCTAACATCCCACTTTCCGATATAATGTTGATTCGTCAAGAAAATATCTCATTTTATCAATGACATTGAACGAGGGAAGCCGAATGTTTTATTGTATTTTGCCCAAGATTCTCAGAGAAAACATGCCTCAAGATAATGATGTAATAGGAAAGGGTTAAAATTCTTTACTCTTAAAAGGATGGCATATCGTTAAGTCACTGGTTTATGGCTAATTTCTGCGTTTACAAACAATCTGGACTGATTTTTTTATAGAAAGGTGTGGGTTATTAAGTTATTATTTCTTCATAGCTAAAGAGTAAGGCAATGGATTTTAAAACAATTTAGATGAACGTATCACGCCCTTGACCATTATTTTTGTTTCTCTGCTGCAGTTCTACCGAGAAGAATTTAATGCTAATAAGAAAAAAAAACGCGCATACTTCATAAAATAATAGATATATTCCATATGAGCGTCATCAAACAACGGTCTCACTATTTGAATTTGAATATACAAGAAACTTGGTGTTATAGTCATGCATATTCATTTACCTTTTAACACTTTTGATTTGTTTGTTTAAGTTTCCAGTCTGAAAGGACCAGTCCTTCCTTTTTCTGCTATGTGAAAATGCATTGGTTCGTAGTTAGTGGGAAAACAGTCATAGGTTAACAATTACATACACAATATGAAAAAATAGGATGTGATTGGCTGATAACTTGGCACTCCTCTCCGAAGACCACTGACTACTCAATCACCATAAATTTTAGTGCTATACGGAAGTATATATATATAAACACCTCCCAGTTTGCAAACATTCCTCTGCCGAATATCGACGATTGTAAAACTGCTTCCATAGAGTTACAACATCACGGAGTTCTGGTAAGTTACTTAACTTTTGCATCTTAACTTTTCCATAATATGTCAACTACAATAGACTTAACCGAGATCAGTTGTAGAAATTTGTATAATATAACTTTCGCTTACCTTAGTACATATGCAACTATTAGGCGAAGGTAAGTTTTTATAAAGACATATAATGCACGTATTCTTCCCAAACGTATTTTCCCGAATAGTCTCCCACAACACGGCACCTTCTATAGTCAAAACAAAAATTTTCCTCATATAAATACCAACTTAAATTATTTGCAGAATACATTATAATGAGACTTATAAATTAGCAAAATGAGTCATATAAAATACATTGACGTACAAAGCCTGATTATTATTACAGCCCTAGAAGAGCTACACACACCGTTTGATTTTTGCACTTAATCTCGTTATAAAATAGTGCTTGTTATCAAGAAGTAAACGCGCCTTGACTGCACACCTAGAAAAGGAATTCGTTCCTTCCTCAACAGTCCATATACTGAGGAAAAGTGGGGCCACAATCTTAAACACAGAAAATTCTATACCGTAGCAAATGCTCTCCCATGATTAGCTTTAATAATATTATACTTGGCAAATGTTTACTCTAACATTGATTGACATTTAATATTTCACAAATTTAATTAAAAAATGGCTTGTTATTCATTATAAATATAGAAGAGACTTGCACATTGCAACCTCAAATACCAATATCAAACTTCTGTTCAAAAAGAGCAAATTGTGCTTCCCAGCTGCCACAAATTTATCTTTCAGAGCTTCCTTTTTTAAACTGGCATGGAGTGGACTCACACCCCACCATGACTGTTTGGCGCTACTTATGATGAAACTCTCCCTTAAACGGAACCCTCCATTTTCTAAATACATTGATCTGCCCTGATCAAGAGCGAACCTGTCATATCCATACATATAAAACGATGAGTATCTTTGTTATCTCATCTACCCGAAAGGGCAGGTGAGTTATTGTAGTCCCTTTACCCATTAACCCTATTCCGACTAAAACTCTTCTCACTACTACTTCCGCAAACGACGAAAGCTGCAATATCCAGGCATAGGCTGACCATTTACGGCCTTTATGTGTAGTCGTATATAAAGGGTAGAAACTCGAGCAATAGCGGTAGGCGTAAAGATAGAGTGGACGACTCGCCATGACACCGGTATGGAAATAATGGTATGATCGGGATGTTAGGGGAGTATCCTGTGGTCGTCACAACTAGACTGTCCACACAACGGTTAAAAAAAGGTGTATTTTTGTGGGCTCTTTTCTGTGTGTGATTTTGTTTTTCAAATTCGGCACTGTTTATAACAAAAACTTTCATAACACACTAATTTGTCTGATTGATAGAAATTGTCCAATCATTTTAGGTAAACAGTCTTTGTCTGAAGTGGAATTTATACCAAAGCCAAATAGCCATAAATATTAAATGTCGTCAATCTGAGCCACAATGTTCAGGCACAGAATATCTATTTGACTAGAAATAAGTGTTTACTAGAACAGGTGCAACCATAAATGCAAACTTGCATTATGATTCCTTGCTATAATATAATATATGACAATTAGACCTGCTAATCACTTAACTGGTTTATATTAGAACAGTAAAAGAAAGAAATAGACAGAGAAAACGATTCCGATTAGAACAGAATAAGAAGAAAACAACATCAGAAGACAAAAGACAAAAAGACAAGACAAAAAAAAGGGATTCGATCTAGGGTTCTTTAGGGTGAAAGGCCGTCACATTTTCCACAACATCATCACCACTGCATGCAAAGCCACGACGACAAATATTGGCAGTTTTATTGTTAAGTAATCTCGCAGAGTAATCTTGATGTTGACTCGCTACATGCAGTTGTAATACTTTTTTTTTGAGAGAAAACTTGTGTGGCTTGTTTCCGTTTCAAATTTATTTACTATATGTCTATGCCTCGCGCCATGGTTCTTACTTGAATGGCTGATACTGAAAACATCTCAATCTTTAATTGAAGGTTAAAAACACTGGTAATGATGTGACTGATAAAGGACCAGAGCTTTAAATTTTTAACAAAGTGAAAGTTATTTCAGTGATTAATAATTTAAGTAAAGTGTTCAACCCTTACTTAACTGGTCCAATAACACACAGGTTTCACAGGCAATACCATCCTGTTGTGAAATGAATAGCCCTCTCTACTCTTATAGTATTATATCCCTTTAAGCCTCTTCTCAGTAAGTGTGTTCTTAATTAGATTATTAATCTAGTTTAGTGAAATAGATCTCCAAGTTCATCGGACTCTAGTTACCCAGTAAAGAGACAAACAAACCCATTAGCTAGTCCAAACAAGGTAATTATCATGTATCTGGAGTCTGTTCATTATGTTTTTTATGTAAAATTTCTGACAGTTTTGCCTCTTAAATTAATTAAAGTAATTCATCATAACAAACGTCAAGGCTAATTCCCCGCAAACTTCTCTCAGTCACAGTAAGTAATTCCATCCCATATCTGAAAATCAACGAATGAAAAAGCTTGTTTGTGATGTCATATCCAACACCCCAGAGTTTCCTCGATGGAAGTTCTAAGGTAGCATACAACCATTATTTCCCCCATTGACTTACACACTAAATTAGGGGAATTTCCAACCCCCAGGGGCTTCCAGAAGTTCACAGCAAGTTCCCCTACCCATCACCTGAAAGCTGACACTTTTTTCTACCATGGCATTAACAATTTGCCATGCCATGACCGTTTAGATTTTGAGCTAGCAAGGGGGGAAGTTTAGGTAGGTGAATCCGCCTTCCCTTCTCGATCAAAAATAACAATTTCTCCGACGTCAATCATGAAATTTCGAAATTGGGAAAACTTAGACCGACTGGAATGAATCTCACCTTGTTTGTACTTTTTATTATGCTCTATCAGATACAACCAAACGAAAATGCAGCAACTACCCACAATAGACCATAAATCCCTTCCCCCCAAAAATTTGGGCACTAGTTCTGGAGGGGAACACTTTTGGCGGATGAACATCTAAGCTAATGGTTGTGTGCTACCTTAAGAAAAAGTCAAGGTCATTCAATTTCAATGAAATTTTATTCAGACACTCTTTCAGTGATCCGCACACCAAAACTGCAAACCATTTTTCATTTGGTGGACTTCTCTTGATATAAAGTTGGGTCAGAAATATGAGCAAATCTTTGAAAATTGCTGTTTTTCAGTACACACTGAGTGCACAGCCATTGAATTCCATCCATCAAGTTTTCCATAAACATTGACCCAGGAATGGGCCTTAATAGGCTCAAAAAGGATCCCGGGCAGTCAGACAGGCAGTCAAGACAATAATGCCATGAATCCTCATGGCAGCAGGGAGGTTCAAGGGGGGGGGGGGGGAGGTGCTGACAATGGGAAATGTTATCAGAAAAATGACTTCAACACTTACACACTATAGGTGGTACATAGCACTGCAGTGTACTGGTAGAAATGCAGTTCTTTTGAGTGGTTGAATCAAATGACCTCTGTAAACAGTGAGAAAAACATGAAACATCAGAAGTGACTTGGTTAATTTAGGAATTACTTTTATTATAATATTTTAGATCAAATGAGGAAGTGGATTCAGGCTACAAAATGACATCTCACCCATTGGGGCAAATCATGTGAAGCGTTTTACTATGAACATTTACAGTAAGTTAAAAGGAGGCTCCATTTAAAAGTTATTGAAGGAAATTGTGTTCTTCTTAATCTATTATCACACACGGTTTGCACTCTCTGTATACACCATCTTTCACATTCTGCTTTCCCAACTGTGACTCCCATTTTGACTGAGTGAAATGGGTTAATAAGCAACAGGAATGACGAAACAGAAGGAGACCAGTTTTAAAGTGTGGGGCAAGCTTGAATGCATAAATAAAACCAGCATGATGCCCTCCTCCACTTCAGCTGGGGCACACAGCAGGTCACTAAAGTCATGCTACAAATGACAAATGGGTATGGGAGAACATCTATCTCCCTCCTCCCCAGTTAAAAGGGGAAGTGTAGATTTTTCCCTAATCACAAATTAATAATGTATTCATAAACAAGAACAAAACAGGACCAGAAATGCCTGCAGACTGCTGCCTGAAAACTTTGAGTGCATTCTTAAACACAGAAAGGGGTGGGGGCTAAAAATTGCAAGACACACTGACACAAGTTGAGATGTCCCCAACTTATTAAAGGCTAGGCCCAGGCCTTCAAAGCAGTGCACACAGAGAGGGACCTAAAGCTTCTAAAGATCCTGGTAGGTTTCTCTTATCTTGGGGTGATATGGGGGGGGGGGGGTAGGAATTAGTGCTTTGGTGCACAATCCATGGGTTTCCGGGACAGGAATTCTGCAGGTGTCAGTCTTGGTCTACAGTTTGTACTACACTACACAACTCTATCATCTACTGGAGCATGTAAGTTTTTCTGCCGTCCGTTAGTTCACGGACTTCCGGTAGGAAGCCTAGGACTGGCACTGTCTGTTACGATTGTACGGTAGCATAACCCACAGAATCACATAGGTCAGTTTTACAGACTATGTAGGCTAGCCTAGGCCAAGGTCCAGACTAATGGCCCCCTGACAATTGCTACAAGCCCACAAGTACTAGAAGCAGCGAGCATGGACTTAGCGGACAATGTGAGCAATGTTTTCACGCCCAAGACTCCCACCCTTCCTCTGTCTTCCTAAAATTTGTTTCCAAAATGCTCCAATGTATTTTACCTTTTTGAAACTAAGGCTGAACAACAAAATATGTGTTTACAGTACTCACCGTGTTGACAGTTGAATATAACGAAAGTATGAGACTAAGTGTTTGTACACAACATTTCGCGTAACTGCTATAATATTGACAGTAAGACCAATGTGAGGGCGGATTAATAAATACGAGGCTTCACCTAGACATATAATGACCCCAGCTTTGATTAAAAATGTTATGTGTTAAAAATTAGGTCTTTTGGCTGGGGAATCACCTTTGAATTGTAGCCAAAATGGCACAAAACGCGCTTTTTGACCAAAAATGCCCAATTTGCCCCCAAAATCTAGACGATGTTGAAAATTTTGGTCGTTGTCACTTTTTTGTTGATAAATAGTCATAACAAGTAAATTGAGCCACCTCTGACCATTTAACTCCCATTATCTAAAATTTGAGATTTTCCCTTAAGGTAGCACACAACCATTAATTAACCCATTAACATACACACTAAATTAGGGGAATTCCCAACCCTCCAGGGGCTTCCAGAAGTTCACAGCAAGTTCATGCTACTCATCACCTGAAAGCTGACACTTTGTTCTACCATGGCATTAATAATTTTCCATACCATGACCGTTTAGATTTTGAGCTAGCAAGGGGAGGGGGGAAGTTTAGGTAGGTGAATCCGCCTTCCCTTTTCGATCAAATATCTCAATTTCTCCGACTTCAATCATGAAACCTCGAATAAGGAAAACTTTGACCGATTGCCATGAATCTCACCTTGTTTGTACTTTTTATTATGCTCTATCAGATACAACCAAAAGAAAATGCAGCAACTACCCACAATAGACCATAAATCCCTTCCCAAAAAAGTTTTGGGCACTAGTTCTGGAGGGGAACACCTTTGGCGGATGAACATCTAAGCTAATGGTTGTGTGCTACCCTAAGTCCCAGCAACATGGAAGAATTTATTATTCCAGCTTTTGCTATTGGGATGTGCACACAGTCTCCGAATATTTCTTTATGATGTAGCTTAGTTATGACTTATTATTTAGAATTTAGAGTTGTTCCTGGTATTAGTTTAGTCTCTGAAAATAAAACATGTCTTCGATATAAATGATCTAAGTCTGCACTTGGAACAAGTTTAAGAAGAATATACTACAAAAACCAATATGGAATTCTCCTCATCTTTGTAATTGTTTTCAACGCCCGTCCTTGTTCCGTTTCCGAGTTTCCAGCTGTGTCCGGCCAGATCGTTACGATGTCAGCTGAAGAAGCACCGCTGTAAGTCTCCGCCCCCCCCCCCCCCCAAGTTTATTGGCCCGTACCTCTACAACATTCAATAATAATTAATAAGCGGACCTCTATCGATAACATTTCAATACATATTGCATAAATGTGTCGTTTACAAGGTGTATAGTCATTGACTTCTGATGACCTTAGTTTGCCTTCTGCTTGTATCGAAGGCAATAGGGCTGTCTTGTAAACAATATGAGAAACTGGTATGTGAAGTATGAATCATAAATTACATCATGTAAGTGTATCGAGTTATCGTGCTTTTAAAAGTGAATTTACTTCCAGTTTTCAGTTTTGACCTCTCTTGACCGCAAATGACCTTTGACGTACATCCAAACACAGTAGGAATTATTCACTCTGTTAGAAGGATATAACTTCCAAACATAAGCAACATTCATGTTAATGGCATGATACTGGACCGTTTATATGTTTTTTCGAGATTGTCCTCTAGTGACTCCATATGACCTTGAACTAAAACCCAAAACAATAGAGTTATTCTATTCAATATGTCAAACAAATATGTAAAGTATGAGCATCGTGTTCTGTAAATAAATCAAGTTAGCATGTTTACAAGACAAAAGGGATTTCTACCTCAAATATCTAATTTTACTGTCTCCTGACTCCAGTTGAACTTGTACCAAACACGGTGGCAATGATGTACTATCCAAGAAGAATATAACTTACAAATATGAGCGACATTTACGTTAATGACACGAAGCTGGATCGTTTATGCGGTTGTTCGAGATTGTCCTGTTGTGACCCTCTTTGAACTTGAACAAAAAACAATAGGGTTCTTCTGGTCAACATGACAACGAAATATGTAAAGTATGAGCTTCATATTATGTAAATGAATCAAGTTAGCGTGTTTACAAGACAAAAGGGATTTTTACCTCCAATATCCAAATTTACTGTCTCCTGAACCCCGTTGACGTTTGACTTGCACCAAACAGGGTATCAATTATGTACTATCCAAGAAGAATATAACTTCCAAATATTAGCGACATTTACGTTAATGACATGAAGCTGGACCGTTCATGCGGTTTTTCGAGATTTTCCTCTACTGACCCCATGTGACGTTGAACTTGAACCAAAGACAGTAGGGGTATTTGACTCATTATTACAAAACCAATCTGTCCTGAAAAGACTTCACACCATGTAAACTACCTTGTTTACTAGCCGAAAGTGGTGTTTGCCAGTTATTTTCAGTTTTGACCTGACTTGACCCAAAATGACCTTTGACCTACACCAAACACAACAGAAAGTATACAGTATTTATGAAATACATACTCACCAAATATGAGCCACATTTATGTTAGCGACGTCAATTTCTACTATTTCTAAGATTTGTACAGATTGACCTCTATTGACCCCGCATGAACTTCAACTTCCTGACCCCAATTCAACGCTAACCTCCACGAAATTCAACCAAACATAAGTAGAAGATATGACAAATATACACGCCAAATTTGAGCCATATACATGCTACTCGTGTGAAGTTATGGCCCTTTCAAAGTTTTTAAACTTTGACCTCTATTGACCCGGAATGACCTTTTGACCGTCACAAAAGTCAATTGGATCAATAGTGCTTCTCATGATCTATCAACATACCAAGTATGGGTGTTATACATGCATGCATGGCCGAGAAAACGCCAAGTGTCACAAACACACACACACACATACGCTATCACGATTGCATAGATTCTTTTTTCTCACGCAAGGAATAAAAATCGGCAGCCCCTTGTGTTAATTAGTTCAGTATTAAGTAACCTGTCTGTCGTACGAGCAGTGATTGGTTCGCCTGGGACACACTAAACTGAAGCTTAGGCGTCTATGAGTGGACTTAGTTCAAGTTTTCGAAAGTGGTCATGCCTTTGATACACTGGGTTTTGAGGACTTTTCTACTTTATCACATAATACGCGAACAATGGAGTATGGTCTTAAATTGCATGTTAACCGTTGTATGTTGAATGTTGCGAAACATATTCTCAAAGGGTGATAAATGAGTGTCTCTGTATGCCTGAGATTGTGGTGTATGCTAATAGTGGTAATGTTTTAAGAATGAGGTTGACGCTTATTTTTCTCTCAGTGGTAGAATCTAGGGATCGTGGGACTGTAAAGAGGATCTCATGTGACGACATTGTCCTTTTTCCTTCTTTCCATCTTATCTAATAGTAGGGAAATACAAAGCACGCGTTTTTTTTTTTGTCTTTTTGTTTGAGGTATGCGACCGAGTGCTGGGTGATTATAAGGTGCGCGAGGCGAGTGGAAATTTCTTGGTATTTTTATTAGGGACTAGTGCCTCCTGAAATGACAGAAACCAGTTCATACACACATGTCAACCTTATTTCTCAGCTTGGCCGCCCTTCCACTTTGCACGACTGCAACAAAGACTACGGCCGTACCACCCATTCCCCACTTGACCATACTATGCCCTGGTTAGAGAGTCATAGATACCCGCCTGATAAATTATTATTAGTACCAAAGTGGCATCTTGAGACCCCTGAAAACTTGAAGTCTTTGATATACGCCCCTAAGTAGGCCAGAATTCTTTACTGAGGCGTATAATCCCCCACCCATTCAATGGCGACCCTAGAAGACATGATAAACCACAACTGTGCGGGATATTTATTTTGGAGGGCCCTTTGTTGGTGGCCATGTTTGTTGCTAGATAAAGGAATTGGTGTTCTTAATGTTACATTTTTTTTTAAATTGACATTGTTTAAAATTACAGGTTCGTTATTTGTACCTTCATTAGTATATAAAATAATTTTTACTGCCACACTATGATGTCAGTCTGAAAGCATTGATATTTTAATCTATTTGGTTCAACAGTGACAACTTGTCTCAAATAGTCCCAGCCTACAACAGTCTGAAGTTAAAGAATTATAAAAAAAAGTAAGTTAATTATTATTATTATTGTTGGTTTTGTGACATTACAGTTTGAATCCATGCAAACGTCTGATGCATACAGAACCCGGCATTCTGTAAAGATTGCAAAGAAACACATGAGATAGGGTATCGAAATGAAATATTTATTTATTTATTTATTTATTTATTTTTTTTTTGAGAGTGATTTCTACACAGTTGAGACGTAATGATTGTAATTTCACATGATGTGCTAATCCCATTTATTAAGTGGTGACTTTTACTGTGCTAGTGATGCAACTGCACTTTTTCAGTAACGCATTACACTTTGTTACAACCGAACATTTACACTATTAACACACTTCACACCCAATTCTGCATGAAAAATTCTGCAAAATTTGTTCATGCAGATGTGAACTGTGAATCATATGTGAATAACCCCGAACTATCACTTCACTTAAAATGTCACAATCGTACATTCCAAATTACACAATTTGGTTCAATTTTAGTGAAAACGTGGACATTTTTTGCTTGTTTTGCCCAACCTAAGTTCGCGTTCGTCTTAATGAGATGCCACTCAAACCAACCTAAGGACGCATAGACCAAAGAAAATCGGTTGTTCCTATGTACCTAACTATTCATTAGCTTCATATCTCCATCGTGTTTGTTTCGGTGCCAGGAGCAAATTATAATTCACTGTGTTAATGCAGAAAATGTAAAATGTATTTAAGTGTGTATCTGTGTGTTAGTGACGCTCGGCGATTTCTACGGAAGCTTGGAAGTGCCATCAACATAACAACTTATTAACTTAATAAGTGAAAATTTCAACAATTATCTGTAAAATAAAAAGTTAGCAACATATTATTAAGCGAACATTTCTACAATTTTCTGAAAATGACAACTTAACAAGATCTTAATAAGTGCACATGTTAACAATTTTCTGAAAAATAACAACATAGCAACATAATAATGTTAAAATGTGCACTTATTAAACATTTTGTTAAGTTGATATTTTACAGGATATTGTTAACATGTGCACTTATTTATACAGTGTATGTTGTTAAGTTGTTATTTTCAGAAAATTGTTAACATGTGCACTTATTATATGTTGCTAAGTTGTCATTTTTTTCCAAAAAGTGGTAATATATTAACTTGACATCTTCACATTTTTCTGAAAAAATGTCAACATAACAAGGAAGATGTTGTTATGTTGATGGCACTTTTAAGCTCCCGTAGATTTCACCGCCATGCATGCATGAATAACATCCATACTTGATGTGTTGATAGATTATGAGAAACACTATTGTTCCAACTTATCTTTGTGATGGCCGAATGTCATTCGGGGTAAACAGAGGTCAATATTAAAAAAAATCTTTCAAATGGCCATAACTTGGTTCGATAAACACGTATAGGGGCTCATATTTTATCCCGATACGTGTGATCCTTCCAGCTTTGGCGCGAGATTCATTATCTATATTCTAGGTCATTCGACACCTGGATCAGCAGAGGTCCAAAACAACATAATTTGATGCTCGCCTATTTCTCAGCCGTGCATGCATGGATTGCTGTCAAAATTGGTGGGTAGGTAGATTATGAAATACACTATTTTTCCAACTGGGCCGGCAAAGGTCATTTAAGGTTCAAGAAGGTCAAAGTTCAAAACGTGCCAATGGCCATTGTCTGACACCATTAACACGTATTTGGCTCGTATTTAGCGCGTATATATTATTGTTGATTGATCTTCACTGGCTACCAACACGTACTCGCATAAAAATTTAAAATATTGATGTACGTTTATAAACGCTTGAATTCACAAGCTCCCAGTTATCAACAGTCTGCCGTTTTTGTTAATACTTCTAAATATGCAACACGTTCCACTTATGACAAAACACGCTTAGGTATCCCCAAAACCAGAACTTCCACTGGTGATTGTGCTTTCTCAGCGGCCGCACCTCGTCTTTGGAACCCCTCTCTCGTTTCATCAGGGAGTCCAAAACACTTCGTTTAAAAGTAAACTTAAGACCTATTTGTATTGATGTGGTATTGTTTTTCATCCTTTTGTACAGCACTGTGTTCTTTGTAGGGCGTTTTATAATGTCATTTGTATTGTATTGTATTACGCACATACGTGCCCATAATAATAATACTATTATGGGCACACCAAAGTTAGTTCACCTATATAATGCTTCCAAAATACGAGCCTCATACATATAAGCCAAGTTAAGTAATCCACTTTACAAGTTTGTATCTTTTGATCTCCGTTGACCTTACATGACCTCTGACCTCAAAACAATAGAAATCTAGTACTCATTATTGGAAATCTATATACTAAGTATGATCTTCATCCATCTACGTGCAGTCCATTTGTCGTGATTAGAGGAAAAAGACACGTTGATCTTTCTTGACCTCATATTACCTTTGGCCTACCCTCAAGACAATAGAGATCATGAACTGACCACGAGGAATCCACACACCAGATATGAGCTTAACACAAGTAGCGGCATCGGGGTATGCTCTTTACAATGTTTTTAAGCGTTGACCGCTAATAACATTGGGTGAATATATCAAGTACTTCTTGAACATACGTTCAGTCGACTTATCTTGATTACAAGACAAGCGAGAGAGAAGAAACAGAAAACCAAAAGGTTTAGTAATTCCTTAAAATGTGCGTTAAAATGTACATAGGTTCCTAAAAGAAGTAGTCTGCTATGGGCACTTTGAAAAGCACGTCCGCGGATAAAATCTTTAACACCCAAAATATGAGCCTCATACATATGACCCATGTCAAGTTATGTTCTTTATGAGTTTCTTAGAATTTGAACTCTGTTGATCTTAGATAACTTCTACCTTCAAGTAAGACAATAAAGATCATATACTGACAATTATCATGTAGTTAGTTCGATGAGGTTTTGTGGCATTGATTTTAACCCATTTGTTTAACTCGAGTGGGTCACGGCCTTTTCTGCAGTTGGATTGTTTTCCCTACTCTATTTCTTTTGCTGAGCACCAAGCACAATGACAGTAGGTTACATTTGAACAGTCTATGGTGTGAATCTAAGCGAACCTTTGACCTAAGATGACAAGGTATCAATAATAATCATAATCATAATCATAATAATAATCATAATAATCATAATAAAAATAATAATAATAATAATAATTTTTAGGTACCATTTTTCTAAATGGTACCTATTCCTTTAAGGCGACAGTTATGTGTCGCCTTAATTCCAGGTGTCGCCTTAATGTCGTTGAATTAGCACGAAGTGTCGCCTTAAGGCATAATCCATGCTGCTGCTGCTGCTGCTGCTGCTGCTGCTGCTGCTGCTGCTGCTGCTGCTGCTGCTGCTGCTGCTGCTGCTGCTGCTGCTGCTGCTGATGATGATGATGATGATGATGATGATGATGATGATGATGATGATGATGATGATGATGATGATGATGATGATGATGATGATGATGATGATGATGATGATGATGATGATGATGATGATGATGATGATGATGATGATGATGATGATGATGATGATGATGATGATGATGATGATGATGATGATGATGATGATGATGATGATGATGATGATGATGATGATGATGATGATGATGATGATGATGATGGTTGACTGTTGAGACAATTGTGGTGTTCTAGTCATTTGAGACAAAACTGTGCAAAAGTGATGACGTATGTTACTATGTTACAGCAGAAGTGGGCGATAGTTGGGACGAAATTGGTGAGCTGCTACAAAAATGGTTGGTTGCAACAAAAAGTGGTTATGACAACTTCTGTTAATCCTATAGTATTTATTTGGATGCTATACTAAGTGTAAATTAGAATTCGATTTTAGCAAGGCTTTGATGAAGTGTGCTCTTGCAAAATGAAAAGTTTGTATAGGCAGAAAACCAAGCTATCGATAATAATAAGAAAAGCAGATCCTGTGCACCGTAGCTCAGTATGCTACTCACCGCAGATATATTACTTGCTTCCCTAACTAAAGCACACAACACCGATAGTTAAGTTACTATCAGGCCTTGTGTTGTTGGCTACCCTCCCTCCCCCCCCCACCCCACCCCCACACAGAGATATTCTAGATCGGCCATCGATGAAAATACAGCAGTTGGTCTAGTTAGAGTACATGCAAGTAGTTGTTGGTGTGCATTGCAAAAGTGATTGATTTTCTAGATATAATAATTATAACCGTTCTTTTTCCCCCAGACGGAACAATGACGACCACACGTACATTTTACATCCTAGCAGTCATGTCTCTTTCAGTGGTGTGTCTCATGGGTACAGTAGAAGGATCATGGGTCAGTGATTGTTACGAGACCTGGAGCCGCTGTTCAGATTGGAGTTCCTCGCTCAGCGGGTACCTATGGCTAACATGTAATGACCGATGTGTCGAGCTCGGCAGGCAAGGTGGCAGATGTGTGTTGGTCCAATCAAGCTGCCCCCTATCTGACCAAGCAAAACAATGTCAGTGTTTTTAGAGAATCACTCCACGATGCTGTAAATGACGTAACGCGTACTTAAAAATATAATCATAAGTGTTAATTTCTTAAAGAAAATATGCAGTAAGTAGTTTAACAATAATAAAAAAAATAATCGCCTAGGTGCACCGCAGGAAGTAATCACGTAGTAATTTTCTTTGCAAATTTAATTAAATATTCAACCACACATAAAACTATTCTATGTGAGAGTAAAGATATGGCACAACGTTAAATTTCTTTAATTGTATACGGCATATAAAATAGCATTTATTATGTTACAAAACTTCCTTTAAACCAGCATACAAAAATTGCACGGTGTTTATCCCTGTATATCTCAAGAAAGGAACCGTTTGAGGGCACATTTCAGTATTACATGAGTTACGTAATAGCCCTAACGGTTAACTAACCCTGGCCTATGCACAAAAAAAAAGACTCGACATAAGGCTGGACTATATAGATTTAGTTATTTTGATGAGGTTTCAGAACCCAGGGAGAGTTAACCACTGTATCTCCAGTGTCAATGGAACGCACACTAGCTGCAAGCCACGCTGTTAAAACATTATACATAAATATTATTTGATGACGAGTTAAAATTAGTATATTTCTGAAAAAAAAAACACTCAGATACTTTTTTTCTAATCAATAAAAATGAATATTACTATACTATTATTTAAAGTGAATAACTATAAATTAATATTCAAACATGCTAATACAAAATTGTGTAAGTCGATATGAGAGCAAATATTATAGTGTTAAATGTTAATTAAATTTAATTAAATTGGTTATTATTAGTTAAGTAGTTTTAAATTTGTACATTAATTTTGCCACGAATAAATATGAGCTTAATCAATAGATATCATCATTAATTGAAAAATTGAAATCAATAGTAATCACATCTTTAAGAGAAATATAAAGACCAGAACGAGGTAGCCATCCCTGTAACTGGTCATTTACGTGTTAACATAGCTTCAAAATTATGACTAACCTCCTCGAACGTTCATATGAGGTAAACTTTTATTATGTTTCGTATACTGCTTGATATCCGGATTTGGGAAAACGGAGTTTTGTGCAGTAACGCTTCTTAATACTGTCCTAGAACAGAAACTAGAACAATAATTTACACTTGAGCATTAATGATCATGCAAAATAATAATCACATATTAACAATGGTAGACTATAATGAATTAAAAATATCAGTTAACGTAAGGGACGGAGATCGAGGCACAGGGTAATTCTCAAGGCAAGTTGCATTGTTCGACAACCGAAAAGGGGTTTTCTAGTTTACTTCTTTCACTGCAGTACATATCAAAACTCTCAATTTTGGTGTTGAAAAAAATGTTATGTGATTCGCAGTTTATTTCCACTACCCCTTATGGTGATCATTTTCTGAAACGGATTTCTGTATTACAATTTAGCAGCTAAAATACTTAAACACGTTGTTTAAGATGTTTAGCAGTTTGAAGGGTAGTGTAATTATCATAACGAAAGTGGCTGGAAGATGATTGTGAAAGTTGCTAAGAAAACAGTTACCAAAATAATAGACAGATTGTTTTGTTTAAATAGTGAAAAACCCTGTTGTCCTGAAAATTGAGCTTCCAACAATGATGATGTTGTTACGCAGTTGCCCTGGTAAAACCAGTCGTTAAAACTGAGATTTTAAACTGTTTCAAGATGAAAGGAAATGTATGTTTACGATGTCTAGATTTTGCAATAACTCACGAGTGACCTGAACAACGATGATTGATTTAGAAGTTTTAAACAGCGCTTTTAAACAACGATTTAATTCGTTGTATTGACACCTTTGAAGATCTGTTACGTTAAAGGTATGGGGCCTAACTGATCAGAGAGGGGCTTCAGCTTACTCTACAGCGAAGTGCAGATTCCCACATAGTTTAATGCAGCCGATTCACATTGTGTGTATGGTAACGGGTTGTCGCCATTTTCAATAGTAACTGGAGTGTGTCAAACCCTAACCCCCCAGTGAAAAACGAGTCCTGACGTTTACTAACGAAAGGTGGGTGTCGGTGTCCTTCGTATTTCATTTGTCCTCAGCGGGACGCCATAAAAATTCCTAAACTTACCTATGGACGATTCCACTTCATTTTAGGAGCCCAGTTTGTACTATTTTGTACTACGAAATACAATGTCTGTCTTCAGACATTTCGGTCAGGCCATAAAACTATTAAACCTACCCAAAAACTCGTGGTCGTGATCATGGATTTCCCCAGTCAACATTCCTTTCTGGAATTCCCTTGTGCCAATCACACTTCATTCGTCCTGTGGCAACTTCTACTTCAATTGGTTCGTTTTCACCATTTGTATTAAAGCATTCGTATTTAACAGGACCGTTTTTCACTGGGCCATGTCAATCATCCCCATCAACAGAATGATACTGATCGTTGTTTAACACTTGTCAATTGGTCTTAACATGTTAGCAGCCATTTCCAGTAGTTACCGTACAAGATATGCGTATCAGATATGATACATTATGTGCTTATATTTAGGTAGGTTGGTTGTCTCAGACATTTACTAACAACAAAGCAAAGTGAAAGCAAAGCAGAGATATAGGTCCGCTGAATATGTGAAGCTAATTAATGTAATCAATTTTCAGTCACCAACAAAATTCGCACCAATACACATTAGTTAACGTGAATTTATTTGATAACACTATAACTATATAATATATAATTATAATTACAATATTAATACATTAATCCCGTAGCAATCCTGACCTAACTACCGTGTTAACCAGTGAATATCTAGTCATTTCCGTAATGTGGTTTCGATACTTGAATTACTCTGCAAGTACGTTCCAAATGGCAACGTTCAGTCTGAGAGATTTGGCAATTGCGTACTCGTTACGTAATATATTTATCTTTAATCTTTAATTATCATGGCAAATTTACTTAATTAGTCTTATTTTCTTTCCTTGCACGCGAATAAACAGTAGAATCTAGCAACAACTATATCTGTCCTTATTCGTTATTGCTTATTGCTGGATCTTTTCACACAAGGAATTATGGGGTCGTGGGAGAGATCGCTTGTGGGTTCATATGTATGTGTGTGTGTGTGCTTTGCAACATTGTCTTCTAAGACTGATGGAGACCTACTTCTCACTAAGGAAAGATCTGAGTAAGGCTGTCTAAACTCACATAGTGTTAATAAGATTATGGTGTAAAAGATGGTAAAATAGTCTCTCTTTTACATGAAAATGATGTCAGCAGTTGAAGAGACAAAGATTGAAATAACAGCTGAATCAAATAAAAAAATAATAAAAAACGGCTGAATTAGTGAATAATCAGTAGTCTGTATAGTAAAGGGGTGAATATTGACAACAATTAATAATAAATTATTATAAAATGGACATGGGTAACCCCCTGTTACTGTTTGGGGTCTAACATGTATGTATGCAACCCGCGTAATATGTGTTTGTTTATGTAACGATCCATACCTTACGTGATAACTTAAGAATCGAATGAAAACTGTTCCTCATAACATGATGAATAGAAGTACCGTATTGTCAACAGGGGACAGCAAGTAAAATATCTTAACCTGCTATTATTTCAAGGAACTTTGACCAATTTTGACGAAAGCTGGGGACGTTATCGTTTTTATAACTTAGAGGTCATGGAGTCATCTGAGGTCACCATAGGCTAACAATCAAACGTTGCACAAGAAATAGAGATTACAAGACGTCTTAGGTTTCTTGAAGTCTATTTCCTGAGACAGTGAATTTGCTGCCAATACCATTGATTTTGATTGTTTTGAGGTCAAATGGATCTTATGTCATGGCAATGCGTCTATCTACCTTTCTATCCGTCTGTCTAAAATGCTAATAACTGACAGACTTATGAGTCACAACTCAAAGTTGGTCAAGCTGAAAAAGTAGCTTCGATTTATTTTTATTAATTTGTATAAAATTGTAGGTTAAATGTCAGTTGTGGTCACACGGGGTCAAAAGGTCAAATCATTCAAATGCTTTTCATCAAAGGGATTTCATCCGATTTCTACAAAAGATGACTATAATACTCAGCACATTGTGATACGTATAATGTGTACAATGGTATACAATCGATGGTCAATGAGGTCAATAGAGATAAAATTTTAATAGAAACTTTGGGACGAAATTTGGAAATGGGATATCTTCAAGTAATTATAACCGATTTTTTTTTCAAAGTTGGTGACAGTCCTCAGGACAGGAGCAAATGTTTTACATGAGGTAGAGGTCTAAAGTCATCTGAGGCTGTTGGTCAACTTCATACAAACTATCAATTTTGCTCCATCGGTCAAGATATCCTTTGCCTTTTACATTACTTTCTGACAATAATTACTTAGTGGAGGAACAAAATAATATCATAATAATAATAACATCACCCGTGTAGCACCTATGAATTTCACCCTCACCCATTTTAGCTGAAATGATTCGTGAATAATCGAGAGGGTGAGGTAATGATTTGACTTCAACGATATGTTGGCAAGCGGTTAAACTACGATTCTCAGCCAAGGTCCTTTGCCCCAAATGAATTCATAAGATTTTTTTTTTAAATATTACACCATTTTGCATTAAGCGCTCTTCGGTATTAACCAGAAACGCAAAGATGCGCTGACATTCCTTGTCATATTTTTGGGTGCAAATATTCATCTGAATTGTCCAAGCTGTTTATTTGCTTGGTTTTTATCACTTGGCCCTATGAGAATCATGGTATGCTTAACCACCTAGGGAAAGCTATCAGGGGTCTCACCCCATGCAGTGGTGAGGCGTTTCCAACATAAAGCACAGTAACCGCCCATTCCCACACCATTGGACTGGGCGATGTCAGAGTCTTTGCGCCAATTGAAAGAAACAGAACGCCTTTGCGAAAAGGCATCGGTGGAGGACAACCGATCAACACCAATGAAACAGATGTATATTTTCATTCAATGTAAAAAAAAAACAATGGAATGCTGTTATTGAAGCTATGACCTTACAAGGTTTTCATCTCTGATCCCAGATGAACTTTGACAGTCATTTAACACATTGCCAATGACATACTATCAAGGAAGAATATAACTTCCAAATATGAGCGACATTTACGTTAATTACCGTTTATGCGGGTTTTCGAGATTGTACTCTACTGACCCCTTATGGCCTTGAACTTGAACAATACAATATGGTTCTATTCAATACGAGAAACAAATATGTAAAGTATGAACATCATATTATGCAATTGTATTAAGTTAGCGTGCTTAGCCCAAAGTGATTTTTACCTCAATTGTTCAGTTTTGCTGTCTCCTGACCTCAGTTGACCTTTGACCTGCACCAAACAAGATAGTAATTATGCACTATCCAAGAAGAAAATAACTTCCATATCTACATGAAGCTGAACCGTTTATGTGGCTTTCGTGTTGTCCTCTGTTTACCCCATATGACCTTGAACTTGATCCAAACACAGCATGGGGTATTGTGCACATTATAACAAAGATAGTCTAAATAATCCCGGATAGACTTCTTATCATGTAAGTTACCTTCTTTGTAAGTCGCAAGTGGAGTTTGCCCATTATTTTCACCTTTGCCTGACCCCAAATGACCTTTGCCGTATACGTATAAGAAATACAACCCATTGTATGCAGTACTTATGAAATATATGGGTACCAATTATGTGCTACATATATGTTATCTACGTCAAATTATACTATTTCTAAAGTTTGTAGTGATTGACCTCTATTGACCCCAAATGATCTTCAACTTACACCAGAAACAATAGGTTTCCTTTCACTTCATATGGGAAACCAGTATATGAAGTATGAAATTCATATCATGTAAGCTATGTAATCTTATTAAGTTATCGTTTTTACAAGCAAAATAGCGTTTTTTCTATTTTTTTTTTAATTTTGACCTCTCCTGACCCCAAATCGTAATTGACTTTACCAAATTCCACGAAACACATGTACAGTATATGACCATTATACATACCAAATATGAGCCATATCCATGCTAATCACGTGAAGTTATGACCATTAAAATTATTTTAAACTTTGACCTGTGTTGACCTCAGACGACCTTTATTCGTCACAAAAATTAATTCCACAAATAGTGATGATCTATCCATATACCAAGTACAACCGTTAACCATGCAGGCATGACCGAGAAATCGCCTAGTGTCACACAAACACACGATCACCCATACACACATACATACATACACACATGCGCACGCCATCAAGAAAGAATCAAAAATTATAACACCTCCACGGTAGCTACCGTGGCCATGCTCTTGTAATTTTCCACGGTACCTACCGTGGTCAACTATGTCGACTATGAGAATCGGGTGTCAGTTACTGCAAGGTTACTTCCCTGGCTGCCTGACAGTGGTATTTGTATAACGAATGGATGTATGCGTAACGAGTGTGATGTGTTATGTAAGAGCCTCCGTCCTTTCGTTGTCCGTATACTCTCCTTTGTCCATATGATCTTAATGTTAGTGATGGTTACCAAGATGCAATTAATCAAACTTCTGAGAATGATGTAAAAAACTGTTTCTATAGTTAATAATAGTAGAATTTTAAATCAACTGTCATATAATACTGTTAAGATATTTAATATAGTCTCATAATCAATTCAGTGGCCATAAATAGTAAACGTAAAATCAAATCCCCTGCTCTCCTGTGATGTGATGTTAACTTTCACGTTAGACTGATTAGGCCCTCCGCCAACAAGTATTGGATAACCACCGGTATTATCATTCCAATTGTCACGCACCAGGACACCAGAAATTGTTCCATCTACAGGTTTATAGTATATGAATTCCGTATGTTTCTTCTCCAATATTACACCCACAGCAACCTTTTCCTTGGTGTACAGTGGGTAATCCCATCGGTATCTCACACCAAGCACCAGATTATGTCTCCCTGGTTCATTTATATATGGCAGAAGCTCGTTGTAGGGTGTAGTCGTTGTAGGAATATGAGTTACAACAGGGGATGCCTAAAGATAAAATAAAACTATGTAAATGTTCAGTGGTAGTGACAGAGACATTGGACTCTGGATCGTGAAATTACGAGTTCAAACCCAAGTCGTGCAGACCTTTCCGTTGTATCATTGAGCAAGGTACTTACCTCGATTGCTCCCTGTGAACCACAAAGGTGGTGGCCGGCTCGACTTGAACCAATGGGCCGTAAAAGCTTATCTACCTACCTACTGCATAAAGCTCATACTTGGTATGTAGATTCTTCATGGTCAGTACACGATCCCTATTGTTAAGGCGGGTAGGTCATCTGAGGTCAATTGAGGTCACATGAAAAATTATGTTAAATAAAGTAATTTAAATATATGGTGTCGTAACTAATTAAAATCAGTATACCTCCCGAAAGAAGCAGTTTTAAAGCACTAAACACCTTGAAAATACTCAAAATAAATTTCCACGTGCAGTATTTGATGAATGCATACCCATACCCATGATTCATACCCATTAATTTGAAGGTGTTGAAAATCATTAGAGAGTGCCTTCTTTTATATACTCTTTGTATGAAGAGAGTTTTTTATTGTGGGGATCGATTTGTATACAATGAAGCGCAATAAGGTTACCTGTAACAGTGTGTGCCATTCCTTGGGTGACTAACAATGGCTATTCAAAGTCCAAGAATAGAATATTAACATACAGTTGCAGGAGACACAATAAACTTTTTCCATTGGGGAATCAATCAGGCAGACTTTAAATATTTATGAGGCATTCACTTCCTTTGGGTAGATACTTTTATTTCAAAGAAATGTGTTTCTAGTGTATTGGGTAACGGACGAGTGTTTTATGATACAGCCTGTCCCTGGAATTGTATTTTGTATGGGTGTATCCTTGCAACTGCTGTGATTATAATTGAGGGTCATTTTCTAGTGGAGTACACTCCACTGTTAAACAAGTTGTAGTTGGTAGGCATTTGTTCTTTGGGAAGAAAGAAGCCCATGTGTTATGCATATGAGTGCAAGATGGTAAATTACTCGTTTTTTAGACCCTCAATCATTTTGGGCCATACATTTTGGGCCTTCAATTGTTTGGGGTATCCAGGATATGTGGGTTCATGGGCTTAATGGACTCCTATGAAAATGGGCCATATCATGTAAAATGCTTCCACAAATAGTATATTACTATATTGTCTGTTATGTTACTATGTAGATTGTTATTATGGTAATGGTTCACTTGGGGGCCTCAAGTTTTTGGGGCCATGTGCCCAAATGGTCCATATGGATTATTTCATTAAATTATGAAGAAAGCTGTTCTTGCAGATTGTATGCAACGTTGTAGATAGTTTGTGATATTAGCATAATGATAATGATACCTTTGGTGCGTTGGGGTATTTTGGGACCATGAGTCCTTTTATGAAATCAACAATTTTTGAAGATTTTATGTTACTATGTGGATAGTTTATCTCATTAGTACTTTTGTAATGGTACTTCTGGGATGTTCAACATTTCTGGGCTCATAGGCCCAAATGGACCTTTTTATGAAAGGATGCAAAATGCTTCTTTTCTTGCAGACACAAATATCCCCAAATGTGATATCATTTCAAATGGTATTCTAGAGAGATTTTTTAGTGATCATAAGGCAGTACGAGAGACAGTGAAGTCATAAACTAAAAGTACAACAATAATATAAAAATGGGTATGATTCCTTCCATCACAAATTTTGCCACATCAAATTGCTTCCTTAAAAAGACTCATGCTAATTGTCTGAACTAGGTGCCTAAAAGATCATACAACTTCTCATGGAAGATCCACATACCATCAATGAGCTTGATCATGTATAACCGTTTGATATGCACCCCTGTTACAAGCAGTTATTTGCAAAAAACAAAATATACCCACTTGTAAATATTATCCAGATTATTTATAATACACACATCTATACTAATACACACATGTATACCACTTCCGTTTGCTTTCATCGCTGCAATATTTCTCATTATATTTGACTTCATGGATACAGGTTTGAAGAGACTCAAGCTTATTGCATAGCAGAGATATATGAAGGATTTAAAATCTCACCTACTTATTCATGATGTCATGATGTCAGTTATCAAAAAAAAATGCTCTTCATAAGAAGTGTCAAAATGAAGGGGTTTTCAGGTTTTTGTGGGGTCCATATGGCCTACATGGGTCCATTTTGTCAAAAATACTTTTCTTGCAGATTGTATGCTGCATTGTGGATAATTTGAGACATTCGTATGTGAAACTGGTACCTTTGGTGTGTTCGAATAATCTGGGCCCATAGCCAAAATGGGCCATTTGATGTAGTCATGCAATATGTTTTTTTTTCTTGAAGATTTTGTTAGAATGTAGGTAGTTGAAATAAAGAAAATGCTTCTTGCAGATTTTATGTTGCAGTGTTAAAGGTTTGTGACGTTAGTACCATAATGTTTGTGACATTAGTACTATGGGAGTGTTATACTTTAGACTTATCTGAATTTGGGGTCCATAGGCCATTTTATAAAATCATGTAAATTCCTTTGTTTCCCCAATATTTTATGTTACAGTATTAACGATTTGATGTATTAGTGCCATGGTAGCAATCCAGTGGGGGTGTTCATGAGTTTTTGTTTTTTTTTTTTTTTTGGTATTGCAGAATTATTTACTATAGTTTTTGTTATGCTACCTGCTGGAGCATTCCGATGTACAAAAAAATTGTACTTTATGTGTCCTATATGATAATGCTCACTGTTGGAGAATGGTAATCAATTGCTAGTACCAGCTGCCAAAGTCTTCCAGCAAAGTAAACCCAAAAAAGACAGTGTGTAATCAACATTTAGTGCTACTTAAGTGCTGCAACATCCCAGTAACTTGGTAAGAGGAAGACGGCAAGGACAACACAGCCGACTCAGAAATAAAAAAAATCCACTAATTTAAAGAGAAGGAAGACTCATCCCTAAACTAACGTCTCATGCTGGTAACTATTTGAACCCAAAGTCAATGAGACCTCCTGTAGTTATTATTATGCCGTGCAAGTACCATTGCAACGTAATGTCATTATTAGTGCAATTACGCAAGAAAAAATATCACAACTAGGGTCTGACCTGTCCGAAGATCCTGAATATCGGTATTTCTTATATATTCCTTTAAGAAACTCTGAGGGGCGATGTGTACTAGGGTGGTGGGTTTGGTGGTTATTGTACTCTGAGAAAGGAACAATTGTTAAACAAACGACATAGTTTTATTTGACGCTTAAGACAATGGCCTCTGGTAGAAATAACTTTGGAATATTCAAAGAATTTTGGGATACAACAAAATGGAAATAATATCATGTAAATGCTTTACTCTGAGGTGACTGATGCTAATTTTTGTTTGTATTTTAATAAACATGCCTAAACCGCAGACGCCACAAATTAAGCAGGAGTAATATTATGTACAGTTTAGCACAACCCTGAGAGCATGAGTTCAATATTTACTTCATCATTTTGATCAATAAAAGTAACATTCCCAAACGCCCCAACAAATGTCGGTGATGTGAATAGTTTCATAAAAGTCACTAAAAGAATGAACTCACACTCTTCATTGTGGCCATTGTTTCCGTCCCATCTGTAGAGAGAAATAAAATGAATTATTCAGAGCTGTAACACCCGAGTCCGGACTCGGATTAAATTCCATTTTTCTCTGGAATTGTAATTGGCCAGGAATAGGGAGTTGCAGAATCGGAATTGTCATGTAATTTACTGACCTGGAATTCCAGCACAATTCCATAAAAAATAAAATCTTTAAAATATGTTGAAAAAAACTTTGTAAATAAAGTGAACGGAGGGAATGTAAAATGAAAGTTAAATGGTTCAGTATCAGATATAAAAAAAGTGCAAATTCAAACAAAAATGAATTAGGTGTAGGATTCAAAGGAAAATTTTCAAAATAATATTGCTTAACTTGTCTTAGTTGAATGAAATAAATTCCACTGCAGGATATTTCAATAATATTTGTAATACAGTGTAAGGTCTTTTCTGCTTAATTGTGGAGCAATATGGCTGTCTTTTCTTACAAAGGATATAGATGTTATGTGCGCTTTGCAATATATATATATATATATATATATATATATATATATATATATATATATATATATATATATATATATATTGTACAGTATGAAGTTAACTTTGTAATTGACTGATATTTTACTTTTACCTATATTACTAGAATCCTCCAACAATTCTTTGGCTATAGCGAGGTACTCAACTAGTCATTTTGTGTTATAATTGAGAAATTCAATTATTACGAGGTTAGAACCATACCCAAGCAGAATCATTCAAAGTAAAATGTGTGAGTTAGTGCATTCTATGATTATAATTATACGGTTATGATTATAACAGTAGGCCAACTTCGTGTGTTTTATTTGCACTGTCATATAGACTGTACAAAATATTTATTAGAGATAACCTGTAATAATCACCTAGGACCAATACAGAGTTTTTGATATAAAAAAAAAAAATTTGTTCTCACATTCAGAATTGTTCTAGGCCTGGCTGAATTTTTCTTCCCCAAAGGATTGAGGCTAAATCTTTTCTACAGGATTTTTCATATTCGCCTCAAAATCATGGATAGGCTTAAATCTATGGTTACGGGCATGCCTGTTCATTTATAAATTGTGGTAAAAATTAGAAACAAATGATCTGAAGTTCGTTTGGTGGAAAAGGGGCAGGGTTTTAATTTTAAGAATTAATTAATTGGTCATTGGTATTTCATAAATGTTATTTGACAGTTGTTATGTTTTCACTAAATTTTATTTGAGAGTATATATGTACAGGAAGGGACAAGTGGGACCAGATACAGGTATAAGGAAGGGTAAATGTACTAAACGGTAAAGGCATAAAGGGGTATGAGGCATGGTAAACAATCAGGTGGGATTGTGTATTGCATAAATTACCTGCCCTGGTGAGATAGAAAACGGGTGCTATTTGATCAACATATAAAATTATAAACACGGATTAAAAAGATCAGTTTGGTGAGTGGACGAATTAAATGACCAGACTTCCTATGAACTTTAGTCACTAACTTTGTCAAGTTTGGACTAACTTAAGCCTAGCCTACCACTGACAATCACATCACGCAAAGTCAAACTAGACCAAGGTTAATACTGAAAATAGCCCTAATCCTATATGCAATGTCCCTGGCTCTGTTCTTAGTCTTGACTGTTTGGCACTTAACAGTTCTTGTTTTTGCACCATTATATATTATTATCAAGAATAGGAACAATATTTTTACCTTTGTCACACGAGGCATGCTTGTGCTAAGGACGTCAGCTCTAAATAGGGTTTCTACAATACGTACTAGTAATGCCACAATCGATACTGACCATACCCATCGAACTACAATAATTCTCTACAAAGTCCATAACTGCCTTTGTGACCTTACCAAACAAAATACAGGCTTATGTGGCCTAACAGTTAGTGATAGTTTCTGATTAAAAAAATGTTGCGATTAGCCATACTTTCATAAATTTATATATTTTTGTTTGTATAAGAAAAGGAAAAATTTTGTTAAGTAGGACTGATTTTTGAAAGTTTATGAAAGTCTTGTTTTTTTAAAATTTTAAAATTAAAAATAAATCATTAAAAAGGCACTAGACAACGTTTCATAGTGATTTAATGCCCCTTTGGGTGTTCGCCAAACCCAAGGCAACGGCAATACATAACTTAATATAGGCCTATGTTCTATTTGAACGATCGCTGTCGGGTAAATATTTTGGCGTTTACAGGAATTCTTAGTTTGCTGATCGCAGGGGAAAAGATATGACATAGTCAGTCTGACATGGGCGGCAATCCTGGGGGGCGATCGCCTTCGAAAATGAATCAAGTTTTTCAGATTGAAATAGAAGGAAAATATCTATTTAATACGTACATGTCCTGATAAAGGGTAACTTGCAGTGAATATATTTCATACCATTATCTATCTAACACGATCAGGGCCGTCGCGACAAAAAATCGTCAGAGCGATAATAGTCGGAAAATCAGAAATACCAGTTGGAATTTTTGATAGCTTAGTCTGGCACATTTTTCCGACTGGATCAATGTCAACTTTGTACTATATTTTCAAAATTCCAACTAGATCGACTTGATTAAGCTGAAATTTCAAGTTATAACCAAATTTTTTTCGCGCGCTTCGCGAGCATTTTAATATACAGTAAGACTGTACACGCGCACGCGGATATATATATATATATATATATATATATATATATATATATATATATATATATATATATATATATATATATATATATATATATATATATATAGTTAAAGCTTAAGTAGGATGAGGTGTAAAAGTTCTGAAAAAATGCAACTACCAGGTCCTGAGATGTGCTATTTCCGGTAAACATGAGAGAGCAAAAATGGAAAAAATAATATCTCCCTTAACGCTTAACAAAAGGCCACAAAAATTTCATGCGCTTAGCGGGCTACCGTATGTACTTCCCAGACAAAAGGTAATATCTTCCTCTATAAAGGAACAAAATTTTTCGCGCCCTTCGTGCGCTATATAATTCTCAGACAAAACGTACTATTTTCATCGACAAAAGTTGAAAATATTATCGGGCGCTAGGTGATTTCCCTATTTGAAGTCATATCTACTGACAAAAAACACAAACTTTGCGTTATCTAATTCCCATAGGGGTATAAGACGGGGGAGAGGGGGCAGGGGGAAGCCTCCCCATTATTTTACAAATACTCAAAATTCGGGCAAAAAATTTGCCCGAATTCAGGCTAGACTGCTCAAACTTATGACTGACTTCGGGCAAGGCTGCCTGAATTTAGGGTTGAATCGGGCAAAAAGCAAAAGAAAAAAGTTCTTCAGTTCAGAAATGAACTCAGAAAGTGCCGTTTCCGGCCATTTGGGGGTTTGTAAATCCAAAAATTTTCTTGTTCTTGTACGCTCCGTGCCAACTGATGGTGGCGCTCCGCTTAGATTGTCTTATCGGCGTTCAACCACTCCATTGAAATCACTCTTCCAAAGGTGTGTACACACGGCTCAAAATACTCGGGAAGTGCCGTTTCCGACCATCTGGGGGTTTGTAAATCCAAAACTTTTCTTGTAAGCTCCTCGCCAACAGATAATTGTTGTTTCAGCCATCTTGGTTGGTTTGGGATCCTGCATAAAATATCAGAAATCATGCTTTCAATTTTTATGTACAAACAGCCATGAAGATATTTAGGGTTTTTAATGGAAATATATTTTTTAATGATTATTTTCTGAGATTTTTCTTCATTCTTTTTAATTTTTTTTTATTTTTCGCGGGAATTTTTACTGTATTGTTTTTACTTCTTCGGTGCTTTTCCGCCATATTGGCGGTCAATTCCTCTTGTGCCAAGGATTGTTTAGTTTAGTCCTAATTACAAAACATTAATTTACATCATTATGTTTGGGGAATGTGGAAGTTTGCAATGTTTTTACACAATTTTTGGAAATATTTCATTCAGTTTGGCGGCCATTATGTTTTTTCGCCATCTTGGTTAACATGAATCTAGCCAAAACAGTCTCAAAAAATTAATTTTGGAATTTTCATCATGCAATATGACCAAATTTGAAGAGTCGATGCCTCGAAAATATTTTTTAAGAATATTTTAATGGTTAATGTCGGCTATTTTGGAAAACGCCCTCTACAGACCATGGATGTTCCACAAAATTTTGGCAACCCTTCCAGGTTGAACAGTTATGCCCTAAGGAAGTCACAAACCAATTTTGGCGCTTTTGTCCGGCGTGTCCGCATCTCATGAAAATATGTGGCTATGCTGCCTGACTACAAGGGTGTAGGCTCGAAAACCGCTCAAGGTACGTGGGTTAGATCGGAACAGATCAACGTATAGTACTTCAACTGTTTGCCTCTTGTCTTCAATTTTGGCCCACCTGAACTCTATGGATCAAAGAGTCTCTTAAGTTCCACAACTAAAAACTTATCTGTGACGGGTACACAAATTTCTGCTCTGCCCTTTACAAACTCTTCAATGAAAAATGGTCCAAGATCGAAATTATTTGTATCCACCTCCACACCGCCATCGGAAAGGGAGAGGAAAAAAGATAGCACTGCTGCCTTTATTAATAGGGTTTGAACATTTTTTTTTTTGTTCCAAAACGTTCAAAATTACCTATATAATGGAAAATGTCAAAATTCTGAGTGTGAATCGTTCACCCTCCCCCAGACTTAGAAAACTTTGGACGGCACGGATCCACTACCAATTGTCCTGCAATAAATGGTATTGCTCTAGGCATGCCACCTTTTTGGTTTATTAAATAAATCATTGAGTGCGTGCGGCTGTCCAAACGACCGCTGGTCTGTATTCTGGCTAAAGTCTTGTACTGAAGGAATTGGCTGAGTATGAGACCTACCCCGCGGAGCGACTCTGTTTGGTCCGCTCCTCAGCTTCCCTAGGGATATGACTGAACAACGAATATGCCGTACAGCCTGCTACATAGGCATGGGCGTCAATCCTGGGGGGGGGGGGGGCACATTTTGGAAAAATGCCCATTGACTTATGATTTTTTACACAGTAAATTTTTGACAGAAGTGGCCATGTCCCCCCCCCCCCCACACACACACACGTTCGAGTAAAGATTGACGACCATGTACATAGGCAATGTGAGATCCTAAAAAAACGCTTTGAAGTATTTAAGAATAGGCTACTAGTATGCAAATAATGAATGTTTATGAGTGTGATAGTATGAATAATTCCATGAGTTGCAAGATTGAACATTCTATTCCAGGCAAAGCCGACTTGAATAGAATGTTCATCTTTCAACGAATGAAATTATTCATACTATCATGCGAATGGAAAATGTTCATTATTTGTTTTATATAACACCCACCTTCCTAAATAGGTCAGCTTTTGGTAAATCTGATTCAAAGAGCGGATATAGGGCCAAACACGGTGTGTAATTCTAGACTAAACCACGATGGTTAACACACGACAGTGTGATAGTGCCAAATAACCCATGGCATGTGACCACTAACCCTCCAATCAGATGTAGAGGAATTAAAAAGGTGTTATATTATATGAAATATGTGGAAAGGTTTAATTCATGGTAACTCCCCCCTCCCAACTCTCCCCACCCCCTCCCCAAGCAATATGATCAGTGGCCGAAGATTGAAGTAATAAACTGCTATTAAGTTTTCAAAGTTGTCTTCTTCAATGAAGAACGATTCATCTTGTGTTCACTTTACTTTGTCAAAGGGGGGACTGCTTGTACAAGATACCCCACCTCCATGTTCAAGTTATTGTTTCATTTTTTACAGATTGCATTATGTGTAAATAAACTCAAACTCAAACTCAATGTCTTTCGAATTTTCCGGTTGTTACCATTTTGAATAAAGATGCAATAAACAATTAGGTTTCTGAACATACTTTGTGTTAACCAAAGTGGTTGACACTTGACAGGCATTGCAAATCAAGAAATCATAGATGATTTCATTTTATGAATTTTCAATTAATTGGTAGAGCTAATTCTTGTGCTGCTCTGTGGTTTGCCAACATTAAACAATGCTTTCCGGTTATTTTTTTGTTAGCTGTGTCAAAATGGCTCCTTTAGAGAGTGGCATTTAATATGTTTACACCTACCTACAAAACCCTACGCTGTTAGCTGTGGGTCCAGGGACCTGCTAGTGCTAAGTGCCCTAGTAGGGTCCAGAGGCATGAATTAGTTATGGTCAATGCAGGGGCATATTGCCTGGAATTTGCCATGGGCAAACTCTCGGCACCACCATGGGTTGTCGCGAAGCGTAAGAAAATTTTGGCCCAAAATGCTTCCCAGATTGCTGATAATGACACTTCCCAGGCCCATTTACTTCATATAAATAGGGGAAACACTAAAAAAAAAAAAATACCAAAAATATGCTCACAGGGAGGGGGGGGGGTTGCCTCCTTCATCCCCCCTTGGCTATGCGCCTGGGTCAACGTCATGTATGCCGTCCCTGGTTTTTGAAAAGTTGTTGATGCCCTTGGTAGGGATCCAAGGGAACAAAGCTTTTGACAGTTCTGAGATATAAACAATTCTGGACATTACCTTAAAAGTTTTTAACTGCCTTAAAACGTTGTCAAACAGTTGTAGGAATGGAATTCCTAATCTTTGAATATATCAGGACTAAACCAACAGATGGCTTGTATAAATTGTAAGAGTGGGTCCATAGATCTTGATCCCAAGCATTTAAAAATAGATCTTGCACATACCAAGCATGCTAGAAAAATGCAGTTTTGAAGAAATTTTCTTCAAATAATACAAATCTGGTGACTGCTGAACGTTTTAATATCCCAATGTATGGTGTACTTAAAATATTGGGAAGTGATTGCACATTTCTCTTGAACACCCCAAACCTCTTTCAGGGGCCTAGGGGCTCCCACAAATTTGGGGTAAGCTGCTACTCTGTACAAAAGCCTTAGTTAGGAGCATTACAGTTTTTAAATCCCCGTAACAGGTAATGGAAGAACTGCTTCTTCATGTCCTACCACACAAATGCATTCCTGCCAGAGTTAATATTCAGATGATATGGGTACCATGTGCATCTTGAAAATGATGGAATAAAGGTATTGAATACACCCCCAGTATGAGTCTTTGAATACAGACAAACAATATGGCAAACAATATGCTACTTTGGACACTCTATTGTATTATACAATGTTAAATCTTTACAGGAAATCAAGGTCTAAAGCAGTGAGCCATACCATTTTTTGACCCATAGTGACTAGAAAACCTTCTACAGTTCTCACTGAATATACTGCAGTCATCCTAATGTGGTCACATGACACAGGCCCAAGAAAGCTGCCTTTAGTTCCGATCAGTCACTTAGAAATGAAGTTGTCCATCTAATGTGAATCAACATAAACAGGACAATGGTGAATGCAGAATGACCCAACATTACGGAGTACCATTATTTATGCTTAGTATAAAGATTCTAACTAGTATTGATAAATCTTTGCAAAACAGGATGGTATGGCCATTACACAGAAATTAGAAACATAACATAGTGATATGGGCATGCAACTATTTAACAAACTGCCACCCAGCAACCTCTTAAAAGTTTGCTCAATTTCCCACGCACCTCAATTTCATGGCTGAATATGAAAAGTACTACAGGATGTAGGGACTAAGGAACTTTGTAAAGCTATGCATCCTGTAAGCATGACAATCAGGAAGGAATGTTGCTTCCAGTCAGAATTATCAGTAAAACCAGCTGAGACAGTTCATGACAACAATACACTACAGAAACACTTCCTGTGACAAAATATTGAAGATTTTTCTTACCTCGACTTTGGGGAAGACTCTATATATAATACCATTGAAAAAAGGACTGGTACTTTGCAAACATTTTACTTTGTTGACTGAGTGAAAGAAATTATTTGGAAGGAATGGACTGTTAGGAGATATAATATGTTAAAGACTGGCACTCATCACCTCAAGTACATTTTTGGTTGAGGGTAAGAACTAAGCAAAGTTCTCAATTGGTGACTGCTGTTTGATTGACATCAGGTTCAAAAGATGCTCAGATTCAAGAGATGCTCACATGACACAGCATGCACAGAGAGTGATCTGATTAGGCATTAAGGTCTTGTATACAAGTTACCAGGCTATGACCTTAATTATGCAATAAAACTAGATTTGTGTCTACACAAGGATGAGCCTTAGACAGTTTATGGAGGGGCTAGGAGTAACTTAGTTGGGAGAACTGGAACTATATGGGATGAGGAGATTTGCCTATTAAGTAATGTAACAACCTTTTTTGTGCTCCAATCTATTACAATGGGTCAGGAAAATAGAGATCTAAAGTCAGGGCTCCAACCATTTCTCAAAAGTTGCTATATGACACTCCCTGCTTGTAATTGATTTCCTACTTGTCACCATAAGGGCCATCACTACCTAGTACGCAGTCTGCTGACCAAGTATTTGGGTCACTTTGGGCTTCCTATACTAGGTCAGCATTATACGCCATTTGCAAAACTGGGCTACCACTTCTTCAAAAATTTTGCCTGGTCTCAGTCTTTCTCAAATTCACATCTAATCCTATCTTACTGATCTCTATGGATCATATGTTAAAGACCCTTCATTCTAAGATCACTTGCACTTACTGTCCAAAAGTTTTCTTTTATACTAGCAAACCTGTTTTGTTTTTTAAACATTCTATCAAGCTGCTAAATCTTCTTACCAGAACTCTCACTACTATTGTATGCTAAACAGCACCCATTGCTGTTCAATTGTGACATACTTGATAGCTATGGTTAAATTCATACACATGTATACGTATGTGTATGTATCACTGCAGCAATACATGCAGACCCATGTTACTCTCACAGTAACATGCAAGAATAGAAAAATGTTGAATGCCAATTGCCTAGGCCTAGTTCAGGGAACAAAATGTACATGAGAAATAGGCCTAGGTACCCTCAGCTTATCATTACAATCATAATGCCTTACCAACTTAATGATTGCTTTATTCGCACAGTGAAAACAGGTACACTTCACCCTAGTAACTATGCTTTTAAGATTGCCAATTTACATGTACAGCAGCTACAGCATACCGTAATGTATGCACTTACAGGACAATGACAACCAAAAGTAACCACTTCCTCGATCAGAGCTCCGAGATAACCAGTTTAAAAGAGAATATTGTTTAGACTGGAATATTGTTAAGATTGAACCAAAATTTCATGGATTCAAAACGGCCTTTATCATTATTCAACTATTCAATCTAACCAATTATACCTGGCAAAAGCTTTTCTTCCAAAAACACTTCATAAGAGTTGTGAATGTTGCATCATTTGAAAATTCGAAAGTTCCAGTGAATGAATTATTCATGACATAAAAACAATGCATTTCCTTCTTTGCGAACCTTTTATTATTTGAACATGAAGTTGCCGAGCTGTCTTGTTCAGAGTTGTCTGTTATCTATAGACCTTATGCATATGATGTCACAGAGCAGAAAGTCCTCCCTCATATGGAGGAAAAGCATGTATCATTGCAAGTTACACTGACAAATGCAGACAGCTAATTTTTCAAGCAGTCGTTCATGCCCATAAGTCTACTACATCAGGCGCGGATCCAGGGGGGGGCCTGGGGGGCCGGCGCCCCCCCCCCCTCACCACGAAAAAAAAAAACGAAAGGAGAAAAAAGAAGAAAAAGAAAAAAAAAGAAAAGGAGAAAGAAAAATTAAGAGCAAAAATGAATAAAAGTGTCTAAGAACGTATTCGAAGTGTATATTTCTGTAGGGGTTGGGTGGAGCTATCGCTGGATTATCTCTTTATATATCTTTCAAAGTGGTTGGCGACGAAAGGAGCGCTACAATGTTCGAAAACAGGTGAATAGCTGAGTAATGATCCTTGACTTAAGATCTAAATAAGTAAACATCGTGACATATGTAGTACGGGCTCGATCGGCTAGCTGCACTGAAATTTAGTAACAATTTTGTGTTAAAGAGTGAAATATTTTGTAATCTAGAGGGATTGAGAGGCAAAGTTTTCGCCATACAGACCTTGCGGAATGAATACAGAAGACAAGCTGTTAGGTGATGTGCTATTGTGCACAGTGGCACCAGCTGTTGCAGGCAAAGTAGCGGCGTGCATACCCTATTCGATTTCGAAACAGTCTGAAAAGTTTTAAAATGAACTCAAAAGGCTTTTAAGCTACAGACAGTGGCGTCGGCACAGTGGGCAATGGGTGACGTGTGTCCCCCTCCCCCATTGATTCTTGAAAATTTTTAAAATGGTCCCAAAAGTCGTTTAAGCTACAGATTTCTGTGGAGGGTGTAGGGTGAGATGTATTTTTGATGACTGGTTTATTTGTTCTAACCATTTTCTTTCACAAACTGTTCTCAAACTATCATAAGTTTTGGAAATTCTTGACAAATTCCAAATTTTCGCACCGCTCCGCTAGCGTCAAGCCTTGTGTCAGAGTTGTCCTTATTATCAATAGCTTTCGGTAACTACTCAAGGGGGAACAAAGGAGCAAAAGTGCTTTTTCAGAATTCTCAGTCAGAAGATTCGTTTCTGAATAGCATAGGTTGGTGGGAAAGTGACAGTGTCCGATGCAGGTTCTGAAATGCAGGTTTTGTCATGGACTAATATTTTATTCAAAATTTCGGCGCGCTTCGCGCTCATACGACAGGATTTACACCCGATTTTATATACCATTGACAAAGCTATGACGCAAAAAATTATTCCAGTGCAACATATTTCTAAAAAGTACATCTCCTTCTCTGTAGGCTTTCATCATTATGGGATCTTTGACTAATCTAGTCTAGCACATGATCTGAAAGATTGAAAGTATGTAATTGCCGTTGCTTATTTTCCAAACATTTTACCGAGACGTTCAATAATGACGAAAATCTTTTCTGAAACGAATTTTGCCTGTCCACCATCCCTCTTGCTATACCTAAAAAGAAGGTGATATATCATATCTTCTCCCATATGGATGTCGGGTAGTGAGAATCCCATTGGTCCCTCTATTGTATACTGTGACTAATTTAGAGCTCCCGGGAGGCTCTATACTGTTCCCTGTCAACCTTGTGTATCCTTTTAAAATGTAAAGGAAAAATTTTTATTATAGTCCAAGAATGTTTCTGTGGACTCCACGCAGGTATAATTGCGTGTACAAGTTTCCCACGGGCGTGGATCATGGGGGACGGGGGACGCGTCCCCCTCACTTTTTTGGAAGGGGGGACATCGTCAAAACGTCCCCCTCACTTTTTCAAAATGTTGGAACAGACTGCAATTATGCCTAGGAAAAGGAAATTTTTAGAAGAAAAATAACCTAAAAATCGTACACTTTTGTTGCACCAATTCGCATCTGATTGCATTCAGTTCTAGAAAAATTTCCCTTAGACCTCCTCCCCCATGCCGAAGATCACAAAACTTATTGCCTCCCCGTGACGCAAATTCTGGCTACCACCAACTGCTTCTTCCACGCCACCAGGACGGCGATTCACAAATGTGAAAAAGTCCCCCCCCCCCACCCCCCACACACACACTTTTGGAGATGGATCCACGCCCATGATTTTTCCTGGGACTTAAGGAGGTTTGAAGACAATATGTTAACCGTCTCTTACTCCCCTTTTTCACCCGAACAAAAGTTAGAATTCACTACATTGTGGACATTTTCTAAACATACAATCACATTAGAATGACCCAAAGATACCACCATTTTGCATGTAGGCCCCCTAAAATTAACAAAAATTTCTCAAAGGGGAGGGTAAACCCCTTCCTGGGATTGCCCTCTCATGTACTAATACGAAAAGGCTCTCCCACTCTTGTATATAGCGTATACAAAATCCCACTGCCTAAAAAGGCACGGTTTAACAGTTATCTGCGGTTCCCCCAATCACCAACTCCCGCCGGCACCATCGGTCATAGATTTCTGAAGGGTATACCCTTCAGAAGTCCATAAAGAAGGTGATATATCATCTCTCCTCCCATATGGATGTAAGGTTGTGAGAGTCCTGTTGGTCCCCTTTTCAGTGTACAATTAATGCAGCTCCCGGGAGGCTCTATACCGAAAATTTTCGGCGCGCTTCGCGCGCAATTGTTTACGCTCACGGAGAGAGGTACGTTTTTATTGAATGATGGATTTATTTTTATGACTTTTTACCAAAAATCATTTGAAATCTTTCACGATTTTTGCAAATTCTTCTCAATATTTCTTGATTTTTGCTTGATCTGCGCAAAATTGCCTTGAATTGCTCCTTTTACTATCAATAAGGTCCCAAACGTATTCGCATTACTCATCGGTGGGGTTCTACCATAAGCCAATTATTCGTGTGCATAAACGTGATAAACGTCAGCATTGTAAGGATGTAAAACAACTGATATTCATTTTTTCACCCTCCTCTTCTTATGAAAACTGAAAACTTAGTATCGAACCCACCTTCTAATTGATAGACACACATAAAGGGAATTGACACCGTTAGTCATAGCAATGGTTTTAAATGTAAATTCAAATTTTCGGCGCGCTTCGCGCGCAATTGTTTCATCCGACGTCCTATACCCGAATACCGTATAACGAAAATAAAACACTCATTATGGCAAAAATCATTTCAAGTTACCTACACGGGCTCATAATGTTGGCGTGTAAGTTTTAAGACAACTTAGATTTTCCGTAATTTCTGCAGGTACATATAGTAACTTATATATACACATCAAATTCCATGCAACATGCAAAGGTATAAAATCTCACTGACATAAGAACTGGAGCCGATTTCTGTGCTCTTAAAATGCAATATTGTGAGAGCTTCCGGGGGCTCCGCCCCTGGACCCCGCCAGGGGCCCTAACGCGGGCCCCTGGACCCCACGCGTAGGGACTCGCACTTCACGCTCGTGGTGCACCTTCGGTGCACATGAGGTTTTCCATCTTGGCCCCCCCCCCCTCAAAATTTCTGGATCAGCGCCTGTACTACATGCTGGTGTGAAATCTGGTGCAAAATTGTTTGTGTGCATGTGCTTCATTGTTTTCCTCAAAAATGGCAGCAGTGTGATGTCAATGCATAAGGTCTATAAACCATGTTTTCATGGATAGTTTCATGTAGTACCACAAATGTAATACCTTCCCTTTAAGTGCAATACTAATGCAGAATGCTGCAGAGAACCAGTTTCAAGTTTTCAGTTTATTTCTACCATTATCACATGCCTCACACAGTACATACACTTATATACCGGTATATTTCTACCTTATTTAAATAGCTGAAGAAAACTGCTACGGAGAAGAACCAGCACACTTTTTTACTTGAATATGCATATCTATAAAATGTCACTTAAACTCTTGACTTTCCTCTGTTCATGGTAATTTAAGGTACTGTATATTGTAAGGTATTATTTTACAGGTACCAGCTTTTTTCTTCAAAACAAAAATGCTTAAGTTTTTAAAATTTAAGAGTAATTTGGAAGTAAGAGTTACTATGGTAAGCCAAAACAGTATATACATGCAGTACCCAAGATTCTTTTCAAAAGAAAACAATGGATTGTAATGAATAGTTTACTGCTGGTGTTTGTATGACATCTCTAGTTAACTGTGCAATCTAGTTCTCTATGAAGATAGTTCTACTATTGTATTCCATTCCTGGATGTTCCTAAGAAATATCAGTATTCATACTTAATAAATGACTATTCTTTGCTAACATTTACAACCTTTGTGTTACAATGGCTGTGGTTGAGAGCAATACCTTCCATTTTCACTTGATATGACCACAGTTATGAAGCGTGCTTTCCAAACTGTCACCATGCCTAATGTAAATTGTAAAATTAAGGAAAACCTTGTAACCAATTTGCCATCACACCAACAGAGTCAGGATTTGGTGCAATTGGTTGGATTAAAGTTGAGTACTATTTGGAGGTCAGTCAAGGGTTAGGCTGATGTCTCTTCAAGAAACAACCTACTTTTGAATTTAATATGAAGTCTGATTGACCTATTGAAAATGATGTAGTCCTTTTGCTGGCTAAAGTCATTGGGACCTTGGATGGACATTGAACAGTCAGATTGTATTCCAAACAAATTCTGATGGACATCTCTGTCAACACTGCTTCAATGTCAAACCAATTTGCAAACCGAATCACCCTAAGTCAAAGTCGATCCAGTGACAAAATGTTTACAGGGAAACCACACACACTCATTGACACCCCCCACATACAGTCATACACACTCATGAGTCTTTACCTCAAAGCAAACAAATACACAACATACATAAAGGGACACATATGGGAATGATGAGCCTACATGAACTTACTATAGCAGCTTTGGAGGTAACCTCCTTTTAGCTTTTCCATGCATGTACATAAACTATGCATCCAAAGGATTACTCCTAGTATGGTATGTTTAGGATAGACTCACAGACACTTAAAATGCCATCACAGCTAGTCAGGTAATGAATACCACTCATATGCCCAAAATGCAACTTCTACCCTGTCAAACAAAATCCCTGAATTTTCCCTACTTTTTGCTATTTTTGTATATTCCCCAAATTTTCACTGTCTGATAAAAAGGGAAAATGTTCTTCCCTGTTTTCCCTAAGTATGGTAGCTGGGAACCCTGTAAGCAAAAAGTAGGGAACAAGAAGAGGTCACAAAAGAGTAGTGAAAAGTAGGAAAAAAAGGGACCTCAGAAAACCTTCAGCAAGCATTCATTACAAAAGACATTTCATCCAGCAATTAATGAACCTACCCCTTAAATGTCTCTAAAACCACTCTTAATATCTGTTGTTAATTAACTGGGTTGTGTGAGTCAAAGTTGGGAGGTCATATGATGGTAGGGTTTCTGAATGGTGCCACGAATTCTACTCAAGCTGTTCAACAAAAAGTAATATTGTGCACACAGCACACAAACACACGCACACAAAATCATTTTTAAAGACAATTTGAATGTCTCAGTTCATTTTGCATTGCAAAAATAATACATTACATTTAAGTTTACAATTAATGACATCTATTATTCTCAAAATATTTATGAGGTACAGAGTCCCCTTAAGATTAATAGACATGCTGAGATTCATAGTTTTGTTCCCTCCCATAGGCAAAGTCCCCCCTTCCCAGAAAAAAGGCCACTTTGAACTGTATCAGAATCCACCACACTTTCATGCCTCAATTTCATAACCACCTTGCCATATGGTTAGTGGCATCGAAAGTCCACTTCAATCTAAAGTAAGAGAAGGTCACCTACGCCATGATAGAGACCTTACTAACCAATGGCAAATTGGCAAGCAAATTTGGTCCTAGCCTGTACTCTTCCACAATGACTAAAATAGATAAGTTAAGCAATGTTTTAACAAATGCTCACACAAAGGTTTCCATCCATACACAAACAGGTGGGCAACAAGGTAGTCGGTACACACTCTTAGGACTTTACTGAACATTAGCAGAAAAAACACAATTTTTAATTATCTTTGATACAAGACTTCTGACACCAATAACCTTGTCAGTTTCAAGAGAATAACTCATGGAGTAATTTTATTTGTGTTTCCATAGAAACACCAATGAAACTATAGCTTGATTTTAATATGTGATACATTTTTGCTGAAAATGATTTCATCCTTAAATTAAATACATCATAACTATGAAAAATGTTTAGTTTTACAGGGACTGGGTTAACCTTGCTACAGAAGGATGTATGTTTGATAAGATAAACATTGAAACTGTAAGGTCATGCCTGTCATAGTGTATACAGAGGGTTTCTATCCAAGCTATGGTTTCCCAGCTCCAAGGTTCTACTACAATGTTTGAAATCAATACATTTACTTATGTAAGCTGAACTGTTTTCATGACAAGATCCAATGATTGCATGACCTCCACTCCTGTTCACTGTGTCTATAGGGCAGATAGGTCATCTCCATTTCTTTCACAACTCTGGAGTTTGAAGGGGGAGGGAGGGGTGGGGTAGGGTAGGGGGTTCACCCTGAGAGGCAAATTATCACCTAGGTGCTGTGTAACTGATGTAATATACTGCATAATTTGTTTCAACTGGAAAGTATGCTCTAAGTAGATCACATCCTAGCTATTGGTAAATGATAGCTACATTAACTGAATGAAAGCAAGATTGTGGAATGTTTCTTTGGGTGGTAGAGTTGTTTACAGTGCCACCCTTCAATGTATATCAACAAGTGTTTTACTTCAAATCCTGCTTGAGGTAAAAGAGTCTTTTAGGCACAATAGCCTTCCTCCCATCTGGCCCAGCTTGGCATCAACACCAACTGTCCTGACAATTTTGGCATCACAAAAGCCTCCTTGGGTACCACTAGTTATCTAGCTGACTTTGCTTTCACAGAATGTAAACTTGGTTGATGTTATTGTTGTTGATGCTGTCATTATCATCATTATTGTGGTCATTATTGTCATAACCATTAACAAAGAGGAGGAACTCCACACCACAAACCATGACTGAAGTCCTCCTCTCTGCTGAAATTTAATCTGATATTAGAAAATTGATAAATACCACTCTGATATTAAATTCCTGCCTCAGATAAAATGTCTAAGTGCCTTGATTCATGATTTTAGGTAAATAATATCAATAAACAAATGTACTTCAGCTTAAATGTACAAAATTTTGGTTTTCCTACCAATTTTACACCATTTTCTCCAAGAAAGTGGTTAAAAATGTAAATTTAAAAATGTTTAGTAACATGTATATCCAACCTCTTTCCTTCTTTCACAGTGCTCTACAACCACATACCAATCAGTCTCCATGGTAACAGTTAAACAAAGAAATAATGTACACAAATTACACAATGAAAGGAACAAACTCCCAATGTAATGTTCAGCCAAGTCACAACCTTGACCAGTTTTCAAGTCAACAATGGGACATCTAATCAAATCTTCCAAAAGTCCTTGAGTGCTCCCTGGTTTACAGACTTGTTAGTCCTTATAACACAAACCTCCATATATCCTAGTGGACATTTGGCCCCACCCACTATAATTTTGCAGTTCCAGGACAAAATATCTTCACACCTCCAATGGTCGCAAACAGCAGGCTTTTACATTTTTGCACAAAACAAAATTACCTCATTTGTTGATCTGCATAATTTTTATCCTTTTGTGGTACCAAAATGTTGTATTTGGAACATATTTTGGACCTAAACCTAGGCCACTGAATAACAGTATTTTATACAAACATAACACAAGAGCATTGATGTAGAGCCAAACTGCCTGTTCAAGGACTCGTTCAAACCATCTAATCATGACTAACATCATAACGGAGTCTGGTTGAAAACAGTGAAACAGACAACCAACAGACCTAACAGGTAGAGAAGCGATCAACTTTCCACTGTACAGTATTTTACCAGATCGTATTTCATTTCTTCTTGAAGAAAGTCATCAAGCTTTTCATTCCAGATTTATCAACCTTGGCCAGTTTCTTTTGAGCTGCCGTCATTTTCACAACAGGCTGTGATCAGAATAGGAGAGCAGTAATAGGTATGCGTAGTAAAGGTTATTAGAAGAAGTTCGGCGAAATTTTTATATTAAAAATAGGTAATAATTACCAAAATGCAAAAAATTCATCGTGATTTCAATGATTAATATGTAATGCACAGTGTAATCCCAAACAATGCCAAGACATCCCATTTCTTTCACAGGTTGAAGGTAATCAAAATGTGTTGGAAAAACTGTTTTGTGTTCATATTTGACCGTGGAAATTCTTGGAAAATTTAAATTTTTGAATTCTGGTGACTTCAGATGACTTTTGACCTCCAACAAAATCAGTAGGATTTTCCTATTGGATTTAATGCATCAGCATGTTAAATATGAAACTATCTGTTTCCTAAGTTGAAAGAATGTTTCAACAATTTTCAGACTTTGACCTTTGGTGACCCCAGATTACCTTTGACCCCCAACTAACTGGTTCTTTCTCTAAACATGGAGTACACACTTATCAAATCTGAAACCTATACATGCTTCTTTCTTTGAGATATTGTATTATTATGGTTGTCAGAATACACCTCCGGTGACCCCAGACGACCTTTGTCCACAGCCAGAAACAAGAAGGTTATTTGAATTAGTATACCACATCTACATGGTAAGTATGCAATGTATCCATGCTTCCTTTCTTGAGATATCCTGTTAACAAAGTTTTCAGTTTGACCCACGCTGACCACTAATGACCTCTGAGCTGCATCAAAAACTAGTCTCCTTCTCACCATGCACATCAATATACTAAGAATGAAATCTGTTCAAGCTTCTTACCTTGATATCCTGTTTATAGGGTTTTCGAGAGTCTGCCCCCTGGTGACCCCAGATGACCTTTGACCTCCACTAAGAAATCATAGCCTTCTTCCTCTTACCATGGGGCATCCACATACTATGTGTGAAATCTATCCATGCTTCCTACCTTGAGATATTGTGTTAACAAGGTTTTTTGAGTTCGACCCTAGTGAGGCCAGGTGACCTTTGACCTCCACCAAAAACAACAGGACTCATCCTCTCACCATGTGGCATCCAGATACTATGTATCACGTATATCCATGCTTCCTATCTTGAATATCATGTTAACATGGTTTCAGGTTTTGACCACCAGTGACCTCAGATGACCTCTGACCTCCACCAAAAACAATAGGGTTCTCCCTCTCAAATTGGGGCATCCAAACATCAAGTATGAAGACTTAGCGAGTTTCTCCTCTTGAGATACCGAGTTAACAAGCTTAGCATCACAAATGTACACACACACACACACCCATATGCGTACACACATACATACATACATACATACATACACACACACATACATACATACATACATACATACATACATACATATATACATACATACATACATACACGTCATCGTCGATGCATAGGTTTCTCTTATCATCACAACCAATTAGGAAGCAAGATTTTATTATTTAAGTGTAATCCCATGTTTAGTATCATGATGTCACAAGTAGCGTAAGTTTATTACTGATAATAACAGGATTTTGTAGTGTGATGTGATTCATCAGTCCATTGTGGTCACTCAGCATCATAAAGTCACTGCCTTCAAAGGAAATATGTTGTAAAAGGGTGTTTGTATTGTTTTAGGTGTGTATGTGATTGTGAGCTTAAACTTCATGCCAAGCACCAAAGTTAATGCAGACTGGGGGGCAGCAGTAATTAAGACAAAGCCTTGATCTTTATACTTATCCAAAAAATATGGCCAAATCTAAACGCAGGACCAACTAAGCATAATGCTTGATTTGGAACTCAATTTTCTCCTTTTTTGTAACGTAAAAGTTGCAAGATGACCAATATTTGGTCATAATCCCTAGCATCTTGCTTTCAAACCCACTGAGATGGCCAAGGGTAAAAGCAGAAATTCTTGGCCACCTGTACCATTCTTTAAACACTTTTCCAGCAAATTCCATTTAAAGAACCTAGGTCTAATATAGAAGCAAATATAAACAAATGTTAAAACAAATATAACAATAACGGTTGTAAAAAATAACACTTACTGTCCAACTCATGTTTCCAGCAGAAGAATTTTTGCTGACATATAAAATGCTGAAGTAAGTTTAACACAGAAGATCTCTCAATGACTTGTGATGTCACTCCTGTACTGTTCTGAGCACTGACTAATAGCTTACTTTTCCTGTGAAGCCATGGATCACAGTTCCAAAATGTGATCACCATTCTATTGCTATATAGTGACTTGACTTATACAAGCCCTCTTCTTATTAAATGCTATGACAAACGTCATTTTTCAAGGTAACAGACCTGTATATCAACTGGAAACAAATCCAGGTAATATTGGAGTAGTACAAGAATGACATCACCATTACTGCACAATCAACTTTTTAATTAAGACAAGTGAATTTATATATACAGAGTGCATACACATCAGTGGCTGACTCAGCTATTAGGGCTGTGAACGTGTAGCAAAATAATTAAACATTTAACCGCAAAAATTTGCGATTGTTTAGCGATTACCTTATCACAACAGAAAGACTCGGTGTGTGTTGATTGATGTGATAAATATTCAAAGTGAATTGGTGATGCCGGATGTAATACCTGTGAACCCCAAACACATTCCTGTAAAGGCTTGTTCTTAGTCGAGACAGTAATCACAACCTGATGACATACTACATACTACGTAGGGGCTAATATAAGGTTTAGGTTTTGCGATTAATCGCTAGTAGCTTGTACTAAACATTTATTCCACATGCGATCATTTAGTGATTAATCGCTACACGGTCGCAGCCCTATCAGCTATGAAGATGGGAATTAGACCATGACTTTTACTTTCCAACCTTTTATAATATACTTTCTCATAATTTTAGAGAAGATACTTTTTATACATTGAGACATATCTTGAAGCTCACCACTGTTTTTGCTGGAGCACTGATCACCTTGCTATAATCTTCATCAGGTTCATCTGAAGATCTTTTCACTTTCTAGTAATGAGTAAAAAAAATCAGAAATCTGAGAAGAAACTTCTTGACACAAAATTTTGGTAATAGGGAAATAAACATCTTTTCTACTCTAGTGTTTCTACTCACCAGACTTGTAGTGAGTATGTACTCATATTCATGGGTTTGGACAATTGCCTGTACTCGTACTCATGAAAATTAATTTGTACTCGTACTCGTACTAGTACTCGTCCTTGTACTCACAGATTTTGAAAGCTCTTCATAGGGGCTAATGCAAAATTTTGTACTCGTACTCATGAAAAAGGACATACTCGTACTCACAACACAGACACTGCCCTTGTAGTCATACTCATGACATTGTACTCACACTTCAAGTATGCTACTCACTATTCACTACTGAGTCACTTCTACTTACTATTCCTTTCATATTAGCTCCAATTTTTTTCATACACAACAATAACAGCAAACACGAGTTTTTCCCATTCAGTGCCTGGATATTTATAAGAATAATCGAAACTAACTGTACTTATTAAAAACCTACAAAAATCACTATACTGTAAACCTCTTGCATCCCTTGCCAACAATTCATGTAGGCCGACTCTTGGGGAAAAGTTGGAAGTAATAGCACCAATCTTATGAAAGCAATAACACAGATGTTCTACCAGAAATTACAAACCAGACAGATTGGGAGATGTATCCAGTAAATCATACAATGTATAATATACAAAAGCCCCCCCGTCTCAAGATTTCAAGGTCTCAGGAGCTACCTTTTCATTATCTTAGCTCCTGGTAGGACACCATTTATTAAAATCCTGCCAGGTACGTAGTGCCTTCATACTACAATACCATGTGTAAGTAAACTTTTGTTAACCTATTGGTATAATACACTTTTTCCTTCTCCTGCTCTCCCCCACTCTGACATGAGGAAGAGGGGGGTCTGTCAAAGTGGAAAGGCTATTCTAGTTTTTCTTACTTGAATTTCATATTCAGTAAGCAAAGATATTTTGTACAACGCATTTACCAAATAGTGGATAGTAGAGTCTATACATTAACTTTGTTTTAACCAAAATTGTGCAACAATAGATATTTAATTTTGCAACTAAATTTAAAAGGTAACAAGTCTCACTGCAAACAACAGAAATCTTGCCAACTAATTTTACTTCTAGCCTCGCATCCAATTTCAAAAAGAATACTTGTTTAGGGCACCTCCCAGGCAAAGCAACAATAGCCTGCACTGAGTTTAAACTGCTCAAGGCCATATCAACACAATTGCTATGTGTGACCATAATTAAGAACACAGATGACTGCACAAGCCATCACTGACCAACCAGAGTGAAGCTATGTTTGAATTTATGTCAATCAAAGTGCAGTCCATAATTGTAGTTAGAGCTATAGGTTAACTATGTTTGGGGGGGGGGATACCAGAGACCCTTTAAAAATCACATGGTAGATTTGGAGGTTTGCCTAAACTTTAAATTACTGCAATGTGTTTGTCTGCTAAGCTGGACAATATGGTCTTTAACTTCATCTTGATGTTAACGAAGTTGTGAAGTCAAGAAAGGGTAAGCAAGCTGTGTAGGAGATGCTACTAGAACAGCTATCTCCTGGTCCTACACCAGGGTTGTTATCAGTGATTGAACTGTAAGTGTTATCTGCCTGGAATAACAATTACTTTGGTAAGGGATATAATTGTTATGACTGTGGGCTTTGTAAACCTTCACAAGTCTATACAAAGTGATACTGTATAAGTAAGTGGATTTAGCTCCATGTACTGTTTTAACAATAGACCTTATGCATTGACGTCACACTGACGTCATTTTTGAGGAAAACAATGAAGCTCACTTGCACTCACGGCATAGATTCCCCATGCATGTGTAGAAGACTTACGCACATATCCCTGGTGCACAAATCAGCTGTCTGTATTTGTTGGTGTAACTTGCAATGATACGCGCTTTTCCTCCAAATGAGGGAGCACTTTCTGCTCTGTGACATCATATGCATAAGGTCTATTCTAAGTCTAAAATCTCATATGTTCCTAAGTGTGCACTGTTTCTGTTTTCATCAGTTTCACTGTACTGATATTTGCTTATCATAAAGAGCTTCAAGACACTAAATCTGCATAATACTTTTGTTATTGTTAATGATGATAATGTAAGAAACAGGGTCCCTCACAACATGCACTGTGAAGAAACTTAGATCACCTTGCCAAGATCATTAGCAAGTAAACATTGGACCTTTCCCTGCAGTGAAACAACATAAAATTGGTTTATGAGATGATGAAAAAGATCCTACCTTCTCAGGAGGTTCTTCTTTCACCTTCTGTTTATCTGAAGACCTTTTTCCTTTTGTGTTTTCTATTTCAATTCTGAAATTCAAACAAAGAGTAAAATGTTTTAATCTTTTTCATCTGCTTTTTTTAATTCTTGCATAAATAAGTTTGCATGAAATGTTTCACTGAAAATTTTGCCAGTATCTTTTATATTTTACCACTGTAAAGAGAGCATTACTGATTGTTCCTACCTTTTCAATCTTTTTAATCAGGATAATAATCTTCATTATCATCCTGCATAAACAAGAGATGGTGGGATACTTTCCCTGCACTAAGTTAATTCAATGTCTCTCACTAACAGTAATTGGAAGTTCTGTAGCATTCACTACCAGGAAACAATTCATGCCTTTCATTTTTATCTAACTTGGACTTTGAGCTCTAACTGAACTTTACAAATAAATACATAAATATTCATAGGACATCCTAATCAGCTCTTTTTGTAACAAAGTGTTCCAGGTACACATTATGAAATGGACTCAGTCCTCAAGACACCAGACTGCAAAGGTTTTTGTCTCAACCTGTTGAGTTTTTCTCTATCCCCCCCACTTCAACCTTTCTATTTTGTTTGTTCCAGTGAACTTCATCTTCCATTACTACCCAATTTGAAAATTGTGATACAAAAATTATGGACCTCTAAAATGTGGACTGCTTCTTTAGGCAAAACTATTGCTACTATAAATATTTTCACACTCAATTTATCCCTGCAGGAAAGCCCTCACACTATGTGTAACAACAAGAGCTTTTTCTTTTCTTTTCTCTAAGTCTCTAGTGAATCAGCATTTCATCTCACTATGTTTTCTTGGTGCCACCTTGAACACTGTTCCTAGATGATATTTCTGAAAATTATAAATATTTCCCTTTCAATTTGCATCAAGCACTTTTCATTAAGCACTCTAAAGGCTGCCATGATTATACTTGAAGGGAGGATACTGTAATAATTACCCCAAGCTGTCAAACAACTTTTTACTAAGATCTGGATGGAGGTAGTCCGATATAAGACCTGCTGCATATTTCACTGAATCCTCTGTGGAAGATAAAAAAATGATAGCAAAACTAGACATAAGTGACTTTAACAAATAATGCCAAAGGTGAAAAAACTTCAAAACAATAATTATAAAAACAAGCAGAAGGAATCTTTGTACGGATAACCAGAAAGCCAAAAGGCTTAGTGATTCCTTGCCGAAAGGGGGGGGGGGGGGGGGCTTTGTTATATTGAGGTCCATCCATCAAATTTATACTTCTCTACTTCATCATTTTTTATGACGTGGTCACAATTTCACCCCTGCTCAAGTCAGCTCATGTCACATGACCTCTGAACCGAACTTGAATAACCAAAAAAATGAAGAAAAATAAAAAAACATATTAGGAGGGATTTGTCTGTGCTTCCTCCCTTGTAATGACATGTTTAGAAAGTTTCAGTTTTTTACCTCTGGTGACCTCCAAAGGCTTGTGACCTCCACGAAAAACAACTGAGTTTTTCCTCGCACCATGACTCATCCACATACTTAGTATGAAATCTATCCAAGCTTCCTACCTTGAGATATTGTGTAAACAAGGTGTTCAGACTTTGAGCCCTGGTGACCCCAGATGATCTTTGATATCAACCAAAAACAAAAGGGTTCTTTCTCGCACCATAATGTATCCACATACTTAATATGAAATCTATCCAAGCTTCCTACCTTGTGATATGGTATAAACAAGGTTTTCAGAGTTTGACCCCTGGTGACCCCAGACGACCTTTGACCTCTACCAAGAATAATAGTTCTTCCACTCACCATACCACATCCACATACTTAATATGAAATCTATCCAAGCTTCCTTCCCTGAGATATTGTGTAAACAAGGTTTTCAGACTTTGACCCCTGGTGACCCCAGATGACCTTTGACCTCCACCAAAAACAATAGGCTTCTTCCTCTTGCCATAACACATCCACATACTTAGTATGAAATCTATCCACGCTTCCTTCCTTGAGATATCGTGTAAACAAGGTTTTCAGACTTTGACCCCTGGTGACCCCAGATGACCTTTGACCTCCACCAAAAAAGATAGGCTTCTTCCTCTTTCCATAACACATTCACATACTTATTATGAAATCTATCCAAGCTTCCTACTTGGAGATATCGTGTAAACAAGGTTTTCAGACTTTGACCCCTGGTGACCCCAGATGACCTTTGACCTCCACCAAAAACGATAGGGTTCTTCCTCTCACCACAATGCATCTACATATTAAGCATGAAATCTATCCAAGCTTCCTAACTTGAGATATCGTGTAAACAAGGTTTTCAGATTTTGACCCCCAGTGACCCCAGATGACCTTTGACCTCCACCAAAAACAATAGGGTTCTTCCTCTCACCACAATGCATCTACATATTAAGCATGAAATCTATCCAAGCTTCCTACCTTGGGATATCGTGTAAACAAGGTTTTCAGGTTTTGACCCCCGGTGACCCCAGATGACCTTTGACCTCCACCAAAAACAATAGGTTTCTTCCTCTCACCACAATGCATCTACATACCAAGCATGAAATCTATCCAAGCTTTCTAACTTGAGATATCCTGTAAACAAGGTTTTCAGATTTTGACCCCCAGTGACCCCAGATGACCTTTAGACCTCCACCAAAAACAATAGGGTTCTCCTTCTCAATATGGGATATCTATGTACCAAGTTTGAGAACTGTCCAACTTCCCCTTCTTGAGATATCAAGTAAACAAGCAAAGCCGTCACATACACACACACACAACATCACCATCGCATAGATTCCTTGCCTGCCTTCGGCAAGGAATCAATAAAAGTATCTCACAAAATTGATAAAGAAGTAGACCGATCTTCTGTTGATGATTTTGAATTAATATGTACAGATGCTCATAAAAATTAACTGACTAGTTTTATAACCATTTTGGCCTGTGATTTTAAGCACAAGCATCTACAAAAGCCAGAAAGGCCATCAAAAGTTTAATCCAGGCTTTCAAAATAAGGATACTCTTTTGGCAGGGAAATGGTGTGGGAAAGTAGGAAGGAAGGATGAGCAAGATGCTTCTGAAGTACAGACCGGACTTTCCTCTACCAGCCTCTGTTGGTTTACTACTTTTGACATAGGTACTGAACTGACCTGATGATACAGATGTATTACTGGGTATGACCAGACTCACCTCTAGAGGCCTCTGTTCCTTTACTACTTTTGACATAGGTACTGCACTAACCTGATGATACACACATATAACTGGTTGGATAAGACCATGCACTCACCTCTAGAGGCCTCTGTTCCTATATTACTTTTGACATAGGTACTGCACTAACCTGATGATACACACATATAACTGGTTGGATAAGACCAGACTCACCTCTAGAGGCCTCTGTTGCTTTGCTACTTTTGACATAGGTACTGAACTGTCCTGATGATACAGATATGTAATTGGATAAGACCAGACTCACCTCTAGAGGCCTCTGTTGCTTTGCTACTTTTGACATAGGTACTGCACTGACCTGATGATACAGATATGTAATTGGATAAGACCAGACTCACCTCTAGAGGCCTCTGTTGCTTTACTACTTTTGACATAGGTACTGCATTGACCTGATGAAACAGATACATCGCTGGTTGATAAGTAATCAGCTGTTCTCTCAACTTTCTCCTTCAACCAAGAAAGAGTTTTTTCTTCATTATATCTGTAAACTTTGAAGTCTTCATTACCTTTGGATAAAAGTAAAGAAAGAAAGTGACCAACTGATAAGGTTATTCTTCCCATGGTTCTTAGGGTTGACTTATTCAGGGTTTTTCAATAGATATAGTCTACCTTGTACAAACACTTGGCAAGAGTGAGGTGCTTATATTTCTATGTGGGAAATTATTTTAGTCCTAACAAGGAGACAGATCATGCAAACAAATGACTATTTTTCAAGGAGGTGATATTCTTATCTATGAAATGCAAATTAAATGACATAAGCTACAGTGCATATATGAAGTGATGTATTTGATAAACTTCCGTATCTAGAGTTTGAAACAATGTAATACAGCACTGATAGAAATTTTCACCACAATACTTACATGAAGTTTTTCTATAACAAATCATTCATATAGGTTGTAGATTTCCTTTCAATATAAACTAACCTTTTGAATCGCAAACTTGACAAGTTGTAGAATGATCCAAAATTTGAACAATTCTGTTGCATTGTGGGAAATCTGAATCAGTGATGATCTGGTCCAACTGCATAAACATGTGCTTCTACAGGATATAAGTGAGTATAAGTTTACTAAACACAGGTAATTCTTAAACTGCAAGCATCTGACATGGAAACAAAATATTCCTTCAAAAAGAGACTTTGCTATGACTTTCCAATGACAAAACAGAAATCCAGTTACCATTACAGTAAAACCCCGTTTATCCGAACACATCGGGACCAAAGGTTGTTCGGATAACGAAAAAATTCGGATAAACGGGGTTCCAAGTTTTTGCCTCAAGTACGGTACACATAAGACTGTGTGTCAACACTTTTCCAAAATAATTCCGAAAAGGCTAAAAATTGCAGGCAAAATCCCCCAAAATATTTCGTTACTATTTTTTGTGACCGATGATATGACAAATAAATTTTAAGACTTCTAAAACAGAGAGATTTTATTCCTAAAATTCGAGCCTTCGCTGGTCTGAATGATCAATGCTTTCTACACACTAAATGGGTGTGTGGGCTGAAGAAAAGCAGTAACGATCTGGAGAGGTATCTAGAGTATGAATTCTGCATAAATTTCCAAAAATGTTAGAGACACATGTGTAGGAGACTCTCAGACAGCAGTTCGCAATGTTTTTGTAAGGTCTACTTTCATTATTTTTAGGTATGAAGCTCACTACGTTACTAACTATACCAACTCATGGCTCCTGACAAGAATTTCAAAGCAAATACGTACGATATTTCTTCCACATTTGACAAAGAGATAACAGATTGTTTTCTATGTCCACATGTCGGGTGTTTTAGCCATCGTGACATCTTTCCATAACTTTTAAAGTCCCAAGAAAAATTAGTGCATTTCTGCAAAAATTTATGTTGAATTTTGCCTTGTAAAGCACTGAAAACTTGGTGTCTACTACTGTAATTGTATTGAATATTATTGTTGTTAAATCTGACGGCTAGTTCGGATAAACGGGGTTTCGGATAAACGGGGTTCGGATAAACAGGGTTTTACTGTATATGAAAAGCCTTTGTTCAATAATTCACCTTTTATTGTTGTTGAATATACATTACCTACAACTTCCCTGAAGTGTTTTGAGACTTTTGGATATTTTATAGGAATCAACTGTACAATAACTGAAGCCAATTTTGTCCCTCCCATTCCCTTTCATGAATTTGAAATCCCTGTTTGTTAGATTCCTTGAACTGTTACAAAATATTTATTAAAAACTTATCAGATTTTCTATGCTTTCTGTGTCTACAAGAGCCTCATACTACAACCACATGCACTGCCTAACACATACCTATTGCTTTTAGTCCTTGACAGAGAAGTCCTATATAAACCTCTATTAAAAATAATACAATCTAAAAATATGTACAATCTATTCCACCCTTACATAAAATATGTGATTTATAAGAATCTGTAACATAATGGGAACAAGGATGATAAGCAACCCAAATTATATCTCCATTATTTAAAGATCTAGACCCCGAGTTCTCAAGTGGCGACCTGTAGGCCATTCGTTGCCTGCCACATACATGTAAATGGCCTGTGGACTCTTCACACAGCCAAAAATTTAAATAAGAAATCAAACTAATTGACTGGGGTATAACTACAACAATTATTGCTGTGTAAAAACTCATGTATTTGTGGCCTGCATTCAAAAAACTTGAGAAGCCTAGATCTAGTCATGTTCCTTCTGCCAAATGTAGAAGACTTGTACATTCAATTACGACTGCTTATCTTCTGATAGTTTGTCATGAAATGTCGCATTTCATTTTGTGAATACAATACTGTTGTAACAAACATGTATCAGGAAGTTTAGGTACAAGGTCTTTATCTTGTAGTGAACTCACCTTTGAATTTTTGTCATCAAGGAGATAAGGTAAAAGAAGGAATAGTGGATCTACCACCGTTGCCATCAGCAATCGACCATCTGACATGAGGAAAACAAGAAGTTATAAGAGTCAAGTTATAAAAAAAAAGTGGCTCCCCCCACCCCCTCCACCCTCACAAAAAGATACCAAAAATGCAGGAAAATGATCAGGTTTCCATGAAGTCATGTTACTAGACCAGCTGTCAACAGCATGGTGGGAACTCTAGAATGTAAATGTACTGGAAATGAAATGCATCCATGTATAAAAAGTATGAAAAAATAGCTAATTCTCCTACCTTGAGATATCATGCCTACAAGGTTTTCAGAGTTTGACCTCTGGTGATCTGAAATGACCTTTACCTAAACAAAACGATTCTTGTTTTCAAGTTGTCAAATAAAAGCCTGTAGAAAGTTTCCATTGCTCAATCTATCCTCTTATACAAAGTTTTCAGAGTTTGACCTTTACAATCTATTGATGACCTTTGACAGAGACTGAAAATATTATGATTATTTCTCTTTAAATAATGCATCTATATGCTGCTAAGTATGGAAAGTATTCATACTTCCTACTTTGAGTTATTTTGAAAACAACCTTTACAGAGTTTGACATCAGGTGACCTCAAATGGCCTTTCACCACTGACCTCCACCAAAAACATGGTCTTTCTCTCAATATAGGGGATCCACAAATAATGCATACTGTTGAAACACACAAACACACATACATACATACATGTTATCACAAATGCATATTTTGCCTTCATGGAAACCAAAACTTTAAAATTTCTCAACAATAATAGTTCAATTTCCAAAATTTTGAAATGCTTATCCTAATTTCCAGACATTCACTTGCAGGCTCAACATAACACATGGTAGGTTTCGTAGCCAACCAGACCGTTGTTTCTTAGAGCCAAGGGCATATTATATTTAATGCAATAAGGAAATCATGGCTGCAAAACTTGCAAAACATCGTGGGTGCATACTTTGAAAACCAAAATTTCTAGCTCACCTGGTCTACTTAATTTGGGACTAAAATGAAAATTTCTAGCTGCAGCATGATTTTTGCGGATGCATTGCCTGTTTGCGTCCAGCTTTTTGCAGGCGTGCATAAAATTTTACATACAGTAAAGCAAATTTAACATTCAAAGGTCGTTACACGATTGGATTTGTTCACTTACTGTACTCTGTAACTTCTGCTTATATTCATTTTCAGGATTTTCATGTACAGTATTCTTTCATATTTAAAGTCAACTGAGATTTTCTGCTTTGTACATCTACCGGCCTGAAGTATGCTTACTGACCACTGGACTCTTAGCCTCCTCTTAATTTGACCCCTGACTTCAGACATCTGCTGCAAACCATAATATCAGGATACATGTCACAAGAAACTGCTGTACTGCTATAGACAGACACAGTTTTTCCTTCACTTACAGTACTGTAACTTTTTTGTGACAAAGAAAGGTACTTTTATACAAACCTTGCTGCACAGAATTATCAATGAACCATGAGCCTTTGGTATCTTGAAAACTGAGGATTTCATGAATGGATTTACTATCTGGACATAGCAAAAATTGAGCTCCTTCATCTAATGAAAAAGAAAAGAAAAAGATTGATCTAAGTAACATGATAATGAAACAGCAGTATGATGCTTAATACTCAGAATGAAAGATTTCCATAATGATGATATACTTCACTAAATTCTACTTTTCTCCTTTGACATACAGGTGTATAGGGTACCAGTATGACTGTCTAATTATTTTGACTATATTGTGCATGGATGTGAGTTCTACATGGTGAAGGCTATGGCTACCCTTGGTTAGGACACCCCTGGTCTGGGGAATGCCCCATCACCCTATGTTAGGATACTGCTACTCTCACATGACCATGGCACGTGCATTCCTTGTACCACCAATAAACCTTTTTATGTCATCATTCTTATTAATTTTCATGCTTCTGTCTGCAATTGAAACATAAAGAATGTTTTCAGCATTGATACTTGTGTATTGCACCAACTACAGTATTCCTTTCCAAACTTTTGGTTCAATGTCTACAGCACACTTACTGAAAATCTGTAATCATGACACAGTGCTTGCCACAGTGCTTGGCTACATTTACAGTACACATTTTACTAAGCATGACTAGTAAAAATACATTAGCAATCAAAAGGTATGTGTGTTAAACACTTTACCTGACTTGGGATGTCTTAATGTAATGATGGTTGCTTGATTCTCTGGAGATTCTTCTGAAGAGTTTTTTAATGCATTTTCTGTGACAGTAATTAATTGAGAAAAACTAAATGGTAAAGGCTTACAGTAATCCAGTCACAGCACAATAGCAATACAGCAATACAATATAGAACCAGTGCAGTGGTGTAGCTAGATATTTTTTGTGGGGGGGCAAAAGCAAAGAATTTCCGACAGATCATTATCTGGTTATCTGGGGACCCTTTTTTCTTCTTTTTTTTTTTGCTTTCCAGGCAATTTGAGACCGACTTTTGATTTTCACGTTGACGTTTCGATATGTAATTCTGCTTAAAAATGTAACAAGTGTTGTAAGTGTTGCAAATGAATTGTTTTTAATTTATTTCCGACAGAGACTAGAAATTTCTGACAGAGGCCTTCGGAGGCTTTGTGGGGGGGGGGGGGGGGCGACCGCCCCCCTGCCCCCCCTCTAGCTACGCCACTGAACCAGTGCTGGAAGTAAGTGAGGTGGAAGTCATCCCCTTGAATGTACAACCAATACCCTAAAACTTTTACTGAATAGGGTGAGTTTTAATAAGCAAAAATAAAAAAGCCCTCTGTCCCCCCCCCCCCCCCCCCCCCGAAAATCTAAAATTTTACCTCCCTCCCCCCATATAGACCTATGCACTGTTTTACTCCATAGCTGCTCAAAAGGTTATGTTTTGGTTCACTATAGCTTTCAAGTAAAATTCATTTTGAATAAAATAATTTGTGGCACAAAGTTCACAGCCTAAAGTTGTGAAACACAAAATTTAAAAGTGAGTTCTTGCCACCCTAGTAATTAGCACAACACACACTTGTACATTCACTTTTGCACATCTCTGTTATTGTTCAGTTTATGAGAATGATTTTGTTGCAATAGAAATTATAGCTAATTGGCTTGTTTACTGGTCTGCGAAAGGTACCTTCCTTGGCAAGCAATTGAACCTATACTGGGCAACTGTGTTCAATGGCAAGCCAATGCCAAGATGGAAGAAAGCCACATTACCTGGAATAAAAATACACATGTTAGTACTGTAAGAGGTATTTGAACCCTAGCACTAGTCTTGTCAAAAACATTGCAGTCCATGCAAACAGTCACCTGAAAACCCTGTTACTAATACTTCATCTGCTTTGTGGCTTTCCATTAATTCCAGCATGTTTACCCAGCTATGCAAATTATACCATTAAAAGTTTTCAAACAAAGCCTCCCATTCAGCATGGGATGCATCAATCAGTTTCAACAACACAAGCTCTTAGGAGAAAAATGACATTTTGTTCAGTAGATATTGTAGCTACAGAAGCCAGCTGCAAAGTTTATTGCTTAAGAAGATAACTGATAGCATCTGACAAATTCTTGATGACTTAATGTCTCATGATAAAAGCTAATCATAGATTGATATGTACAATTTGTACTCACTCTCAGAACAATAGTGATGTACTTGTAGTAGTTACAAGTATACCCCTTCATGTGTAAGATTTGTATAATCTCCTCTTAAACTTTCAGACTCAAGGAAGCTAACTGCTTTTGTTGTAACCCTCTTAACTGGCTTTCATTACTGACGACAGGTTGTACAATACATCCATGGTTCACACAACACAGCACTGCAAAAGCCATGATTCAAGTTTGTGACTGTGTTATGCTAGTAAAGATAAAAATCCTGATCACACAAGCCATCATCTGTTTTTGCCAAATTGTGAAAGTATTTAATGCTGGTGGACTTGACTGGACTTAGCCTCAAGTCCCAGTCCATAGGGGTCTGAGTCTGACCCCAATTTGAGTCCAGACAGGCCCTAGTCCAAGTCCAGACTCCAGTCCTCCAACCATGACTTGTCCAGTATTCATGACCAGGATAACCTGATTGTTATGTATTAAACTTACATCCAAATGATTGTACTGTACTCCCAATACCAGTCTATTAGTCATCACATTCAAACAATACAAACCAGAAAGCCAAAAGGCTTCGTGATTCCTTGCCTTTGCAAAACATGCTTTGTGTACTATCGTTAAATTTGTTTGGTGTGAAAAAGTGTCGAGAGATTTTGTTCATACTGTATGATCCCTGGAACTGGTGAGTGTACATGATCATAATAAATTTCAACATTTTATTAGAAAGGTACTGAATTAGGTACTAAGAAGAAAATTGTATTACTAACAGCCATTTTTCAAACTGCTTTAAACATATTGCAGAAATTTCTGACTAACATGGGAATTTCTGGTAAGAACAGGGCTGGATTTTTCTTTGAACATTGCAGATCTGGGCATAAACTTATGTGAGGGCGTTCTTTGACAATACTTCAATCTTTAGTGTAGCATTATAATTATATGAAACAGATGAACAAATGTGCTAATGGACTATGTGGGATTCTGTCTGTTTTGCATGGTGGCGATCTCTGGATTAAGTCAGAAGTAATTGAAAAATACAATAATGTAATTTTGTGGGGGAGGAGAGGGGGGCTTTTAATGGGGAGATTTGAGAATGTGCCATGCCAGCCTATGCTTAAACCCAGCCCTGGGTAAGAAATAAAATCAACTTTAGTACCTGCAATCGTCGATAACAAAGGCAGAAGATTTTGCAAAATGGAGATGTGTTGTAACATAGTGTTGAAATTGAGAAGATATAGTATGCACATAATGTAACAAAGCAAAAAGCTAGCACTTGTTTGCAGGAAATCAGATATCATTGCAAGTTATAGCAACAAATGCAGAGAGCTGATTGGTCAACCAATCAAATACACGCTTAGTCTGATTCATGTGCAGGGTGATTTCTACTGTGTGATGTCACAAGCTCAATTGTTTTTCTACAAACATGACATCAATGTGAAGTCAATGCATAAGGTCTATAGTCATTCCAAACTCAAGATATTGCAATTACAAGGTTTCTGGACTTTGACTTCTGGTGACCTCGAATGACCTTTGACCTCTACCAAAAACAATAGGGTTCTTTGTCTTGACATGACAAATCCACACACCATTATGAAAAGTGTCGGTCATTCTTATCAGGAGATATCACGATTACAAGGTTTTTAGACTTTGACCTCAGATGCCCTTGAATGACCTTTTACCTATACCAAAATCAATAGGGTTCTTTGTCTTGAATTCAATAGGTTTCTTTCTCTTCAATGACAAATCCACACACCAACTACGAAAACTGTTGGTCATTCCTATCTCGAGATATATCATGATAACAAGGTTTTTGGACTTTGACCTCAGGTGACCTCGCCTGAACTTTGACCTCTGCCAAAAACAATACAGTTCTTTCTCTTGACATGACAAATCCACACTCCCAACTATGAAAACTGTCTGTCATTCCTATCTCAAGATATCACGATTACAAGGTTTTTGGACTTTGACCTCTGGTGACCTTGAATGACCTTTGACCTCTGCCAAAAACAAGAGGGTTCTCCCCCTTGAAATGACAAATCTGCATACCAACTATGAAAAGTGTCGGTCATTCCTACTTCAAAATATCACGATTACAAGGTTTTTAGACTTTGACCTCAGGTGACCTCGAATCACCTTTGAACTCTGCCAAAACAATACTGGTAGGGTTCCTTCTCTTGACATGACAAATCCACACACCCAACTATGAAAACTGTCTGTCATTCCTATCTCAAGATATCACGATTACAAGGCTTTTGGACTCTGACCTCTGGTGACCTCAGATGACCTTTGACCTCTGCCAAAAACAAGGTTCTTCCTCTCCACATGACAAATCTACAAACAGTACCTACTTTGAAAAGTTTCAACCATTCCTACCTTGAGATATCACGATTACAAGGTTTTTGGACTTTGACCTCTGGTGAACTCAAATGACCCTTGACCTCTGCCAAAAACAATAGGGTTCTTCCTTTTGACATGACAAATCTACACACTAACTATGAAAAGTATCAGTCATTCCTACTTCATAATATCACGATTACAAGGTTTTTGGACTTTGACCTCAGGTGACCTTGAATGACCTTTGACCTCTGCCATAAACAATAGGGTTCTTTCTCTTCACATGACAAATCCACACACCAACTATGAAAAGTGTCTGTCATTCCTATCTCGAGATATCATGATTACAAGGTTTTCGGACTTTGACCTAAGGTGACCTCGAATGACCTTTGACCTCTGCCAAAAACACTAGGTTCTTCCTCTTGACATGCTAAATTTACATACCAATTATGAAAAGTGTCAGCCATTCCTATGTCGAGATATCACGATTACAAGGTTTTTGGACTTTGACCTCTGGTGACCTCGAATCAATTTTGACCTCTGCCAATAACAATAGGGTTCTTCTTAACATGACAAATCTACATACCAACTATGAAAAGTATCGGTTATTCCTATCTTGAGATATCGCGATTACAACGAGTGTCACAAACACACATACACACACCCCCTCACACACACACACCCCCTCACACACACGACATCACCATTGCATAGATTCCTTGCCTGCCTTCAGCAAGGAATCAAAAATGATCTCGTTTTATTGCTGCTTTCTTAAATATTGCAAAATTAGCTGTAAATTTGACAAAATATGAAAACATTCAAAAAGCTGTTTTTGATGAAACTGTATAAAAACTCTATTGCACTGTGCTGCACTGTAGTGGGTACTGTATGCTTTCGGGCCAACTCCACTCCAACAAACTTGGGCCCAACCAATTCGGTCCCATGCCAACTTGGCCCAAAGCCAAATCAGTCCCAAGCCAACTAGGTGCTAAGCCAACTCAGTCCCATGCCAACTCAGTTTGGCACCTAGTTGGCTTGGGACTGAGTTTGTTTGGTACTAAGTTGGCTTGGGACCAAGTCTGCTTGAGACCGAGTTGGTTGGGGCTCAGGTTGGTTTGGGCAGAGTTGGCCTATCTCCTGTATATACTGAACTGTTTAATACTGCACTGGTACTGTTCTGTACGACAGTGGTGAACTGTGCTGCATACGTCTCATACTGCACCCTTGTAATGCAATTGAATGGTGCACCTCACTACCCTCAGGCATGGTCACTCTGATCAAATGTGGGTCATTGACCAACATCAGTGTGATACACATATCTGTCATTGAACCAACACTGTCAGCCACCAGAGTGACTGAGAGGTGAGTCATGTTACCTCAATTGTCTGTCACTCCAGTGACCAAGGTGGGGAATCATTGGGGGTCAATTGTTACATTTTGTACACAGATTCCAACTTTCACTGTTCTCATTTTGTTAGTCAATTTGGTGACCCAAGTGTCCATCAAAATTACAAACTCTGTCCATCAGTTTTGTGACTTAGTGATGTGTCATTGTACATGATTTGTCCATGACATTTTGAACAATCACTTGCCATGCCCAAGGGTAATGGGGTGCATCATTCAACTGAACACTTACCAGGAGCAATCATAACCCACTGAGATTGTTCTCCTGACTCTTTTGGTCCGCCTCTCCCTGTCTCTACTCCTGTCTCTTCTTGCTGCTCTTCATCAAGCTGTTGGTTTCCTTTAGACCTGAGCATCATACTGTAGTGAAGCCAGGTGTCAAAATAAATCTATCTTGGATTTAGAACAATACAGATTGTAGGTTTTACTGTATCCTATACACCACTTCTCTTTAGGATACCCTGGAAACTTTTCAACGGATGGATACGTGTATACAGCAGGCCGTGACCTTGGCCTAGGTACAGAGACACTTTGCTGCAGACTGGAGTACTTACTTCAGTAACCCAACCAAATTGTTGCACCATTGATCTGGGACTGCAAACATGAAAACAGAAAATGGAAAACAAAAACATTGTCAGGTCTTATAAAGAAAGATGTATGTGACAGTACTGTATCATATCTCCTGAATAGCAGGCCCATGACCAGGCCAGCAACCTGAGTTACAGCAGGCTAAATCAGCTTAAAAATATGCAATCTGCTGCATGATTACTGTAGCATCTGACAGTCAGTCTGACAATTCTTAATTATTCAAAAATTCTAAGTTGTAACCACATGAGAACCAACCAACTGGACTGCATTCATGTTGATAAATTTATTCATCATCATTGTTAGCTGCAGAATCCCATAAAGCATAATATATGCACAACAGAGTGAGAGAGGGGGAGCTTCTAGCAAGATTCAAATGTTTAAAAAATTTAATTACAGTAACTGTGTTTGGAAATTTTCACAAAATCAACTAGGAAAATGGAAGCCCAGGGTGAACTGGTATTGCAGCCTAGCCTACTGTTAACACAACTTGAGTGGGTGGGTTGTGGGAATGACTTGCTAGGGGTGAACAGGTAGTGGGGCAAAATAACAGGGGTGCACTGGTTGGGGGCAATATGGTAGTGGGGAAAAAGAACCTGGTACCAGATGTAACTTTGGCCTAATTGTAGAGTTGCAGACATATCTGCCTCCAGGGCCAAACTGGAAAGTTTGTATAACATAACATACAGTAACAGGTTAAAGGGCAAAGAAGGGCCACCTTCGGCCAAGGCCTCTTAAGATGCCCTAAAGTCCAAACCCCTTCACTAATACAAACAACCAAACCAACACCAAGTGAGCCCGGTACAATTAGATTTTCCCACTGTCATACAGTAGAGGAACTTGTCTATGTTACAGTAACCTTAAACTCAGTGCACTGATGTGGAGTTATGGGTGGAGTTGGCTAGGTGGTTGAGTGTACTGCCTTGCATACTAGAGGTCTCCAAATCAAATGCCGGTGGAACCACTTGGAAATTTTCTAGGGAATGAAATTTCCTTGTTCAGCATAGTAGCTGTTCACAGTGATACTGAGGAGGTTTAAATTGGTGAATTTTAATTGGGCATCTGATTGATTGTCCGTTTCAAGAAGTTGTCTGTGCTCAGTTCAGCTGTCAAGCAGTGCTGCAGAGCAAGGAAACTCCACCAGCCTTTGGGAAAGTGGCTAAAAGACTGAGGATACACTCATGTCCATCGGATGAGGACTTTAAATGTCTTTTGAGGTTCACAGTAAGAGAAAGAGTGTAAAAATAGGCCAAGATTCATGCTTCGTCCTGAGAAATGTTCTACCTTGTTAGTATACATATATATATATATATATTGCCTATATAGGGCCTAGGCTATAGGCCTATAGTGTGTAGGCCTAGTATATGTAGGCCTACATAATGTTTTGACTGAGGGCCTGTGCCCTTGGCTAGCCTCAATCTTATAGATCTCTTATTTTGCTCACAAGCAGGCCTAGCCTAGGCTAGGCCTATCTGTCATTATGTTTCTGTACAAAAACATTGAATATTGAAGGTATACCATGGAGTTATTCGCATGAATATAACAAAAAGGCCTAGGCTAGGTGCTAGGCCTACCTAGGCCTAGCCTAAGTAACAAAAATATAGGCCTAGTCACATGATTGATACAGTAGATGCCATTCCTGAATTAGGATGATGGTGTACACACTTATTCAACTATGGGGAACTGCATTTTCCCTTTAAGACAGGGGTGGGGAGCCTTTTTCTCCGACGGGCCGTTTTGAAGGTCATAATCCACTCGCGGGCCAGACACAGAGAGGGTGCAATAAGCTTTACCCATAGAGCACAGGCCAAGGGGCCTGGTGGTATCTACTGTAGGAGACTTGAAAGCCTAGGCAAGAACTGGGGCAAAGTCCCCAGAAGCTCTGCAATTTGTACTAATTTGTAGCAGTGTTCGATTTTAAGGAATTAGCAATGGTTGTCCGCAGGACTACCACATTGTAAAATTTGGTTGTCCTGCTCAAAATAAGGTAGTCCCAAGTGTAACCATTTTCGCAAGTTCGCAGTCATGGAATTGATAAGCCCCCATTATCACCAGCCTTCCAAAGTGGCTATCACTTTTAGGCAACCTCCCTCCCCCCCCCCCCCCAAAAAAAAACAAAAACAGATATCTACTGTATAAGAGTAGTGCTGACTCATGGTGTGTACATTGTGGACATAGTTAATTTTATGATGTTCCCATTGCGGGTTAATAAATTAAACATCTCTAGATTGAAAGCACTAGTGTTGCAACATCAGCACTACGAATTTGTAGCTTGCACCAAGGAATTCAGCTTCTCTGTGTACAGTGCAGGCCTAGTGGCCTACTAGTGGAGTTTGTACGGGGCACATATTTTGGCTTGATAGTGCTTTGCACATTTCCATAAAGTAACCATGTGGGAAGTTGTGGTGAATGTGCATAATCACCGCACTTTGCTGCAAATCTTTTGATGCAATTTTTAAAGTTCCTTGCTTGTGCAATTCATTAAGCTGCTAAATGTAAACATCACTTCACTTTCCTCAAAAGATTTGGTTGTCCCGACGGACAACCTTACACATCTGTTTTTGCAAAATCTGGTAGTCCTGCAGAATTTCTGGTTGTCTCGGGCGACAGGACTACCCTTAAAATCGAACACTGTGTAGGCAATATAATTTTCATCCACTACCTTTACATGCCATAGAATGTGCAAGGCCAGACAGACCAGAAGCCTATCACAATATGACCATTTGTCTTTTTACTTAGGCTACCTACGAAGTAACAATGAATGAGCACATATGAAAAGCGTGCACGAAGCGCGCCGAAAAAACTGTGTATTAAACCAACTTTATATTTCCTTATTTTACATTGCAAAATCACTAGGGTTGCTGCGATATGAAATTTTCGTAATGGATATTGCGAAAAATTTTCCTTGTATACCCAAATGATATCGCGAATCCCGTTTGTGTTTACCGAAGCACCGTGTCGAAAACTGCAGTACATGGCAGTCCCTATCGGTGGGACATCCCCAATGCCGACGTAATTTGTGACAAAACCTGCCTTAGCAATGGGCGTAAGAAATTGGCCCGTTGCTATCATTATATTATTGCTCTGTTTCTTCTTCCTTAAAGCAGTGAGGCTGGAAACATTGAAACAAAAAACAGTCTGCAGTAGTTTCGCAACTGGGACTAGCGCAATGATAAATAGATCACAGGTTTCTGTGATCAGGCAATCAGCATCAGAATTAGAACGGAGTTGGACAGGTCCAAATGCAAGATTTCCCCTCGGTTTTGTAGATTGTGAGGTGGTATGAGTCCATGGGCCAAATGGCAGCACCAGTGAGCGAGAACTATCAATACTTCCATAGCTATTGCAGTACAGGTGGCAAGTATAGCAAATTTCTGTGAGGTGGTGGCCAAAAACTGTGAGGTGGCAGGCCGCCTCACAAAAAAAATGCCAAGGGAAACCCTGAAATGTGTATGAACCACCCTCAAATTATATCGTATTAAGAATGTACATGGTAGCAGACAGAATTTAATTTCTTGCGACGAAGTTCAAATTTTATAACAAAAAAAAATCTTTTCGCCCAAGGATAAGTGCACAGAAAAAACCAATGTATTTGTATATATTCCCTGTTGTTTACAGCGTACTTCACCATCGGGTGATTTTTAACATGTGTGAAGAGTTTCGATGAAGACAAGTGCATTAAATTGCAAACAGTGTAAAACCCTGCCATGAAAATATCGGGCGAGACACAAGTCTGTCCTGTTCGTTTCTACAGTTAATTTCTCCTACTTTGAAATTTAAACATGACGAGGCCTACGTCTCTAGTTAATTTGTGGAAACTAAAGGTGCATTCACACCAAAAACGTGCGATTCCCGCCGCGGGAAATGCGACGTTTCCTGCAAAACAGAGGGTTCACACGGCAGCGGGAAAACGCGACGGTTCCCGCAGCGGGCTTTTGATAGTCTCTAGTAAAATGGCCTACACCGAAGATGATGTGGGTCATTTGCTGGCTCTTTTTGTACATTCAGGGGCCAAAAATATATCAATAATTAAAAAGGGGAATGTAAACTATGTTTTAGTAAACCAAATTCACAAATCAACAACTGTTTAGTGAAATGGGAAGGGAAGAAGATGACATGGATACTATTTGTAATGAAAAGTGAGATAACACCTTAAGTAGTTTTTAAAGTGTGATTCTTTTTCGTTGTGCATCAGTGTGACACAATCTTCGGCAGTACTAAGATAATTGTACGGCTTTCTTCTCTTTGGACATTAAGTAGTACAATATTTATGTCAAAGTTTAAAGGCAGTAGGCAGTCACTCCAATCAGAGTGAGTGTACCCTGTCACTCTAGCTCATGATTGGCCTATTTTGATCATGTGACAATATTTTTGTTGGTGAATTGTGAAATTCAAGGAGAATTCGCCTTTCTTTACCTATTGTTTGTAATAGTTATGTTCAAAACATCTTCAGATGTGCTTGTAATGCAATAAGAGGAGATTTGCAAGAGTTTGCTGATTTTTCAGAGAAAATTTTGGGGCGACTGCATATTGCCTTTAATGAAATAACCCCATTTTATATGTCCAAGAAGCTCGATCCAACATCATCAACAATCCAGAGTTGGTATATGTTAAAAAAGGGGAGAATGGTGGTGGTGGTGGTTTGGGGGGGGTCTGTTTGTTGCATAGGCCTATTTAACTATTTAAAGCCATTTTAAGATACAGAAATACTTCATTCTAATGCTCGCAATTCTGTGAATACCCCATAGCACTAGCACTAGTTTTACCTACAGTAACAAATCAAGATTTGTTTGGGTATCTCACTTTATATGTAATGCCTAAAAACCATTGCATTCCTAATTAAAACTACTTTTGTCACAAAAATTCAAATTTTCTTTCAGCTTCGACTCTCAAACATTTAACTCTCCAACATCCTTTTCAGGCATCATGCTCTGCAGTCTGTATAGAAAAATGAAAAATCCAAACACCTGTGTGCCAAAAACCTTATTTTATGGCAAGCTACTATTGTTCTCCGAACAAAAATCGCACAATTCCCGCTTTGAATCAGTCTGAGATCGATTGATGCAGGACCCGCCGTGTTTCCCACAAAACGCTTTTCAAAGCGCAATTTTGGTGTGAACGGGTCCATAGAAATACGTACAAAGTGATTTGCTTTGCGGCTCTTGTGCCGCAAAACGCAGATTTTGATTTTGGTGTGAACGCACCTTAAACCGCCATAATAATTGTGATACATGATTCAGAGCCTTCCCTTTATGAAAGCCTTGTGGGCATTCAGAACTACAAACTGAAGCAAACGTGCAAACAGCCCATGGCAATTGCTTTCTTCCTGTACAAAACGGCACAAGGTAAGCCTTGCCCACTTCGTTCAGTTAACAGTACATAAAAGGTATGCCTGAGCTCCAAAGCCATCGCCGACAAAACTATCGCTAGAAAAATGCGCAACTTGCAAATTCAGACGTGTAAGAGAATACCCTCACTCTCATTGGTTAACTGAAGGTACATCTACGATGAAAAGCACATGTTGACTGGGGAGTGGATGAAGTTTTGTACTGTATTTATTTCATTGCGTAAAATGCTAAAGCCTGCAGCCGTAGCCGCTGTGCGGCCTGCCACACAGGCTGCTGATTTGTACTTCATAAGTTTTTGACATTGTTGGAAAAAATTGCTAATAATGTAGCCTACTGTACAGCTGTTTTTCGCATGCGCCCAGGGCCTTCCTTTAAAAGGTACATGATGCACAGTTTCCACTGCAGGCTAGTTGACATTTTACTACATGCAATGCAGTGATTGTGCATGTACTACAGGCACTTTTACGTGTTTTACCGTGGGTCAGCCAGTTTGCAGTGCTATCTTGCAGGTTTATCGATCAACTAAATTCTTTGCTATTTTCAGTTTTTTTGTGAGTAGTAAAGTAAATGAACTACATGACAAACATTTTCAGGTCGCTCATCGAGTTTGTGAGGATGTGTTGCATGCATGGATTTTCACAATATCATCTGGGCATTTTCATAAACGATATCGGGAGCAAAATCACATTTTTGGCCGATATCGTCATATCGTAACAACCGTAAAAAATTACCCACTTTCTATATTGTACCAATATTGTCCTCCACTAGAGTGACAAAGGGGTGAGTCATTTCACCTCAGATGTCAGTCACTTTACTGACTAAGGGTTGAGTCATTGTGGGTCATTTGTTATCAATTGTTCAAAGATGACAACCTTCAGCATTGCTCCTCATATACTTGCTTACTTTTGTCAGTCAGTTTGGTGACGCACATGTCGGTCAAAATCGCAAACTGTTCATCTATTTGGTGACTGAGGGGTGTGTCATTTTACGCAAATTGTCCATCACAAAAGTGACTGAGGGGTACGTCAATGTACATGTTTTGTCAGTGAAGTTGTGGACAATGACTGACCATGTCCGGGGGTAGTGGGGTGCGTCATTCAGTTGATAAGTGCATAACATTTAAGTCACTCTTTTGTCCATGGTACAGTTCTAGGCGTAACCCAGGGGCGTATATATGGGGGTGTGAACTATTTTGGGACCAACTATATTTCTTGGAGACCGACTCCCGCTGACATAGTTGTATGACCCGAATTTGCAAAGACTTTTTTTCCTTTTTTGCACTTCAAACGTTGTTCATGTCTGGTCTACTGTTACAAAGGCACATTGAACTGGATTTGAGACCGGCTTTTTGGTGATCAGTGACTGACTTTTAATTTTCACTGGGGAGTTCCCCCCATATTTACGCCCCTGTTCTAACCCCCCCATTCCCCTTCCTGAAATCTCAGGAATAGATACAATGCCCACTGAGTTTCCTTCTCCCGATAGACAGACCTACAAATGTGATAGTGTAATTCTGAACAATGTTGTGTAGCTTATCTGCCACGTATAAAAGCTTCTGTTACTTCCAGAGGTAAAGGAGGGCTAAGGCAAAGGAGGGCTAAGGCCCCATAAGATGCTCTGAAGTCCAAACAACCATAACTGAAAACAAAGAACCAACCAACACCAAACGAGCCCAGCACAATTAGATTCTACCACACTTATGGAAGAACTTGTCAATGTTAACCTTAAAGCAGTGCACAGATGTGGAGTTAACTACCCACTCAGGCAGACTATTCCACTCGTTAACAACTCTATGAGAAAAGCTGAACTTCCTAATGTCGAGCCTTGCAAAATTCTTAACTAGCTTCTTACAATGGCCTCGAACCCGAGAATTACATTGAACCTTTAAATAATTGCAAGAGGACAAAGGATTCCTTTCAAAGAGAAATTTGTACACCTGAAGCATGTCCCCCCTAATCCTTCTCAACTCCAGGGTGGTAAGCCCAAGATGCTTAAAGGCAATAGGCAGTCGCCCCAAAATTTTCTTTGAAAAATCAGCAAACTCTTGCAAATCTCCTCTTATTGCATTACAAGCACCTCTGAAGACGTTTTGAACATAACTATTACAAACAATAGGTAAAGCAAGGCGAAATTCTCCTTGAATTCCACAATTCACTAACAAAAATACTGTCACATGATCAAAATAGGCCAATCATGAACTGGAGTGACAGGATACACTCACTCTGTTTGGGGTGACTGCCTACTGCCTTTAAGTCTAACATGATAAGGTAGGTGTCTCACCTCGGGTATAAGGCAAGTGGCTCTCCTCTGAACTTGCTCTAAAAGAAGCTTGTCCTTTTCATAGAAGGGACTCCAAGCCTGGGCTGCATAGTCGAGGTGGGGTCTTACCAACTGCTTATACAGATTTAGGCTAGTACAATTTCTTTACTAAAACTACTGAAATTCCTCTTGATCAATCCAAGCACCCTATTAGCCCTAGCAGCAGCAGCTGCACATGTTGTATTAGGTATTTGACTATTCGGCGTTCCATACTGTACATGTATGACCCTCGACCTTCGTTGTTTATCACGCCATGTTCTTTGTAAAACGTGCTACAGTTATATCTCGATATTACGCCAAATAAAGGTTGACAAGAGTATTAATTGTTTACCGAGTATTCTATATGGTGGCAGCGGAAACACAGTGGACACACTGAGGTAGTTTCGAGAGCAATCAGAAATCAGTGAAGAACAAAATACGGCGGAAAACTATCCAACCCCCAAGCGCTCGTTGGGACACCACGGAGCCAGGAGCCTATGTGCAGGTATACCATGATAACGGTACATAAACGGTAGAATATGGAGTATTGGCACGGCAAATACAGTACGTAAACCTGTACGGCGTATAGAACGTTGGAGACAGGCTAGGTTGAAACTCGATACATACTTGTAGCGTTAATACTAGCCAACACCGTACAGTTATTGAGCCGATAAGCGGCAATAAAGAGGACTTCAAAGTTCGAACTTCGACATAAAGTGCTAGCCTAGTCGCAATACAACCTAGGCAAGCTCAAAACAAGGTCAAAATGGCAGACTGCTATCGAAAACCGAAGGAGCTTAAATTTGAGGGTAACCAGGCCCAAAATTGGAAGGAGTTTAAGGAAGACTTCGAAATTTTTGTAGAAGCAGCACATTCAGAGAAAACGGACAAACAAAAAGCTTACCTCTTGCTGAATCTGGCAGGAAGAGAGGCCATAGAAAAATCAAGAAGCTTTACTTACGATGCAGCCAGAGGGGAATCCAAAGAAAAACTAACCACATTGTTGGAAAAATTTGAAACTTTGTGTGATCCAGTGAAAAACCTCACTATGGAGAGGTATGCGTTTAACAGCCGCAACCAAAAAGAGGGGGAGCCATTAAGTATGTACATTGCGTGTCTGCGGGATTTAGCAAATACGTGTGAATTTGGAGACCTTAAAGATTCGCTTCTCACAGATCGAATCGTGTGTGGCATAAGAAATAACAGTTTGCGTAAGACATTACTAAAAGAAACAAAATTGACTCTAGTAAAGGCGGTAGAGTTGTGTAGTGTACATGAGAAAACAGAGGCACATCTAAAGAGTTTTGACAAAGTAAACATAAGTGAGAGTGTAGACTATGTCAGTAAAAAGCATGGCAATACCAGTAGAACTAGAAGTAGGCCTAAGAGTACATCAGAGTCCAAGTCAGGACAAAACCCCAGCTCTTCCAAAGGGAGTAGTAGCATCAGTTGTAAGTGTAAGTGGTGTGGCAAAAATGTGAGGCACAAAAGACATGAATGCCCAGCCAATGGTATGGAGTGTTTCAAATGCCACAAAATTGGTCATTTTGCGGCAGTATGTCGTAGTAAATCAGATGATTCAGGAAAAAATACAAATAGAGGGCAGCAAAGAGAAAGAGTTAACGAAATTGAAGAATTTTCAGATTCCGACTTTCTAGGAGAAGTTGAAATTGATAGTGTCGATGACACTGACTGGCTGGCCAAAGTCCAGGTCAATGGAGACATTATTGAATTTAAGATTGATACTGGGGCCAGAGTAAATGTGATTGGGGAGTCGCATGATATTGTTCGCAACCTGAGGTTATCAGATTCAAACAAAACCCTTACTGGTCCAGGTCAGACTCCTTTAAAATGTCTAGGATCTGCAAACGTAAAATTTAAGTACAAATCTAATGAAGTTGAAGACAAGATTTATGTGATTGCTAAGCAGAAGGTTCCACTTCTTAGCAGAAAAACAAGTGTAGAACTAGGTATGGTCACTCGAATTGACAGTGTCAACCAAGAAAATTTCATTGACACAAAATATTCTGAGTTTTCAGATATGTTTAGAGGGTTAGGGGTAATGAAGGATGTCAAATGTAAAATTCAGCTTAAAGAGGATGCATCCCCTGTTTGTGTCATGACACCACGAAAGGTTTCCCAACCCCTTCTACCCAAGATAAAAGCATCCCTAGACAAGATGGAGAGACTTAAAGTAATATCACCTGTTAAGGAACCTACAGAGTGGTGTTCGGGGATTGTTTGTGTTCGTAAACCAGACGACACAGTCAGGATTTGTGTTGACTTAACTGAGTTGAACAAGTCTGTAAAACGTGAAGTTTACCCAATGGGGAATGTTGATGCTAATTTGGCTAAACTGGCTAACAGTACGATGTTTACAAAACTTAATTGTAACAACGGGTTTTGGCAACTTCCTTTAGATGAGGAGTCAAGATTATTAACCACATTTATAACACCATATGGGAGATATTGTTTTAATCGTATGCCGCCAGGTGTAACCTGCGCACCAGAGATATTTCAGAGACAAATGTCTGAAATTGTTAAGGATTTACCATTTGTAATATGTCAGATGGATGATATTTTAATCCATAGCTCACCAGAGTCACATATTGATTGTGTTAAGCAAACCTTACAGAAATTGAAAGCTGCTGGTGTAACACTTAACAAGAGTAAATGTGCATTTCATAAGTCAAGTGTTAAATTTCTTGGGCACATTATTGACGAAACTGGTATTCATGTTGATGATGACAAAATAGAGGCTATCACTAAATACCAGCAACCAAAATCAGTGTCTGACTTACGAAGATTCCTGGGTATGGTAAATCAAGTAGGAAAGTTTGTACCTAGATTAGCTGATCTTCGTAAACCACTGAATGACCTTCTATGCAAAAATGTTCCTTGGTATTGGGGGCATGCACAAGAGAAAGCATTTGAGGAGATTAAGAATGTATTAATTTCCACAGAAGTCCTAGCTCATTATGACCCAAAGCTTGAAACAATTGTTGCTACAGATGCTTCTGTAGCTGGGCTAGGGGCGGTGTTGTATCAAATTCAGCCTGATGGCAAACGTAGGCCAGTATTTCATGCATCAAGGTCACTCAATGATGCAGAGAGAAATTATGCAGTTATTGAGAAGGAGGCATTAGCTGTCTGTTGGGGATGTGATAAGTTTTCTGAGTACCTCCTAGGGCTTGAATTTACGGTTGAAACAGACCATAAACCTCTTGTATCTCTTCTTATGACTAAAGAATTGACCAAACTTCCTCCAAGAATACTTAGATTCCGTCTTCGTTTGATGAGATATGGTCCAAGAGTTGTATATGTTCCGGGTAAGGACCAAGTAACTGCAGATGCCTTATCGCGAGCGCCGGCATCAAAACCAGAAAAGAAGATGAGATACGGGCCGAGAACGTAGAAGTTTTCGCAATCGCAATGACAGACATCCTACCTGCAACTCCCTCGCGTTTGCAGGAGATCAAAGAGGCACAGATGTGCGATGAAGAGTGCAGACAAATAAGAGAATACTGCATGAGTGGTTGGCCTCCATACAAACCAGGCACGCCCTTCATGCAAAAGTATTTTGAGCACCAATCCCATTTCACTGTCGTGGACGATTTAGTAGTATACGATGCAAGGATCGTAGTACCCCGTGAGCTCCGCAGGGACATTCTAAGTAAAATTCACCAGGGTCACCTTGGTATAACCAAGTGCCGTAGTCGAGCTAGAAGTTCAGTCTGGTGGCCTGGTATGTCAAAAATGATAGAGGAGATGGTAAAAGACTGTGAAATTTGTCGCAAGTATAACCCGCCAAAGACTGAGCCATTGTTACCTACGGCACTGCCATCACGTGCATGGGAACAAGTGGGCACAGATTTATTCCATCACAAGGGAAGTGATTATATTATTGTCGTAGATTACTACTCGCGATGGTTCGAAATTGAAAAGTTAGGGGACACTTCGTCTAAAGGTGTTATCAAATCCTTGAAGAAAACTTTTTCTACTCATGGAATCCCAGATCTCGTTGTATCTGACAACGGACCGCAGTACAGTTCAGCTGAGTTTAGAGACTTTGCAAAGTTGTGGAAATTTTCGCATATTACCAGCAGTCCAAAATTCCCACAGAGTAATGGCGAGGCAGAAAGAGCTGTTAAGACTGCTAAAGCATTGCTGAACAAAAACGACGATCCCTACTTAGCATTGCTTTCCTATCGAACATCACCACTACTAAACGGAAAATCACCAAGCGAACTCTTAATGAACAGGAAACTTGCTACTCAGTTGCCAATTTTAGAAAGTCAGCTAACTACAAAAGCAGATCTGAGTGAAATACCTTCGAAAGAGGAGCAAAGTCGCGAGAAATTGAAACAGTGGTTCGACAAACGCCACAGAGTCGGAGAGTTGCCTAATTTGCAAAAGGGTGACAATGTATATGTTACTGATCTGAAGCGAAATGGTACCATTGTTGAAAAGCGCCCGGAGCCAAGATCTTATTCAGTGGAAACTGATAATGGAAACATAGTTCGCAGAAACCGTAGAGCCATTATACAGGTCAGCCCACCAAACACTGACCCAGACCAGCAAACCCAGCAACCTAGCGGTGATCCTCCTGTGACTACTAGGAGTGGTAGGGTTGTGAAAACACCCACTCGCTTTAAAGACTTTGTGATGTACTAGAATTAGGACTTAAGAGTATATCGTTTTAGTTTTTATTTTATTTCTTTTACTATCCTTGTTCTATGCAAAAGTTTAAATATGTAAGGCCAAGCTAGGAAAGAGTATCTCAGATAAGAGTTTATGTCCGTCCAAGTTTATGCCTAGAGAGGGAGATGTTGTATTAGGTATTTGACTATTCGGCGTTCCATACTGTACATGTATGACCCTCGACCTTCGTTGTTTATCACGCCATGTTCTTTGTAAAACGTGCTACAGTTATATCTCGATATTACGCCAAATAAAGGTTGACAAGAGTATTAATTGTTTACCGAGTATTCTATAGCACACTGTCTAGATGGCTTTAAATCACCTGTAATAACTACACCCAGATCCTTCGTTATGTCTAACGAAACGGTTGGCATGTTACATTCTACATACAGGGGTTTTTGTAATAGCCTATAAAGGCCTAGGCCTAGGGCCTACTGTTGGTGTTTAGCAGCAGATTTAGGCTAGGCCCGCCCTACGTGAAATACCCGAAAAGTGGTAGGCCTACTGCATAACCAGGATAAGGGGTGGACACCGTGGGCTAAAAGATTATTGTCAATTACTTTTCAAGTGATTCTGAATTTGTATTTAGGCCTAGGCCTAGGTCTAGCCTATGAATAACCTCATGGGCCGGATGAAATGGTCTCGCGGGCAGCATTCGGCCCGCGGGCTGGAGGTTCCCCACTCCTGCTTTGAGACATAAAGTTGGGCTTTTTTAGCCTGAGCTAACGAAGGCCTAGCCTAGGCCTTAGCTGGGGGCATACATTACAGTACGCCATAGAGTTCCTATATCCTACTTTAAGTCTCTAAGTTAGGCCTAGGCCTATAACCTAACGTTAGGCCCTAACGTTAGGCCTAGGCCTATTTGATAATCACCAATGGCCTAGGCCCCTATAGCTGCCTTTTAACTTTTCCACTTGAGATGACTTCTCCCGGTCCCGGCTTCTAACTTATAGCTCTGTCCAGTAGCCTACATAATTTCTCATCAAATGCATTTGTTTGTAATTTTTCTTCAATTTCTTGCCTGTTAAAGTGTTTGACCTGTTTCACGAGCAACAAAACGAGCATACGTACGTACAGCTAGCTAGCTAGTACGGTATCCAGTCAAAACGTCCCCAGACCAAAACGTCCCCGCATTTTCGCTACCAAAACGTCCCCGCTTTTTACCAAAACGTCCCCGTACTATTATATATGGGAAGTCAAAACGTCCCCGCCATAGAGACTTTGAACATGATTTTAGGAATCCAAATTAAAATTATCGGTTGGAAACTTGAAGAAAACTTGAGACATGTTAAAAAAATTGAGTGCATGAGGATCGATTACGATAAAGTTAGGCAGGCCTAGGCCTAAGATAACGTTAGAACTTACTAACGTTAGAACTGAGATGCTATCGGACTAACGTTAGGCCTAGCCAAGGCCTAACTGTTAGTTTTACAACTGACGAACGTAGAATGATTACCACAAACACTTTGGAATTTAACATAAAAGGTTAAATTTTCCAGAAAATTTCCATTTCATTCCAATAATTGTACTTAAAAAAAATTATTTGAACTTCAGAGTAGGCACACTGTAAGGGAAGATAAAGGCTACCAAATCCGGGGACGTTTTTGCACGGGGACGTTTTGACCAATAGCGGGGACGTTTTGGTACGGGGACGTTTTGGTCAGGGGACGTTTTGACTGGTAAGCGCTAGTACTGGGCTAAACTTTACAGGCTAAGCTGACGTTCGGACGACACCGCACCACAGACTGCAGAATGACAAACGGATAGGACCGTAGGCCATACATTCTCCATCCGTCCGTCGCAAAGCAAAGTCGGCTAGTTAACTGGTCCACCCGAAGGCGCTTCAGTCCGGCGCGCAACCGACTTCGTCGGCTGGGCAACCGATTTTAAAGGCAAGCCTATGCCAAGTGGGAGGAAAGCCGGAGTACCCGGAGAAAAACCCACGTACATCGAGCGGGATTCGAACCCACGCACATGTGAAACACATTGGTGCACAGCAGCTGGAATAGACCACTCTGCCACTCGACGACCCCCTATCCGTCCGTCACATTGCGAGATGCTTTAATATTTCCCGCGATCACTGCAATCATGTTCTTTTTTGAGTCGTTTTTATTAATACTCTCTACAAGAAGTAGTCCATACCTTCTAAAATAGGATTTATTTGTGACCTTAGGTCTAGCATATCAATTATAGGAGGAATTCTAGCTTTAAATTTATTTATATGAAATAAAAAAACAAGAAAAGTTATTTTATGCTTTAAAACAGCCTGGATTTCTGAGTGAACGCCGCGCGTTTGGAAGTAGGGAGAATACATAGAGCAGGATATAATCCTGCTCTATGGGAGAATACTTGTAAATCAACGGTGACCCGCATGTAACAAGTTGTGAATGGAAAATCAACCTAGTTGCGGCTGGCCCATTGCACCATCACATAAAGCAACGGAATTTCCGTAAATATTGCATCTCCCACAGTTTAATTGTTTGTGAACATCGATGGAGTAACTGCAGAATACCCTGCCCCAAAACCCTTCTCACCGAGACTCCTGGAGTCGCGGTTGTAGTGGGCGTTTGACAGTTTTATGAGAACAAGTCAACGTACATCCTCTATATACTTTTGCGAAAATTAATCTAAGTCCGCTAGCTGTGCCTCCATTCTGAGAACGACTCAACATACCGTATATCCTACGAACACTTTTGCAAAAATTATTTTAAGCTTAGTCCACTGCGCCTCCATTCTGGAGTGGAGTCGCAGTCGCGGTCCCGGTGGCCGTTTATTCAACAGCCACCGGGACTCCATTCTGGGGTGGAGTCGCAGTCACAGTCCTCGGTGTTCTTATGATTTCCACTTCAACTGCGACCGGGACTCCAATCTGAAGTGGAGTCGTAGTCGCGGTCCCGGTGGCCGTTTATTCAACAGTCACCGGGACTCCATTCTGGGGAGGAGTCGCAGTCCCAGTCCTCGGTGTGATCTTAATTTCCACTTCAACTGCGACGGGGACTCCAATCTGAAGTGGAGTCGCAGTTCTGGTCCTCAGTGAAGAGAAGACGTGACTAGACTGCAGTTTGTTACATCATCATCGTGCTGACTGCGACTGCGACTCCAAGAGTCTCGGTGAGAAGGGATTTGGGGCAGGGTATTCAGCAGTTGTGCCACATCGATTAACATGTTATTTAAAATGAAAGACAGTTGGTCTACTTTCAGTATTTGACGTCTCTTGTAAGTTGTAGTCGGCATACCCAGATGTGTGTCCTATTTCGCGAAACCCATGGTTGTGCGGGTCCAACATTTATATATTGACATAGGCTACAAGATACTGTACACTGCCGTATTGAAGCGTAACTGGAATCGGAATCTAGTGTCTTTCCGCCATCGGTACATTCCGCCATGGGTTTTGCACCATTCCGCCATGGCGGAAAGGTGCAAAATCTATGGTGGAAAAGCACTTTCTTAAAATCTGAGAAACAAAAGGTCTTGTTTTCCTTGCAAAAACATTTTTAAAGGGTTATTTTGAGAACGACACAACATTTACTATTAAATTTAAATAATCATAATTAAGACTTTACTGCCATGGCGGAAAGACATGTTTTATATGGCGGAATGAACACATTTTCTATGGCGGAAAGTACCTATGGCGGAATGGCACGGCCCCCTCTGGAATCGGACTTAGGCAACCTCTGCACTTCTGCTTCTGCTTCTGCTTCTGCTTCTGCTTCTGCTTCATACTGTGCAAACACATCCAAAATCGGTTATCACGCACAGGTCAGTGTGGAAGGGGAGTTGCCTAGATTTTAAAGTGCGCCTTAGATACTAGATTTCGAAGATTAACGTTGGCTAGGGGCCTAGGCCTAGGCTAACGTTAGATTTAAAAGAGCAAACATCAGGTGCTTCATGTATGTTTGGTGGAAGGAAATTCCATTCACGAGCAGTTCTTGGGTATAGTCGCGACACACAATGTTGCGCAGTACATAATGTTGCGCACCCCTTGAATTTCCTGGATTTCTCCACTGGAATGCAATTGTAAAGACAATTCCACAAATCAACACACGAGGTATAATATTAAGTTAATAATAACGTAACATGAATGAACAAGGGATGACGCCTAGCCTAAATGTGGCTAAATTATGACCTTGATTGTCATTTTCCGCTGCGGTGCTTTTCATGTGCTTAAAAATGGGCACGGCCAACCAATCAGGCCACAAAAATCGAGATGCTCGTGGCTCAAACTGCTAATTTCTGACAAATTTGTGTAGGGAACAAATACTTTTCATCTTCTATCTACAATCCATATTTTTCTGACATTAGTCGGGGTCGTTGTGAGGTAATCAGCAGCCCTTTTTACCTTAGTGCGCAACATTACGACACTCAAAAGATTTGAAATCGCTCAACGGTAGCTGTAAAAAACGTGTCCAAATTTTCACCAAGTCGTGCTGATCACCAGAAATTCGCAAGTTAGGTTACAGAAAAGAAATGCACGAGTTGATACCGTGCCATTTTCGATTATGTTTCCCTCTTTGTCTACGCAATCTTCAATATTTTGCTTAAGTGCGCAACATTCCAACCCTCCATGCTACATCAAGTATTGATAACATCTCTTACTAAAAGGAGGGGGAACAATTATGTGGGTGCCTTGATTATGCCTAGTGGTCTTACTATGGTTACTCTGCAGCTGGATGGTGGGGGGAGTGAAGTTATGAACCTCCTTATAGATAGCGATGAGACGAAGTCTGGTACTGCGCTCTTCAAGTGGTTCCCATTTGAGATCTGTTAACATGTTGGTGACGCTATCCCTGTAATTATAGTTGTTGAGAACAAAACGGGCTGCACGTCTTTGAACATTCTCTTCTTCTTCTTCTTCTTTCAAATGCAGCACAAACACCAGACAAGGCTATCCCGTGCTGTTGAACTAGGGCTAAGGGAGTTGGATGAGTATTTAAACTAGCTACAACGATTTTGATCAAGGGCTAAGAGCTGGTTTTTAAAGCTGTCCACTGAAGGGGCACAGCGAACCTGTTCCGGTAATAGGTTCCAGCTAGGGATAGTTCTTGGATAGAGAGATTTCTGACAGCAAAGCTTGTTTGTGGAGGGATAATGGTATAGATACCTACCACTAGTATGATGGGTAGTCCGTCGATTAAGATTTGAAGGGTCAATAAGATGATTCCTTACATTACTTGGAAGTAATCCATGCGTTTCTTTGTACATAACAACAAGACGAGCCCTAAATCGTCAAGTTTCAAGGCTGTCCCATTTAAGATCTTTAATCATCTCAGAAACACTTGATTGGCGACTGTAGTTGTTAAAGATGAATCTGGCAGCACGCCTCTGGACATTTTCTATAGAATTGTTTTCGGATTGGGTATAGGGGTCCCATACCGTACTGCAATCGAGGATGGGTTGAACAAGAGCAAGGTACGCTGCAGTCTTAGTATCTTTATCACAGTGCGAGAGGTTTCACCTCAATAGGCCCAAGGTCCGGTTTGCTTTGGATACAATTTGGTTAATAGGGCCTATGTCTTTTCCAGTTCATACTAGAAGAGAGTTCAACTCCTAATTAAGGGTGGTGATTAACCTGCTCGATTGTTGTTTTGCTCGAGTGTTGTTTTGTCACTTTTGATGTAAGGATCCCATATGGCCCCACAATACTCCAGCTTTGAGCAGAAGTGAGCGTTTTATAGGCAGTTTTCTTAACACCTTTGCTACAAGAGTGGAGATTTCTTTGTAGTAACCCAGCATTTTATTTGCCTTGTTGGTAATTTGCTCAATGTGATGGGTCCCGGTAAGATCATGACTAATTTCGACTCCTAAATAAGGCTGATGCTTAGCAGCTTGCAGAATCCTCCCATTCATGTAGTAATCCACAGTAAGGGGTTTGGTTTTATGGGAAACATGCATAGAGTACCACTTAGAGACATTGAAAGACATTTGCCACGTGGATCCCCAATTACTTAGTGAGTCAATGTCTTTCTGTCAATGTCAATGTCTTTCTGTTGCAGGAAGATTTAAACGGCTGTAGGAAAAAGGAACAGAAACATAACAAACTTTTGATTTGCACTGTGTGGACCCTGTGGTAGCCTGTCCACACACACACTACAGGGTGACGACATACTCTCACAAACAGTTCGAAATGCACTTCAAATACACAAAATCAACATATCAGATATTATGCCCAATTTGTCCAGTTGCAGGGCTGTCTTACCAAAAATGTGGTATTTTTGTGAGCTCCTACCACGACTTGTTGCTGCTTTGAACAGTGTGTAAAATGCCATAGCGCACGCATGTCTCCAGAGGCCCTCATCTGGCTAAAATCTGACCTATGCTGTAGTAGGGAGGCCCTTTCAAAAATGCTTAATTAAATGGTTTTTAAAGTAAAATGTTGTAGAAAAGTAATATATCCAAACAATTTAAATATTCATAGTTTCTTAGCAGCACTTAATTAGCACAAATCTCTTACTTTGGCAGGATTTTGAGAGGTTTTCAATGTAAGTACACAGTAAATTTCATTTTTGGTTCCTTGCGTTAGCAAAAGGAACCTATGTAGTCAGCTTGGCGTGTGTGTGTGTGTATGTGTGTGTGTGCGTGTGTGTGTGTGCGTATGTAAAAGATGTAAATCGGGGACATGAGCGTTTTTTTCCCCGGGCAAGTGTGGATACACCTGCAAGTGGGGATGTCCCCAATTCCCGAATGCAAAATTTGCCATGAAATTGGATTTTGCACCTTTCAAAGATGTGTCTCAGTAAGTTTGAGCATTTTTGGCGTTTTCCCCATTTTACATGTTGTGAACCTATCAGTAGGACACACATCATGGGTTGGTGCAAGAGTGTGTGTGTATGCGTGTAGTACATGTAAATCGGGGACTTGAGCGTTTTTTCCCCTAGTCAAGTGTGGATACACCGCAAGTGGGGATATCCACATTTTCACTGTTAAAAACGTGTGTCCCCGATTGACGCCAAAAACATGTAGGTGTGTGTGTGTGTGACACTTGCTTCGGTACGCTGTAACTCAACAAGGGAAAGTTGGACTAAACCGAAACTTGGTATATGGATCTGTCATAGTAAGAAGGTGTGCCCTATCGTTTTTGGTTGAGGTCAAAGGTCATGTGGGGTCACCAGGGGTCAAAGACCGAAAACCTTGTTTGCACGATATCTCAAGGTAGGAAGCTTGGATAAATTTCATACTTGGTATGTAGATGCATTATGGTGAGAAGATGAATGCTGTAGCTTTTGGTGGAGGTCAAAGGTCATCTGGGGTCACCAGCAGTCAAATACTGAAAACTTGTTGTTAAAACAATATCTCAAGGTAGGAAGCTTGGATAGATTTCATACTTGGTATGTGGATGACTTATGGTGAGAAGATGAATCCTTTAATTTTTGGTGGAGGTCAAAGGTCATTTGGGGTCACTGAGAGTCAAATACTGAAAACCTTGTTAACGCAATATCTCAAGGAAAAAATCTTGGATAGGTTTCATACTTAGTACATAGATACACCATAGCGAGAAGCTGTGCCATACAGTTTTGGGTGGAGGTCAAAGGTCATCTGGGGTCACCGAGGGTCAAAAACTGATAACCTTGTTGTTAGCACAATATCTCAAGGTAGGAAGCTTGGATAAATTTCATACTTAGTGGATGCCTTATGGTGGGGAAAAATATTTTGGTGGAGACCAAAGGTCATCTGGGGTCACTGGAGGTCAAACTTTGCAAACCTTTTCAACTCTATATCTCAGTGTAGGAAGCTTGAATAGATCTTTGCTTTGAGGTGTTGCATTAAATCTAGCAGAATACCCATATGAGTTTTGTCAGATGTCAGAGTTGAAATCACCAGATGCCAAAAAGCAAATTCCCAAGAATTCCTCAAGTCAAAAATATAAGCACAAAACTGTATCATTCCCGCACATTAAGATCACATTCACCCAATGACTGAAAGATGTGGGACATCTTTCAGAGATGCCAAGTATCTCAATTTTAATTGAAATTATAGTTTTACGATTTTAATCCATAATTCTGCCATTATGAAAACGTGCATCAAGTACTGCTTTTTAATATTGCAGAAGATTCTCTGCCCACAAAGCAGAGGACTGTTGTGAAAGTTCACTAGACAGACAACATTTGTCCTTAGATTAGGACATGTGAGCTTGCAGGAGTTGGAAATTGGAATTGGTTAATTAAATGCTACTATGGGTTGTTAGTTTTATAAAGAGAACCAAGTTACTGATCATTTGGATCAGATACCACTGAGCGTGCATGAATTGTGATTGCTTAATTTAATAAAACAAATTGTAACTGTATCCTGTCTGTTTTGATATCCCCTGAAGTGCCTGTAGGCTGTATTTCTTCAGAACAATTTATTTATGCTTGAATGTGTTAACACAAGATGTGCATTGTCTACAGAGCAGATTTTGTGAATCAACAGAAATACTGGTTCATTCAGTAGTTGGCTCAGTTTCATTACATTCAGCGAGGAACCACAGTGCCCATTGGGCTCTTGTTAATAATCATTTTGTGAATAAAACACTTTCATTCATACAGATTAAGAATCATTTCATTTTCTTTCAGTCGATATAGAATTTACTGAATTTAACCACCCAGCTCATCCCAAAAACAACGATTTATTAGCCTTGCTTTCACAAGATTTACAATCACATGCTGTAGACACCTAGGCTACACCATTAGTTTAGCTTCAGCTTTTTGCCATCATGAAGCCAGACACATATTTCTTTTTTGATATTTTGTAAAGTTGAAAGCACCATAGTACTTCATTCAAGCAAAGCTATATTGTTTAATCTTTCAAAAATGCTATAGTACTTCACTATTGAAAATGACCCAGCTCATTCCGAAAATGTGGTATTTCTTGCGAAGTTCCGAGTGCGAATTCTGAAACCTATCGTACATGTTTAATATGTATGTGGGTGTGTATGTGTGACGTTGTGGTATTGTCGGCTGCGACTGGCTGAGAGTCGTGAATGAACAGTGAGAGAACAGCTTTTCAACGGCGTAGTAGACTACTTTGTTTGCATTGTGTGGAGCTTGTGCATTTGCCTTTACAATCCCAGTAACAGTTCCACTATATGCTCTGGGTTTGCATGTACTTACTGTTTCATTTTGTTCCAAGGTAAAGTGATATTGGTGGTCAATGTTGCGGGAACTGATTAGAATTATATTACAAAAAATTTCATATCTCACCTGTTCGTGCACCAATTTACGTGATTCTTGCTTCGTTATCTTGAAGATTTTACGTCGATTATGGTACTAGTTTTAGATAGAAATTATCTTTCTGTTTTTTCAGTGTGGACTAGGTACCTGTGGAACATGGCTGGGCAAGCACAAACAGTCCCCCAACCAGCAAGAACAATTCGAAATGCCAACCAGTTGAGAATTACTTTGTCATCCCCATATGTGTTTCAAACACACTGGTTAGTATGATGCTTGATGGACCTTAGTTATTATGATAAGAATATTTTGTATGTAATATTGTAGGCTAACCAGTATTGCTTGAGATACTGGTACTAACGTAAGGCCTAGGCCTAGGTGGTAAAACTGTAGATGCCCTGCTCCAAGATATTCACAACTCATCTGGATTCCCAGTGGTAGTCCCACTCCCAGACCAGTATGGAAAGTGTGACAGTTGCACACCCGAGATTTTTTTCTAGATTTTTATTGCACACTTGAAAATTCACTCACATTGCACACCTGATTTTTTTAAGCCGACGGCGATTGCCTCGTATAACACTAGGTATATGTTATATTGACTTGGCCTATTGGCTGCACACGTAGTATGACTCGAGAGAGTGACCACTGACCATTAACTTTCAATTTTCAGACAGTTACTTGTGACAGGCGCGTGTGGTATGTCAGTCTGCATTCCATGCACTGCAATGCGAAGATCTTCGGCATGAGCACCGACTCCTTCCCAGCACAGCGACGGAGTAACGGTTACCTCGGTGTGCTGGCGTACATAAAAAAGTCAGCCTTGGCGCATGACTCCCTCGGCATTTCGGCATACGTGAAAATATCTACAGTTTGTTTCCACTTAATTTACATTGAGTCCCATACAAAATATGATTATTTCCTGTTTTAAACAGGAAAGAATGTGTGTAAGTTTTTGTTTCAGGTATGATGAATACTCATCAGCAGGCAGTATTGTGTGGTATAATGTATAAATCACACCTTTGGTTTTGTTGGCGTATGAATGCTGACCCCTCGGCTTAACTTCGCCACACCTTTGGTTTTGTTGGCGTACGAACGCTGACACCTCGGCGTAACTTCAGCACGAAATACACCCTGGGTGGTACGTTAAGGAGGCCTTCAAGGGCAGAAGCAACCTTGTTAACAGTGCGCATCGGCCCTTCAAGGGTTCCGTTTAGCCATTAGGCTAAGTTTCTCCCAAGTGTTTACTTCACACTTGACTTAAGTGTGCATTTGATACCTTGTTGCACACTGCACACTTCAATTTTTTTCGTGCACACCCGAGATCTCGGTGAAAAGTGCCATACTTTCCAATCTGGCTCCCAGAGACTTCAACCACAACTCTAAATCTAAAATGGACACTTAGTCAAATAGTGAAATTGACTATAATTACAACAATTATAATTGATAATGGATACCTAAAGTTAGTCAGGCAGTACATGACTTGGATTATGACTACAAATCAGATAAAAATGGACATAGTCATTCTGTGACTAAATTTGACTGTAACTAAAGAATCCAGCTAAAAATGGATACCTAGTCAGACAGTGATGACTTCGACTATGACTGGGAATTCAATGTTAAAAAAAACCTGTACAGTACGCACTCAAACTGTTAAGTACTAGACTGTAAGACAAATTATCGTCATGTGCCACTTAATTCAATATTGTAGTCGCAATTTAATTTTCATACCAATCTTATCACCTGGAAGGTATTGGCAATGTACAAGAAGATTTAGGCAATGAATGGTTAAAAAAAAGTGTTCGTTCATGTGAAGTTATAATAATGTCATGTGTGTTTGCTTTGGGTAAAGTTTTGTTCAAAAATATGATTACTTCATTTGCTAAATATCTCAAAAGGACTACTAATTTCACCAAAATGGTTAGAATATGTTGTGAAAACTGAATCCTAAACTCTGCTTTCTTCTTCACGTACTGTACATTCAGTATTCTGAGAAATGTATTTGCCTGTTCATCAGCTTGTTATGAAATTACCTGTTGTAAACAAAACAAATGAAAATGAGGATTTGTGTATGAATTTGTGTATATTTTCCAAGCATTCAACAGTGTAGACAGTGCTACTGGTGTACAAAATGAATGTAATAGTACTTACTGTTCAAATATAATATAATACAATTTATATAATGTAATATAATGGTACAGTACTGTACTGTGCAGTTCTTGTCTTCATTCAAGGTGGGCAGATTAAAGTTATCCCTACTGCACATGCATGGTAATTTGTTGCCTACTTTGTAGACATGTACGTGTTGGATAGCTTTGGACAAGTACAGTATTAGTGTTTTTAATTCTAAAAAACCTGGCAGGTGTGACCTTTACCTTCATAGTAGGTGTCGAATATACTCCCCTTTCCCACATATATACTCATAACCCCTGCAAACAATGACAGAGGGCATCCACTTTTTCTACACTCATGATCCCAGTTTGATGTTACTGTACCTTTCAACTGTGGATTGGTTTCGATATATGAATATTCCTATTGCACGACAAAGCTGTAACCGTAAGGTTGTTCTATAATCTACTCACTTTTACACAGTAAGTTAGTGGGACTTCAAGCGGGAGAAACCACACACTAAATCCCCATTGACTTTGGTCATCTAAACAGCATGGTAATCAGATTTGCTCTAGTCTATGGTTTGTTGAATATTTATGATTTGTGTTTGTTGTGATCATATAGTCAACACGTACAGTTTTTACGCAGTTTGACGAAGGATTCTTGCGAAAGTTTGCGGACGTACTGTAGGTATTACAGGTGCAGCCAATATAGGTGCAGGAGTAGTACACATTTCCCAAGTGAGTTGGAAATGCGAGATGTTTGTATTCAATTAATTGACGCATACTTCTGTTTAAAGAATTTGTCTACAGTACATTCAGAGGACTTCATTTTTGCTCTAAGGTACAGTACAGTATGATAAATTCAGGAATTATTAGGACAGACAACAGTAGTGTGGCTTTAAAGTGCTGTGATCTTTGTTCTGTTTCAGGGCTGAAGTGAATGCTGATGAGAAGAAAGAGATCTTGGACAGCTTGGGAAAGTAAGAATTATAACATTTATTGTGAGACAGTTTACTCTCATAAAGGGACATGTCCTCTAAGTTTGGAGTGTCTACCAACACTCAAGGGTATGGGAGGGGAGGGAGTGGGAGGGGATGGATGCTCCTCGAATGTACAGTAGTTGAAAAAAAGTTATGTCAATGGTCTGAGTCACATTAGTATTCCTCTTGTATTAAAAGTTAACAGAACTTACTGTATGTACCTGTAAAGGTACTTTAGTACCAATAAAATTAACAGGGATGTTACACTGTTGCAAGGAAGTGGTTAAAGGCTCTCTATCCCACTCCAGACAGGAACAATTCTCGCTACTAAGTGTACTTCACGCCCCTCCTTCAATTTAATCCACACCACCTGTCTAGTGTACCTCCAAGACAGGGCCACAGTAACCTGTACTGTGCTGAAAATTGCTTGAGGCAGTATTCCAACCAGAGTGGAGCTACAGTATATGTATGAATGAATGTCAATCAAAGTGCAGTCATCAAAATCTAGAACTGTAGGGCTATTCCTAAATGTGTTTGGGTAGGATTTGCTAGTAATTCTCTGGTTTGGGGGGATGCCCTATCCTCTTAAAATCCTACAGTACAAGACCAAATACTGTATTTATGCAACTGACAGAAAACCAGCTTCAGTAACAAAGCGTGGGGGTGGGGGAATGTGGAAAGAATTATAGTGGATGAGGTAAATGAACCCAAGTTACTGTAAACTGGTGAAATCTCCTTTCAGTTTAATTTATATTATTTAAATCCAAACAGATCAGTACATTTGAGATACCTTTAAATCTCTTCTCTTTGTTTAAAATTTTGAATTTATTTTTTTTTCTGGTTGTGAAACAAGACAACAAGAGCTGCTGTAGTGGACTACAGAATCCCTCAGGGATTACACTGTACCTAAAAGCAAATAACAGTTTATATCATTTTTACCTTCATTATGAAATGTAGAAACTATAGGGTATGGTTTAGGGGCCCTGATTCAGGTTTGGTGTTGAAGAGAAGGCAAAATCTGACCTCCTTGGTCGTGTAACATATCCAATGGCTTTTTGTCTTAAGTGGCTGAAATTGTAAAATTGGAGTCCTAAATCTTTTATTGACTTTAAAGGGAAAATGCAGTCCCCACATTTGGAATTAGTGTACCCGTCATCCTAATTCAGGAATGGCTCCTTTCAATCATGTGACAATATTTTTGTTACTTGTTTATTAAATTCATGCAGAATAACTCCTTGGTTTACCTTCAATATTCAATGTTTTTATACAGAAACATAATGAAAAATACTTGTGAGTGAAATAAGCTGAGATCTGTAAGATTGAGATGAGTGAGGAGGGTTAGAAAAGGTTGAGGTCTTTAGTCCTCACTTTAGCATTTTTTAAGGGGTTGAGGTTGGGAGTTGGGTGGATGGTGACAAGCAGTAGGACCAATTGACAATATGGATCCCCATAAAGATGTTTACAAATTGTGCATGTGTGTGTATGTATGTTGGTGACACTGCATACTGTACTGTAGTTTGTAAACCAGAGGCCTCCAGAACTCAAATTAGGAAAACCTTGTAAAGATAATATCTCATGAAGGGTAGCATTGGGGGATCTTATTTGACTACAAGAATTCTGTTGTTTTTGTTGTAGGTTAAAGGTCATTGAGGTTACAGAGGTCAATTATGGAAACCTAGTTTAAGCATTATCTCAAGAAGGGTAACTTTGAGAGATTGCATACTTTACAGTATGTACAGTAGCATGTGGATGCACCACTTTGAGTTCAAGAAGTCTATTCAGTAGTTTTTGGTGGAGGTGAAAGGTCATTTATTGTCACCAGAGATGAAACTGTGAAAGCCTTGTAAACATGATTTATCTAACAGAAGCAACGTCAATGAAACTGTCCTATACTTCTCACATGTAGGTTAGAAATATCTGTATAAAAGGAACCCAAGTGTTTTTGGTGGAGTTCAGATGACATTTGAGGCTATTAGATGTCAAAATGTTAGAGATGTTATCTCTGAGGTAAATACTGTCCTAGAGGCAAGACTTGGATTACTCTCATACTGTGATTCATGCTTTGCAAAATAGTCATTACGTGATGATTTGGAACATCCTGCAAGCACATATGTAACTTCAGGAGGAATGTGTCATTTTAAAACCCACAGTATGCACAGTACAATAAAATATTTCCTTTTGGCAAGGAATCACTGTTAGCCCTTATGCTTTCTGGATTAACCAACCAGGTTCTTTGGAGAATTACCATCTTTGGCAGCTGAAAGAAAAAGACGTAAACAGAAAAAGCAAACACCTGGATGTTCTCGGCAGCATGTCACTGAAGACCAAGAAAAGGACAAGGCTGTAATCAAAGCACTCAGGTAAGAATGTCTTCTTCCTTTCAAACATTCTTTTTGAGATACAGTTGTCAACTTGAAAGCTGTGAACTGAAGTACACATACATACAGTGGATGCATCAATACTGAGATTGTGACATAAATTTTAGGAATCTTGCTTCTGTAAAATTACAGCAACTTTATTTTTGACCTCCATATTAGATCTCTTGCAAATGTTCCCTCTTGTGGTAAAGTTTATGACTTAACACTGATAGGAGTTAAATTAATCCAAATTATACACGTGTATAATATTAATCGCCTTAAACTTGGCTTATGAACGTTTCACAATTTTCATCAGTCTATGCAGTGTGTACTGTGTATCACCCAGGTTGAAAATTAATTACAACAAAGTGGTCAGTATGTTAGAGGGTATGGTAAAATGGTCAAAATGTGGAGCTGTGGACCTGATGTCAGTATCGGTGATATTGTTTGAAATTTCCAAAATGGTTTTTGGCATAATTTACCCACATACAGTATTAACTGATGTATTGGCAGTGTGCGGTATTCCTTCACTAACATCTGAAATTATATGATGACCAGGATAAAACTTCAAATTTTCTAGAGCCCTTGGCTTTTTACAAACATTTGTGGAAAAATACCTGCATTTAGCTAAAACATTTACAGCAGTGGCTTTGGTTTTACAGGGGGTATTTTTGTTTTTGTGCCAAGTTATTTAGGAAAGGAGGACTGGAGGGCAGTTCTCATAACCAGTGCCCTTTTTTTTCTGGGTGCAATTTTAACTGCAAGCATGAATCGCTTATTACCTAGCTGTTTATTTTATAGGCTGATTTCTACTTAAGTGCATTGTATAATTGTATATAAATTCCTACTGTACAGTAACCTGTATGCTAGAAATCTGAGCCTTTAGCTCAGGCTTTTAATAAATAAAATGACAACCTTACATGAGGGGCAAGGACCAGCATTGAAGAATGATGTCTATTTGAATTTAAATGTCTCTTGAAAATTGTTTGATATAGAGGGCCTGTAGGTATGTAAACAGCCATTTTAAGGCTTCCTTTGCCAAGTTTGAGTACTATGTGTTCCTACAAATCTTATCACAACTATGATTTGATTTCTGTGAAAGATGGTAATGGTGAATCAATTCAAATGTCTCTTTGAACAGAAACTATGTGGGAAACACCCCCAAGGGTGGGGTGTTTAGAAAAGTCTTTTGTAGACTAAAGTTTTTTTTCTTTGTTCTCAGATCAGTCGTAATCATTGGAATCAATCAGGTCACAAAAGGGTTAGAGAAGGGTCAGCTGGAAGCTGTTGTATTAAATCAACCTAATGCACATGAGGCAGTCCTATCAGAACATCTTAAGGTGTTGAGTGGAACCAGAAATACCCCTGTATGTGTGTTACCAGGATTTAGTGAGAGGATGCGGAAATTATTCAGCATGAGACATGTAGTAGCTATGGGCTTCAAGGTACAGTAAAAAGGACTTTATGCTGATTTTCAAAGTTGTAGAGTACAATTTATAAGTATGTTTTTTACACAAGTGGGACAGTATGTGTGTGTACATGTAAGTACAGTGTTTTGGGTATGGGTACAAGTAAAATATCTCTGGTTTTGAGTACAAGAAGCTGATGCTTTTTGTTGTGAGTACAATTTTATGAGTATGAGTACATATCTATGTTTGTGGGTGCAGCAAACACATCCTTGTGAGGACAACATTCTGAGTGTGAGTACAAGTTTAATGTCTTTGGTGAGTACAACAAACATCACTTTTGTGAGTGCAATGTTGTGAGTATGAGCACAAGTTTAATGTCTTTGGTGAGTACAACAAACATCACTTTTGTGAGTGCAATGTTGTGAGTATGAGCACAAGTTTAATGTCTTTGGTGAGTACAACAAACATCACTTTTGTGAGTGCAATGTTGTGAGTATAAGCACAAGTTTAATGTCTTTGGTGAGTACAACAAACATCACTTTTGTGAGGACAACATTCTGAGTATGAGCACAAGTTTAATGTCTTTGGTGAGTACAACAAACATCACCTTTGTGAGTGCAATGTTGTGAGTATGAGCACAAGTTTAATGTCTTTGGTGAGTACAACAAACATCACTTTTGTGAGTGCAATGTTGTGAGTATGAGCACAAGTCTAATATCTTTTTTGAGTACAACAAACATCACTTTTGTGAGTTCAATGTTGTGAGTATGAGCACAAGTTTAATGTCTTTGGTGAGTACAACAAACATCACTTTTGTGAGTGCAATGTTGTGAGTATGAGCACAAGTTTAATGTCTTTGGTGAGTACAACAAACATCACTTTTGTGAGTGCAATGTTGTGAGTATAAGCACAAGTTTAATGTCTTTGGTGAGTACAACAAACATCACTTTTGTGAGTGCAATGTTGTGAGTATGAGCACAAGTTTAATGTCTTTGGTGAGTACAACAAACATCACTTTTGTGAGTGCAATGTTGTGAGTATGAGCACAAGTTTAATGTCTTTGGTGAGTACAACAAACATCACTTTTGTGAGTGCAATGTTGTGAGTATGAGCACAAGTTTAATGTCTTTGGTGAGTACAACAAACATCACTTTTGTGAGTGCAATGTTGTGAGTATGAGCACAAGTTTAATGTCTTTGGTGAGTACAACAAACATCACTTTTGTGAGTGCAATGTTGTGAGTATAAGCACAAGTTTAATGTCTTTGGTGAGTACAACAAACATCACTTTTGTGAGGACAACATTCTGAGTATGAGCACAAGTTTAATGTCTTTGGTGAGTACAACAAACATCACCTTTGTGAGTGCAATGTTGTGAGTATGAGCACAAGTTTAATGTCTTTGGTGAGTACAACAAACATCACTTTTGTGAGTGCAATGTTGTGAGTATGAGCACAAGTTTAATGTCTTTGGTGAGTACAACAAACATCACTTTTGTGAGTGCAATGTTGTGAGTATGAGCACAAGTTTAATGTCTTTGGTGAGTACAACAAACATCACTTTTGTGAGTGCAATGTTGTGAGTATAAGCACAAGTTTAATGTCTTTGGTGAGTACAACAAACATCACTTTTGTGAGGACAACATTCTGAGTATGAGCACAAGTTTAATGTCTTTGGTGAGTACAACAAACATCACCTTTGTGAGTGCAATGTTGTGAGTATGAGCACAAGTTTAATGTCTTTGGTGAGTACAACAAACATCACTTTTGTGAGTGCAATGTTGTGAGTATGAGCACAAGTCTAATATCTTTTTTGAGTACAACAAACATCACTTTTGTGAGTTCAATGTTGTGAGTATGAGCACAAGTTTAATGTCTTTGGTGAGTACAACAAACATCACTTTTGTGAGTGCAATGTTGTGAGTATGAGCACAAGTTTAATGTCTTTGGTGAGTACAACAAACATCACTTTTGTGAGTGCAATGTTGTGAGTATAAGCACAAGTTTAATGTCTTTGGTGAGTACAACAAACATCACTTTTGTGAGTGCAATGTTGTGAGTATGAGCACAAGTTTAATGTCTTTGGTGAGTACAACAAACATCACTTTTGTGAGTGCAATGTTGTGAGTATGAGCACAAGTTTAATGTCTTTGGTGAGTACAACAAACATCACTTTTGTGAGTGCAATGTTGTGAGTATGAGCACAAGTTTAATGTCTTTGGTGAGTACAACAAACATCACTTTTGTGAGTGCAATGTTGTGAGTATGAGCACAAGTTTAATGTCTTTGGTGAGTACAACAAACATCACTTTTGTGAGTGCAATGTTGTGAGTATAAGCACAAGTTTAATGTCTTTGGTGAGTACAACAAACATCACTTTTGTGAGGACAACATTCTGAGTATGAGCACAAGTTTAATGTCTTTGGTGAGTACAACAAACATCACCTTTGTGAGTGCAATGTTGTGAGTATGAGCACAAGTTTAATGTCTTTGGTGAGTACAACAAACATCACTTTTGTGAGTGCAATGTTGTGAGTATGAGCACAAGTCTAATATCTTTTTTGAGTACAACAAACATCACTTTTGTGAGTGCAATGTTGTGAGTATGAGCACAAGTTTAATGTCTTTGGTGAGTACAACAAACATCACTTTTGTGAGTGCAATGTTGTGAGTATGAGCACAAGTTTAATGTCTTTGGTGAGTACAACAAACATCACTTTTGTGAGTGCAATGTTGTGAGTATAAGCACAAGTTTAATGTCTTTGGTGAGTACAACAAACATCACTTTTGTGAGTGCAATGTTGTGAGTATGAGCACAAGTTTAATGTCTTTGGTGAGTACAACAAACATCACTTTTGTGAGTGCAATGTTGTGAGTATGAGCACAAGTTTAATGTCTTTGGTGAGTACAACAAACATCACTTTTGTGAGTGCAATGTTGTGAGTATGAGCACAAGTTTAATGTCTTTGGTGAGTACAACAAACATCACCTTTGTGAGTGCATTGTTGTGAATATAAGCACAAGTCTAATATCTTTTTGAGTACAACAAACATCACTTTTGTGAGTGCAATGTTGTGAGTATGAGCACAAGTTTAATGTCTTTGGTGAGTACAACAAACATCACTTTTGTGAGTGCAATGTTGTGAGTATGAGTACAAGTCTAATATCTTTTTTGAGTACAACAAACATCACTTTTGTGAGTGCAATGTTGTGAGTATGAGCACATGTTTAATGTCTTTGGTGAGTACAACAAACATCACTTTTGTGAGTGCAATGTTGTGAGTATGAGTACAAGTCTAATATCTTTTTTGAGTACAACAAACATCACTTTTGTGAGTGCAATGTTGTGAGTATGAGCACAAGTTTAATGTCTTTGGTGAGTACAACAAACATCACTTTTGTGAGTGCAATGTTGTGAGTATGAGCACAAGTTTAATGTCTTTGGTGAGTACAACAAACATCACTTTTGTGAGTGCAATGTTGTGAGTATGAGCACAAGTTTAATGTCTTTGGTGAGTACAACAAACATCACTTTTGTGAGTGCAATGTTGTGAGTATGAGTACAAGTCTAATATCTTTTTTGAGTACAACAAACATCACTTTTGTGAGTGCAATGTTGTGAGTATGAGCACAAGTCTAATATCTTTTTTGAGTACAACAAACATCACTTTTGTGAGGGCAATGTTGTGAGTTTGAGTACAAGTGGAATACCTCTGTTTGTACTAAAAGGACAGCAAACTCACATCTCTCTTGTGAGAACAACAAATTCACATATTTTATGTACAGAATGAACCCATATTTCTTTCTGAACCCATATTTCTTTGTAAGTGCAATTGCAAAAAGCAACAATGTGTTACTTGCAAAATGAATAAGTTACAGTAAAAATCCAGTTTCACAAGCAAAATTACAAACTGGCGTAGTATGTATTCTCTATACTTTTGTTGGCATTTTTCATACTTCCTGATTCGGGTGGATTTCCTGAATTTCATGTTAGAAGAAATAAATATTACCATTGTTAGTTGTGATGTTTCAGTGAAGTATAAAATTCCTGTTGATAAGTGATAACTCTGCACATTCTCTTATTTCATCAACAGAAGTGCAACAATCGACCAGACCATCTACCAGCTAAATTATATGACTCCATCAGACAAATCTCTCAGAAGATTCAAAATGTTACACCAGTTATAGCATTACCATGGTTACATACTGAGGAACAACTGTTTGAAAAGGTAGAACAGTATAAACAATTGTTCCCCTCTGCTGACAAGAAATTTGTTTCATCAAGAGAACCTGTTATAGCTAAGGGAGAAAAGAGGAAAGCAGAGGAAACTTCAGATGTTCTTAAAAGAGCAAAGGTTGATCTTGAGGATCCATTTGCAACGGAAGAAACCAAGCCCTCTGTTAGCAAAGAAAGTGTTAAACCAGTCATACAAAATATTAAATATCACACTGCAAACATCCTACATATCATTAAAGGTGGACCTAAAAAAGCCAGAAAAAAGGGAAAAAAGTAGAACAAAATATTGACACCAATTAAACCATAGGTTTTGGTCATTGTGAGAAAGGTGTAACCATGAGGTGGACTCAGGATGAAATTGAATTAAGTAGAAAAAGGGGCTAGAAAGACACATGTCTGTAATATATTGAGTTTTGTTGTGGAAGAGTGAAGAAAATAAAATGAGATCTCATGAAAATGGTCTCTTGCCTGCTGTTTGTTAAATTTTGTATTGGTGATGGAAATGGCCATTAAACAGCTGTTACAGTAATGACACATTGCCTGGAGTAGGATGTTGCTATAGAAACTACAGAACCTTCTACAGGTCCTAAGCTGGAGAGGAGTTCCAAAAGTGAAATCTGCAGAAGTGACTCACTTTGTCTAAAAATATGACATCACCATTATTTTATTCAAGTATGTCACCCATGACAGGAGAGCCTGATTTTACAAGAGCCGAAGTATAGTACGAATTACCCAGCTGAATGGAATGGAAAATAATATTTTTCTAAGGATTGTCTGCCTTCTCATTCAATTGAAATGGCCTTTAAAGTAAGAGTTTCAGTAAAAAAACATACCTTTGATGAGTAAAAGAAGAACTAGAGCTAAGCATTCTGGTGAAATTTTACCCAGTTCTGACATGTAGTTCACGAGATATCAGATAATGGAGTTACTACATTTGGGACTTAATGTGAGCTTGAAGCAAGCAGAGGTTATATCATCTCCTATCATTGATTAACATTGCTCGGTTTTCTTTGTCTTTCACAACAGAAAATGCAGTCAACCCCATTTGGATTAGTGTACCTGGGTATCCTGTTTCATGAATAGCGCCCCAATCAATTTCACAAAAACTTTTTAAAAATTTTAATATATACCCAAAAGGCATTTAAGTTACTGTATAGATTTCTGTGGGGGCAGGGTGAGGTGTGTTTTTGACCAAGTGAAGGATTTGTTGTAATCATTTTCTATCACAAATGGTTCTCACTTTATCAGAACTTTTGTGCGCTAGGTGTGTTTCAGACCTTACCACATTATTGTCCTTATTATCAATATCTTCCAGTAGCAACTCCTGGAGAAGCACTGCAGCAGTAAAAGTTGAAAGCTGTATACGAATTAAAAGACTGGCTTTGTCATTGGCATATAGGTTTGTTGGGGAATTGAAAGTGAGCATGAATGCAGGTTTTGTCATGGAAATCTTATTTAATGAAAAATTTTGGAGCACTTCGCATGCATTTGTCAAGGTTTGCACTCCATCTTCTGACCATTATTAAAGGTAATCATACCAGGGGCGTAGCTAGGATGAAATTTTTAGGGGGGCCTAGGTATCAAATGGGGGGTCACGGTATGGATCGCCATCCTTAATTCTTACACATTTTATTAGGACATGCACAATTTTTGGGGGAGCCAGGCAAGCATCTGGGATAGGTTAGGTTAGATGAGGTTTAACGTCCCAGTTTCCAACCAATTGGTTCAACTCGAGACGACCACGGCCTTTTTTCCAGTTGTGGCTCACTGGCTTCTTTTCCCTGGCAAGCATCTGGGGGGATCATCTAGATGTCAGGTAATAAGCATGTCACTGCCCAATTTCATATATTTAATCCAGAGCTTTCAGGAGGCGCTATACTGGTCAGTGCCTGCCAGCCTTGGATATCCTTTTATAATACACAATGAAGCAAGGGAAAATTTTCTTAAGAGTCCAAGAATGTTTCTGTGGACTGCACGCTTATATATTTGCGTAAAAACTTTCCCTGAATAGAAGGCAGTAAAGTACCTAGCAAAATGGGGGGGGGGGGGGGAAGGCTTCAGGAGGTTTATTGACAACATACCCTTCTCTTAGCATACTCTCCTCTTAGACCACTAAATTATGGACATTTTCCAGCCAGATATGATCAGTTCCAAAAACATCTCAAAGGTAGCACCATTTTTCTTCTACGCAAGCTTAAATTAAGAAATTTTTCTCAAAGGGTACCCTAAGACCCTTTCCCCAGGATGGCACCTTTATGTAGTGACAAAGGATCCCCCACTTATGTATACAACTTTTGGGGTTTAACTGAGGTGCCATTATGCCATCATCTGTGGAGACCCCCAATCATTAAACCCTGGCAGTTGCCTCATTGCCTTGGTTTACCTTGTATATGCAATACTTGTGTTCTGAAATGTCATGAGAGATACTTTAAGGGAAATATGAGGATAACTGAGATTTAGCTCTTGTTTTAAAAAAATTTGGGTGACTGCTTAGGCCGTTTAACTGAAACTAATTCTGAATACTAAAAGTTTGAAAAACTTAGTGGGCAGGTATGATTATATTAATAACCACATTAGGCCCACTGCACAACTTGCTGATTTGCATATCAGTGATCATAAAGCTTTTGTATAATTGATTCATTAGTTGAATGGGACCTAGGCTTATGTCAGTTAAATAAGTCCAGTGACCTTTGAGGATAAACTTAGAATGCATTAAGTGGCTAACAGAATGTTCATTTAATAGCCCAAATACTTCTCTCAAGGAAGGCACAAGAATAGACCTTTTTCTCATACCTTATCCCAGGAACTTACATTTTCCCATCTGAGTTAATACTTTTAGCCCAGCCCTTCCCCATCCCTTCCAATTTGAAAAAAATAAGTCTTAATTCAATTAGCACTTCTCGGACAGAATGCCTGTATGTCCCAAGGTCATATTCTTGCTGAGTACAACAATCTACATCCAATGACAGTATCTTACTTTTTGAAGGCTGAAGGCATAGTTTGAACTTACCTTCCTTTCATGTCAATCAAATTGCAGTCACCAATTGGGAATTCTGGTTTTGTCATATGTAAAATGCATTTGGGGTGTTGGCTGCCTTTAAACATTATGTAAGAATAGCCTTCCCAACACCACACTGTTGTTTTAGTTATTTTATTTTATTTCTTTGGTGGACTGATTTCACAGGTTCCCCCATTATCAGTTCTTTTAATAATATGCCTTCCGCTTGGGGGAAAGGCACATTAATGGCACCTTATTTTTGAGTCCCCCCCCCCCCCTTCCTTCCCCACACTCCCATTTAGTATTTTACAAGATGCAGAAGAAACTGACACAAGAGATACATCATATAGAGCTCAATATAAACTCAACTGTATTGAAAAGTCATGAAATTGATCCAACATTTCTTTCTTTCAGTTTCAAACCAAAGTATGGTAAAGTTACCAAGCAATCTTAAAAAAAAAACCTGATTGCACTCATGCCACAGCAACATTTATACTTTCTACATCCATACCAACAACAGGTGTAGCAAGAATTTGCTTGTAACAAGAATTTGCTTGTAACAAGTTGTTCAAACTCTTTAACACTTATTCTTCCAATAAATAGGGCTCCAAAACCAAGGAGGGATGAAGGTGGCAAAGGAGCAAGGCTTCATACTCTGGATATTATGGCAAATAGCCTCAAAATCAGTTTTCTCAGCAGTATTTTTTTCAGTGAGCTCCAGAAGTTGATTGCTTCCTGGATTGAACCTGTTGCCCTACCCCTCCTTCCATCTCCAAACCATATCATTTTGGAGGCCCTAATAAAAATTGCTATCATTTATCACTGCAAACATGGTCAGACAAAATGAAAGGTACGTTATGTCAAAAAGACAAACCAGTTGTTAGAAACAAACAGCAGTGATCTTCATTTTATCGTGGGGATTTAACCATAATAGTTTTTCCAGCTTAAAGGATGACAAAGAAATATGTGGTTTTCTCTGTCAAAAGGGGTATACTTACAATAGCAAGTGTCACAGCTTAAAAATGTGCAGCATTTTAAAATTGGTCTCTTGATTTTAGTGCTGACCCCTGTCACTGATTTAAAGTTCTAGCTAGTTTTGCATTTATCAACAGGGTAACTAGGAATGATCATTACATCAAACAACCATGCAAGCTGGTTGACAATCTTTGGATGACACAACTTACTCTGACTGAAAGAAACTTCTAAAAACTTTAACTAGCATTCAAAAAGTTTCATGTGGAAGTGAGTTTCATTTAGTCAAATATAGCCAGAAATGAGCACAAAAGTAACATCGACAAGCTCAAAACACCTGTATGGTTTCTGAAATCAATGGTGAAAACATAATTATCTGGAAACCCAAAACAGTCTCTTAACTGTACAGAAGCAGCCGTGACAATAGCTCACTGTAAATGAAGTAGTGATTGTTTGAAGAGAAAAGCTTTTCCTTTTAAAGCAAATATCACTTCTTCAAAAGAGAATATCAGCAGATTGTATCTAATTACACCTGTCTTTACAAGTCAAAAACTGAATATGCATAGGTAACAAAAAGCAGAAGAATCCAACAATATAGATATCATAATGTCTAAATGAATATGAGGCAAGAATTCTGTTGCAGAACATAATTTTTCTCCATATTCCATTCTTCCATTCAAAGGGGGCAACGTTTATATGGTCACGTAAAAGTCCCGAGCAACGCTCGGATCTATCTAGGGAGTCACTGACAACTTTTTGTTATGGTGGCAAACTTTACACTCATAGGGGATGAAAACTTTCACTTCATAGATTTCTTTGTTCATTTGGGGAGGATGCTTGGCTACTGTCTAAAAAGACAAAGGATGCCTGCTACTCAATGCTGGATTAACTGTATGTGATTCAAAGGTACAATTAATGTGCCATTCCACTGCCACTGCAGTTACACAATTTTACTAGATGTAATGCAAAAAGCAAGATTCTGTATCACATAAATGGAACTTGAATCTATCAGACACATACATGTACATGACAGCCATCATGGATGGGTTGCTAAGCTAATCAAATTTTGAATTTGAATATTCCAAGGGTAGTGGCCAAATCTTTAGGGAGCTACAGTCTACAGAGGCCCAAAGTGATGAGTGGAAACAAAGAATAAGGATGTGTAACAACTAAACAAATCAGAGCAAGAATACCTGCCATCATGTCTCCTAAACCAAACTTATAGAACAGACAAAAAAATTCTGACATTTTGTGAGGCTGTACATAAGACTGAATAGGGCACCAAGCCCTATGATAAAATAGAAAACCTGTGGTAGCTTCAGCAAAGCTGCAGCTGATTTGGGCTTATTGCTGTAATAGCATTTGATTCTGCTCTTGTGATATATTATGCAACAATGGCAGTAGCCCATGCAGCTTTGCTGAGGCAGCTGCAGCCAGATATTTTTACAAGGGACCTATTAAAGTTCTAATAGCTGTGACTTGTTTCATAGCTACAATATGCGTTCAGGCTTATTGTCAGATGTTCATATCCCATGATATATTTCTGATGTTCAACACAAATGAGCCATGCTTTATTGCAATACACAATTTGCTGCATTCAACATTGATATATGAACTGCTACTGGTACAAAAAAAAAAAACAACAACAACAAAAAAAAAAACCTTTATCAACAAATCAAGATAAAGCAAAATAACTCTATGACAATTATAAAAAAACGTTTTCTTTTATAGAAATTCTTATTTGATCAACTGAAAAAGCATAATACCTTTTTAAAAACAAGCCTTTGTTTCACTTTAATATCTTTCTTTTGATATAAAGTAATACAGAAAATCACATCTGACATCCAATAGTAGGGCAATACTTTTGCCATTCAGATTTGTAGTGTGAGTACAATGTCATGAATACAAGTGAAGAGTCTTAACTTTGTTTCTCAGTTTCAGTTTATAATACCAAATTCTTTCTGAAATCTGTGAGTTAAAGTGTCAAAGCAAGCAAACTTGTACTGTGCATTGTGCATAGGGTATGTGATCGTTACAAGGAGCGATTCGTTGTATCTAGTTGTGAGCTTGAGTACACATCTTTTTGTAAGTACATGTACAAAAATTTGTATTCAGTTGCAGTAATAACTATAACTTTCAAAATTTATGCCTTAAGTTTAAATCTATTCCCACAAGTAGGAGTGGAAGCTGTCTATCAAAGTGCAGGGGCACCATGCCATTTTTTTTTTCAAATTTGGGAAGTGGGCCTGTGAACAAGAAATGTCTCCTTTTGTGAATTTCCTCTTTTTATAGTAAAATCCTCTTTGAGAAACGAGGGCGGGGGTGGGGGATAGAATTCCGATTCCCTAATGGCATGACGCCTCTGCCAAAGTACCTGTACATACAACTTCTCAGAGTACAAGTATTCTCTTATGAGTAGGCCTGTATACAAATACAGGCAAAGATGCAACATCATGATTACTCTGTGTGGGTCTGTCCTTTACAGGGTATAGCTTACTATTCTATTTCAAGGCAATAATGGATTTGATATCCTTCACATGTTACAATGAAAAGCTAGTGTCCAATTCTTTGGGGAAAAATCCAAAAATCAACCATTATAATACAAATAACCATAAAAAAACATTAAACTCTATTGAAATCTTTACATTCATTATCAAATCAAAATATGTATTTACATTGCTTTTTAATATTCCAGGAAGCCTGTTATCACACATAAACTGTACCCCTTATACCTACATATATTTTCAACATGATGAAATTTTCATGTTTACACGAAGGGTTTCAAAGGAAGAAGCGTGTATGAAATATTGCTAAAATAAAATGTACAGAGGACCTAGCATTGCAGTATTCAAACAATGAAATATGATCTCCATGAAACAATCCACTCATACAATGAAGTTAAAGAAAATACAGTTGAATAACAACTTAACATTATTTGACAGAAGAAGCTAGACTATGCTTATAAAATTCACCGTTTAATATTTCTGGTTTCATTTCTATGATTCTCATGGCTCTACTTTGTGAGAGAACCCTTCCAACTACAGCTGGCTGTACTGTGTATTAAAACTGCCAGGAAATTCTCTTATACCTAGGCAAACACAAAAGATTTCAAACAAAAATAGTCATGCTACTTTATACATCAGGTGTATGTTTTCATGATTAGGTCTTCAGTCTGCAGCGTGGCTTGTACTACACTACTATACACTGATTTCTTCACAAGTATGTAGTCTTTCCCTCCTTTAAGCATAGGTTTGCCATTAACAACCATGGTTGCTCAGTTGATGCAGTCTTTTGCATGCTGGACTGATCAGTTACCTGTAGCTAACTACTCTGTAAGCACATATTATTTGTACTACCAGATGCAGGGACTGTATATAAGATAATGCTTTAAATAATAGCATTTTATGGTATGAAACAAAAAAGTGGTCCAATTTATATATGATACATTTTAATATATGTGAATAAACTGAGTAAAGCATTTGTATCAGAAAATATATGGGATCCCTGGAGCAAGGACTTCGCTAAAGCATAAAGGAATTGTGGGTAAATAATACAAAAGCAGAAGCAAAAAGCTCATATTCTGGGAAACTACTATACAAAGGTAGTGACCAAACACCTAATTTATGATAGACATAAACATTCTCATCCCCTTTATTGCCATCTATTCAAAAGCAGCCTTCCTACAACCTGTAGAAGATACTGGACATTATCAATTAGTCAGTAAGGGGAAAGGAAGTGGCTCAGCATAGATGAACTCACAGTTTTCCACTTATTGTCTAAAATCTTCCTATTTTCCTAAAAAAAACTATACATTATTTGCAAATAAAATAACATTAAAAATTCCTTTCAATTATTCCAATGCAACAAACAAATGCCCTTATGAAAGAAAAAAGAACAACTTGTTTTACAACACCCTGTAAGAAGTTTTCACAACACCTAGCACTTAAAGTGGACCTAAAGTCTAAAAATTCAAAAATATATATTTTAGAGGTTACAAAATTAATCTTATTGGTCCAACTCCCATTGTCATAGCTTATTCCATTGCTGAGATATTAAATGTTAAAATTTATTCACTTAAATCCAAACAGTTCATTGCGCAATAATTTTTGACATTCTTGTTGTACAACTCACATTAAATGCTTCGTTTTCTTTTAAAATTAAAAATGCTTATATGACCTTGACCGCTTCCTGTTTTCTTGCATGACATGCTGTACAGAGAGGGCTTATATAGTCAAGTCACCCCAAAGCAGTAAGAACGCGATCACATTTTGGCACAAGGTGCGGTGGCTTTCAGAAAAACAAAGAAATACAAAGATTGTAATTTGAGTAGTACAACAATGACATCACAAATTATTGCGCAATCTACCTTTTTAAATCGAGTGAATAAACTTCAACATTTTATATCTCACCTTAAGAAAGTCCTGTGAAGATGGGAATTAGACCATTGAAATTCAGTTTTCATGCTCTGTAATATATATTTTTGAATTTTCAGACTTTAGGTACACTTTTAATCAATTTGCATAATTATGCACAAATACTGATTTTAAACAGATGATTACTCAATTACATTTCCATGGACAATTTGAAAGAGTTTATAACCTATAGTCTATTCCCAATGCAGATTTGAATAACCAAAAAGCAAATGTGTTTGGTTTGTCTGCCATCCCCCACTACTTAACAACATTATCTTGCAAACCATGATTGTTTTTAAATCATGAATATTCATTGTATTTCAGTAATTTTGTGCCTTAAGAGTTAAAGACGAGTGTTGCGGCAACAAGCAATACATAGCACCATACCAATAATATGCATTCCAATTTTAAATTTTCAAATTTGGAAAAACAAAAAAAAGTGAAGAAAAGCATTCCAGGCAGAGCTATATCCCAAATTACTAAGTGATAAGACCCCCAATACAAGGTGTTTCATCCTACATGGAGCCTCACTAATACTGCCTTTCCACAAATAATGAAATAAAGTTGCATAAAATAAAGAAAAGATGTATTTAAAATGAAAAAAAAATGCAAAAATGTCTTTGTATGAGGAAGTGAAGGTTATATCGGCAGGAACTAATTTGTGCACTTAGTAAATGACAAGCGATATTTTTCCTTTTTTTTTTCATCATACCATTAGTATCTTGCACTATCAACTATTTCTGACATTTGAAAACAGTTTACCATGTTCATCAGAGGTAGTTAATATACAAAGTGCTATGGTCCCTGGATATATGAGTTTATTTTTTTCTTTTTTATTTTCATGAAATAAGCAACTGCTTTAATTCTGTAAGAATGGTTTTGAATAAAATAAATCTTTTCAGGAGAAGGGATTCTTTTGTCATATCCTAACTTTCCCTTTTCTGCCAATGTTTAATACACTAAATGTAACTACAACTTCAGTTTCACTGCTTCTTCAAGTAGTGTGTCATATCTAATTTGTTGCAAAAGTTCATTCTACCCAGTTAAATTTTTGAAGGGGTATCCTTTTCTCAAAGCTTTTGAAGCTATTGTTTAAACCTTGGGGATGATTCTTGTAAGTCTACACCCCCACCCCCTTAAAAGAAGCTGATAAAAGCCAGCAAGAGAAGGGAGGACATACCTATGTAAGGATTATTCTTTGCATAGGATTCTTCCCATGATGCAGCCATCTTGCCATTGCATGTTTCAAAGCAAATCTTTGTTCTTGTACAAAACACGGATACAACCTGTTAAGCAGGAATTTGCTGTTAAGAGAAGTACTTCATTCATGAGCTGCGTGTATGTTACTCTTTGGATTTAAGGTTGCATTATAAAGTCAAAAGTAAGAACTAAATTTAGGGTAAAAAGTCCTTTATCAAGAACTGCGTAGATTCCACCCCTTCTAAATTTAAACAGCTTATGTGCAAACCCATTTCCACTCAGAACTATTGAGTTAGAGTTACATGAGGTTTTATGGCTATGTTTCTAACCAATTGGCTTAAATCAGCCGGCCATGGCCTTTTTTCAAGTTAAGGCTCACTCGCTTGTTTTCCCTACTCCATTGCTTACACTGAGCACCAAGCACAATGGCAGTAGCTTCTATTTTTAAGTCTTGGGTATGACCCAGCCAGGAGTCAAACCCCAGACCTTCAGGCTGCAAGGCGGATGCTCTACCCACTTGACCGTGCAGAACTATTGAATAACTGTGGTCTAACAGTTTTTACAAATGATACAGCAGCATTCTATAACTAATCTCATCAACCTGGTGAATAAAAACCACATTAATGTTAACAAATCTTTTTTTTACATCAAGGCTGATCAAATGAATCTTGCGATGTTCCAACACCATTTTAAGATGAAAATGTTAAACAATTAGCATACCACGAAATGCCTTAATATTTTAACAGGTGGTGATGAAGACTCTGTAATGGGGGGGGGGTATTACAATGTGTACCTCAGCGAAGGGTTAATGAGTAATAGTGATGGCTTTAAAGTACATGTGAAAGCAAAAAAAAATTAAAAATATCAGCTGGATTGAGGTACTGAATAACAATGATCCATTCCATATGTGCTTCATTAACAGTGTACAGGTTGAAAGTATACAGGCTATTGCAAAGGAAGCAAATGAGTACATTCCAAGAAAAAAAAGTAAATCTTTCCAGTCAAACTACCGACAAATTTCTCATTCTTTCTCAAAGAATGTGTTTGTTTCTTATTGTTAAGTACTGTTGAACAGTAACAACTTGCTATGAAACATGAGTGTTCTCTATAGCTGTGTTACCCGACTCATGGACTATGAACTACAGTAACTAGATAAACAATATTATTCTAGGGTTAGTATATTAAAGAGAACCTCTTGGACAAAAAGGTAGATGACCACTGCTCTATGCAGTATCATGCTAGTGTTGCTCTATGCAGTATCATGTTAGTGTTGCTCTATGCAGTATCATGCTAGTGTTGCTCTCTTCTGACTAGTTGCTTCTTTTGTCTTGAAGTCTCCTCCTCTTGATTCTACAAAAGCTTGGTATCTGATGAAAAAATTATTGAATAAATTGATAAAATGATGTTACATGTAAACAGGATAATAATTGCAATACTTTTAAAGCACCATACTTGCTCCATTTATTTACAAAGCATGACAGGGAATAATTATTTTATATCCTTTCTCACTTTGCTTTATAATCTTCTGACATTGCTGAATTATTTTCAAATTATGTAGCAGTATTGTGTACGTGTACACTTAGGTTTTACACAGGTTTTATGGTGAGAAGTCAACAAAACTCTAGCAAGCAATATTTAAAAACTAAAATTACTAATTATTCCCTGCATCAACTTAACAGATCTAAGCTCATTACATTTCCTGGATGGCTGTTATTACTAACACAAACCACAACCTGATAACCTACACCCCCCCTCCCCCCTCCCCTCCCCCCCCCCCGAAACATTTAAGCAGACATTCAAAAGTATGCAAGATTACTCATCTAAAATTTTATGAGGAAAACGATATTTGGTACAAAAACAGATGGAGGTCACCTTTGCTAGACATACACAAGTTAATGTTGGAATTAAAAGTATTACCTCTAAACTCAAGATATACAGACTCAATGTGAACAAATAGGATGTACACTGCCCAACCTTACTCTGAGACACTCCTTGAACCAATCAAATCTCTTATATCTCACACAAGTATCTTTAATAATACTACACAACACAAACACTGCAGGACAAGTAAGGAGATATGCAATATGCCAAGTTTTCCCTAGGTGATGGAGGATGATTTGTATTTTCATCATTATACGAGTTAACAGACCCCCTACCATCTCCCAGAGCATACTAAAAACTGCAACATGATAATAATTGGCAGAAGACCACCATCACTTACTACAGTTTAAAAATGTGCACAAGAATCAGCCCCCAATCCCCCTTTCCCCGTTACACTTTGAATGCATGTGGAAATGAAGAATCTGATGGTACTAACGGAAACCCCTTGATTACTCACATTCTGTTGTATTTCTCCCTCTCTGACACAGAGACTGACGGCTTCATAGATCTCTTTCCTGCAATCAGATGTGCTTGTGTAATTCTTAGAGATGTTGGTCTCCTCTCATCTCTCCCTTCCTCATCATTTGTCAATTGTTGCTCTAAATCCAAACCTTGTTTTCTTTTAAAATAATTTGTCTCTATTATTTGAACCTGTTGAGAAGAACAAATCGATTTTGTTGGGATATGAAAGGAGGCATTGCCCAACTCCCCATCCAACAGACAAGAAAGCTTATAAGATTTATAGATTTTTACCTCCTCACATGACCTCTGACTTCCATCAAAAGTAACAGAGTTCATCTTTGCAATATTACAAATACACTTACTATGTATGAAAATTAGCCATGCTCCCTAACTTGAACCATCAAGTTTTCAATCTGGGAACCACACACATATATGCACACACCCTGTACAAATACACATACACACCACTACTATGATTGCGTAGGTTCTCAAGACTTAATTCTTCTTAAGGCAAACAATCCCAAGCAAAGATTTTAATACCTCAGCTGACAGTTTATTGAGATTCTCTCCTGTCAGTTCAACAACACCATCTCTCAATGAAGGCATGAAAATTGGAGGGCTGCTGACAGGATCAGGTGACAGACCAGCACTAAACACTCCAGAATCTTGAAAGTTATCAGGAAAAGTAGGTGTTTCATCATTCTCTAAAGTGTCTGAAAGACAAAGTGCAGGCAACACTTTATTGTAATGATATTTAGAGTTTAAAGAATATCATTTGTTTCTGTTGGTCCCAGATAATTACAAGTCAATAAAGGTGCTAGCCTGCCTTCAAGTGTAGCAATGACAAATTTCTGTTCCATCTAGGTAAATGCATGCCTGGTGCACCTATGTTTCTATCTTTCATAGGAATTACGTACAATCTTCTCTCTTTTTTCAAGCACAGATGAGAGGAGTGGGGGTGAGGGGAGGTAAACCCTTGGGGTCTGGACCCCACCCTCTGCTCATGGCAACTAAAAATTTTTCACCATCAATCTCAGAGCATTCAGGGTCCCCATGGATGTACATTTATGGCAAAAAAAACCTCTTCCTTCGACCCCCTCCTGCAAAATATCCTCCATCCATGCCTGTGTTTGCAAAGGTCTATAATCTTCTGAACCAAGGTTTTGACTGTGTCTATCTTACTATAGCCACCACCTTACAATACACCACCCCCACACATTCCATCTATACACCTTAGAATAATTACACCAAACCATGTGGACTGTTATATTCATACCAAGTTCATAATATCTGAGTGACTTTACACATTTTCCCAGAAGGGCAAGAAAAATTATCTGCAGCTCACCTCTGATAAATTCACTTATGTGAGGGATGTGCTTCTTTTTTGCAGATCTTTCTGAGAGTAATGTTTGCAGTAATGGAGTCTGGTGCCCTCTATGTTCATTTCCACTTTGTTCATCAGTTGATTCAGAGCTTTCAATGGTTGGTGGAAATGTCGATGAGGTCACCAGTTTATTCAGTCTCCCTCCATCCACACTTTCCCTTTGAAACCGTCGATGAACTTCAGGACTTGAATTGCCTGATCCGGTTGTAGCGGCATCCATGGATATTCTTCGATACCTTGAATCTTTGTGTAACTCACCATCAGCGGATAAAAATGTCAGTTTCCAATCATCTGCTTCCATGTCCCTTGTATGCATTATTTGAAGAGGAGTTCCCAGTTCTGAGATAATATCATCTTTATTTTCTCTAGGCATGATAGAATGGATTGCTTCCAACTGAGCATTGTACAAAAGCGACTTGATATCAGCACCAGTGAAATAGTCACAGTCATGAACGATTAATGGCAAATTAACATCATCTGCCATTGGTATGTTGCGACTAAGGGAGGTAATAATTTCAATTCTTTCTTCCTGTGAGAGCAAAATTATGAAGTGTAAACATCATCTCACAATAATCCAACAGTAACTAATTACTTAATGTTGACTTTCTTTGAAGTGAATCTTTTTTACTTTTCTGGAAATTCTGCACCTCCCCTTTCTCATAGATGTAGAAAAGGAACAAGTCATTTTCTGATTTAAAAGCAGATTTTCTTCATCCCAACCATACGACCACAATATTCCTAAAATTTGCCATTGATATTATTAACTTAACACAAAAAACAGAGCAAATTGTAGCTCCAACACTCTGATTGAACCATGACATCTCAGGTGAGTAAGATTAACTGTATATTAAACACAGGGTTGTGTCAAGATGCCTCTACAGTCTGCAGGCATTTAGGACCCCTACCTCAAGCTGCTGACTTGGCCCTTTTCCTTAAATCCACCACTGCTTTGCTGAAAGCTTTCTTCAACTAATTGTCTATTAAGTAATATTCCAGGCTTTCTCAAGCCATGTACAAACCTGTTATACCTCTCAAAACATATTTCACTCTTCAACAGGGTTATGCATCTCCTTCTTTTATTTTGTGTTATTCCTTCTCACCTTACTTCTTTCCTAACCTTTTCTATTCCTTTCCTCTGCCTACCTTCAACAAAACTTGCTCCTCTGTCTACTGAGCTGACTCACCATGAAAAAATTCAACTGTCATTATTCTTAATTGTACTGAAATTCTACTTACCAGGGTGGGTATAGGACAATAAAGGCATTTATCTAATCTCCCTGGTCTCAACAAGGCTGGATCTAAGAGGTCTGGTCTGCTAGTAGCACCAATTACATAGACACCTGTAGTGAAAAAAAAACAAAATAAATGTATCCAACATATTTATCAACTTCAACATGATACAGATCCATACACTGTAGAGAATAACTCCAGAATTATTTTTCTGTTCGAATGAAAATGGTTTCATACTCATACTCACAGCCATTGAAAGTTAAGTGTTCATAGTAATGTCAAACTGTCTACTTTTACTTCCAGGGGACTATCAGTGAGTAAATACTTAGGCACTAACAGTGAGTAAATACTTAGGCACTAACAGTGAGTAAATACTTAGGCACTAACAGTGAGTAAATACTTAGGCACTAACAGTGAGTAATACTTAGGCACTAACAGTGAGTAAATACTTAGGCAATAACAGTGAGTAAATACTTTGGCCCTAACAGTGAGTAAATAGCAACACACTAACAGTGAGTAATACTTAGGCACTAACAGTGAGTAATACTTAGGCACTAACAGTGAGTAAATACTTAGGCACTAACAGTGAGTAAATACTTAGGCACTAACAGTGAGTAAATACTTTGGCACTATCAGTGACTAAATACTTTGGTACTAACAGTGAGTAAATACTTAGGCACTAACAGTGAGTAAATACTTTGGCACTAACAGTGAGTAAATACTTAGGCAATAACAGTGAGTAAATACTTTGGCACTAACAGTGAGTAAATACTTTGGCACTAACAGTGAGTAAACACTTTGGCACTATCAGTGACTAAATACTTTGGTACTAACAGTGAGTAAATACTTAGGCACTAACAGTGAGTAAATACTTAGGCAATAACAGTGAGTTAATACTTAGGCACCAACAGTGAGTAAATGCTAGGCACAGTGGTTCTTACTAATGACCTGAGAATACAGATTTATGCTCACAATTCCCCACTCATACTTTTGAGACTCATACTGAGTACTACATATTTGATACACTGCTTCTATTAATACTTTTGAATATGGTTTATTACTATACTATACTCCCAAGTGTTGAAGGTATCCATGGTAACAAAAAATTCTCTTCTTATATGGTTTTAAAAGACTTAAAGTGAATACATATTATGGAATATTGGTTGTAAGTCACAGTAAAGAATATGATTTTGAACTTCTGCTCATACTCACAAATATTTAGATTCAAGCACTTATAAAAGTACGATGCCCTACCCACTCTTGTTTTTGTGAGACTCAAAGTGAGTACATGCTTTTACTTGATACACTGCTTGTGATTTAAACTCATGAATAAAGCTTTTTTTTCCACTCTCATTAATACTCACCAATATATAGATTCAAGCACTAATTAATGTACAATACCCTACCTATTCTTGCTTTCATGAGACTCACAGTGAGTACATGTTTTTACTTTAATACACTACTTGTAACTTATACTTATGAATAACATATTTTTTTACCACTCTCATTAATAGTCACAAATATTGAGAGTGAAGCATAGTAGCATACATTGTAATATAAATTTCTGTACCATACTTTAAACAAGCTTGTTCTTATTCTCATAACCAACTGTAACACACTGTACTCATTATACTACCACTTTAAGTCTGTCATGACTAATCACTTCATATTCATTTTTTCAAACCATCTTATATTTATTTGGTTTGGTCTTTTCCTCTTTTCCCCATCAAAGCCCACGATTGCCTTATCATATTTAAATTCAACTTGCTTTGGCTGTTATCCAAAAATTTAAAGAACACTGACTTCTCAAAATTTGAAAGAAATGTTTATACAGAGGATCAAAGAGGAACAAAAATATTGCAGTCCCTCAAATGACTGCTATACTGGAAAGATTGGATCAGAGACATCTCCAACAATGACAAGGAAGTATTTTATGACAATACATCAATGTCTTAGGGGAAGCACATAGCATTGCAAACAGTAGTTTCATATTTTACAAAAACTTGGAATATGAAGGGCACTTTCTGAGCATAAGTAATCCCAGTGGAGATGCACAAAGCAGTAATAACTTTTCCTTTGGATTGCAAAGCTTGTCGTCTGTAGGAATCTTTCTATGAAATCTATAAAATCTTTGTTGGGCTTTTCAAGAGCACAGTAATCTAGAGAACAATGTGGTAGATGTCACCTATGCTTTCAGAGGGCAGTATAGAAACCCCTCCAAGGGCAGTATAGAAACCCCTCCAATATTAAACTCTTACTACATGAAAAATACAAATTACATGTAGTACTAGGGTACAAGAAGGTCTACATAGTAAGAAGTTTATGTTGGATTTGAGATTGCAGGTCCACTAGTTTGATTCAACAACTGTCCAGTGATATGCTATGTTGCTGAGCATGATGCTCTATCTCAATAGAAGAGTTGGGAAATTTGGTACTTCTGGTGGGGTCACAAGGTCAGCTGTACTGTGACAACCTTGTCCCCTGTGTGTGCATGCCTGTGATATACTTGCCTACCTGGCGTATGTGTATCATGCCTGAATTAACTTTTGTCTGTGCATGTAATACCAATGGCGTGTATGTCCGAACGAGGTGACAACTGGTGCAAAGGTAAGTGGTTATCTTCATCTTTCACCCATCCCATGATGCACTGCATAAAAACATTTTCCCAACTCGTCTATTGCCTTTCTCAACTCTGGTGTCAAATGGACACCTGTAAGTAGGGGACCAATTATGTGGCATATATCACTTTAAACTTTGTGGATTAATGTGGCACTACATTGTCGCACAAAATGTCATTTTTTATCACACAAATGCCATTCAAATGTGTCAGACATTCTCATTGCTAGGCAGTGTTGCTAACCAAATTTTGTATCTTATGTCCCCTGCCTGTGAGTAAAATTGCTCTTGTCATTGGTTTATTTTCCTGCATTCATTCAAAGCTTGATATAGTTATCCATTTGTTGCTATGCAAGTTGTACTGTACAAAAGAGATATTACCACAATCCATTATTTACATAACAAAACTTTAATTCAACATTTTCCAAACCTAACAAAAGAAAAGGTGTAAAGACAGTAATGTATCAATGGATGCAAAGGTGATATTAAGGTCACCTGGAATAAAGGATCACCTAAGGTTTACAAGGGGACTATAGGAAGCAATATACAAGAATTTTCAGTAATGTTATGATCACATCCTTTATGCTAAATATTTGTACATACAAGGGTCACAGTAATAGGGAAAACAACCATGGGACACTTTCTGCCAAAAGTGTTCCCTGGTTCACAAATATTTTAGATGTACGTGGGACCACTGGAGGTGCCCAAGAGTCACTACAAAAGTATTACAAATGTTTTCCTTAAAACATGGAAAATACTGGCCATCAAGTGCTGACATTATGGGAGACTTTTAAAGCTAAGAGAGTGGTGTCAACTTTAGTAAAAATTAGTTCCCCAGTCCCAAAAAATTTCAGTGGAACCAGGGAGCTTAAGATACATATTTTGCAGGAATGTTTTTCATCAAACATTTCTTACCATCTAATCCTTCCACTCCATCCAATTGAGTAAGAAGTTGGTTGACGACTCTATCAGTTACCCCAGTGTTATCATGACCTCGTCTGGGTGCTAAGGAATCAAATTCATCAAAGAATAGGATACAGGGTTTGGCACTCTGAGCACGGGTGAAGAGGTCACGAACAGCTTGCTCACTGGCTCCAATATATTTACTCAGTAATTCAGGCCCCTGTAAAAAAACACAGTAATGAAACAGTGTTTATTAATCAATTCACAATGACCAAGTCTCTACTAATCTCTTCCAATGGATATTTAGTATGAGGTAAGTACTTGCCTCAAAATTCACAATAAGCCAATTTAAGTTTCTTTCACTTAGAAGAAAGTGATAACTACTGCAAATAATAGTTTCAACATTTCACTAAGATTCTACTATTTTTTCAAGATCCATTCTTATAGGTAGTATTGTAGTTTTCAATTGATTGTAAGGTGATTTGTGATTTCTGGACTGGGATTTTGTTGGGATAAAAGAGTGTTTTAATTTTTTTTTTTAACAACTCATACAAAATTCTGCTGCGAGCTTGGTCACTAGGACAAAGAAACACGATCACATAACCCCTATACTGTATAGTGGGAAATTTTCAGAGGTTAACTTTTCACGCTTTTCGTGACCAAGTATCTAATCGCGAATTTAGGACCTGTGAAAGTACTTTTGTTAGTTTGTACAAGACTATGTTGGTAGCCTGCAACAGCGAATTCTTCACTATGCAAATATGTGAACAAGGTGCAGATTCACCAGAAATCAGCCTCGCGGAAATTTCCTGCTATACAGTACTACAGGAACTACATTGGCTTCCCATTCAACAGCAAAGTATAAAATGTTATGTATTATTCACATAATTCTTCATAGCATGGCTCCCGTTTATTTGTGATGTAAGCCATACCTTGTGAAAAAATGCAAATGGGCAAATATATTTGACGCAACCTTTCTGTTGCAATAATTTCTATGGTAGGCGTACTGTTTCAATTTGTGCCCCGGAATAATGGAACAGTGTGCCACGTGAACTTCTTTTAATTGACAAGGTTATCTGTTTTAAATCTAAACTTAAAATTTACCTTTTCAAAGATTATTTTATCAATAATGTTCTTTAATTGGAATTTGCTTCTACAAGTAATTGTTTCATTTTTGCCTTTTTTTAATTCTTATCAAGTTCTTTCCTGAGTTTTACTGGATGCTTTGATAATTTTATTGTTTGTTTTACTCTTGCTGTTATTTTATCTTTGTGTGATGCATTGAGATATTTAACATGTAATGCATCTAGTTATTTAGTTAGTTAGATAAGGTTTAACGTCCCAGTTTCGAACCAATTGGTTCAAGTCGAGACGACCACTGGCTTTTTTCCAGTTGTGGCTCACTGGCTTGCAATGCATCTAATAAGAATATGTTTACATTGCATTTTTGCAGTAGAAGCAAGTATCTTCAACAAGGAAAACATACTAAATATCATCTTCAAAACTGTGTGCCATACTGTATGACAACACACCAGACATTACATTAAATGCTCTGCAATGAATATAACAAAACTTTTTAAGCTGAAGTGTTTGACACTATTATTTCATATAACATAAAATGATCTTTATATGAACCAAAGTTTCTAAATTGTTTACATTCTTTCTAGAATTCCTCACAAGCTTACGACATATTATTAGACTTTAGTTACACTTAACTTATCCTACCCTATCATACCTTTATGCTGATGAAGTTAAGTCCACATTCCTTGGCCACCACACTACCAAGAAGGGTCTTTCCAGTCCCAGGGGGGCCGTAAAGAAGCAAACCTGATCGTAAACGTAAAGGACAACTGGAAAACAGTTCAGGGTACTGTAAGAGAAAAATTGTTAAAAGCATGTATCAATTTGATACACTTCATGATACAGAGTTACATTAATAGTTGTATAATAAACCTAGAGGTCATCCTGATGTACTGTCTTTCATGATGGGGCCTAAAGTATGCCCACTGCAATTTGTGCAAGGATTAGAATCAATTGTTCAGAGTTCACAGAATTTTGTTAGTCTTTAACAATGCATTCTCAGATAAAATTCAATAACCATATGCAACAGAGGAAAACTGGATACTAGTTGCTTTGTTCGTTACATTTTATATTTGTTATAAAATACATGTAATTTGCAGTAACAATGTAAAATATGTTTCTGGTAAAATTAGCTCACTTTCATCTTTGTGAAACACTAACAAAAGACCTTTCAACACAAATGTTCTATGAGGACTGGATACCATGCAGCTTTTCTCAACAAAAACGGTTGATATGTACTGAACCTAAACCAATTTTTACCAGTACTTCCCATAAGTCAATAAATTTTACAGCCAAGTTTCCTCTTAAAAACAAAATTAAACATTTACTGCCTACACTCACATACATCGGATTTCAAAATGAATCATTCTTTGCCATTATTCATACATAACAACCATAACAAAGCAATTTAAAGGGGTAGGCTGAGTTTACAATGCATCAACATGGTACTCACTGAAAATACCATTTACTATTATGTAACCACTAAGTATCAGCGACAAACTCTGGCAAAACATTTACTTCACCAAAAATATTACTCATTACAAGAGTAATGAATGTTGCATCACTTGAATATCACAATGCTTGGGTGAACAAATTATTTATGCAAAGCAAAGAAGTAAAAAAGTTTCTATGAGAACTTTTTGCTTTAAAAATAAAGTTACCCAGCTATCTAGTGTTAAATTGCCCATCATTCTGTATACCCAAAGTTATGAGGTTAAAGGTACAAAACTTTTCTGTACCACACATGCAACACTTTTCTCAAAGGTAGCTTTTAGGAAACCATTACCATAATAAAGGATACTACTTATTATATATATGACAATATATCACCTAATGGCAAATGGGATTGAAACAACAAAATTGATGGACTTACTTTTGTAGGGAGTATTAATGTTTCTTTCAAGTCCTGTTTGACTTGCTTCAAGCCACCAACATCTTCCCATCCAAGCTCTCCTGCACTGTGAAGGGGTACATCTCTAAGAGCAGTGGGGATATAATTGTGTAATGCTACCTGAAAGTCCTCATGGCACAGAAGTATCTCTGGTTCCTTATTGCCTTCATTTTCTGAAAAATCAGGTTTAAAGGTCAACATCAAGTACTTTCTAAGTTCTTATTACACCTACTTTCTCATTTTTTTTCCTTCTCCATTGCTTCTTACAGTTAATGTGATGTGGAATTGCTTATTCACTCCCCCGTGTAAATGTGTCCCTTTCCATTTTCACACAGACAGGACTTTTCATACAATGAATACACACATTGAAAACATGACCTGCCCCCTCCCCCCCCCCTTACTGCAACCCTGCAATATTTAGGCAGGCCACAGTAAACATATGCATGAAAGAAAGGAAATAGTCCACATTCCACAATCCCCAGCAGTCTTTAGGATGACTGATTAAGGACTACAACAGATGTTCTATTATACCCAGGTCTATGACAGAGTGGAAGTGCTTCCTTCCTGCCATCAGAGAGGCCCTATGTGGTGTCATATTTTTAAAAATCCTAATTCAATCAGGTGAAGGTACTTTCTCTTTTGAAGAGTTCCTATGCAAATATTTTTGTCCTTATTCCCCATCCACTAGCCATCACACACCTACAACTATATCCTTCCTGTGTAGTACTGTACATAGCATACTACCAAAACCAAATGTATGGATTCAATCAATGAAGCTGTAAAGCAAATTTAATAAAAAACAAGTATGCAACAAAAGTGGGGTGGGCACAGATCCTCCTGGATGACTTTTTCACAGAAATGTCATCAGATAGTTCCTGATGATGTGTCATTACACTGTGAACAAGAGAATGACAAACAGTGAGCTAGGGACAAAACAATTACAATACTTCCCGCATACCCAACACAACCAGGTAGCTAATCAGCAGATTCAAGGAGGAAACACCATGGCTTCTGAGGGAGGGGATGGGGGGGGGGGGAGGGAGGGGGGGAGGGAGGGGGGGGAGGGAGAACATTCAGCCTGAAAAGGAAACTAATCTAAACTTTCTTTACATCTCTAGGATTCACATGAGTCTGCTCCACAAAATTTTGGAGGATGATATTACTGAAAGTGCACTTGCAGAGAGTAACTTAAATTGTGGTAAGTGTCATTTTTGAATGGGCTGCTTACAAATAAAAATGTCTTGACAAGAAATTTTTCATGACAACTTTAAACTAAGTAAATGCTTGAGATTCTTGGATCAACCTGATTAAAAAGTGGCTAAAAAATTCTGAAAACTGTCCATAAAGAAGTTCTCCATTATTGTCCATTATGACCCCAAATGGTACAGAGATTATGGTACTTATAGATGGAATGATATCTCACCTTGTAATACAACCCTTCATTATGTTCAATCTGAAACAGACAACATTAGATCTCAGACCTAACACTATGTGTATGCTGAATTCACAGACAAAGATCAGCTCTAGTTAAGCCCTAATTAACTTATAAGGGAAAAACAGGGGAGTGAACACGACAGAGTTGCTTTAAATTACAAACCACTCTTCCCAATGATAAACATTGTTTTCAAAACAAACCTACCTTTATCAGAAGACTTAGGTGGTGGAGCATCTGTTGGTGGCATCTGAGGCTCCTGCAGGAGACGGCAAGAGGCGGCATGAATGGCTCTCTCAACAATGGTTTGGATATCTCTTGGTACAAAGCCATCCATCCGTGAGGCGATGTCACCTATATCTACTTCAGATAATGACTGCTGGTCAACTTCCACACGATTCTGGAGAGCAGTGATTAGGACTTGTTTCCTGATATCCTACAGGAAAAACCAGAATGCAAAAATGCATTGAGGTTTCGATGGTTTATGTTCAATTCCAAATAATGCCATGATGTCCCATACCTTCCAGTCACTGATCAAATGCTATCTTAACATGTTGGAAAAATACAGTTTTGTGTTCCTATTTAATCTTGGGAATTCTTGGGAAATTTGCATTTTGACCTCTGGTGACCCCAGATGACCTTTCACCTCCACCAAAAACAACAGGGTTCATCTTCTCACTGTAACGCATCTACATACTAAGTATGGAATCTATCAAAGCATCCTGCCTTGAGATATCGTGTTAACAAGGCTTTCAGTGTTTGATCCCCAGTGACCCCAAAAGACCTTTGACCTCCAGCAAAAATAATAGGATTCATCTTCTTACCATAATGCATCCACATACTAAGTATGAAATCTATCCAAGCTTCCTACCTGGAGATATTGTGTTAACAAGATTTTAAGAGTTTGACCCCCAGTGACCCCAAATGACCTTTGACCTCCACCAAAAATAATAGGATTCTTCCTCTTAATATAAGGCATCTACATACTACATATGAAATTTATCCAAGCTTCCGATCTTGAGATATCGTGTTAACAAGGTTATCAGCGTTTGACCCCTGGTAACCCCAAATGACCTTTGACCTCCGCCAAAAATGATAGGGTTCTTCCTCTTACTATAAGGCATCTACATACAAAGTATGAAATTTATCCAAGCTTCCTACCTCGAGATATCGTGTTAACAAGGTTTTCAGAATTTGACCCCTGGTGACCCTAGATGACCTTTGACCTCCTTCAAAAATGATAGGTTACTTCCTCTCACCATAACGCATCTACACACTAAGCATGAAATTCATCCAAGCTTCCTACCGCAAGCTATTGTGTTAGCATGGTTTTCAGGGTTTGATGCCCGGTGACCCCAGGTGACCGTTGACCCCCACCAAAAACAATAGGGTTCTCCCTCTCAATATGGGGCATCTAGGTACTAAGTTTGAGAACTGTCAGAGCTTCCCTTCTTGAGATATCGTGTTAACAAGGTTTTCAGAGTTTGATCCCCGGTGACCCCAGATGACCTTTGACCTCCATCAAAAATGATAGGGTGCTTCCTCTTACCATAATGCATCTACATACAAAGTATGAAATTTATCCAAGCTTCCTACCTCGAGATATCGTGTTAACAAGGTTTTCAGAGTTTGACCCCCCGGTGATCCCAGGTGACCTTTGACTCCCACCAAAAATAATAGGGTTCTCCCTCTCAATATGGTTCATCTATGTACCACGTTTGAGAACTGTCAGAGTTTCCCTTCTTGAGATATCGTGTTAACAAGGTTTTCAGGGTTTGACCCCTGTTGACCCCAGATGACCTTTGACCTCCATCAAAAATGATAGGTTTCTTCCTCTTTCCATAACGCATCTACATACAAAGTATGAAATTCATCCAAGCTCCCTACCGCGAGATACTGTGTCAACAAGGTTTTCAGAGTTTGACCCCGTTGACCCCAGGTGACCTTTGACCCCCACTAAAAACAATAGGGTTCTTCCTCTCAATATGGGGCATCTATGTGCCAAGTTTGAGAACTGCTGCAGTTTTCGTTCTTGAGATATCGTGTTAACAAGCAAAGTGTCACAAACACACATACGTACACCCACACACACATACATACACACATACATGAACACACACGCCATCATGAATGCATAGGTTTCTCTTACCATCGAAACCAAAAAGCCTAATAAGAACAAACCCATGACACACAAATTGCAGAATAAACCTATCATGGTATTCAAATGGCAAGTGTCTGGTGTTCACATACTAATTAGAGATATCACACCCTTGCACTGAATTCTCTAGCCTGGAGACACAAAGCAGAGGGTGGTCATTGTTCAATGGATTAGGACCATCCATAGCTAGGGGTGAACCACCTTAGAGCTCACTGTATTTGCTAAAGGGATAAACTTAAGCTAGTGTTCTTCTTTGAATGGCTACAAGTTGCAGCATTTGGCTAATGGGTAATTTTTCCATGCATTCTATGTTTCCCCACTGAATGAATCATGTAACAGGATCGTTAATGCTACCACTGTATAACACTGAGGATGCAACTACTCACCTATAGGGGTGACAATAGTACTGTTACTTGAAAGGAACAAATACACTACCCCTTTAATCTGAGTAAAGCAGTGAGTAGGAAGGGAGGAGTGGGGGAGAGCTTACCTGAGATGGTGGTGGTATTTGCAAGCAGACCTGGAAGAGATGACTACCCCTGGATGCTGTAAGAGTTGCATGAAGATTGGACTTCTGTTGGCAAGTTACCAGGACACTAATTCTTGCAGCTGCATAAGTCTCTACAGACAGCAAGTCCTTCAAGGCTGAAAGAACCAATTGCTTAGCATTTTTATTTTACAGACAGTATTCAACTACAGTATTTCCATGTGAAACTTTTCCACAGTACTTTGGTCCCTTAAAATTTGTATTAATTACTCCAATACTGAACCCTGCACACTTCATTAAAAGCAATTAAAATCTTGTATTCTTCACTAAAACTCTTTCCCTCATTGAAAGGTGACTAAAGTTGCTCAAAGTTGAATAGGTGAGATGTTCGTATTCAGCAGTTAGGGTTTTCTGAACTCCAATGAAAATATTTCTTCATTCCCAACTTTTTTCATTGACTCTCTTGTTTTTCTCTTCTAATGTATGATTTGAACTACCTGCTCCATTCAAAGTTTTCATAGAAATAAAACTTCATTTAACCCTGAGCACAGAAATTACAAAGTATGGTACCACTATCTTAACTTGCAATGAAACAATGCAAACTCCAATTCTGGTTACCCCAAACTGTCCCCCTGACCACTTCAAACATTGTCTCCTCCCCCCACTCCCCCCACCCCACCCTTTGCTTGGTCTTAGAGATTCTTTCACCATACCCTTGGTATGTTCATCCCCTCCCCTTCTCCTCTTTTACCTTACACACAACACTCAATACCTAAACCTAGTTACAACTCACATTGTGCAACCCTTGAATGGTACACTACTTCTGGGCCAATCTCATGTTCGGGCCCTCTAGGAGAGCTGGCAATAAGGTCCAGGTCATCCAAGAGGATGACAGATGGTTCACGCCAAGCTGCTTCCTGAAAGGCATCCTCCCAGATTTTCTGGACAGCTTCTATCCTCTTTCCTGAAAATAAATTAGTTTCCTCATCAAGACAGTAAAATAGTGTTATGCAACAATAGTAACAATACTCCTATCAGTTCTCTGACACTCTCATTCTATTCACAGTGAAATGTTCTGAACATAATAGATTGAAACCATTTAATTTAAACAGAGCAATAAACTTTTTAAGTTATTTTTGAGGACTTTCATGAAGCATACAATTATGATAGTTACAAACTCCTTCCAAGAAAATGCATCATGTGAATAACTCAATATTTATCAGGTTTACAACCCTGATACAAAATAGATTTTCTATTTTCTGCACAAAATCAAAGCTGACAGTTTAACATCTCTTTGTTACTGCATTATCTGATAACATCAAATGTGCCAAATAAGCAAGTTTCTAGAACTTTCCATGCACCATGTTCAGTGGGGAAGATACAGTTTGATGGAGAAATCAAAGTAGGGGATGTCTCCTAAGTCACTAAAAACAATTTTTTTTTTGTGCCAAGCTAGGTAAGATACAATATGTACAGACCAACAGTTTAGTTAAAAAAAAAGCAAGTAAAGATAAAGGCTAGATATCTTACCTCTGAGGTGCTTGCAATCAATAATTTTCACATATGTGAGGAAAGGCCATTCAGAGAGCTCCCTACATATTGCTTTTGCTAGGCTGGTTTTGCCACTGCCTTTATTTCCACAGATCAGCACACCCCCATGACAGAGCCCCGGGGCTGGGGCAAACAATGACTGAGACAATGGTCTGGCAAGAACTGAGGCTGCAAGGTGATTTATTGCACTCATCCCGAGGTCAGTGAATCCACTTTAGTGAAGGGGAAGAGAAAATGTTATTGCCAAAATTAAGACACACAGTTATACCAGTACACATCAACATTACAGGAAAGGATTTGAACTAAGTATCTAAATAGATATAAAAAAATACTTCTTGAAGTCTTTTCATATGAAATTGAGCACAGATAGGAAAGTAAAGTCCAGGGCTGGCTTTCCATGTAAGTTCACTTGTCATGGTTTATATATTGCAGTCCACTTATGTCATGTTTTAGTTCCTGTACATACTGTACTATCCAATCAAAGAATCAAAAGAATGTAAGATTTACTAGTTTCACCTCACAACCAATCTCCCTATGTACAAAGATTCTTAAAGATTTCTTTCAATGCTAAATTTTGCAAATATTCCTTCTCCTTCTCAAGAGACTGGTTTAAGTCCACTACACAACTGTGCATTAAAATAGTAAAATTCCAGCACTCAACTACAGTTGCTGAACTAGGCAGTGATAGGAAAGAAACTGTACATAACTTTATTTATGGTACCCAGATATGTGCATCCTTGCTAATAGCACCCAGATATGTGCATCCTTAATTTGACAGCCAGATTTTACTATCATCGATTGGATTTAGAAAGGCAGCACTGGAAATGAAAGCAATTTACAAATATGCTCAAGTGTTATGTCAAACCACATGCATTCACAGGATTACTTTCAATTTGGAGGGCAATGCACTTTTGCCCCAAACCATGTCAACGTCTTCTTTTTATGACAAATTACTTGCCATGTTTAATGTTACAGGAGTCCTTTCTTTTAACCATGTGGGTGCTCACTGTTTAGATGTCCTTACATAGTTCACCTACTCATAACTACTACACAAAGCAGTATCCCAGTACAAACTAGACTTAGCATCACATACAGTACATAGATCTAGCTTCAATGAAACGATAGCAAGGTAAAGAACAACTAACAGGACACATGTCGGCAAAGGAAATGTGAGGCTCCTATGATATGACATGTGCATGATAAACATAGCATTTGATTATTTTCAATTCTTCCACTTCCTGAAAGCCTGTTAATCATTAGAAGTCATACAAAAAAAGAACTACAGCACACTTTCTGTTTAATTTGCACAGACATATTTTTAAAACCTGAAAAATGGGGAAAAGGTGTGGAAAAAGAGCAGTGGGCCATCCATGTTACACAGCTCAGCTAAGGCACTGATACAACAACTTTCATGCCATAATCGAAAGTTTCTATCACACCCTCTGCAACTGGCACATAAAGATATTACTGTACATAGCTTAGAATTTACTTTTCTTATAACATCAAGTACAGGGTCCGGCTCCAAACTTTCATTACATCACCACTTGTAACTGAGGCATACAATTTGTGCACCTTACCCCTTTCTTTCTTATGTGTAACATGTACATGTTATAATACAGCTGCAATCCAATAGTCCTACAAACAGGGCTGGAAAATTTCTTTAAGAGGAAGCAAATCAAGTCTTGGCAATGTTCCACATGAATCCATGTACAGAACAAGCCAAAGGTGCCCTCCATTGCCAAAATTTCCCACCAATTACCCACATTTCACAGCAAAGATATCCTGTATTTCCAATTTGTTGCACCACTGAGTACAAATCACCTGTCAGCATGCTCTATGCCTTTGTTATAAACATGAAAACATAATTGATGTTAATGTAACTATCTTCAGTACATCATTCTGACACTTCTTGTCAAACATTAACAAAGATTATTTTAACAATCAAACAATATGACATCTTCTTATCTGTTTGCTTTGTCGAAAGCATACAGCATTGACATGAAACTACAAACAGTGGTTGCAGGGGGTATGATACTATTGTAATCTAGCATACAGTACTAACCACAGGATAGTGCTTCAATCTTGATCCTCTCCTTGTTAAATGATTGTACCTTCTATTCTCTAGTACAGTATACAACATGTTTCTTTCACATTCAATATGTTTTGGACCCTTTTGAATTTTAAGAACAATCGTGGTAATTTACTGACTGGATTAGAAAGGTTATACCAGTATGACATTCCCAGATCTGAATGTCTTCTCTACAGATATTAGACAGAGCTCTGTTACAAACATCTTCCAACACAAGTCCTGCAAATGGTTATTTCACACTTATGTCCTTCTATGTTACACATTTTGTAAGCTTTAGAATAGCAAGTCTGTTCTTTAACCTCCCAGTTTAAACTTGACCCAGTAAGTAATTGAGTGCCTACTAGGAAGACACATGCCTCTTGTCAGTCTTCCCACTACTTCCAACCTTCCTGTCATCTCTCAAACAGAAACCTTGCCATCATCTCTCAAACAGAAACCAAGTGCAACATCACTATTAGCAGCCACTACAATGAGATCATTTGCCAGGCCCCTGGATATTTAGAAAAATGTTAGCCTTTTTGGTATTGATATGCTACCCCAATCCAGTTTTTGTTGCTACTATTCAAACTATTCTAGTGAAGAAGGCCATATTGCAGTGGTCCTTGGAAAGCAAAGTGGCAAACTTAGGTTTAAAAAGTAGTTCTATATAATTTCCTACATATTCAATTTACTTTAACTGTATCCTCACATAGTTTTGACAGAGTGTATCAACAACTCACCCTAATTCCTGAAGTCTGGGGCAATGTAAAGCAGAATCAACATCATCAATGCTCCAGTACGGAAGCTTGTAAATGCCAGGAATCTTGGAAGTTGTAGTTACATTAGGAGCAACTGAAACGGAAGCCTTGTTGAGAACAAAGGGATGAAGGAGGAAGTAGGGTGTACCATCATCATACCTCTCTAACTGGTTGACAGACAACAGGACTTCAATGTATACAAACCCTGTAGTAAGATTTTAATCAGAAAGTGCATTAAAGAACAACTACATAACAGTGATACCTTTACACCAGAAATATTGATGGCAACCATGTGAGAGATTATCCTGCCTTTGCAACTACGTATGGCAGGGGGGTGGAGGATGACTCCTTTAAGGAATACTGTGCCCCATCCCATTTGACAAATTCAATGTCAAAAAGGTTTACTGGCTACAATGAACAATCCTTGTTGATGTTCCCCTTTGCAGTGCACCAACCCCCTTTCCCCTCCCCCACCCCCTCCATGACAGACTTCCTAGCTATTTGCTTGTAAGCATCACTAATTACAACAGAAACCAATTTCTTTAATTGGAATGTTTATATAACATACATGTACCTTGTAATATTTTGCCCCTTCTGTACCTAAACTACCCTCCACCATCCTCAAGCTTACACATAAAATTCTGGTTACGCTATGCATATGACACTAAAAAAATGAATAAGGTGAGTGTCCAACATTTCAAGATAGAAGTTCCCATGAAGCTAACCAATCAGCCTGGGGCTCCCATTATTAAACATTCTGATTGTTAACCAAAAAAATGAAAGAGCATGTTAAAGTCTGAATGGCCCTTGTTGTATTTGATTGCTATTGCTGTATTAAAAAGAGTTCACCTAATGTAAGTTGTATGAAAGTTTTCAGTCTTATCTCAAACAATTATATCTGTAAAAGATAAACAGAGTGACGCTAATGGATACAAATAACTTGTCCCCTGTCTACAGAATTTTTATTTCTACCGACTTTGCACTGACTTTTTGTTTATTTTTATAGGAGAAAAATCTTTGCCAAGGTCAAATCAGTAATTCATGACATTAGCTCATACAAAGATGAGTTTGTCTGTGCACATTACTCAAAATGGCAAAACACAGACTGCTTTCATTGCTTGCTGCAAGAGTTGCAACTGTTCAGAATTTCAGTATTTCACCAAAGCAACAAACAGTGAAAACCATAATAATGAGCAAGGTTAATTTTACACTTTTTTACACTTTTTTACACAAATCCTGTAATGGAGGGAAAGTTAAACATTGACAGCTATACCAACTTTACTGCTACTTTATTCTATATTAGGAAACTTTCTTTTTTGCTATTCTGCCATTTCTCAGCAAAAGTAGACAATCCTATCAACTGGAAAAACTACAAACAACAATAGCAATCTCTGAAATGATACTGTAAACACTAACAGCATTGTAAATGACTTTTGAGAATTTAAAAAGTTTTACAAAGAGATGAAAATACCTTTCAAAGTGCAGACTGGGAATCGTATCAGTGTTCCATGTTGCTGTACAGGCATAGGTGATATCATACAACTTACACACCCCAACCAGTGTTTAAACCCCTGAAGGATAATAGACTCTTCCATTGGCTGTCAAGAAACAAAAATTGTAAGAACAATAGAGCAAGTTCTTTTCACAATGAATTCAAAAGTACCCATTTTGACTTTCACTGCACTTTTCGTTAAAAGATTACAAGTATGAAGGAATTAGATGAATTACTCTGGACTACTTTGGCAAAACAGTTTGTGGAAAATATGAAACTCAAAGATATTTTATCCCTAAATGTAACATGGTAGTAACAATAGTACTATAGGTATATCAACTCCTAGGTGGGAGGCCTCAGTTTCATGAGTAATGGAAGTCAAGTGATTTATGACCTTGACAGAAGGCAAATGACTTAGTCACAGACACTGCTTTGTCATAGAGCTGTGTGTCAACTTTGAATTTGCACACCGGTAATTGAATTTGTCTCGGTGTTGAAGAAATTGCTGGTCTAAAATCTTTTAAAACTTAATCAGTTACATCACCGAGACAAAGTTTTCATTCAAAATGGAGCTCACTTGCATTTTGCATATGTAATTCTCTATTTTAAAGGCAAATACTGTGTCAACATTGCATGAACATGGCAAACATAACAAATATCTTGTTTTTATCTACGAACCATCCAGTCTTGCCATTGAACTCTGGTAATAGCTTTATTTCCCCACAAGTTTATGCATTACAAGAGTTGTGAATATTGCATCATTTGAAAATTTTAAAGTTTGAGTGGAAAAATAAAGGAGTTACAAAACAATGAATTTCATGCTGTGGGAACCTATTTCTTGAAAGTTACTACGCTACATTAATATGAATTGTCAATCATTCTATACTGTACCTACAAATCATGTTTTTAAGTCTATGAAAATTTCCAAAACCACAGATGCAATATTTCCCTTTAAAAGAATAAAGATCAGAATTGAATTTAACTTCAAAGAGCAAGTTACTCTGGACAAACAAGATTCCAAAAACATGACTAACCTTTTCCAGTAATGGATAAAGAATCAGATAATGTACTGGTTTCGGAGGTTTGGTCACGGCATGTAACTCTACCCTTGCTGTCAGCTCTAAACCAATCTGACGTCTCAATAAATCAGGAACTTGTAGAAACCAATCCACCGGTTTCTCATCAAAAACAGTTGAAGTATAAAGATTTTGTTTATCGCCTTTACAGTGTTCTTGTAGTTCATTCCCATGTATGACTACCCTAACCACACACGGTCTAATAGGAGCACTCTTGCTCTTTTCCTGTGATGGTTCCTTTTCCTGTTTTTCATCTGTCTTGGGTGGACTTGCAGCTAATTTTTCTTTCAGTTCCATGGCTTTTTCCAAAGGGGAGGGTAACTTTGTCAAAAATGCTAAAAAGTTGACATAATCACTTCTGTTGTCCTGTTCAAGCTCCTCTGCATATTGGGACAGAATTTCTGACCCACCGTTGGAAGACAGATAAACCGTAGTTGGTTGCATTAACATTGAAAATGTAGCCTGGGCAGAGTAAGGGTGGTGGTACCCTTCTAAAACTCTGGCACTAAGAGCACCTCCCCATCCATGTGGAGTGATTTCTGTTAACCCTGGTTGAGTGTCCAATGAAGTACTGATATTTGTTCCACCCCCCTGAATTTTATCTTCTTTGGCATCAAGCTTCTTTGTAAACAATGGCTCCACTCTTGCAACTACCCTCATCTCACTCCAAAATTCTTTCACCATTTTACGACGAGCATCCTCCTCAGTGTCCAGAAGGCCGCTGTCATCAACTGACCTAGGAAGAGTCAAAGCAGTACTGACAACATGCCATACCCTATAAGCAAGAGGAATCTCTCGTAAAATACTGGCTTCTTCTACTTCCCATGGCTGAGAACTTACAACAGTGCCATTGTCACTAAAGGAAGAAGCTTTGCCAGATTTCCGAGTCCAATCAAGACTATCAGCAGAAAGCGCAGAGTCAAAATCACTGATGTAACCAGAAGCACTGCTACCAATCAAGGAGTCTGAGTTTGTGGATTTACTTGAGGCTGACTCATTACTACAGGTTGAAGTAGTAATTTCATTTACTCTTGGATTTGGCACAAATTCTGACAATCCTGTTGCGGGTGGGGGTGGTGGTGGTGGTGGGTGCTGTTTGACTGATCTGGTACTGGGGGAAACGAACAACTCTGTATTGGGGTCCAATCGAACACAGTTTGCTGCTGGTTCTGTTGAGGCTGCAAATAAAAAAAAAAGAACCTTAATGGAGGAAAGTCAAAGAGCTTTGCTTCTAAACCTGAAATCACTGGTCCAGTGGTTTCTGGCAATTTGTGTAGCTACTTATGCCTCTTCATTTGAGGTGCTCCCAGGTGTGCCCAATAACTCACCCCTAGTAAATTACCAGCTCCAGCCACAACTTTGCACTTATTACCTACAGTAGCATTACATTGTAATCCCAGTTGGCACCATTCTTCTCAAATTTAATTGCTTTTATAAAAGTTGCTTAAATAGCTGGCTACGGACTTTACTATAACTTCACCTCTATTTGAAGGCATTAAAAGTAGTGGCCAGTGATGACATCCAATTTGGTGATCACCAGTTGTGAAAAAAAAATAACATGAATTTTGGTCATTTTATTCATCTTTCATCTGAAAATGATACTTGCAAATCTTATTGCTCTAGTACCTTTGAAGCAAGAATAATAATATTAATTGTAATATTTAACTAATTATTAATCATTATTAACTATTTATTTTATTAAAATATTGTACTTTTAAAGAAGTATGCTGAGATTCTCTCTTGTTATCATTCTATTGAAACTGGGAGTTTTAAGACAAAAGGTTCATGGTATCACTTACTGATCTTTAGAAAGATGCATATTTTTCTGTCCACCCAGACGGGTAGGACCATCCCGGGCCAAACAACTCGGACCTGGTCCAATAACCTGTCCTCTACCTGGGAGGAGTTCAGTTCCTGTAATAGAATGTAAGCCATACACTTTACAATCTTACAGTACACGCCTGAAGGCTAATATAGGAGGACCACTTAGAGAGATACTGTGGAATGCCCCCAAAGTACAGTATAAATGCCATGTATGCATAATTGCTTTCAACCAAGTACCAACCCTTCAACCCCTCCCTCATTCATTGGCATCATTAAGGGGGTGGGGTGGGTGGGCAGGAGCATGTACCCCCCAAACATTAGCTGTGTTCCCTCTGCCCCCAAATGAGATTCTGGGTATTAAAAAAGATTATGCACACAATGTTTATATATCAATACTGTATGAACCTGAGGATGCACCATCACTTACTCAGTTAATCATGAGGCTAACATTGCACAAAATGTCCTCAAAACTACACTTTTGTGGCAAGCTTTATGTGCATCTGTTTGTTGAACTATACGAATCACTGCCGGGCTTACTGGGAAATCCACAGCTATCCTGTCAACATCTATTTTCAACAGCTATGGCACTACTGTGGCCGTGAGTCCTCTCCCTTCAATACGATTCCCACATCCATAATTATCTTTTAGTCAGGTTTTATGTTTGAAAAGTGTAATAAATTATACAATTTTCCTTGGCTTATACAACGCATACCCAATACACACGGAGATAATTAAATAGCTTCATCTCACAGGCTAATATTTGTTTATTTTAGATGCAGGTGCCTTAAAATTTGCAAGGGGAACTTTGCTCCCCTGAATCCATGCCTAGATGGAACCAAGCACCACAACAGGGATCATAAAGTACATGATACCTCCAAAAGTACTTACACAAAATTTTCATTGATACTTAATACCAGAATTTTCTGCTAGCTTTGCGCTTGCACCAGGGGTGGTCTCAGCGGGCAGTAGCCACCCTTTTTTCATTTGCTGAAGAAAATGCAGCAATATATTTGTCATAATCATAAATTTTAAGGCACTTAAAACCCAGTGAATCACATTCACAGGTGTCTTTTTCCAAATTTTCCCAACTGGCCTGGATCTGCAGCCATCAATGCATATTTGATGCTCTAATGTGAAGCTTTCCCCTCATACATGTCACATAGCTGTCTCAACATTGAATCCTATTGGGCAGCATGAGTGGATTTCTTTTTAGAGCCCAATGGAAACCTTGGCATAATGCTTTGTCCCCACTCGCCCTCCTCCCCCATCACTCAATCGTGAGTGCAAGTAAGGCTCAGTACAAGAAAGGTCAAATTGTGATTTTTATTTCTGTGGTCTGCTTAGTGCACATCCTGTGCCATTTGGACATAGTTTTAGGCTTTATTCTAATTGTCACAATTTTGAAATACCCCATAACCTAGGGTCTCCAAGGGCGTCTCCCCCGAGACCCCAACTGGAGCTTTGTACCTGGACCCCACAAGGGGCCCTACAGTTCCCATTGTTTACAGGGGAGTGCTTTGCATCACAACAACACCTCCAGCAGTGCTTAGTCCTTCATCTTGAAATGCCCCTCCAGCAGAACATTGTGGTGCCCTTCAAAAAATCTGTTGATGGCACTGCCCTCATTCTTCCTTCTTTTCAGTACCACCATATGTGCTCATTGTAAAGTATCCTCTTACTACACCTTTTATTCCTTAACATGTTCCCCACCCCCTCCTCTTCCCCCACCCCTCTTCATAGGGAGCTACACAGGTACCAGGCTGTACCACTTGTTTAATGTAAACAAAGATTTTCCTGCTTTGCCTAGGGTCAGAGGAAGTCAGAATACCATCATTATGATATTACATCAAGGTACAGTAGATGCTAGGGAGTATAGTATACTGTTTTACTCTTTTTTGTGTAGTTCACACATTTGGCATTAGCCTACATCTAAGCCTACAGTATGTTTAAGATTAACCTGCATGCAAAGCAGTCTCCATGTCTTGTACAAGTAATCTTAAGATTGTCCACAAGTGACTTACCATGGAATTCATACTAGAGCACCAATGGTGCTGAAGCTCATACCTTCAACCAATTAAGGGTCCCTGGCTTCTTGTCTTTGTTAGTACAAGCATCATATGACTTTAAATGACCTCAAATGGCTTATCACCCCAAATCTCACATACCCTGATGGCACCTTCCTGAATGTCACAAAAAATATGTCATGCTATCTTTGCTTTGTAAGTTGTTTCATGAATACAATTTAAGAAAGCAAAAGCCCCTAGGGCCCATCTTCGGCATTGGACCCTAAATTTCAAGTATCATTATGACAAACCACCAACATTGTACAAGAAAATCTATAGTTGAAGATGCACTTTTGCACACTTCATAAAAGAGCCATAGGGTCCACATGGGCTTTTGGACCAAAATTCCACAAAACCAGAAACAGATCACTAGCCAAGCATCATTATAACAGACCGTCAACTCTGTTAAACATTAACTGGAGGAAAAGTTCATCACTTGCAATACTACACAAAATGGACCCTATGGTCGATCTTGTGCCTTGGACCCCAACTTGTTAAACACCCTGAAGGTACTACTACCCGAATATAATTATGACAAACCATCAACATTGTACAAGAGAATCTGCAGGAGTAAGCAATTTGCAAAATGTCATAAAAAGGGCCATAGGGCCCATATGGGACCTTAGACCCAAACTTCCAGAACACCATAAAAAGATCACTAACCAAGCATCGTTATGACAGGCCTTCAACTCTATTTAACATTAACTGAAGGGGGAATTGACCATTTTGCAATATTTCACAAAATGGACCCTAGGGTACATTGGGCCTTGGACCCAAAATTTCTGTACACCCTAAAAGAACCATTAACCTAGGATCAGTATGACAAACACACCCACGTGCTCTGACAATGCACACACAATGGAAATACCCAATGGAAATCCCATTAAGCAGCTCCCTTTAAACTAACCTAAACAACTGCACAGGATTGACCTCTTCTACACAGACAGTTTTAAAGAGGGTGCACTACAGAGAAAAATAGGTAGTAAAGTGATTTTGTGAGACTGGTAAAATAGAGGGGTGGCACAAAATTGGTTAGAAAGGTATCAAAAGTATTCTTCATCCCAAATTCGAGAAGTAATTTGTAAGGACCATGAACAGAGCTTCATTATGACAAATCATCAACACTGTACAACACAATTTGTAGGAGAAAAAGTATTTTGTAAAATTCCATAAAATGAGCCATTGGGGCCCAAATGGGACCTTAGACCAAAATTCAAGAACACCATAATGAGATCACTAACCAAGCATTATAATGAAAGGCTGTTACCTTTCTTTAAACATTAAATAGAGAAGAAGTTAATTACTTTGCAATATTTCACAAAATGGACCCAACGGTCCATCTTGGGCCTTGGACCCAAAATTCCTGAACACCCCGAAGGGACCAATAACAGAGTAACATTATGGCAAACCATCAACATTGTACAAGAGAATCTGTAGGAGGAGAAGCATTTTGTAGAATTTCATAAAATGGGCCCTAGGGTCCACATTGGACCTTGGACCAAAAATTCCTGAACACCCCAAATGGCCCAACACCCAAGGAACATTGTGCCCAAGTTTCAAACAAATCCATGAAAGCATGTGGGAGGAGAAGCATTTTGAACAAGGACAGACAGACAGACAGACAGACAGACAGACAGACAGACAGACAGATAGAGTGATGCCGCGTGATCACAATAGCTCACACCAGCATGCTGGCATGAGCTAACAAGAATACAGTAAAATCTCTAACCAATTCTTTAATATGCATGTGCTTAAACTCTCACCAAATCAACCAATCAAATTTTGCTATACTTTATGCCCACACTGCTCATGTATGCCATACTCACAACATCAGTAGTGTTGCCATAACAACTACAACTAGCACTGACAGACAGTCAAAACAAAACAGGCTCCACCACAGTATGATTAATATAAAAGTGAAGTACTGTACATGCCAACAGTACTGTACCTATCCACTTGATAATAAAGTGATCTTAATCTTACATCCCAACCAAGGTTTATGACTCATCAAGTTCAATAATCTTCATTTCCTAAAAGAGAAATCTTCCGTTTTTTCTCTCAACCATTCACTGTGCAACACAAAGGAAGACTTTTAAATTCTACTGTTTGACAAGACCTGTGCTCTTTCAGCATCAGTACTACTGTAAGACATTAGTGTTGTCATGACCAGTGCCTATGCTGGATAATGAACTAAAGGAGGAGGAATTTCCAGTTTGAGTATATAACTAAGTTTTTGTAGTATTTTTTAAAGCTATGCAGGATCTTTTCAAAACATTTTACTAGTTTCTGTTCTACAACTGACTGATTTAGCTCTACAAATGGAGTGTGCAAGAATTCCTTGAAGACAATTTACAATGGTATTTTCAGTTTCTCCATGTAAGGGGAGCCATAATTGCCCTGATTATAATTGCAAGGCACATAATGTCTGGGAGGTGTGAAAATAATGATGTTTCTTTCTCCAATTTTCCCTGGACCTCCCCACCTTCCTCAGAACAGATGCACTTTCTGTCCTCCTATGAGAGGACTTCACAATGTCACAACCAACCCTTCTTCTCCAAATCCTTAAACTGTCTTTTATGGTGAATACTAAAGTTTCCATATTTTCCCGTATTTCCCAGTCATCTACAGTGAATACTAAAGTTTCCATATTTACCAGTATTTCCGAGTCATCTACAGTGAATACTAAAGTTTCCATATTTACCCGTATTTCCCAGTCATCTACAGTGAATACTAAAGTTTCCATATTTACCAGTATTTCCCAGTCATCTACAGTGGCTGGTTCAACATGAATCCTCTGACAAGATGAAATATAATTCTGTTCTTGTAAAATAATCTGAAAGCAAGACAAACAAAGTGAGGTTTTTACGCTTCACATCTTAATGATGTACATACTGTAAACTACTATAGTGACCAGCATCAAACCAAAGGGTATACTTTGAGAGTCATTTACTACAGCAAAGCATTTGTCACAAATGGGAATAGTAGCATGAATTGTAAGTAAAACTGTTTAATATTGCAGCCTGAAATATAAATTCTTCCTTGATGAATTTAATGCTTATTTTTCTTTCTGCATGTGAAAACAATTCTGAGAATTTGTATTAAACCCCTAGTCTGTGCATATCCAGACCAAGAAAGGCATTGAAAATCATATGCAAGAGCAACATTTAAAGTTCTTTGAGGCATTTAAGACGTTACAGGCCTTAAATTTCTAAGAGGCATTAAAGATCTTACCAGCATTAAAGATCTTATTTCTTAGAGGCATTATACTGTATACAGAGGGAGTACAATTTTGCCAACAAACTCTGCAATGTCTACAGCCATCAGTGACTTTCAAAGCCTTTACAACACACAGAAACATAACTTACAGTGTTTAACACAATCAATCTAACAGAGGAGTAAAGGGCCAGTCTCTTACTGAATGTAAGTGTTTAATACTACATTTAAGCAGGAAGCCTTCATTGCAACATGAGCACTGGTTCACATAATGGCCCATTTCATATTACATGTGTTACATTTCACAGGCATTTTTTCAACCTTTCTGTCACAAAACTTGTGTATAATAGTAGTAACATTTATATTTTTCACATGCAAATGTTTGCTCTGAAGGTATGTTCTTCAGAAAATATTTAAGAAATTATAACAGCAATATGATAAAATCAGGGCAGGGCTAAAACATTATGTTACATGTGTTACATCACATGAAAAATTTCAATTTTTATTTTCTTGTAAAAGGCTCTCTAAATTGAATTGAAACTTTAAATCAAAAGTAACATAACTAAAAGTAAACTGTTTTTTTATAATGATATCTATGGGTAAAAAAGCTGCAGTTTCATTTTCCTTAAAAATGTGTGTTACATGTGTGACACAATTTTGTTACATGTGTTACGGTCTCTGAATTTCTTTTGAAGAAAACTTAAGTCACAGTGATTTTGGAGGCTCAACACAACCATACAGCCTGTAATTGACACTAGAAGGACAACCAAGTACAGTTCCATGATGCTGCTACTCTATTAGTGCACTGTACAAACCACATCCTCCTGGCCCATCCCCCGTTACATGTGCTACATGTACTTCCCGGGTATTTTTGGGCCTTTGTATCAGATTACATACACAGTAATTACAGCTGAATTTTTGTACAGTAATGGAAAATATTTACTTTGATGGTGTGTTTTCAGAGAGAGTTCAAGAAATAAAAAATAACCATGCACTGTAGTCAGGACATGGCTAATATTCATGAAATGCACAATAGCATTACATGCTTTACACCAGACATAATGAAAAATCTAAAGTGGGCTTTTTCATTGCAGCAAATTCTCAATACTGAAGTTTACCTTCAACTGTACACCAATATTGTTAAAGGGAAACTACTGATAATAAATTTTAAGCTGCAGATAAAATATTTCATAAATCAAGTGAGATTCTAAAGGAAAAATATTTCTACCATCCTGAAATGTTTCTAGAGAGCAAGTCAGTTTCTATACTATGTAATTTTAAAGGCTATGATATCATTGCTTAGCTTTGCAAAGCACTTTCAAGGCTTTTATGAATAAAGAGCAACATTTCAAGTCCAACAACATTGGTATTTTATATGTCACTGTATATTAAGTTTTGTTAACCTTAAATTATGGAACACACATACACGTAACATAGGCATGTAACACATAATGTCACATGCGTTACAACTTTCAATTGTAACATTACTATAACATGAAAGAAGTTATTGATCGTTTCTAAGGATCTTGGTAATGAGGATGTTGAGATACATTTAAAAAGTTATATTAAATTTGACTCCTTACTCTAAAGCAGGCTAGTAGGAAACTCCATTGATCAGTTTTTTTCTTATGTGTGTTACATGCACCCCAGTTGTTGTCACAAAACTGCATTTAATTTAGCATTTTACTTCCATAAAAAGGGTAGTCATGGATTTTCTTAGAAAATGTGATCATTTGACTCTTACATTAAGTGACCAAAGTTATCGCATAACACTGCAGAATCAGTTTTTTTTTAATAATTCACTAATTTTGAGTTTTTGCATCATTTGGGTACTTTCCATGAACATGCTGCACAATATCCCCAAAATTTAGTTTTCACATGTAAACTAGAAAAAAAAGAGGTTGTAACATGAATTCTGAAGTGTTTTGCAATTTAAAACATAACACAATAAGTCTGTGGCACCAGGTTTTATTGTTTGGTCTCTAAGACCACTTCCCACCGAATCATGTGGGCCAGTACTGTATGGAACTGCTTCCCACACACCCCCCTTTGTACCCTCACAACTTCCCCCTAAAAGACTCCCATTGAGAAATTCCATCTGTACCTAGCCAATTCCCATAAGACAACTCCACCTAAAAAATTTGCACCCTGAACAGTTCAATTTTTTTTTTTGGGGGGGGGGGGAGAGTTTTGGGGTATTGTTATGGGTGGGAACTGTCCAAATGAGAATTGTCCCAACTGATGGCAACTGATGGGGTGGGAATTGTCTGGGAGTGGGGAGGGCAGAAGGGTGGGTTGTCTGGTCACAGTATGGAACATACTTGCATGATCACATCTCAGGTGATAAGTGCAGGTGTTATTAATGCAATCCCAGGAGAGGTAACTAATCAATGCAATGTCCAAAAATGTTAACCGAAGCAAAACTAAAATGTCATTGCAGTGTTCACACTAAGGCGCGGGATTGTGTGAATCCCGCTTTTGTCTTTCGAATCCCGCACAAAAATAAATCTTATGCGGGAAAATCCTGCACACTTTTCTGCAGCTGAGATCATAACTACAATTATAATACACACATTAAATTGCAGTAGTATCTTTACCAAGTGATAACCCCCTCCTTGATTTTGAAAATCCCTCCCCAAAAAATTTCTAGAGAGGGAATTCCCTGCCAGGTTCAATTCCTTAGAGTGAACACTGTGTCATTGACAAGCCAATAACAAATGCTACTTGAACTACTGTAAAATAATTGAGGGTTGTTAATGTACATAAAACCATGACCTCTCCTCCCCTGTAATGCTTAAACGAGTGCAATGTTGTATTGTAAATATGTAGGGCAAAGTACAGCCCAGTACATGTACAGTACAGTATAGTACTGTATGTAACACAGTAACGATTAAAGACAAAGCAATTAACTAACATTAAGTACTGTGACATAAATCTGATGCACATACACTTTCAACAATGCCTAGTCTAAAATTTGTGCACCTTTCTTATCACATGATATCACTGAATACACCATACAACTGTAGGCCTTACAATATTTATGTACTATAAATATTCAAGTGTCAAACACTGCAATAATGTGGGTTTGAATCTAACTTTATTTCAAGTACTTAACATTCAGTGTAAGTTGCTATATAGGGTAAAGTAAAACCTATGGTTCCCTCATTGTTTGCTGGCTACAGTATAATGGGAAATGACACATGATATATTCTACAATCTCTGTAACAATAAATGAAACCATCCATAGATGTACATATATAGCCTGCACAATGCACATGACTGTTCAACCTTGGCATGGTTTAAAATACTTTACAGTATCTTAGAAGTTTACAAGAATGGACAATTTAAAAGGAGCCTATCGTACAAGTAGAAGCACATTAAAAGTATTCATTAGTTATTAATTAGGTTGAGAAAAATACAGTCAACGATCCAGATCCCATCTTAAAATAACTCATTGACTTAATAAAAAGTTTATTTACTTAAAGGGAAATATTGTGTTTCCATTGCACCAACATGGCATACAAAGAAAGTAGCTACAGTACAATCATTATTAAACCATTCATTCTCACCAATAAACTCTAGCAACAGCTGTATCTCCTCAAAATATTATGTAGTACAAGAGTTACAGAAGTTGCATCATTTGAAATTTGCATGTTTGATAGGGCCAAAAATTATTCATGAGCTTAAAATCAATGAATTTCTCTGTGAAAACACTATCTCTTGAATATAAAGGTACCAAGCTGCCTTATATTGAATTACATCATTCTATATCTATAAATACTGTGATGGTTTTAAAGACATATGAAAATTTTGTATGCCACAAAACATTTCTGTTTGAGAGCACTAATGTACTGATGACTGCAATAGTTTGTGATGTGAATGTTGTGCTACAGGTACTAAGACTTAAATGTCTTCATTTTCCTTTGTTTTTTCAACTGTACATAAACACACTTCAACTGCTCAAAGAATGGGATCATGGTTTTAGGGCTGTGACCGTGTAGCGATAAATTGCTAAACAATCGCATGTGGAGTAAACGTTTAGTACAAAGCTACTCGCGATTAATCGCAAAACCCATTTTACGTCCGTTTTTATCCATATGAATTCTCGTTTTAAAAACTTATAAATGGTATGCATAGCACTGTAAGACATCAAAGTAAAGCAAATATTACTTCCCCCAGCATCACCACTTCATTTTGAATACTTATTGTGTAAATCATCCCACACCGAGTCTTTCTGTTGTGATAAGGTAATTGCCATTAATTGCTTAATGATCACAAATTTTTGCGATTAAAAGTTTACTTATTTTGCTACACGTTCACAGCCCTATCAGGTTTATTGTAAACCAGCACTTCCAAATTAGCAGCTCATACTGTACTTACAATAAAAAATATGGTTATGTTATAAAAGTGTACCATGTAGGCCTACTTATTACCTACAATCTTGATGAGCCCAGAAGTTGAACTCTCCTTCTAAATACCATCATGAAGGTTATTTTACAGTATGACTTACTCTACTTGTTTGATTTTGCTTTGTGCAAACATGAAACCCACTGTACTGTAAACCCATTGAACATCTCACAAAAACTTGTATACAGTAGGAATGGCCATATTTCCAGGTCATCTCAGCATTTCACTTTGAATAAAGTAACTTACCTGTAAGGTGTGATTTGTGAGTTACTTTCTTCTCTTTAGTTAAATTTTTTATTTTATTAAACAATAAAATGTAATTTACATTCAAATAATGGAAACAACATAACTGTAAGTTTTACAAGAAGCTTGTTTTCCGGTAATTGTAAAGCACTCATCCAGAGCCAAGTACAAGTACTAAGCACCGAGTACGAGTACGACTGTGAGTATTTTAACATTCGAGTACAGTATATGTTCTTCAACAATTGAGTACGAGAATGAGTGCTTGAAAAAAGTATTCCAGTACAGAGTATACTACAACACTGGTTGTCACGTTTCTAAAAATACAGGAAATTAAAGTGAATTCTTTGCACTTGAAAGAAGTCTTCTGGGGTGAAGTGACAATACTTATGATCAGACTTGTAGTGTGAGTACAATGTCATGAGTACGAGTACAAGGACAGTGTCTGTGTTGTGAGTACGAGTATGAGTACGTCCTTTTTCATGAGTACGAGTACAAAAGTTTGCATTAGCCCCTATGCAGAGCTTTCAAAAATCTGTGAGTACGAGTACAAGTACAAATTAATTCTCATGAGTACGAGTACAGGCAATTGTGCAAAACCATGAGTACGAGTAAGTACTCACTAGAAGTCTGCTGATGATCAACATTAGGTCTAGAAAATGATCTACTGTACAGATAGAAATAGTTAAGCCTTCACAATTCTGGCTGGTACAAACTAGCTCATGAAGTCACATAATTACAGTAAAGCCATGCAAACTCATAAATCCCATCAGGCACCACTCTAAAAGACATGTTGCTTAGCAACAAAACAGGGACTGTATGTTTTGTAAAATCAAAATTTTAATAAGTTAGATTAACATTGTCAATGATTAACACCTATATATTTTCACTAGTCTCTCTATATTTCACATTTTATAAAATAAAATAATCACACTGTAGTTTATGGCGGTACCATGACAGGTGTCTGGAAGAATTTCAAGAGCTCCATAGAAACATTAAAACAAAACATAATAATACTAAAATTATTTACATAACAACAGAACAGTTAACATAAGGTCTGTGTACTGCACATAAACACTGGTTTTGTCACTAGCAATCCAGGCAATATACTGTATATACTAGCTGTAACATGCTTACAATGTAGGCCTAAATCACACTACAAAAGAATTTGAAACAACAGAACTGTGTACTGCACCTATAGGCAGTAGTGTGTTTAAAGGGGACTGGGGAGCAAAAGCCCCCCAACTTCTGAAGTTAGTCGGGGGAAAATCACTTAGCCGGGGGAAAATCACTTAGCCGGGGGAAAATCACTTAGTCGGGGGAAAATCACTTAGTTGGGGGATTTAAGGGTTAGGGGAAGAAGGAAAAGATAGAAGAGGCACACGAAGCAGTATGAGGTACAACAAGATTAATGTATAGAGTACCTTCTCCACCAGGGTTGGCAGTTTTTGCCATAGGCGGTTCTACCGGTGGTTTTTACCGGTAAAAACCGTCCCGGTAAAAACAGGTTTTTGCCAAAAAATGGAAAAAACGGTAAAAACCTATTCTGCCACATTGAATAAAATGTTGTTAACAAGTCATTTTTATGCTTTTTTTCAAAGTCTAAAGAAGAAAATCCTTCTGTTACATCCAGATTAATCATTTTAGGCAACAATATATAACATATTAGAGTTTGAATGTGATTTGTTTAGTGATTTTGACCACTTTTTGTCCAATTTACACTGTTTTTGTGTTAAGTATACATACACTAGGTATATTTAATGCAGAAAAATGTGAAGGAAAATCTTGGAATAATTTAAGGATTTATTTTCAGTTTGATGGGAAGCTTTCCTGAGCATACTGGCAAGTTGGTAACTCCACTCTTGGGTGTACCTTTTCAAGGGGAACCTGCAGCTGTGTAAGTCCTACAATAATTCAGTGTCTTACAGTACACTGACCTCCAGTAGTGAATGTCTCATTTATAATTGAACCATCCACCTTCCTTCAACATTTCCAATTTCTTTATAAAATAAAGTGCTGGCTATCCACGTTTCTTTCATTCTAACATTATTATTCGTGGTTTATCAATTTTTTTCAATGAAGATTACTAGTCAAAAAATAGACTCGTATTTGTTTGGTCGTCGATAAATTCTTACTTAATTATCTCTAAGTATGGCGGACTTGAAATACCCAGAGAAACTCCCTTGATGAAACTCATTTACTTCCAGTTGCTGCTTAGTCAGCATATGGCACTGTAAATTGCTTCTCTGCTGTGTCAAACTGAAGTTTCTGACAGGATAAAGGAAGTTGCTCGTCCACTCCATTCTGTTACTACACACTCAATATGTGTAACAGATATACTGTATGCCCTGCCAAATTTGTGACTGAACTTACACTGAGAACTTTCATAACTTTACACATAATATTATTAATTCTCATTTTAAAAAACTTTGCTTGATAAATCTAGTCATTTATCAAACCAACTGTAATTTTCAGACTATTCCTGTTGGCATGTAGTTGCTTTGTTTGTGGTTACAGTTAACATATGTTAGGGCTTACACTACTATTGTAATAACTGAGTATCTTTCACTCTTTATTCTGTGTTTGACAAGTTTTAGTGCTCACTTTTTAGGCAAAATAGAAAGTGTAAACGAATTTAAATAATTTTATCTCAACTGGTTTATCCATCATGTGCAATGGGTACAACAACTGCACTCTTCTAATTGCCAGAAGAGGCTTTTTCATTTTCTCACGGTTTTACCGGTAATAACCAGTTATTACCACTTATTACCAGTTTCTACCGCTAACTTAACCCCACACCATATGTTTTCCTTGTGTAATTTATTTAGTTAATGCAACCAAAATAGCCCTTCTGCCGTGTAGCATGTTGAAAGTAACAAATTTGTAAATTACCCTACCTATTATATTCACCTATGACAAGAAAACCATCTCTTAAATCGGACAAAACAAAATTATCAAGACTTGTTCATTTCAAGGGTATGTTTAGGATGTTCATTAGCTGGCTTCTGAGTAACCTGAACTCTACGTCACTGACATTGAATTTCACAAAATCTGAAACAGAAAAAAACCTGATGAATATTGAAGGCCTCTAGAACCAATTAACCGTGGTCTTATTACCGTATCTTGTAGGAGCTTCTAGGGACTTTGCCCCCTAGAAGCCACCAGGGGCCTAGCGCGGGCCCCTGGACCCCAAGCATGCAAACTCGTGCTTTGCGCTCGTGATATACCTTCAGTGCACTTGTGACACTCCTCCATGTCAGTCAGGGGGATTCACAGGTTGTGCCCAAACATACAAAACTGAGAAGACTGGAGGTATCATAGATTTTATAATCTTATTGGCTTTTAACAAATGGGCTTTGTTGATAAAACCACCAATACTTAAATATGTTTTAGGTGTAGGCTATAAACTCAAATTATATGTAAATTCCAAGCATAACAAACCTCTTGACCATGTTTTAGACCAGCCTTGTCAGCAAGCAGTCCATTAATTTGTACGACAGGACCAGAGGACACAGCAGGAGTGCTAACAGCAAAATCACCATTCCAAGAGAAGAAGGCTTTCCTTTTTTCCCCCCACTGAGCCTCAAACACAATGATCTGTGGAGAATGAAAACTCCTCACTCTATGATACAGTAACAAAGACATTATATATACAATAACAAGTAGAGCAGCTGCATGTTATCATGTTTCTCTTTTCCCCCACTGAGCTTCAAACACAGTGATCTTTGGAGTCTAAATGAAAACCCCTTCCCACTGTATGTGTACAGTATGTGATATAGTAGCAAAGACATTACAATTTAACTATGTAGTATACAGTAAATGGTGTTCATGTTGTTTCCACATTAAACAATTTAAGCCAGACATTTGTCATTCCTTGCATTATGTAACTTTCTATGGGCAAAATGCAGAGAACATGATTTATTTGTAAACCATTTTTAAGTATATTGACTTATCACCACCCATGCATAAAACTGGTCAAGGTCTGGTTTATGTCACACAGATAAGTACACAAAAAGAAATGTGATGCTGAATATATTTATATACTTCTATATAGTATGGTTCAGTACTCTGAATACCACACAGGATAAATGCATAACACATCCCTGCCAATACTATAAACATAGCAAGATACTATATACTGTACTTGACTTCTTGGAGAAGTCACATGATCAGGACCAGTTACTGTAATGCACTCTTTGAACAGTTTGAAAATACTACACATGCAGGCCTGCACCGTACTTTGCCTCTTTAAAGGAGTCAGAGAGTCAGGATGTACTATGAAAACAGCTGTCTTTAAAACAGTGAAAATTGTGTTCACATGTACTGTAAAGTATCTCTTGAGAGGAGTCCAGCACTCTGTCAGTATTAAGATATTATGCAGGCATTCATGACATCTTGAGAGGAGTCAGGGAGTCATGTTACCATACACCTGAACATAAGAGTTATAAATACATACATACCTCTTGGGAGGAGTCAGGGAGTCAGATTACCACACAATATACTAAAATATTTAAAGAAGATATTATAAATACATACATACCTCTTGAGTGGAGCTGAACTCTTTACTCCATTCTTCTGGGAGAGTGATGAAGCAGTGTTTGTTGGTGCTAAACAACAGAGTAGCAATACGACTGCCTCTCCCCATTCTTGCTGTAGGGGCAAAACGTAACATTGTTGATGTACAACTCTACCACTTCTAAAATCACTTAACATTAAAGTTTATTTCTTGTGAGATTTACTGTAACATACTGAACAGCATGCTACAGCATAAAATATTTCTCTAAACAGAAATGCATGACATTAATTGTTGGCAGCGATTAGAATTTACAGTTAAATTTTTACTCTCATCCACAGCAATATAACACCGGTCCACATATATCCGTCTAATGTACAGATCAAAGTTCTGTTTACTCAAGTTTAAATTGCGTCATATTTTCATTCATTTGCCCATGTGTGAACGTGTCTTGGTTTTTAACTTATTCCTTTAAGTTACTACAATAATTTGACGTCATTAAAGATAAGATGTTCACACAAAATGACAGTAAGATTGATTTTTACTCTCATTAAATATTAACACAATTCATGTGGGAGTAATAAACAAGAAAATTTACTACAGACAGAGCCCTAACTATTGCCATATTTTTTGCATGACAGATTATTTATCTTAAAATAACACAAGTTTTCATAAATGGATTCTTTTGAAATTAATTTAAAGCTTGGCATCTTGCCAATTATGTCACTTAAGGGCAGCAAGGGGGAAGGAGTGGACTGGATCCACTAGCTATGGGATGGCATTAATTGCCTCATGCTCCTCATTCAGCCATTAGTGTTTAGTCTAGAATTACAAGATTACAAGAATATATTTTAGAGACTGGAAAATGAATCTCATTCATATTCTTGGCTTACTCCTTTGCTGAGACACAGTATAAAATGTTCTCATGAGAAACTTTCTGTCATTACATTAAGGTAGCAAATTTTAGCTCTCCTAGTCCTCATCTCTCTGTAACTTTATCTCTTTTGCCTCCGTGTGGACACACTGAGCTCAGTGGTTTATCTCTTCTGCAAATACACCAAGCTCATTGAACTATGAGAGTTTATTTACTAACACAAAGGAGGTTCTACCTTGCTGAGTCAACTGTATTATTAGTTACACAATAGGCAAACAGAACAGCAACTCAACAGTCTGACTGAGGTGTGAGAGGATGTGAACTGTTTGCTGCTAGTCAACTGGAAACACCCGCCCAGGCAGGCAATTGGCAGGTATTTGGGAGCTACCTAAATCTAATGGAGAGAAACTCAGCATGTAATTTATTCACTTAATTTGAAATAGTCGAATGCACAATAATTTTTGATGCCCTTGTACAACTCACATTACCTGCCTTAGTTTCCTAGCGCTCAGAGGTTAAAGAGGCAGGCAAATACTAATCGCTCCCAATGCGGTGAGTGACATATCTGCGTGAGACTGCTTGAGGGTCAAAGGCAGAAAAAAATCCTGTCAAAACTGACTGCGCAACTAATGCTCAGAATCTAGCATGGCTGCACATCAATGTAGTCTAAAGCAAATGATCATTGTCTATATATCGCTTGAACCTGCATAAGCAGCCTGGTATACGAATATATCACTGTTCCAATAGTTGGTGCAAGTATAGGCCTAGTTTCACAGTGAACTTGCACAGCCCACCCCACTTTTTGTTTCCTCGACAACCGAAGTCAATTCCCATAATAATTTACTAGACAGTGACTAGGAACAATGTCATCTGCAGGGAGGATCAAGACCCAATTTCTGGCGGATTTCGTGTGAAAAAATGATCACTAAAGGCAACTTCACAAGTAAATTTACTGTTCAGAAGCACAAAGACTGCATCTAGAGGTAATAAAATAATGTAACTGAATGAATGACATTCACCAATTAACAGCATATTTAGACATGAAATCTTAATGAGCCATACATTAGTGTTCGTGTTAGCAGGGCAAGGGCTGTGAAGTGTAACGTTAGTGTACTGTGCCTAGCCTACTGTAGGTCATGTACATTTGTACAGTAGGGAGCACCACTATCACTAAAAATGAAAGAAGCCCTACCAAGTGAACAGTACTTAGTAGGATGCCCCTTTGCCACCATACTTGATACAAAGCTGGCTTCATATTTTTCAAAAATGATGTTGGACTCATCATCAACGCTCACTATCTAGCATGACTGCACATTTAAGAATTTAACTCAACAATCAAAAAGCCCTAAAGTATGGTCAAAGTACAGACATTTGCAATTTGGCAAACCCATCAGATAATGAAGAAAGCGTATCAGGATTAGATGAATGATGTCCTGATACCAAGTATGGAAGATAATACAAGAATATTCTGAAGGTTTGTTTAGTCTCTCAAATGGGAGTGGGGCTGTGGGGGCACTGGTGCTTTCTGAGATCAAGGGTAACAGTGATCTCTGACAGGAATGGATAAGCTGACTTGCTGAATAATAACTTTCGATCCGGGTTCACAATTGAGCAGACTCAAGATATCTCTAACAAAGGAACATCACGGTTTCCTGTAATGAGAAAATCTGTGGTTACTAACGAAGGACTGTATTAAATGATCTCAATCTTGCAAAGGCAGCTGGCCCTGATGGCCTACCATCTCGTGATTTGAAGCTACTCTACTAGCCAATCAGATTGCTCCAGTCCTCTCCGAGATCTACAATTGTTAATTCTCTCCGAAGTGGAGAGTCCCATACCACAGGATTGGTAAAGGCTAACATTACCCCAATTTATAAGTTAAAGGGGAAAAAGTGGATTCGAAAAATTACTGGCCGGTGTCTTTAAAGGGAAATATTGCCTTTGAAAAAATACTGCGACGTGACTCTAATTTAATCCCATTGTGGTCTTTCACCCTTTCCACACATGGAACACAAATAACTTGCAGCAGATCAACACTAATCTCACATAATATGGAAAGAAAGAAGCATCAATTTTTGTATCTAACGGGCTCATTATAGAACGATAAGCCTTGCCCACACTATGCAACGTTCGTACTGCTGCATATTCATTTAGGAAGAGTGGTCATAATCAGGTCATATATGCACCCACTACGCAATACGTGTTGACCTTGCTTACCGTAATTCCAACGACCCTGCTCACAACAAACTACCACCACCTGTACCACCCCGTGCTGTACAGGATATTGGAATTCAAAACTCACACATGGAGATGCAGCATTAACTCCCTAGTTCACTGTGAGGATGCGTTATTAGTCGTTACAGGAGAGTCACTACAATCATGTTAATTATCTGCGAAAGACTTGAAGGCCCTGCATATTTCTTTTGTTTTGGACAAGTGGCAACTTCACTGACATCACAGTTTCGTAAAATTTTCATTTTGTACCATTGTCGAAGCACCAACAGTCTCTTTTACATCTGGCTGTTTCGAAAGTAAGTCAAACCTGCTAAGGCCCAAGGGCTCAATTCGAATTACCGAATAACTGTAACTTTGTGTATAGTATACCAGGGAGGTGATAAGACCACCTACTGTAATATAATGGTAGTTCCGTTAGGTTGTCAAATAGAAACTCCCTGGTTCAGTAATGCAGACATAATGTAGTAATAATGTACTGCACTGTTCGTATTTTCCGAACTTTTGTACATGCTGTAGAAGGCGTTTGTAATTGTCTGACGCAATGTGATAGAAATGATTTGATTGGTGGATTTCAAATCAGGGGTGATGAAGGTGTGGTTTTGCATGCATAATTGTTTGGGTGAACAAATCTATAAGTTGTTACAGAAAGGTTAATTACTTGTTAATTAGTGCTCAGAGGGTAGGAATGTTTTTCTTAGTTACCTTTCTTTCATCGAACGGGACCTGATCGCAAGTAAACAAGGACAGATTCAATAAAAAGCCAGACAAACACAACATTTCCCTTTAACCACTATAATATGCTATATAAAAGATCCTTGAGCATATTGTCCACAGCCAAATGATGCACCCCCTAGATAACCATCAAATCCTGTCAGATTATCACCATCAAGCCTTATATTAAGCGGACACAGACCGAGAGCCAAAGCTGACAAAAAGTAGCTCCTGATTGTATGGTTTTATGGTAGACCTGGGAGTAACTATTTAATGACTGGGAGTCATTGACAAAAGTCAAGGAATTTAAAGAAAATGCATACTTTTAACATTTTTATTATTACTTCAATAATCAATTGTGTGAATTATCTTCCCTTTTGTTTAAAACAAGTGTCATTGCAATAAATTATATCACAGAGAAATGAAGAAAACGGCTGTCTTTTCGATGCTTAACTTTGACAAAAGAAAAGAAAAAAACGAGAAAACACTGTGGTCCATCACTGAATGTGGCCTTTATCATTTCTTGATTTATGCAAAGTGTGATAAGTTCGAACAATGAAACTTTAGCAAGCGCTAAAAACAGAATACTTTATTGTCGACTCCCACTTTGTCTTACTATTGAGCGAGCCAGGAGCAAAACATACGAACTCGGAGGTAAAAAGCTCCCGGCGCCTGCTTACAGTAATATAAGTCTAGATCTTGGCTTTACAAAACAGAGATCCTGTGACATCCAACTTGTACTTACAACTTATACTATTATGGTATAGCCTAAACAAAGAACTTGTTGGAAAAATGCTTTTCTCTCTGGGAGGGAACAAAATGATGTCTTTGAGGGTCAGTTAGTGTTGGGCCATATTGACTTTTTTACCATCACGATAACAAAACAAAATTTATCATGATAAGTCGATATTCACGATAATTTTTGTAAAGACAATTCCCCTTGAAGTTCACTGCTCATGCATGTTAGAATATTCAAGGTCAAGTTTAATCATGAGTCATTTCCCTGTCTTGCCATTCTGCAAACCCTTTGCTGGTCCTAATTGCGGGATGAAAGATAAGAAGGGTAAAATATTGTCGCCGCACCCTACCATATTTTATTTCTTCTCAGTTTACACCATAAATCGTAAATAAAGTCTCTCACAGAGTGAACTATAAAACGAAAATACTTCAAAGCCTGCAGTATATCAATGCAGCTACTTGGCTATTTCATACCATCCGATCATTAACACAGCATGAAGGCTCACACGTTTGTCTTTCAGTGTTATAGTATCATACAGCAGTAAGTAATGCATGCATACACCAGATATCTCTGTACCTAAATATCTGTTCGATACTGTGCCCAAATCAATGGAGCCAGTATTGTACCCTTCCTCGAGTCAGTCGAGTATGAAATTGAGCGTGTCAAACTTTTGTGCACAGCGAATGGGGGCCACTTTTCAGTCTCCGTCATCGCTTAAATCATAAATAAATGTATAAGTAGTATATTTTCACACCGTACAAATGTATGCATGTTTTACGTAAAAAGCCCCCTCCATTACTACTGCAAAATATGAGGTAGGAGGTAACAACTGTAAATTATGAGGCACAAGTAGCGATGGAGAAAATACTGAACTCCCTTTACCATGTCAAGTGTTCTTATGATGTATGTAAACTTCTCTACGGAGCAGGCGAGTAGCCTCATACACAGTATGGGTGTTTGCATACAATTAGGGACAGGTCTACACATGCACTTTAGTACTATGCTATCATTGTGTTTCACTTGAACTTCTGTACAGAACACAGACATGGCCTCAAGTACTGTATCAGTGTTTGCATGCATAACAGATACAGTAGCTAACGTTTGATTAATGACTGTGAATTCATTTTGCTCTCTCCTAGATGAAAAAATGTGGATAGAAATGATGGACTTGCATCGATTTTTTCAATGTAGAAAAAGAATGTCTTCAATAAAAATATTTTGGAGACTGCACGAAGAAATAATGCATTACAAAGCAAATTACAGTATTTCACATTTTTTTTGAAAGAAATTATCATCATTTTTGAATTCATGTTATCGTATCACGGTAAAAAGAAATTATCCCGATAACAATAATTTTCGTTATATCACCCAACACTAGGGCCAGTCTTAGGACCCCTACTATTTACATAAATGATCTACCTGACCACTTAAAATCAACTACTGTACGCAGTTATTTGCCGACAATTGCCTCTTGTACAATATCATCTCAACTACCCAGGTCTCTGAGGATCTACAGAAAGATCACGACCTCTTTAAGGGGCTCGTTTAGTTGACATCGATTATTTTGTGACGAGCTTTGAGGGATCATTGCATGACAATGTTTCTAATTAGCCTCATTATTCATGTTTCACTTCCTTTAGTTACCGAAAATTTGAGAAATTGTAGTTTTTGTGGACAGGGGTTGCATATGATTAATACCTGCCGGTGAAAAGTGCCTGGTCATGAATTTGTAATAAATGATTGCAATCATTAATTACCCTATGACTGCCATTTCAGTTGTGTGTCAGATGTGCAGAATCTCTTACTGTAGTTTCACCATTTACCATCAAGATGTGAGTAAATCTCAACAGGTGTATAAAAAATATTGGAATTTTGTGAACCAACTCAATAAGCCCCTTTAAATGCTTGGCAAAACAAGTGGCAAAAGTACTTTAATCCTAGTACAGTAAGAGTTATGTCATACACATATCAGCAGGTAGATCTACAACCCCACACAGTTGTAAGCTGGGTGGTCTGACTTTATAAACAGTTCACTCTCACCCTTACCTTGGTATCCATCTCCAAGGTAACACGAATTGTGATACACAAGTTGCTCATGCAGCTACAAAAGCTACAGTAGTAGGGTACAGTACTCGGCCTCATAAAGAGGAATTTTTCAAACTGCTTTGAACAACTTAAAAATTGCTGCCTATAACAGCCTTGTCAGACCTCATTTAGAGTATGCTACACCTGCTTGGGACCCATACAAATACACTGAAAAGCACTATAGCCAGTTGAAAAGGGTGCAATGAAATGCTGCAAGGTTCATTAAACAAAACTATTGTAAAACTGAAGGAACAGTCACCAAGCTCCTCCATGATCTTAACTGGACAACCTTGCAAAATTGAAGATCTGCATAGTCTAGACTAACCTAGCCCTTGAACAGTGCTGTGTGTTTCCATTACACTCCTCCATCACAGCTCTTGTGCACTGTGTACAAATTTTTCACATCCCCCGGCCATAATTTTCGGGGACCTCTCACACCCTCAAATGACAATATTTTCTCACCAAACTTTGTCCATCAACTCTCTTTCACACAACACACCTGCAGACAATACTCTTTCCCTGACAAACTTTTTCAAAAGATGTGATTTGAAGCCAAAATCAGGCTACATGTTGTGATCAACAGCAAAGCATGTTCACTTACAGCTACATCATGTGGGTGACTTGGTTCTTATGCATAGGTAAAATTTATGTCTACAATACTTTGGAAGCATGTCATTACATCTTACATAGCAGTATGTACATGTATGTATAGTGTGCTGACCGTCAAATGCGCACTCATGGAAACCTACTATTGCAAGCTTTTTGTATGGTATGTTATGCTAGATGCGCACTCGAAGGCCAGCGCAGTCGAAGGTCACCCCATTATATGTGTACAATGCCAAAATATCTATACAGTAGCATGAAGTCAGTCGTCTAGATGATTTCCATGCTTGTACCTGACAAGTGTAAGGAAATCTTCGGGGTGACACTGTCGTCTCTCTTTAATTAGTGTTGGCCATGTAAACACTTGTAGGCCTATATCTACTAATATGTGAAATACAATAAATTTGTGTACTTCCAAATGACGTGTGTTGTGATTGGTGAATGACGAAGCCTACGCCTACAAAGTGGACTTGCCTTCTGCTGTGCCTTACCTTGCATTGGGCCCATGGGTTCTGTCCAGACTGGAAAGTTTGCCTTGTGCAGGCAAGATCTGGCCTGTGCAGCTTGCTGCGCAGTTTGGCACCTGGCCACGAAAAAGTTGCTGGTCATACATTTGGCTGCACATGCAATGCAAACTGGCCACGGCCACGAAAAGTAGGCCTACCTGAAAGAATGCAAAGCTATTAACGCAAAAATCACTTCCCGACAGCCCCCTTATGGCGGCAAAACCTGACCAACATTTGACCGAGCTGAGGTCTATGAATGTGGCCCATGGCTGCACATGGGACGAGAAATAACAAGTTAGGCCTACTTGCCCGCGCAAAATGCAAACTTTCCAGTCTGGCATTCTTTGGGGAATGAATAGCCTAATTTTAGCTATGCAGAAAATCTCAACTGCCGCGAAGAGACCGTTGAAGCTGTCCTACCTTATTAATTTAATATAAGTTAAGTGTATAGGCCCTATGTTTGTAGATATATAATGCTCCGAACGCCTGTGGGCCTCCCTAAGTTAGCCTAGGCCTAGGCTAGTCTGTTTATACTCTGTCCAGTCTGGAAAGTTCGTATCTGCTACACCGAATTTTTACGCCAGTCACCTGTTTTCTCAACTTTTACGCCACGCCAAATTGTTGTACTGTGTTTTAAGTACAGTGTGTATGTAAAAGATAAGAAAACCACGCCATGAAATTGGCGTATAAGGTCTTTACTGCACGCCGAAGATCTTCGGCGTAACATACATGTTTTCCAGACGGGTACTCTGTAGCATGATCAAGTTTCGTGGAACTGGTATGTGCTAGGCTATGTAAGGAGACACTCACAAGGACACTAAAGTAACAGACTTGCAACGTTTAGGGCCTAGTATCATAACATTTAAAACAATTCCACACAAACCCTCTCCGTCGTCTGTGCCTCTAAGGTTTAAGGTACAAGCCTATGCTGAGATGGTAGCTGATGTTTTCAGGAACCGTCATTTCCGTGCCTTGTTCACGAAATGACACACCTTCGTGTAGCTACAGTTGACTTAGTAGTATATATAATATAGTTCGCTCACATCACATACATTGTGGTACGGTTTGTGTATAAAAATAAAAGTTAAGTACTTAACTGCATTGAAACTTTTGACGCAGTGTTGTGGTACGGACGTACACACAGGGGTAGCATCATTGTGCATTGACATTGTGCTGTTAACGCAGGTATTTTGGTTGCACTCGCAGTCTGACCACTTTGCCTACGTAGCAGGCTGTATTCCTTGTTCGATCATCTCCCTAACGCCAGAGATCGTGACAAGTCAATTTTTGCAAGTCCAAGTCAAGTCACAAGTCAATGTTGGCAAGTTCAAGTAAGTCACAAGTCATTTGCCTCAGCTCCAAGTCAAGTCACAAGTCAAGCAGTAATAAGTCAAGTCAAGTCAAGTCGTCATTTGGACTTGAGCACAAGTCACAAGTCACCATAGATATATTGACTACCAGGATCTCACTGAATGGACTGTTCGAGGGTTGTTGTCTACTTCGTTGTCATATTCCATTCAAAAGCAAGCAAAAAGTTTGGGGCACCCGTTACATGATACTGCAAGAGATGACGAAACTGGACAATGTATAATCACTGATCACCTATTATTCACAAGATCTACAGTCTCCGTTACAAGAGGTCATCTGTATAAACTTGATAAACCTCGATTTAGCTCATTACGTCGTCAAAGTTTCCTTACTCAGCGAGCAATAAACCATTGGAATGCTTTGCCAGAGCTTGTAGTTGGTTCACCATCTTTGGATGCTTTCAAAAGGCGACTTGATAGGTTTTGGTCAAATAAACCAGGTTTATACAGTATAGACGGTGATAACTAGCGACATAGCTGTTTGTTTATGAACTGCATTGGATGATATTTTTGGAGCGATGAAATGGCCTTTGGCCTGCAACAACATCGAAGCTGATGTGATGTGATGTGAATGTGAATTAGAGCATGCTGAATCAGTCATGGGAAGGATACAGCGCACTGAAACCTAAACTCGAAGCCCAAATTAACCAACCATCACGATCAATTATGATTTTCTAGTTGCAGTGTTAATTGCGCTAGGTCTCAGAATATGGGTGGGTGGGTGTGGGGGAAGGGGGATCTCAGATTTTTAGGGGGATCTTGGAAAATCACATATCAGCAAAACGGTCAATTTTTCTTCATTTCAACAGGTTGCAGGCGGTAGCCTGGGCGAAATCCCTACTGGGGCAGTTCATGACACTATACTGATCTAATCGCGGAGCACCAAGTGGCTTGTCTACAGATAGGCCCTAGTTAACGCCCAGGCGGACCATTCCTTTTTCACACATTCATTTGTACCATGGGGAGGGGGGAGTGCCAAGGAAAGGGGTACAGTAAGGTCTGCCTTAGGTCCAAGTTGGTACTATCGTTGGCAAAGCTTTTAACTCACTATATTTTTACAAACTGTCATTATTTAGTGAAATTCTTCCTATTTTGTGGCTGCACAAAAGGCAAGAGGTGCTGTCTAAAAAATGGGATATCCTATACCTTTGAGAAATATTTGTTTATGTGAGGTGGCTTGGATGCAAAATGGTTCTATCTTTCTAAAGCTTCGTAAAGCGTGGAATTGATTGTGTGTTTAGGAATCCTCATTATTTAGTGACTTTTTTCTATCCTAGTAGGGTGTAATTGAAGGGAATATTGCCTCAGGGGAGGGATGACACCTCAATTAATTTTTTCTTGTTCTGTTTTCCCAGATCCAAAATGGTGTTATCTTTGGTAGATCTTTGGTATCCTCTTTGGACTGATAAAAATGATGTAAACTTTTAATTACCGTATTTACTGAATTCTTCGGCTGTAGCATGCATGGTACCCCTACATGGCCGGTGCTCGGTGCAGGCTTCCCCTAGCGCTCTTAGTATGAAACTAGGGTAGCAACCATAGGTTGGTGCGTAGCGGTAGCGTAGGCCTTAGAAGAAAATGTGAGAAACGACACATATTAGACCTTAAAGTTGCACCTAAGTCTGCATTCTTTACTTTGAAATTTCATGCTTTAGAAACAAATCTAGATTTCGAGAAGAAAACTTAGATTTGATTTAAAGGGGAAATGCAGTCACCCCAATTTGAATTAGTGTCCCCGGGCATCTGTTTCATGAATGGCTCTTGAGAATCATGTTACAATATGTTTCTCACTGAGTTGAGAAATTCACGTAAAGACTACCTCCTTGGTTTACTACCTTGAATATGCAATATTTCTGTTATAACATATCACGAAAGCCTACTTGAAGTGAAACAAGGGGATACTTGTGAGAATTAGTTGTTGTTTTCATAATAAGTTTGCCACGACTGCTTTTGCCCTTTAAATTAAAAGTTACTTTATAAACTGAGTTTAGCTAATAAATTGCGGCAGCTTCGCCCCCTGCCGCAATGGCCTTGTTTATCGTCCTCTGATCTATGGAGAGGTTTCATGCTCACAAAAGCCAACCATTGCAGCCAAAGTCTTGGAGGGCAAACAAACACACTTGCATGCTAGATTATGAACATAAAGCAATGAACTTGGTAGTTGTGCATGGCGCATTTATTCTCTAAAACAATTAGCGTGTCCACTGAATTTGACCTTGTGACCTTTAATACAAGCTCCCTATTATATTAATAAACATAAAACCATAGTGGCCAACATCTTTCAATTTTTTTTTTCTTTCATCTGGCAGAACCAGCTCAGTCATTACAAGAGAACGTATGGGATATATGGGTGTGCAAAAGAAGCAAAAGTACATACAGAGAGAGTATATGACCTCGTTTTTCGTTTTAAACATCGAAGGGAACGGAATCAACGATATTGCGCGCAAAGGACGCGAACAAAATGAAGGTGTTGGGATGATGAGATAATCATGCTTGTTATGTTATCCCAATATTCATATGTAACAACCTCAGTTTCTGCATTGCACTGGAGGGTGGAAGAAGTCATATGTGATGGAGAACGAACCCACCTAGTTTACAGAGGGGGTTCGATATCAAAGGTAGGTTCGATTTAAAAATACGAAGCCACTGACGAACCACGAACTGCGTAACGGGCCTGATCATGGAGTAGCCTATGATGCCACCCACGGAGTTGCTCTGTCATTGTAATACCCACTGCACATGTGGTTATACGCAACACGGTAATGATAGGCTTCTCAGGTTTCAGTTTAGGCTTTCGGTTTTACGACTACACTGACTCGGAGGAGGACACACACTCACTCAAAAACAATAGCATGAATAATGAGAGAGTACATGAATAAGTCATATTATGGTAATGAGTTTGTATTTTAAATTGAACCTAGTCCTCTTCGCTTGGGCGGACGGTGGTTTGGGAAGCAGAGGAGCTGAGAAAACAGCCATCTCCGCGGGGTAGGTGGGACTAAACCAGTGCGGTCAGCACATATGTTAAAGTACAGTAACATGCTGTGTTATGAGACGTAGCCCCTCCTGGGAACAGAACCCAAGCTTCATATTATTGTTGTTGTTGTGGTGGTGGTGGTGGTTATCGTCGTCGTCACCGCCGCCGTGCACGTCGCCGTCGTCACCATGATTATCATCATCATCATCATCATCGTCATCTTCATTATTTAGGGTGTATGTTTTCTATAACGAAGACCTTGAAAACGAAGATCGAAGATATAGGAGACCAGCACAATCTCGAAAACAAAGACCTTAAAAAACGAAGATCGAAGATAGAAGACCTGTAGTAGATCTAGTCATTCAATTTAAAACGAATCGTTTCACTGCTTGAATCGTTGATTTGATTAATGAAATGGTAAGTTTTGTTTTGTAGAAAGTAGAAGACAGGAGGTGATTACATCATCACTATGAATGCACACCTCCTAATTTACACCGATGAAAGTAATGGCACGCCACCACAGTCCTTCATCATTAAAGATCATAGGCGTAGGAGGCGGGGTCTAGGGCTGCAGTCCCCAACCAAATATTATTTTGAAAATTCGGGCAATATGCTGAGAATTTTTCCGGCACCTACTGAAAGAAAAATAACGCAAGGATGTAGCTAAAGGTAATCAATAGTTTAAAAAACTTCCTTGATAATTGAAATAAAGTTCTGATTTGAATTGCACCAGCACCTATATATTCATCAGTGTGTTTTTTAATGGTTAAACCTATATTATGATTATCAGTGGTGCATTTGAGGGGCCACTGGGCCATGCCCCTGCCTCACTGATGACGATTTTTTTAGTACCTGAAATACGTAAATTTTTAACACATATTTTACTTCAAAGGTAGCATATGTGGCACCAGATTGCATATTAGGACACTTAATTTTTCAAAAATTTTCAAAGGGGAAGGGACATTCTCCCCTTAAACCCCTCCCCCAGGCCGGCGATCACACAAAGTAATGCCTGCCCCACCCCCATGAGAGAAATCCTGGCTACACCACTGATTACTTTCATTACTTATTGTAACGACTTCCCCAAAAATTATTACCAGTATGGAAGGTAGTAATTACCTTATTTAACAAATTATTGTATGTAATTGGCATGCGGTGTGATAACCGATGCATGCCTATATGATATGTACATTAACACGTTGAACGCGGCTGCAGCGCTCGGAAATTTTTGGTTATATTTTTCGGGCAAGCCGTTACAGCCCCCCATCAACTTGGGCTTCTACCCCCATGTTAATGATATTCTTCTTTAATGTCTTTAGTTTACATCTCAAGAAGAAATGAGAAGACTGATGTCTAACTACTTTATTTGTGGCCCGAGATAAACATGCAACAATATGAAGATCCCTGACACTTAATTTATCTAAGTCTTGATTTTCGAGATTGCCGTCTTATGCCGATCTCGAAGACGAAGACCGAAAAGCGAAGACCTGAGTAACGAAAATGACCAGATCTACAGGTCTGCTATCTTCGATCTTCGGTTTCGAGGTCTTCGTTATAGATACACCCTCATTATTATTATTATTTTAATATTACTACTGAGTACCGCTCAAATTTTGAGATATATCCACAGTTTTCTTTTTGTCACGGCGAAATATTACATGTGATAGGAACAATTTTATTCGGTGGTTGACTTTTTTTTCATTTGAAATTTGCAAGATTTTTCATTTTGACCTGACAGACCTTAGTGTTGTGTTGTTGGCTAATCACTCCATGCGAAGACTTGGTTGGGCATATAGGGGTGTAGATCCAAACGGAATCAAGCAAAAAAATAAAGACAGTTCGATTCTAGGATGGTTTATTCGATGATTGAGTATCCATTCAAAAACGATGATTCGGTTGATTAAAAAAATTCTGGCCGACCAAAAAGATGAATTAACAGAGTAGTGACTAACGTCAACAATTATACATGTTTCTTCCTAGAACTCTGCAGCACGAGTGTCCGAGGTTGCGGGTTGGGCCTGCAAAGTCCCGTGGCTGAAATGAAATTAATGCAGTGTCCTGATAAGTTGGTCAATAGTTGAAACACACTAAAGACACAAAAATATTAATAAATAAAGTGATATTATTTGACCAATCAAGAGGCTCTAAAGTGGTGAAATTGACCGCGCCCACAAAAAAAAGATGGGATGGGGTGAGACGTAGAAGTTGTGACGAGGAAGTTCTCACATACACCAGACACGTGACAGGAAACCGGAAAGACTGCTAGGTGCGCAAGGCACATGAGAATTAATTTGAGATAATCAAGACTGCGTAGCGTACTGACAGTTGAATGACCTGCTCAATGAATTGATGACCTGCTTTAGAAATATGTAATACGTACTAAATACTATTCGACATTAGTTCAAAAAGAGGGCAAATCAGCGTCCGGCGTCAATTTAAGTAATGCCGAACAGAGGACAGGCTACCAAAAAGCCGGACAATAAGGGAAAAAGCCGGACGTGCGGTCACCCTAATTATAATGCTTGGGTTAACCCCTTCGGCATCCAGCGAGAGGGACACTCACATTCGATCGCAGTCAACGCACTAACTTAGTAAGCCCATATCTTATACAAGAAATGGGGCAAAGGTGGCGATCATGGGGACAGGAAGAAATCATCTTACTAATAATTTACGGGTTGGGGACGGACCCCCTTTCGTCCCCCAATATGTGCTCAATGACTTTAATACTTGCTGATATTCGCAATTAGTAAGACATTTGTGTGAATATACAGGGCCGTAGCCTGCGGGTGGCAGGGGGGGGGGCTACTGCCCCACTGAGATTTCCAAACCGTTTGTTTCTAAAGCATTAAATTTAAAAGAAAAGAATGCTTAGATGTGCCATTTTCCCCATTTTTGCAGGCCTAGGCTATGGCTACACACCAACTGATGATGGCTACCCCAGTGTCGTACTAAGAGCGCTAGGGGGAAACCTGCACCGGGTACCAGCCTTGTGGGTGCCATACATTTCACAGCCAAAATCCAGTAAATAATTTAAAGTTTATATCATGTTACTACCCAAAGCTTCACTAAAGAAATCACCATTTTGGGTCTAGGAATACTTAGAACAAGGAAAATTTCTCATAGAGTAGAGGTGTAATTCCTCCTCCTTACTAGGCAATATCCCATTCAATTACACCCTAAGAGAACAGGAAAAAATCACTAAACAATGGGGATTCCTAAAAATATAATCAATTGAACGCTTTACGAAGCTTAGAAAGATAGCACCATTTAGCATCCAAGCCACCTCACATGAACAAATTTTCTCAAAAGAGTATAGGATGTCGACGGACCCCTAATCGACAGTCTGCTGACCTAGTATTTGGGTCACTCTGAGGCTTCCCATACTAGATCGGTAATATATGCCGTTTGCAAAATTGTGCTACTCCATCGTTAAAAATTTTGGCTTGGTCTCGACCTTACTCAAATTAACATATACTCTTAGGCAATTGATCTCTCAGTGGCGTGGATCCATCTCCAAAGGTGAGGGGGGGGGGCACTTTTCACCATTTGCAAGTCCCCGTCCTGGGGAAGGGGTCTAAGGTGAGGGCTGTTCCCCTTCCCTTTGAAAAAAAAAGCAAATTAGGTGTCTTTATGGTGCCATATTTGGACTCAATTTAGCTTTTAAAATGTAGACTCAATTTAGCTTTTAAAATGTAGTGTCAATTCGTAATCTGTGTAATAGTACAATTCATCACAGTTTTACCTTTCATCATTTTGAAAAAGTGGGGGAGGGGGACTTTTTGGAGATGTCCCCCCTTCCAAAAAGTGAGGGGGACGAGTCCCCCATCACCCCATGATCCACGCCCATGTGATCTCTACGAATCATATATATGTTTGAAAGTCTTCATTCTAAGATTATTTGCACTTAGTGTCCAGTAAATGTCCAAAAATTTTTATTTATACAAGCGATCCTGTTTTGTATTTTAAACATTCTTTAAAGCTGCTAAATCTTGTTACTCGACGCTACCACCATTATTTGCTAAAAGGCACGCATTGCTGTTCAATTGTGAAATCGTAAATAGTATGGCTACGTTCACACACTGGCACACACGAATGCAGCAACGCACACAGATGTATGTTACTCTCACAGTAACGTGAGGGAAAAACTTTGAACGTGATAGTCATGGCCTAGTTCAAGGAACAAAAGTATATGTGAGAACTAGGCATCCTAGGCTAGTGGTCCTCTCTTAGACAGCATACCTCTTGCCTTCCGCGCAGCCACAAAATATGAAGAATATCACCAAATAATGACAATTTGTAAAAATATAATCAGTTCAAAGTTTACAAAGGATAGCAGGTTACAATTTGAAAGTAAGCCAGGCCTTACATGTATCGATCCCTCTCTCAGCACACCCCCGGGCCCATTCGCGATGGTACCCAGAACATGTGAAAATGGAAGGGTCCGCCTAGATATTAACTATCTGTAGGCATACCACTTGGTGCTCCGCCTAGATATTGTCATGAACTACTCCCCTAGAGATTTTGCCCAGGCTACGGCCCGGATTTAACTTGACAACTTTTCAATGTATGAGTGGTAACTGAGGGCACTCTCATCCTCATGCATGTAGAGACCCTATAGTGGGAGAGATTGACCAACCATTGTTCTCAGATACGCATTCTGATTGGACGAAATATATGGGCACCATTTTGGAGCCAAAGTACGAGCTTGCAAGATCATGTCTAGCCTATGCACATTCGAGAAGTTGTGCAGGCTGTACTGTACGTACGGCAGGACGTACGCATCCTATGTAAGATAGACATGTTTTGTTTCCAAAATTGCGGCAGAGTTGTGCTGCATTTGGATGCACGAACAGACCAGAAAAGGGTACAAGTTGTATAGATTCCCATCCTGTACAAAAAGAAGGCTTCGGTGGGCTCTAACTGAAAAGTTAGAAAGTTCAATTGGAATCCATCAAATAGCGATCGCTTATGCGACGTAACTACAGTATACAATTTAGTAATACATGTAGGCCTAACGTTAGAGTAGGCTTAGAGTTAGCCTATACCGTATACGGCCGTTCCTTCTCTATATTCCGACTGCTTGATATTCCAACACATAAATTCATATACAACTCCTAACCCTTTGGCCTAACCGGCTAACCCTAATCCTAGTACCAACCCAGGGGCGGATCCAAGGGGGGGGGGGGGGTTAGGGGTTTAAACCCCCCTTTGATTTTCGAGGATTTTTTCATTTTGTATAATATATTGTATATTTTCCCCGGTATGTTTTTAAGGTTATTTTCAGTTACAACAATGCAATTAACACGCCATTATAAGTTTGCTGACAGCGTATTCTCCTTCTATCGTCCCGATTCTCTCTCATTCAAAATCCTTATACAGTCAGTGAGTCCTTCAAGAGGAGGTCCAGCTCTAATTTTGGTTCCCATATGCCACAAATTCGCATCCAGTAGTGCCTAACTCTGTTACAAAAAATGGGAACGCCACTCCAGCTTTTCGCCTGTACTCCCGCTGAAAAATTCAAATATTGTGTTGACTGGTAGTGGTTGTCGTTGAATTGGAATCAGAAATCGAGAAGGCCAATTATACTTTGGATAATCCGTTGGATGTAAAGACGTAAAGGGAAAAATAGACTGTGTAGTGGGATCATACATCTAAAGAAATAACCATTGTTCTGGAAGGTATTATAATCCAAAATTCCCTTATATAATGGATCCCCTTTCATTACTGGGGAACAGTGAGAGAGCCTTTGGTACCGTGATTGAGTCAGGACTCGAAACCCGGACCTAACTCTAGCTCGTGGGTACTGTAACCCCTGTGTCACTACCATTGATAGTCCTTTTTTATCCAAGAGTACGTTATGACCATGATCACGTTTAAACGTTATTCCATGAAGAACAGTGGGTGTTTGCCTGGAGTTTCTTGCACATGGGAAGTGCCAGTGACCTGTAGGCGGTTTTTTAGCATATTTTCCTTCGTGCCTCCAGACGACATGGTTGTATGTACAGCAAGGGAGGGTATCAAAGAAACGTAATGTTTCCATGGAAATGACAAACATACAAAAGGTGGCCTATGTATAGATTGTAAGGTCTGAGAAGGGTCAATTTTTCTTGGTTCACGCCGCGCAGTGGTGGCACCAGGTGGGGGGCAGGCCGGCAGGGGGCTATTTTTACAGCTCCATCTGGAAGTCTTAGTCGATACGGTAAAGTAAGTAGTCCCCGACGGCGACAAGTCGCCCGACGGTTTACCTGTTTTTGCTCTCAAGAGGACAATTTCCCTTAAAAGTACCCAAAATTTTCGGCGCGCTAGGCGCGCGATAGAGTCACTCCAGTTTCTTCAATACTTACATTCTACATTGCTAGATAGCACAAGACCTGTCAAACTTAACAAGTAACATGTAGGCAGAGTACACAGTTTTGTAGAGGTCTTAAATTCCATCCCGTATCGCACAGCCTAATTGCTGTTTTCTTGTGTGTGCCATGCGGTACGGTCAGTTGGTGAGCGACTCACGGAGCAAAGTTTGGCTATTTCATCAGGTAGTCCAGGTGGTTTCGACAAAATGTATGTTATCCCCGATATGGTCTACAACCCCTACAGTTTTCCTTTTTTCTTTTTGTTCTTAATGATTAGATATATTTTTGTGTAAGACCAAAAAATTTTCGCGCGCTTTACAATTTCACGCTTCAGATTCAAAAGTACACCATCAGTGCGCGACTCGGCTCATGAAGTATTCAGTGATGTTATGCAAAATATGCCCTGCAATGACTTGGGATATTTAGGCTCCTTCATATCCCCTCCTTACCACCCCCTCGACATAGGGACTGTCGGAACTTCGGGTCACTGCATGATCCGGCCCCCTGTCGGGGAAAATGATGTCGCTACAGACCTGGTCGGTTTACTTATTTTGGCTTTCAAAAGGGTCATATTTCTGCGATAAAACCCAAAATTTTCGGTCTACTTTGCCCAGTCTTCCTCAGTTCCGTTACTAATAGCTAAATGTAGTACAAACCCTTTCCACCTTTTCAAGTAACTTAATATTAGTAGAATACATGGATTTATGTAAATATCGGTCATTTCATGTCATTTTGCTAAACCTAGTTAATGTTCTCTTGTGTCTGTCGTGCGGTAAGGCTAGTGACTCGAGGAGGGAAGTACAGTGTAGGTTATGCCCTATATGGCCCAACTGTCCTGACAATTGACCTATATAGGGTGTCCCAAAGATGTATACAGTTTCATTACTTTTTCCAGGTACTTTAAACCTTTGAAATTTGTATCTAATGCTTGTTCTGTTCTTCTAAAGACATGGAAGTTTTGTTTGACAGCGATTAATGACTTATGAAAATACCAGGTCTGGTGATTCACTAGGGTATACGGAAGTTTGACAGCCATTAATGACTTATGAAAACGCCAAGGATCGCAAATCTCCCTTCACGTGGACGTTGAATGACCACCATACTCCCCGGCCTCACTCCTCTAGATTTCTTGTGGGGCTACCTAAAGGACAGGATCTATTGCAGTCCATTGCCAGTTCGTATGCAATCAGTTACGCGCCATCGTAACGAATCTCAAGCGCCTTCGGTGGCGTCTTGGAGATGACATTTGCCCCCGCACTGGATGCACAAGGTGGGAGAGTGTGCCCCATGTGTTTTGGCAGTGCGGCTTTGTGGTCCTCCTCTGGGAGTGGTTTCAAGCCCTGGCTGATCGCCTCACGTTTTGTAACACCTGGGCGGTCAGCCAGGACTATGCTTTGTATGGTCTGTCACCCCCGCCATGCAATACAAGTGATCGCGGGATACTTACCTTTGTTTCGGCCTCCATTAGGCCGGCCTTGTGGAGAGACCGGTGTAATATTGTGTTTAGGGGAGAGGGGAAGCCTGCGGACGTCGTTCTGGCGTCGGTGAGAACGGAGATTAAGCTGAGGGTGGAGGCCGACTTCGTCCGTTTGCCAAGGTTGACGTTCGGCAGTGTTGGGGTCCACTTGTTTCGGTGCGGGCGGGCAGGGTGATAGTTCATTTGTAAATATTGTGATTGTAAACAGTCCTACGTAATTGGCTTGGGTTTGGGGTGGTTTTGTACATAGTTATCACAGAAATTTTGTTTGCTAGTGCAATGTACAGAATTCTGTAAATAGTTCAGATTTGTGCTTTTGTCCGGTCAGGTTTAAGTTCTCCTTTGTTTCTTCGTGCCCGTTTCTACGTACGTAAAAAGCACATGAGTTATTGGACGTCGTGGGGGTTATATCCAGCATGTGGTCTGAGGGAGAAGGGTTAATTCATGACAGACTGTGCCGGACAACCACAAAATGACAATGCAGAAAAAAACTTCCACCCTTTTGCTTTAGAATGATAACAATTTTGTTTCAGGAAATTTAAATTATGACCACGCATTTTGATCTTCAAATGTATACATTTTTTGGGGACACCTTGTATATGCTTCAGTACAGATTCTTTTTAGTGTAGGCCTATCCAAAATAATTTCGCGCGCTTCGCGCGCTTTGAGATTTCACAGTTTAGGTTCTGGGAAAAAACTATAAATCAGGGCGGAAATATGTTTGTCTAGTATATACAAATATTATGAAATATATGCTCCGCAATAGCATAATCTAGTGCACAAGTTTTCTTCAAATCCCTCTTCACCAACTCCTCGACGACATCATGGTTGTCGGGGTTTCGGGTAGTTGCCCCCCCCCCCTGTAGGGCAAAACTTGGCGCCACCCCTGACACCGCGCCAACAGAATGATGGTGCGCTCCGCTTAGATAACGAGACAACCAAAAATCCCATGCATGCGATCCAGCCTACCAGTTGAATTTTGAGGCCCCAATACCAAAATACTTGCAGAAGATTTTAAAAAGAGAAAACAAATTTTCTTTATTGAGCACAAGCGAGCAACTTTCAGTGAGTCACTGTGAGTGCCTAGAGAGAGCACAACAAATGACTCAATGCTTCGAACTCCTGAGGCCCAAGATCGTTATCGGGCTGTAGAGTATGCATCTCTCACAAGAAGGACGACAACTTTCTGACAGGACATTTATCATAAAATTTCTGACACAGGGAATTTCAATGAAAGCTTGTTTTTATACGGATCAAAGACCCTAGGAATCGCGTGGGAAATGCCATTTCCTGCAGTCTGGGAGTCTTTTGGACCAAAAATTTTCTCTGTACGCTTCGCGCCAACTCATGGTGGCGCTCCGCTTAGATAGTAACTATATCGCAAACCCCCGCCCCCCCCCCCTTTAGTCAAAACCTGCATCCGCCCCTGCAACCCTATTGGAGAGTTGTCGGAACATCCTTATAGAGACGTTGGAATACCAAGCTGCAGTCCCCAGTCATAGGTGTAGGAGCAGTGGCGTATTTAGGGGAGGCCATTGAGCCATACCCCCACCCCTCACTAATGTTGATTTTTTTTAACTTCCTAAAGATACCTAAGTTTTTAACACGAATTTTACTGCAAATGGTAGCATATGTGCCATAGTGGCACCAGATTGTATGTAAGGACACCTAATTTTCCAAAAATATTCAAAGGGGAGGGGGCACCCCATTGGGCCATGGTTCCCCCTCACTGATGTTTTGTTTTAGTTCCTAAAAATACGTCAATTTTTTAACACAAATTTTACTTCAAATGTAGCCTATGTGGCACAAGATTGCATGTAAGGACACCCAATTTTTCAAAAAATTTCATAGGGGAGGGGGACACAATAACAGATCAAACATTACTCCTGGATCTATTAGTAACATGAGAAAAACATTTGCGTACATTTGCGAAACATTTGCGTACCTTTCTGACTTTGATGTAGGTTTTTACATGGAATACACCCTGGTCAGTCACAATCTTATAAAACCTAGGCCTAGGCCCATGGGCGTCAATCCTGGGGGGACAGGTGGACACGTCCCCCACATTTTGCAAATACACCCATTGACTTAAGATTTTTACACAGTAAATTTTTGACAGAAGTGGCCATGCCCGCCCCACTCGAGTAAAGATTGACGCCCATGCCTAGGCCTTTCCATAAAATGAAAAGCCTCACTAGGAAGTGCTCCCCTATATTTACCCCTTCCCCAGACCTCTCTTGAATCTTTCACTAAAAAATGAAAAATCTTAAATGATTAGGTCAACTTGCTTGAACTTTCAACAAAAAGCACCATTTTGCATGTATGCCATCCTGCATTAACGTACTAGTAGTTTTCTTAGAAAGAAGGGGTAGACCCACCCCTCCCCCTCTTTTACAAGCACAAAAATAAGACATACTAAAATGAGATTTTTTTAAAATAAAATCACTTTTAAAAGTGTCAAAATAGCATACACCATTCTGCATTTTCGTCACTTTCTATTAGCAAAAGTTACTCCAAATGGAGGGTGGTATCCCCTCCCTCTAGACCCCTCCCAGGACGGCTTTTGTTGCACCGGGTGACAAACTAAAGGATCCAGCGGACAGTGCCAGCCAGAGTCAACCAATACGAATGATTGTCACAAGAGAACAGAACGCTGGAACTCACTTTGTTTTACATTTTGTACGGAAAACTGTACGCACACAGTGTATATGATATCTGGCCATAGTTAACATTTGGCTCCAAAATGGCGCCCATGAAATAAGTTGGCCAATCTCTCCCACTATAGGATCTCTACATGCATGTGTGATGCACTGGTGTAGCAAGCGGGTGGACTGGGTGGACAATGTCCAGGGGCCCAAGGGTTCAGGGACCCCCAACCAGATGCGCAAAAAATCCCCAAAATCGTAACTCTACCTACCGTCTAACCACCCAGTACAGACCCGAAAGGAACCACAAAGCTATCATCAACTGCATAACTGCTTTTGAAAACCAGGCAAGAATGCATAACATACGAGATTGAACCCGGAACGGAATCTGGTGCGTGCGTCTCTCTCTTACCCCGTACCTCCCCGTGGGAGATTCAGAAGAAAAGCATTTAAGCGTTCATGATACCATTGGTTTGGGCGCCCCTCGCTTTCTCTTGTCCATGGGCCCCCGAGGGTCTTGCTACACTGCCGGTGTGGTGATTGACATGAGACATCGTAGACAAACATAGTCCTTACCATCAGGTCCGTAGCCAGGAATTCTTACATAGGGTGGCACCGGCACCTCATGGGGGGGGGGGGGACTGAAGAAGATAATTATGTTTTTAGACAGTAGAGCCACCATATGATTACAGTTTGCGGGAACTACAGGGGATGATATCTCAAGCTTACCACAGACAGCTTAAAGGTAATGGGTTTTACGTGTGCACACATACGCGCGAAGAGCGCGAAAATTTCACTCTTGTGATAGACATTTTCGCCTCCTTTCGCAATACAAAGACGTGGAAAGTCTCCACAAGTGAAGGGAACAAGACTATGATCACGATGATGCTTCTTCAGCTTCGCAAGCGCAGGTGAAGAGTTGAGTACTTTGCGAACGGCGAGGGGACCAGGAGCTGCCATTAAGCAGTCTTGGTGTGGTCCAGTATGATTTTGTTAGGACCCAGACGGGAATTCCCCAAATGTCTGAGGAAATAGCAAAATGGGAACACTAACATGGCACTTTGAGCAGGACTTTGAATGACAGTGAGAGCACACCAATCTCTTCACAGTTCACAATTCAGATGGTCATTATCGTATTTCTACTTTGAACGAAATTTTGCATGAACAGAATAAAATAAATTTTGGAATAAATTTGGGTACGATTAAATTTAGCTTCAAACCATACAGTCATCGCGTTACGAATGTTACTCAAGTTACTAGATTACTACATGAAAACCCCTTGATACCCAGCATCTAAGTTTGAGCCTTCACTTAGCTTTGGCTAGAATAATTCACTGGAATTTTTGTGTTAATAATGTTCATAGGCGATATAACTTCGCTTGTGAGAATTGCGCGCGAAGCGCGCCGAAATTTTGCAGGAAAATTGTTACCACGGTAAAACCTGCATACAGACTCAGCAAAAGCTGGTGAAAAGATAAGCCCGACGACGGGACCAATCTCCTCTAAGGGGTCCATCAACCCGAAGCCCCGCTAGAAGCAATGGGTTACAGAAAGGATGCTGAACGCGAAATTTTTGGCGCGCGACGAAAAATTTGGGATTCTGTTGACGAAAATTAAAAATATTTGGTTCTTATTAAGGAAAATTAGAAACTTTGGGTTTCTATGGAAGAATCTGCCCTGCTCTTCCTAGACAGTTCCAGTTCTTCCGACTAAGTTACTCCTTCTAAAACTGTATTGAGCCACTTCTTGTGCAGACACCCTTGTGCAGACACAAACCTAGTTTATTGCTTAAGGTCATATCCTGATGGGCATACAAGGCCATTATATGTAATCACAATATTCTTTGCACATGCTGTGTAATGTGAGCTACTCTGCATCTTTTGACTTTGATGTCAATCAAAGAGCATTCACCACTGACCAATTGAGAATTTTGCTCTCTCTCAACCAAAATGTATGTGGGGTGCTGTGTGTCTGTCTTTAAGAGCAAAACCAAGACGCCGGGCGCTGGTCGCGGGGCGACCTTCCACCACCCCTGGAGATTGAAATACTTTACGTTTCTTACAAAATATGTTTATCATGATGTTGAGTCTGAATTAAGAATCTTCCTGATCATAAGAGAAAGAGGATAGAACTTCTCATGGATTCAATTTTGTGTTTTTCCGGGAATCACGCCTACACGGAAGAACAATAGCCTAATTGTGGAACGTTTACCTTTATATAAAGCCAACATATCTGACACCGGTATTAAAGCCACATGTAACTGAAGATGAAAGCGCGCGTAGCGCGCGAAAATTTTTGTAATTGTATAACAAAAATGTTACAGAAAGCAAAATACGTTCATTATTTAATGACTTTTGGGATCATTTTTAGTCAAAAATCGCCTGGTGTAATACCAGGGCCATCGTTTACTACACGGTATTAAAATTTTATTTTCGATCGATTTTCCATATGGTGGGGCACAGTGGTCCGCACGGGGGGACACGCCCCCCGTGCCCCGGCCTGGCTACTGGCCTGCTTACCATACACAACGGCGGCGTTCATGTAGTACCATTCCAATCTCTGTCATTTGGTTGTGGGGCAGGGGCGTAGCCATCCCCCGGAGCCCGGGTGGGCGAAGTTGTGAACATTTTCCCAAACTTTAATTATCAAAGCGCGCATATCCCACAATTAAGCGAATCGCCACCATAGGTTGGCGCTTAGCGTACTGAGAAATTTTTGGTTAAAATACCTCCTAGATCGCCGGAAATGACACCAGACACTTCCCAGGCCTTGCAATGTTGCAGATAAAGTTAGATAAATAAATTTTTTTATGGCCCTTTGTGTAACAGCTATGGTCATATAAACTTCGTGAATATCGGTATGCACTATAGGCCGGGTGGAATGACTGCGTGACTGAGCTGAAGAATGTATTACTTGTGCAACAGCAGAATGTAGCCTATAATAATAAGGATGGCCATGTTACAACCGATAATGTAAAAATCAACCGATAATGTAAAAAAAAAATTACCGATAATGTAAAAAACTCTTTGAACCGATAATGTAAAAAAAAAATTACCGATAATGTAAAAACGCTCGTCTACCGATAATGTAAATGTCACACGGGTAGGTAGGAGGAAAATTTTCTTTGTTGCTGCCCAGGTAGTGAGAACGACTTAAAGCAGAATGTATAGCAAGCCGGGCATAACTCTCCTATTGTTAGGGAAATTGTGCTTTTTAGTGACAATGGGCAAGTTGACTGTGTAACGTGAATTTGGGGAGTAGTTGCTTTACATCTTGCAACAAGGGCGGACGGAGAGAGTGGACTGAACAACTCCTGGGTGTGCCATTGAGGGCATGAATTTTTTTTTTTTTTTTTTTTGTGTGTTACTGAGAACACGTAAATTACCATTTAGTTAGTGTCAACGAGGACACGTTTTATACCTTGAAACGTCATTGAGGGCGATTAAGAGAATACTTTCGACGCTGCAGGTTGGAGAGTGATATTTTCTAGGAGTTAGCAGTCCGGGCGTAATGCCCCACCCATATTCATCGTGAAGTCCGTTAAGGGCAATTTTGTACGATTATTACATGTAAGTTGATCTTTTAATATCGTAAAATGAGATGTTGATAAACCCTATAGGCAGTGGCTAATTGAGGAAATTAAGGTAAAGTTCATTCATCTTTTGGAAATGATAGAAAGGGTTGTGTATTGGTTAAATGAGTGACATGCTGTCTTTGAGTATTAAATGTTGTTATCGCACTATTATTTTTATGTGAAATGTACTGAATACTTGTTCCTGTGATACTTGTTAGAAGTAAATGTTTATGGAAGTTTATCATATTTTGGTGTGTTTGTGGAAGGTTTTGAAGTAGGAATAAGGGGCCAGGGTTGCAAAAGATCCCATAAACTGGGCTCGTCAAAAGCATTACAGTGTGAATCGAGTTTGTACAGGTTTCAGTCGAAAGGAAATTGGATAAGAGTTTTGTAGATTTTGGCAATTCGAAGACGCCAGGATATTAAGCGTGAAAAGAGAGGGCGCCATACTTAAAAGCAGTCACCAGAAGCATTCGTTTGTTTGTACTACGTTCTGGGGGAATTTAAAGCCTGGGATTAAAGCTATAGCCTATAACAATTTTGGAAAGGCAGACAAGTGTTATTAGCCAATTGTTTTACTACATTTTCCTAGTGTCACCACCACCGTGCGGCCTTTGGGCCAGTCCTGACTGACGACGTCACTTGCAGCGTCATCCCCACATCCTACCTGAACTACCCAGTGAAGAACAAATATCGGTACTATATATCTCATTAGCACAGAATACTCGAACATTGTAATCAACGCCGGATCCACGCGACACTTGGAATAAACGATATTCGCGAGCCTTTTATCTGGTCAATTGAGCAAGAAATCCAGGGAACGCGAGTCGCATGTCCATTCACACCAAGCTGGGGTTTGAGTTATTTTGTTTTTGTTTAACTAGCCTATGTATGTCCTTATGTAATTATGTTATATATATGTTTTTTTTTTTGTTTTGTTTGGGGAGTAAATAAAATATACCTAGAGTCTCGATACTTGGACTCTTACTTATATTCGTCTACGGTGTTTTCTTCGTCCACAACTTAAGAGCTGTTTCACTTTCGGTCTCGTCCATCTCACCCGTGACAGTAAAAAAAAAAATTACCGATAATGTAAAAACTGTTTTAAAGACGTTTTCATATGAAGTTGGAAACGTGAAATTTTATCAAAAAAGTCATATGCTAATTCAGAAAGGTCGTAACTCATACCCCAGGGGAAGGGGGTCCCACCCCTATTTCACAGCGCCCTCTTGCAGGTATATTTCCCTTAAAAGGTACATTAAATGACAGCAGAAGAATTAAAGGTCATTTTTTCTCAATTGTCTAGGCCAATTACATAATGCTGTCATATTTCTCCTTTATGTACTTAAAGCGCCCTCACTCCCCTGTTGTTCCGCAAGCTGACCAAAAAGAACATATCTACGATAAAAACTATCATGAAAAGACTGCAACATATTTTATTAGATAAAGTTGGGTCATATTGATGGCACAGCTTATTTGCATAGATCTATGGCCTGATAGAGGCCCCCTCTAATAAAAACGAGATATTTCAAAAACTGAAGGACTGAAAGTAACATTTTTGAGAAATGAGCCTGTCCGAAAACCCAGGAGTGTTACTATTGTTATTTTGAAGCCGAAGGAAGGGTCTTCCCTCTCACCCGTTCCTCACCCCAGGGGAAGAAGGGAATGAAATCGAAGCTACTCACGCTTGATAAGAATTGCGTCCTAGAGGTTATCGACCACGCTGATCACAGATCCGAAGTCAGTCATCCCGTCTCTCGGTCGTAGTGGGATGTGCGGGCCGTCAAACGGCCCACTTTTAGGGTCAGTGTCCCCAAGAGTAGATTTTAGGCATTTAAAAACACCGGTAGATTTCGGTAAATTTTTTTTTCGGAAGATTTTTTTTACATTTTTTTTACATTATCGGTTCAAAGAGTTTTTTACATTATCGGTAATTTTTTTTTACATTATCGGTAAATTTTTTTTACATTATCGGTCGTTTTTACATTATCGGTTGATTTTTACATTATCGGTTGTAACAGGCCATACGTATAATAATAATAAGGATGCCTAATGGCCACGTTACTGTACATTGTGAATACCATAGAGAATAATAAACTAGAGGACGCACTGAGCGCACTCCGTTGTACGAGTTCCGAAATGAAGAAATATAGCCTACTGAATTACTAAGCTGAAATACTTTTTGCCCTCCAAGCAGTTTCCAGCCATTTCATGCGCTACCCGGTGAGCTACCTAGCCCAATTTTATTGTTACGATTTGCAGGCGCGGCGGAAGTGTAAGTGTTTCAAATCTTTTCCTTTCCCTTTTCTTCTTTCCCTCCATCTCTTTCCCTCTTTCTCTTCCCTGTTTCTTTTATTTATTCTTTCCCTCTTTCTCTTTCCTTTTCTTTATCTCCTTTTGACTTTTGCCTTACCCATTCCCCTCTTTTCATTTCTAGCTCTCTTCTTCTTTCCCTCTTTTTCTTTCCTTATTCTTTCTCTCTTTTCTTTCCCTCTTTTTCTTACATTTTCCCTCTTTTTCTTTCCCTTTTCTTTTTTCTTTCCCCCATTTTCTTTCCTTTTTCTCTTTTCCTCCTTTTCTCCCTCCTCTCTCTTCCCCATTTTCCCCACCATTTTTCCCGGGTGGGCGACCCGCCCACCCCGCCCACCCGCTGCCCACGCTACTGTTGCGGGGACAGATTGTTACAACCGATAATGTAAAAATCAACCGATAATGTAAAAACGACCGATAATGTAAAAAAATTTACCGATAATGTAAAAAAGCTCGTCTACCGATAATGTAAAAAAAATTACCATTAATGTAAAAACAACCGATAATGTAAAAAAAATTTACCGATAATGTAAAAAACTCTTTGAACCGATAATGTAAAAAAAAATTACCTATAATGTAAAAACGCTCGTCTACCGATAATGTAAAAAAAAAATACCGATAATGTAAAAACTGTTCTAACGACGGTATCATATGGCCCTACGTACATGTGTGTTTGTGTGTGTCGTGACCGGACAATACCCACCAGGATGAATACCCCCTGACAATATCCCCCCGGACAATTACCCCAGTCAATAACCCTCTGGACGGGTGGTATTTCACCTGGTGGTATAACACCGGGGGTGAGTGTCCGGGTGGGTAGTTGTCCCGGTAGTATTTGTCCGGGGGTAATTGTCCGGCAACCGTGTGTGTATGTATGTCGATAGGTAGGTAGGTAGGTCGACAGGCAGGCCGACAGGCCGATAGGTAGGTTTCGTGCGCGCGTATGTGTATATGTGATCTTTACGAGTTCATGAGTATATAAATGGGTGTACAAAAGTAACAGTGTAGTTGTGAATGTAAAACAAAACAAAAAATAAATAAAATCAAAGCGCGAGGGACCCTAACCAAGGCTATTCCCAACACACATAACTAACATGTTGTGTCTGAGTGGTTTATGACTGGGTTTAGGAATTCTCCTTTGTTGCTCGAGAAGGGACATGGAAGAAATGCCAGGAACGCATTGTCTGATCGGACAGGTTACTCGTGATGTGAGTGGCCCACGCTATTGGATATATACATGGAGCTACTACTTGGTCCAAGTAGTAGCTCCATGATATATACATTTGGTCTATCGGCTTCAAATCGAAAGGTCATCAAAGAATGTCACCTATCGCATCCCTCGTTTTGCTTCAATAGCCATTTGCATAATGCTGATAATGAACAGAATAATATCACGGTTCTAAATTTCGGAGAGAGAAATTCACACCACCGTTGGTAGAGGTGAAGATAAAAATTTAAACAGGACAGCTACTCCATAAAGGAAGGTTGAAGGCCTATATTTTACTTTTGTTGACACTATATGTCGTCTATCTCTAACTCATCAATGGTACTAATTTTGGCTACCCCAATCGGTATATATATAAAATTATATATAAGGTCAAAGTACTGCGTAGCACTTAGAAGTAGGTAGGTAAAAAAGAAGTAGTAAATAGTGCTAAAAGTTGTGAAAAATTCCACGACGTTTCGGGTTTAAACCCTTCATCAGGTGGCAAAAATGCAACTAATCGATGACACGGCCAAACGTACAATTTAAAAAATACACAATAAAGTTGGGCACGGTAAAACTATATATAAAACTTATATATATGTATATATGTATATATATATATATATATATATATATATATATATATATATATATAATATATATATAATTTTGTTTTACCGGTGGAAACTAAACCTGCAAGATTCTTTGTCCTGCCAAAAATTCATAAGTCGGGCGTGCCCGGACGCCCTGTTATCTCGGGGAATGGGTCACCCACTGAGCATTTGTCCGTATTAGTATACTACTTTATTAATCCTCTGGTCCCTACTATTGATTCTCTCTTGGAGGATACCTTTGATTTTCTAAATAAGCTGAGAAATTTACCACCTCTACCACATAGGGCCTTGCTAGCCTCTATTGATGTTGTAGCCCCGTATCCATCTGTACCTCACAAAGATGGTATAGATGCTCTACGTAAGGCTTCATGAGAAGGTGTCACCTTCCGAGTAAAGTGGTGTCTGGAGTCTGTGAAATGGCTAAAATTGTTCTGAAGAAAAATATTTTCGAATTTAATTCTGAATTGTATTTACAGACTTCGGGCACTGCTATTGGAACAAAGATGGCGCCATCTTATGCCAACATTTTTATGGCTGAACTAGAACAATCATTTTTTGCAGGTTGTAGCCTCACTCCCGAAGTTTTTTGGCGTTACATTGATGATTGCTTTTTTATCTGGTTGCATGGAGAAGACCAATTTCATGTGTTTTTGGATCGCTTAAACTCTTTTCATCATTCCATAAAATTTACTGCTGGCGTATCTCACGATTCTATTAATTTTCTTGATGTAACAATTAAAATTAAAGGTGATGGAACACTGGAGACTGATGTCTATCGTAAAGCAACTAATACTGTGCTCTATCTCCCATCTGATAGCTGTCACCCAGGTCATGTCAAGCGCAGCATTGCGTATAGCCTGACTAAACCCATTAAGTTTATTTGTTCTTCTCCTCAACTTGTTGAACGCAGGTGCACTGAGCTTGCAGCTACCTTGACAAAACGTGGCAATTCTAAACGAAAGGTAAATATCGCTATTAATCGGGCACTTAAAGAGTGCCCGAAGCTTAAGACTGCCGAAAAAGGCAATGCGTCCTCACATCGCGTACCTCTTGTTGTTGAATACCACCCGGGGTTACCGGACATACAGCAAATACTTACTCGACACCAGTCGCTATTACATCTTTCTTCTACAAAGAAGGAAGCTGTACCCCATAGACCACTATTATCCTTTAGCCAGCCTCCCAGTTTTGGTCGTTTACTGGTGAGGGCAAAAGTTAATTCAAAGGGTTCAAATTTTGGCCCTAGTAAGAACTGTAATAAGAACTGCAGTATTTTATGCAAGAGTCTCGTTAACACTGATGAGGTGACCAGTAAATCTAATGGCAGAATTTTTAAAGTGAAGGCTGCTAATATCAACTGTACGGCTACTTGGGTTGTGTACTGCATTTTCTGTCCAAAATGTGGGATGCAGTATGTATGGGATGACTACTAATCTTAAAGAGCGTATGGCGAACCATCGCAGTACTCTTAAGAACTGGGTTAGATCAGGGGATGAGGGGGGAGGTCAATGATTTCATGAAGGGGTGTTTTAGGTTGTACTCACACTTGTCGGATCATTCACCTTGTGAATTTAAGTTAAAAATTTTGCAAACCATGGCACCTCCTATTCTTCCACCTGAAATGCTAGAAAAATTATACTAGAAAAATCGTTCTGGATAATGCCCGCAGAAAACTCTTGGTTCATATGAAAGGTTATGGATGTGGAATAAACTTTGTACCATTTGGTCGGATGGCCCAAACACGAATGATGGGTTTGACAGTCAAAACAGAAATCCAAGGAGAAGGGTTTCACGGGCTGTTTAATTTATTGATTTTTTTTATTTTTGTTTAATTTATTTTATATATATATTATATGTTTATGTTATATGTACGTATGGATATACATGTATATATTATGTATATACTTATTTATGTCACTTGTCACGGTCACTAGTGACAGGTCGCCTGTTTACTGGAGCACGATGTCAAATATTGCAGGGTACTGTTTAGCAAACGCATCAGGCTAACCTGTCTTGTCAGGGAACATTCAAAGCTGAAAAATGCATTTTTGCATATGCTAAGTTCACACTATTTTGTTTAACGGTCCCAGGCTGTTTTTCAACCTGCTCGTTCCCGTATATAGTAGCAGTAATTTTTGCCCGAATTCCAACTAGTCTCTTTCAAAGGCCCATTACAGCCAACCTAGATAAACCATCCAAAAGGCCTCCAGCTTGTTGTAGGCAATACATGGACCCATCACCCTTGAGGGTTGTTAGGGTGTGCACCTCCTACTAGATACAGGGCGCATTCAAAGCTGAAAAACGCATGTTTGCCAAATAATGCTAACATTAATATACCCGACCCGCTCCACACGTTTTCGACCTGCATGCTCTCATAAATCGCCAATCCAAACCCAACCAGGGCAGCCTCCCACAAACGCCTTCCCTATGTTATACAGGACACATAGTCCTTTCACCTTTCGAGTTTGAAGGGGTAAATTAAGGGATGGTTAGAGAAAGGGACCTTCCCGGGGGCCAAAGCGAAACACGGCCCCAAAATGAGTGTTAGCATACTCTCTACATGTAAAAGAGTGACTACAGTGACCACTCTTTTAAAGAGTGGAATTCGATTGAGATTCCACTCTGCTTGAAGTGTTTTTTAACTCTAATGATGAAAATTTCACTCAACGGAGAGTGGGATGTCACTCGAAAAGCTAGAGTGGTCACTGTAGTCACTCTTTTTAGTAGAATTTCACTCTTTTACATTTAGAGAGTAGTGAGTACCGTATATGGAAAAATGCGCTTTTTCAACTTAATGCATACAGCGTAGCTAGAGGAGAAAGAAAAGGCTTGTGACTCACAGAAACGGTAAGCTACTGTGTAGTGCATGACATTTTGACGGAGTAATTCCGCTGCTCACTATCATCTCAGAGATAGGAGCCTTCTCCGGAGGTAAGGCGCAACTCGCCCACGTTTTAGTGAAGCCATATATAGAAGGGAAAACTTTCACCCTACATTTAACAAGTGCAATCGAAATCATATTTCTAAATTTTAATTGGTAACCATCTAGTATGAAAACTGGGTGTTTTGAAATGCCTAAAATCTGCTCTTAGGGACAAGGGCCTTTTGACGGCCCGCACATCCCACTACGACCGAGAGACGGGGCGACTGACTTCGATCTGTGATCAGCGTGGTCGATAACCTCTAGGGCGCCATTTTTATCAAAAGTAAGTAGCTTCGATTTCATCCCCTTCTGCCCCTGGGGTGGGGAACGGGTGAGGGGAAATACTCATCCTTCAGCTTCAGAATAACGATAGTAACACTCCTGGGTTTTCGGACATGCTCATTTCAAAGACATAATTTTCAATCCTTTAGTTTTTTAAGTATCTGGTTTTATTAGAGGGCGCCCTCTATTGGACCATTGACCTATGCAAATAAGCTGTGCCATCAATATGGCCCACCTTTATGTAATAAAATATGTTGCAGTCCTTTCATGATCTGTTTTATCGTAGATATGTTCTTTTTGGTGAGCTTGCGGAACAACAGTGGGGTAAGGGCGCTTTAAGAATACGAAGGAGAAATATGATAGCATTATGATAGCATGGCCTAGACAATTAAAAAAAGTGACCTTTAATTCTTCTGCTGTCTTTCAGTATACATTTTTCAGGGAACTATACCTGCAAGACGGCGCTGTAAAATAGTGGTGAGAGCCCCTTCCCCTGGGGTATGACCTACGACCTTTCTGAATTGACGTATGACCTTTTTGATACAATGTCACGTTTCCACTTCCATATGAAAACGTCGTTAGAACAGTTTTTACATTATCGGTATTTTTTTACATTATCGGTTGATTTTTACATTGTCGGTTGAAACACAGATCAATGCTTTGCTTTATACATGGCATTAGTTGGTTAACCACAGTATAATTTTGGCTATTTGTTGTATAATAAGACACGAACGGAGATAGGCGTACGGGAGCTTTTCAGTTTGGGTGGGCAGACGATTCTTTGCCCGAAATATGTAATCCTGACTTATCTCAGCGGAGGGCCACCACTGGTTGGCGCGGAGCGTGCAGAAAATTTTGAAAAAACGCGACCCTTCAGACAACCGGAAATGGCATTCCCCATGCTTGCAGTTGATGTTTTGAGCTTTCGTTTGCAACAAAATTTTCACTTCAAGTGGGTATGACACGGCCAAAGTACGTTTCTCAGTAAATATTCTTTGGGTACAGCTTGAAATGAAGCGAATGTTTTCCCGACTCAACTACGTCCATAAACACAGTAATACGACCTTGTGAATTCCCAGTTACAGGCCAGACTCAGCCATCTGAAATCCAAAAGCGAAAAAAAGTATGTGAGCGCGTCTCAAGATCGTGACGTCATTGGAGGCACGGTTAGTAACACTGTACCAGGCAGCTCACCCATCGTTCTACACATCGAATCGTGTGCATGCTAACGCGTGTTAGCAGGTACATCATTGCAAACACCTGTGCTACGATACTATACAGCAGCGCGCATGACCAGTGACCACATTGTGAACTATGCGTCGTTGCGCGGTGACTGCTTACCATTCACAATAGCAACGTTACTGAACAGCTCACTGAGTAAAGGCGAGCTTGTTATGGACTGTCCATACATGTTCATAGCTGTTCTGTACAGCGCGCCCGGACCGCGTTCTTTTTGCACAAAAACAAAGCTGTGTATTATATACAGGGAAGCTAAAACACGGGCACATATGCACGCGAACATATTGGCCAATGATATGCTTCGAAGCCCCCAACATGTTCCGCGCTTTGCGCTCTGTATGTTGGGCGAGTATTGTGATGTAATCCTTTTCATGAAGTTTCTAAGATATGCGTTGTATTAGTTTCACATCTAGATACGCGTCCTTACAAAGCGCAGTGCGAGGTGCCGCCAATTGTGTCATATAAGTCAGGTGACCTGTTGCGGCATTTTTCGAAATTGGAATTCTGGACGTTTTTCTTCAAATTCAGTGCCGAACTGCGCCGGTTTTAATTGTGTGTGAGATGAAAATTTTACAATACTGTACCCAATCTTGCAATACACAAAAGTTATTTTGGCCGTGTCATGCCCACTTTCAATAAAAAATAAGCAAATTGCAAAATGATCAGAAAATTACCAGATAAAATGTAATACTACCATTGGATGAAATGGTAATAAATGTAAAGTAAGCTAATCATTGGAAAATGAGCTTGTATGCGTATTCTACAAACTATATTACTACTTGCAACATGAGATGATTTTTATGAATATAACTTTTAAAATTCGCGTAACTTCAGTAACCGGCGAAAATCCCAAGACTTCTCAATTTCGAGGGATGATGGTATCGCATCGCATACCGGTTACATGCAGGTTGCATCAAACTTTACAAGGATCCCATGTGTTTGAGCAGCCTGTTTAGCTCAGACTCACAGGCTTACATGCCCGAATTTACCTGAGTAGGGAATTGCATGAGACGAATTGGCTCTTACAAAACTGACTAACTCAATTTTAGCGGGTTTCCCGAGCAAGGTAGTAGCCTGTATGTACATAATTAGTTATATGCATCCGAAAAAACAAGCACGCAAATTATTTTCTAGCCAGCAAACGACCTAAGTCCATATCAACGGTTTTGGTACACTCGATCCCCACAAACCGTCCGCATCAAATAAAACAAATGTGGCCAAATGGTTGGCATAGTCGCATAGATTCCTTTTGCCTAAGGCAAGGGAATACAAAATTAAAACTGTAAAATCTTTAGGATACCTGTACGTTTTATTCAAAACGGAACAGTTTAGATGTTTGACATTTATCATGTTACAGTATTTACAGGTAATCAATCGACAAAAGAAATCATGAGTATAGACCCATGACAAACAAACAGTTGTAACAAATACAAATTGGAATGTTTTGTGAACAAATATTGTGTTGTGGCAAAAACAAATGCTCAAAAGTCAAAAACATATCGTACTCTGTATTCTCTTGCTTTGGTTCCCGCTGCAGATAGTGACAATTGTGCCTTACTTTAGGTTTCTTGCCTTTGGCTCTAGCAGATTTAATCTTTACCTTCACAAAGTAAGTCCCTTTTTACGTAAAACTCTGAATATGGACCTCACAAAAACATGACCATTAAGTGTATTAAAATGGTCGCCTATACTAGAATGTGAAAGGAAGGGACTGAAAATGGAAACATGTTTAAATAGAAATACTCGGGGCGGAGGAATGGAAAAGCAGTTTTCTACCAGGTGGGGGTGAATCTCAAAGAAAAGGTTGAAAAGCCATGAACTAGATCGTGAGTGAGGCATAGGGTATCTGCCTACTTCAAAGCGCCCCTACAGGCCATTCTCGCCCCCTCCGTCTGACCAAATTCCCTAGCTTCGCCACTGGTGATTACATAGGCTGCCGAATACGTCTCGACTTTCAGCCTTCTGCCGACTATTGGTGGTATTGTCATTAAGAAATATGACGCGTCACAATTAAGATTGGTTTTGATTGATTTTGTCGGGCAAAATTTTGGGCACTGTATACACCTGTACACCTTCCCATCTGCCCGAGTAATCTGGCAATTGAAAACATTCCAGAACTGTTTTGCAACTTTCGGCCAAATATTCTCGGGCAAAGTGTTGCGCAAGACTATGTAGTGAGGCTGAGGAAAGACATAAGCTGCTTGAATGTGTCGCGTATTTTTGTAATCTTTGTGAGTTTTCATGAAAATTTTACCGTGACTCTATATGATGCTTTTTATTTTTTTCGGGCAAATTTTTGAAAGAATTCGGGCACGCTTAGGAGTTTTCTGTGTAATTAAAAACATGCTAGATTTTTAAGACTCAAATGGTTGCCCGAATTTTTACAGACCCATGCCCGAAATTCAGGTCTTGCGAAAATGGGGGGTGGGGCAGTCTTCCCCTGCCCCCTCCTCGTTCGCCTATGCAACGGATCATGCTCAATATTTGTCAAAAACTGCAAAATTTGAATGCGCCCGTTACAACGTCCTTGCCTGGCGATCATTACCAGCTCATTCGTAGACATGCACAACTAATAATTGCACAACAAAACATGATCATGTACAAATACTTAAACATTCGAAATTAACTTCCGGAATAAATGCAGCTCACTAGGCCCTGGGAGTACCAATAATTCCTGCTGCAGTCTGTAGCAAACATTTGTAATATTTTCTTGGTGGTATGTGCCAACTTAATTATGGGTGGGGGCGTCCTACCTGACTGAGTCTGACTGGATTTGGGGGACAATTTGGCACCTTTCAGATGTTCTGATGATGCCTGCTTAAAATTATATAACCTTCATATATAGAGTACATGGCACGCGAGGGGTGGGGATGGCATTTTCCCATTCTGACAGGAAATTTGCCTTTTAAGGCAAAATCTTGACCGTTTTCGGTGAAAATGTATTAGTAGAATATCAGAAAAACTGCTGCAGTTCCTGCCCCCCCCCCCCCCACCACTCCTGATCAAAAGTTGGCCGAGGAAGCGGACTGTCAGACACAGCCTGGCTCAGCTCATGAACAGTTAGTTCACACGCAAGTTTTGTCATTTTGTCGAGTTGCTGTAGAAGTGTACATTTACCGAATGGTTTCACTTTTTATCACTTCTTCAAGCTGCCAGCTGCCAGCTGCAATCAAGTGTGAAGAAAACATTTTTTTATAATTATGTCGTTTCTACGCCTTCGTATACGCATATTGTGTTATTACGTAAGTATCAGTCCATCGAGGGTAATTGTTTTCGTTGTGGTATCTCCTTGCGACAATTTTCATCTGCAGCACAGCAACAGTAGCCTATAGGGGTAAACTTTCTCTAGAACTTCATAAATTTTTCGATATCAGCCCATCATGTGACGTGTGTGCCTTTCAAGAAGATCTTTACAATCGCTTTAAATTGGATAAAGGTATCCCAATTTTTTAACTCTCATCCAGATAAGATTTTGAAAAAAATGTCTTTCTTTCTCAGCACTCTTACCCATAGAAATAAAAGTAAGGGAGAACCCTGACATAATGGTCCTGCATGTTTTAACGGGTGAAGCCACGAAAATGTGAGGGCGCTTTCGTTGTACGGCAAAAGACCGGTTGATTTCCGTATGTACAGTGTGCATTCTGAAGTTATAGCTTAATTTATCCGTTTTTCGAAAGATTAGGAGTAATTTTCACAACAGGAGTAAGTCATGGTGCCGTAAGCATTTTGTTTTATACTCCTAACTTGAAAACTTGTAGTTTTTTTTTGCCAATACTTGGGGCAAAAGCAATGACGTGATATTTGTATTACGCGTCGGTGCTCTGTTGCACAGCCTAGCCAAATCAATGGCTTCAGTCCAGATCGGCAGACGTCATTCTCCCTAGACCCTTTTCTACATAGCAATTACAAAGGATTGTGGGATCGAGTTTTGGTGTGTGTGTCGCTTTCGTAAATGGCATTTTACCGTGGACAAAAAAAAAATGCGTACGTAAAGTCTATCCCATAATCCTTTGTAGTTGCTATTTGGAAAAGGGTCTATTTCTATGCTCTTACCTCATCTCTGTACTGTAATAAAGCTCTCGCACGTCAGTCAGGGTAACCCTACCAAAGGGCAACTTGATAACATTTGGTCTATCTCAGAGCCATATATCTAAATATATGGCTCTCGGTCTATCTCCCTGGACAGTTCCTCGGATCGCAGTTACCCCTACTGTCACGGCCAGCAGCTTGGCCTGCGCACCTGGTTAGTACATAGAAAACTTGTGTCGGATATACTGATCCCGCCGTTAGGGTCGTCTAATGGCGGGAACAAGTTGCATAATCAAATGATCACGGGGAACTGCATACAGGGTTGAGGCCCAGGTGTAAAACTGACAGGAATGCAAGAGATGTAAGGCGTTCTAAAGTTTCAGAAGCCAACTTACATCCCAGTTTCTTAATACGACACAACCTAACCATCGGCCACTCACTGTTAGTGTTACAACTTAACAATAGACGGACGTACGTATAAGCAATGTTAATACCGTACTAACGTTAGGCCTAGCCTAACCTTTTAATTTATTATTAGCCTAGGCCTAGGCCTAGTTGGCTTCAACCTTACGTAGCATACAGTAACTGTTGTTAGCGTTTAGGCCCAACCTGTTGTTAGATCTGCAGTCGAAGTTGCATCACTGGCTACAGTAATGAAGGCTAGCCTACAGTATGTGTACCAATAGCGTGAAACATGTAAAAGTGTTTTCACCGATATTGTAATAACATTTGTGAGGTTATTTCAATGTTGTATGAAAGACTTGGTCATTGCACTGATTATGGAAGAGACTCGATGTACAATTTGATAAATTCTGAAAAATACAATCCAGAAATGTGTTTCACTCTATTGGTACACATACTGTAGTCCTTGAGGTATCCAGTCAAAACGTCCCCAGACCAAAACGTCCCCGCATTTTCGCTACCAAAACGTCCCCGCTTTTTCCCAAAACGTCCCCGTACTATTATATATGGGAAGTCAAAACGTCCCCGCCATAGAGACTTTGAACATGATTTTAGGAATCCAAATTAAAACTATCGGTTTGAAACTTGAAGAAAACTTGAGACATGTTAAAAAAATTGAGTGTATGAGGATCGATTACGATGAAGTTGGGCAGGCCTAGGCCTACGATAACGTTAGAACTTACTAACGTTAGAACTGAGAACTGAGATGCTATCCGACTAACGTTAGGCCTAGGCCTAACTGTTGCAACAGACAAACGTAGAATGATTACCACAAACACTTTGGAATATAACATAAAAGGTTAAATTTTCCAGAAAATTTCCATTTCATTCCAATAACTGTACTTTAAAAAATTATTTGAACTTCAGAATAGGTATACTGTAAGGGAAGATAAAGGCTACCAAATCCGGGGATGTTTTTGCACGGGGACGTTTTGACCAATAGCGGGGACGTTTTGGTACGGGGACGTTTTGGTCAGGGGACGTTTTGACTGGTAAGCGTCCTTGAACAGGACCGTGTACTGCGTTAACGGTAGAACCTACTCCGTACCACGGTCCTTGTCCTGCCCACAGGCGCCCCTTAACATTGTATAGTATACCATATACTATGTAGTATATATAGACGGAAAGGTATGTCACAAATCTCCTAGCTCGAACAAACAACTTACGTTTCTGGCACAATTACTGCACTTTTCTCGCCAAATTTGTCTGTGTCGAGACTTTTGATCATAAGGTACCTCAAGGCAGCTCGCTTTCCCGAATAATTTCACTTGGCATTGTCTGAAGGATGAAATTTCGATGGAGTAACAGTATGAGGATGGTAGCTGCTGATAGAGAGCATTCAGCACTTCCACACTATATAATACAATACTCCTAAAATATTCCCTAAAGTTCTCTTAACTTTCTGAATTTCTTCCAAAATTTGCAGTAATTGTGCCAGAAACGTAAGTTGTTTGTTCGAGCTAGGAGATTTGTGACATACCTTTCCGTCTATATAATACATAGTATATGGTATACTATACAATGTTAAGGGGTGCCTGTGGTCCTGCCTACACAAAATTTCCGGTGGTTAGCCGGTCTGCCAGCAGACCAGCATTCCTCACAGCTTCAAATATTCACCTATGATTACCATACTTTCCATGAACGTTCTTTGTCATTGCATCTATGCTTCTTGACCAGTTTTTCTTGGAACAGAGAGGAGCAAGAAGGTAAAATCTGGAGGTAAAAACTGACCTTAACACTAAGTCAGTTACAAGATTTTAGAGTGCCCGTGCAGTCACATGACTGACTTCCCTGTAAAAAGTTGTAACCAGGGTAGTATGCAAAAGGATACAATTTGCTGCAAAGTCCTTGAGCACATTATACACTCTCAAATTATGGGTCACTTTGATAACTACTCAGTTATCACAAACAGGCAGCATGGCTTTAGACAAAGCCATTCTTGTGAATCACAACTAATCTTAACAACCAATGATCTGGTGCAATCTTTAGATCATAGATCCCAGACTGATATGATTATTATGGATTTTTCTAAGGCTTTTGATACGGTCCCTCATAACCGTTTGCTTTGTAAGTTACAGAATTATGGCATTAAAGGCCATACTCTTACTTGGATTTCTAACTTCCTTAAGTTACACAAGCAGAGGGTTGTGGTGGGTGGTGATTTCTCTGATTGGGTGGATGTCATCTCTGGTGTCCCCCAAGGTACTGTTTTAGGTCCTCTCTTATTTTTAGGCTATATTAATGACCTGCCTGATAATATCTCTTCTGAAGTCAGACTTTTTGCTGACGATTGTGTTATTTATAGACAGATAAAGAATAACCTTGACCAGGTTCAACTCCAAAAGGATTTAAACACCCTTTCTGAGTGGCAAAATAAGTGGCAAATGCACTTTAACACCAAAAAGTGCTTTTCTATGAGGATCACTCACTCAAGGAATCCCAAGCTTTTTAATTATACTCTAGACAAAGATATCCTTGAGTCCACTGCCTCTCATACTTACCTAGGTGTTGACATTTCAAACAATCTTACCTGGAATAGACATATTAACCATATCACTTTGTCTGCAAATAGGTCTCTGGCATTTGTCAGAAGGAGTCCATACTCCTGTCCCAGGAGTTTTAAAGCTAATGCCTACCTTACTCTTGTCAGGCCTTTATTGGAGTATTCATCTTCCATTTGGGATCCCTACACCGTTTCCCTATCCAATAAGGTTGAGCACATTCAACGTAGGGCTGCTAGGTTTGTCTGTAATGACTATTCCCCCCATAGTAGCGTGACTGAAATGTTAAAAGATCTAGGGTGGGATAGCCTTAAAGTCAGGCGTACTGTCAACAGGCTAGCAATTTTTCACAAAGCCAGATTGGGTCTCCTAGCCTTGCCAATGAACAACCTTCAACCGGTCCGGCGGCCTTCTAGGCATCATCATTCAAATAGCTTTTTACATATACCAACCAATAAGGACTGCTACAAATACAGTTTCTTTCCTGGGACCGTCAGGGACTGGAACCTCCCCCAGAACATAACAGATCTCGAGGACCCCAAGCAGTTCAAGAGGACAGCCTTGAGGATTCTCAGACGGGACGACTAACTTCATGCGCACACCCAACCCTGCACGTTTGACTCCACCAGGAGTGTTGTGCAGTACAGTATTTATCCAGATCCAGATACAGTATGTCGTATAGATGCACATTTTTCGACTTTGGAGAAAATATTCGTATGGACCTTCACCTCAAACCGGTATATATTGACTTCAAAATCTGAAACCAAGAAAACGTAACAAAATTTAAAGAAATCCTGCAATTAATTTCAGGAAATTGGACATAAAAATGTGGAAGCGCTACCATGAGCCATTCTGACAATATGGCTGCCGTTCTTTGAAGAACAACGAAGCGAGTTCTGTGAGTTTTGGCCTTAGAACACACCTGTGAGCTGTGTGAATGCATATTTTTATACAATATAATGATAATAAACTGAATTGCATTGTTTTAAGATCGGAGAAATGACAATTAGTGTAGGAACGATCAAGTTCTGATAAATTTTCCTCCCAAACCTTTAACTGCGGGGTTTTTTGTGTAGGCAGGACAAGGACTCTAGTGCGGAGTAAAACAAAGTGTACGTAGCATAGAGTCCTGTTCAAGGACTAGTCTAGCCTAGCCTTTATCGGGAGAGCATGTCCCAGACTAGCCCTCAGTAAAGGACTTGTTTTTCCCCTCGGCTACAGCTCACTAGGCCTAGGCCTAGGCCATACACAGTCCTTACACCAAGCTATGGAAATACTTAAACTTTAAAGGTCACGTAGTAGTCACCAGAGTCACAGGCAAACTTCACATTAGCTAATGTTTTGTCACATTCAGCAAGGAACCATAGGCTAGTGCCCCATTGGGTTCTTGTTTACTGGGTTGTCTGTGCAGGTACGGCTTGAGCTTGCACAAGCTGCCTAGTATATATGTCACTGTTTCAATAGTACGGGTAAGTATAGTTTCACTGTGAACTTGCGCAGTTTACAGTACCACGTTTTGTTTCCTCTACAATGGAAGTCACTTACTGCGATGCAGTATGAGACGGCAGGGCTTGAAATAATGGGGGTCCGTGGGCCCGATGCTCCTAGAAATGTGCTCGGGCCCGTACTGTAGCTTCTACAGCGAAAAGGGCCTAGTTGGCTCCTAAATATTTCTTTTGGCTCTAATTGTACAGTCTGCATGTGAACCTCTCCATCCACAAGTCAATGATCCATTATCTTGCATCATTGAATGGCCTCCCTGCGTCTTTCCTATACTGACAGTCAATAAAAACCTGTGAAACATGCATAATTTCTGAAATCACTTCACATTGCTCATAAATTGTCTTCTTTGTCACAATATGGGAGATCACTCACGCAGGCATGCACCGATGTCAGTCATGAGTAATGTAGGTGGAGCCTCACGAGATGAACTGACGATAGTCTCCTTTTCAACTTCCGTACCTACAGTGTGGCATTTGCACCGCTTAATTTACACTACTGTTAATGCATAGACCTACGCTGGAAACAGTACGAGTATGTCATCCCTACAGTGCACATGCTATGCAATACATGCAAAAGACTATGCTATGGTGGGAAGTACATTCTTCGATGATCAAAGTAAAAAGAAAAGGGTTGAATTAAACTCTTCGTACACTTGCTCGAATCTTTTGTTGTGTACAGCACACCGCATAGTACATCACATGCAATTCTGAAGCCTTTCGATTTTTGGAAGAATGTGAAGAAACTATGTACAGTACAGGACATTTAACTATTACAAAACACAGTAAAACTGTTTGTAGGGTGAAAGCCATGCACACCACACATACCGTAGGTATACACAGTCGAAAATCTATCACAGTTAATGCAGTAGTGTACAGTTCTAATATGGCAAGATGGCTTCAGGTCTCGGAATTGTTACATGCACACTCAGACTGTAGGCCTAGATCATTGAGTGCACTATGGACGATGTTGGGGTTATCCAATCAGATTACAATAAACGATAAAATGAGTGAGTGACTGAGAGGATTTGCAAAACCTGCCGTACTTCAGTACAGCTAGGCTGCTCAGGCACATGGTTAACATTCATTACTGGTTGGCAGGAATTTCAGTGCCCTTGGTTTTACGGGGGAGTAACTTCTGGATCAGTGTAAACTTTCTCATTCATGAAAATGTACAGTCTATGCAACATGTACAGTTGTTAAGTACTGGTCTCAGAAGGTGTGGACAGATTGGTTTTAGGCTAGTTTCAGCCTCAACTTGCCTTAATTATACCCATACTACACACGATTCCAAGCATGTGAAAAGCACCCATACACTTTAACAGTCATTTTTTGGTTTCGATGATAACAGAAACCTATGCAGTCATGATGGCGTGTGTATGTATGTGTGTATGTGCGTGTGTGTGTGTGTGTGTGTGTGTTTGTGACACTTTGCTCGTTAACACGATATCTCAAGAAGGGAAACTCTGACAGTTTTCAAACTTGGTACATAGATGCCCCATATTGAGAGGAAGAACCCTAGTGTTTTTGGTAGGGGTCAAAGGTCACCTGGGGTCACCGGGGGTCAAACTCTGAAAACCTTGTTAACACAATATCTCGAGGTAGGAAGGGTGGATGAATTTCATACTTTGTATGTAGATGCGTTATGGTAAGAGAAAGAACCCTATCATTTTTGGTGGAGGTGAAAGGTCATCTGGGGTCACCGGGGGTCAGACCCTGAAAACTTCGTTAACACGATATCTCAAGAAGGGAAGCTCTGACAGTTCTCAAACTTGGTACATAGATGCTCCATATTGAGAGGAAGAACCCTATTGTTTTTGGTGGGGGTCAAAGGTCACCTGGGGTCACCGGGGGTCAAACTCTGAAAACCTTGTTAACACAATATCTCAATGTAGGAACCGTGGATGAATTTCATACTTTGTATGTAGATGCGTTATGGTAAGAGAAAGAACCCTATCATTTTTGGTGGAGGTGAAAGGTCATCTGGGGTCACCGGGCAGGGATTCCGCCAGAAATGCAAAAAAGGGGGGGATTAATTGCTCCTAAACCCCTAGTCCAAATTGATGGTGTCCCTGGCTAAAGTTACAAGTGGGTTCAGGGGGACAAAAGCTTACTTCAAGACCCCTATAAGGTGCATTTTGAAGGGTTTTAAAGGCCATTTACTTATGAAAGTCCAAACATTGCTGCAAAGGTGCCCTCTTCTTAAGTAAGAAACCAAGATATAGACAATTTTTTAAATTTTTATGGAAATGAAAAGGGGGGGATTTTACCCACCTTCGTCTGGAAAGGGGGGGACAAATCCCCCCTTTCCCCCCTTTGGCGGAAACCCTGCCGGGGGTCAGACCCTGAAAACCTTGTAAACACGATATCTCAAGAAGGGAAGCTCTGACAGTTCTCAAACTTAGTACATAGATGCCCCATATTGAGAGGAAGAACCCTATTGTTTTTGGTAGGGGTCAAAGGTCACCTGGGGTCACCAGGGGTCAAACTATGAAAACCTTGTTAACACAATATCTCAATGTAGGAAGCGTGGATGAATTTCATACTTTGTGTGTAGATGCGTTATGGTAAGAGAAAGAACCCTATCATTTTTGGTGGAGGTGAAAGGTCATCTGGGGTCACCGGGGGTCAGACCCTGAAAACCTTGTAAACACGATATCTCAAGAAGAGAAGCTCTGACAGTTCTCAAACTTAGTACATAGATGCCCCATATTGAGAGGAAGAACCCTATTGTTTTTGGTAGCGGTCAAAGGTCACCTGGGGTCACCAGGGGTCAAAATCTGAAAACCTTGTTAACGCAATATCTCAATGTAGGAAGCGTGGATGAATTTCATACTTTGTATGTAGATGCGTTATGGTAAGAGAAAGAACCCTATCATTTTTGGTGGAGGTGAAAGGTCATCTGGGGTCACCGGGGATCAGACCCTGAAAACCTTGTTAACACGATGCCTCGATGTAGAAAGCTTGGATAAATTTCATACTTTGTATGTAGATGCCTTATAGTAAGAGGAAGAATCTTATCATTTTTGGTGGGTTTCAAAGGTCATCTGGGGTCACTGGGGGTCAAACCCTCAAAACCTTGTTAACACAATATCTCAATGTAGGAAGCTTGGATAAATTTGATACTTTGTATGTAGATGCGTTATGGTAAGAGGAAGAATCTCATCATTTTTGGTGGAGGTCAAAGGTCATTTGGGGTCACTGGCGGTTAAGCTCTGAAAATCTTGTTAACACGGTATCTCCATGTACGAAGCTTGGATAGATTTCTTACATGGTAAATTGATGTGTTATAGTGAGAAGATGTACCCCATTGTTTTTGGTGGAGTTCAAAGGTCATCTAGGGTGGCTGAGGGTCAAACACTGAAAACCTTGTTAACACAATATCTCCCGGGAGAAAGCTTGGATAGATTTTATATGTAGTATGTGGATGCATTGTGGTGAGAATATGAATGCAATCATTTTTGGTGGAGGTCAAAGGTCATCTTGGGTCAACGTGGGCCAAACACTGAAAAGCTTGTTAACACGTATCTCCAGGTAGGAAGCTTGGATAGATTTCATACTTACAGTACTATGTGGATGTGTAATGTTGAAAAGATGGACCCTATTGTTTTTGGTGGAGGTCAAAGGTCATCTGGGGTCACCAGAGGTAAAAAAGCAAAATTTCCCAAGAATTCCCAAGAGTTTTATATGGTTCAGCAGAGGTCAAAGAGCAAAATTTTCCAAGATTTCCTAAGATCGTCATCTGGGGTCACCAGAGGTCAAACTGCAAATTTCCCAAGAATTCCCAAAATTAAATAGGAACACAAAACTGTATTTTTCCAACATGTTAAGATAGCATTTGACCATTGACTGAAAGATATGGGACACCATGGCATTATTTGGAATAGAACATGTATCATCGAAACCTCAATGCATTTTTGCATTCTGGTTATTTGTTAGCTTTGGGCCCCTTAATTTCTCATTTGGCCCCAAGATTGAGCTAGGAGCCCAGCTGGCCCCCAAAGTTTGAAGGCTTATTTCGAACCCTGGACGGTGACTACAAACAACGTCATCTGCACGCAGGATCAAGACGTAATTTTTTGCAGATATTGTGGGCAAATGACCACTTAAGGCAGATTTACAAGTAACTTTACTGTTCCAGAGCAAGCCTAGCCTAACGTTAGGGCCTAAGTTGCTGAGTTTCTTGAAGTGAAAGTGAATTGATAAGCCATAGGCTTTCACCACATTTGTGGCTGCTAACTGAGCACTTCAAAACAAATTTCTGCCATTAAAGGCCTGATTTGATTTGGGTAAAGCTTAAATAGGCCTACTTTTCTGTTACTGTATTAAACAGTCTTCCCTAAGCAATTTATGTAGGTCTAGCTAGAGTAACGGCAGAATGCACTGCATTTTGAACATAGTTCTGGAAAAGATTGCCTACGTAGCAGGCTGTACGTACTGTAGCTTGTAGGGAATATTCCTTGTTCAGTCATACCCTTAATGCCTACCCAGCTGAACCCCAAACAAATTCTTTTGGATATTCATAGAAATATGTGGCCCAAGACTAGTTGATTATTATTATTGAACATTCAAAAAAATGCAGCATCCATTAATTAATTGATTATTAATTGATTAATGAATAAATTAAGGCCTTGAAGGGCAGTTGTTTTACGACACTAAGCCACAATGGATGTGGGAGAAGCCTATGTGGCTTATAAATTACAACTCCACATCAGGTGGCTAAACAACTCAACAATTCACTTCAAATTTGGTATCTTTTGAAAGGCCAGTTCCGATAAGAAAACCGTAGATTGCTCTTGGATGAAAAACCTACCGTTGACCAGGCTGGGGATTGAACTGCGAACCTCCCGGTTGATAAGCTTCATCGCTTCAAATGCCACTGCCTTTATCGTCTCGGCCACAGCACCGGTGGCGATGTTTAAATCATGCAGTAGCCTATGCTATTTACAGAGTTGTTACAGTATGTTATTGTAATACCCACTACCTGGTACAGGTAGCAATACCCACTGCACAGGTGATTATGCAACACAGTAATGATCTGACTTCTTAGGTTTTATTCCAGGCTTTCAGTTTTACGACTACTGGAGTGCACACAGTTACTCAAAAACAATAGTGTGAATAATGAAAGAGCATGAATTTACAGTAAGTCTTATTATGGTAATGAAGTTTGCACTGAAAACTAGATGCAGTCATCTTCACTTGGGCGAACAGTGTTTAAGAAGCTTTAAAGAGGGGCTGAGCATATGGAGTGTGCTCAGCGAGGAAGAAAACATAAGCAGGGCTTGATTTTAACAGTCGTCCGGTCACCCGTGACCACCAAAATTTGTGAGGGACAACCAGAAATGGTTTGTTGAATGAAATTCATGCAACAAGTTAACAGACTGCTTCTACAGTAGGGCTTGTCCACAATAAAGGGGTACAAATATGTGACTTAGGGTTACTGCAAATTTATTTGTTGACTACTAAATTTTATTTTGTAAAACCGAAAACGGCAGACAGGTTGTCTAATGGACAACCATAAAATTTTCTTAAATTCAAGGCCTGATATTAAGGGTATGGAGTGTAGGTCAAGTGACTTTTCTGTTGAAAATATTATTACAGAATGATTCTGCATCTTGCAGCATGATTAGTGCCCTTTGATAGACAACTAGACTAGGTTACTAATCTTTAAATAGGTTGTAAGGATTTGCAGTCACAATCAAATTATAAATTTGCAATCTTGAATCTGTGAGTGTGAGGATAAACAGTTGGTCCTTTATTGGCATATATGTTTACAAGCAGGGCTTTAGCCAGCATGGTGAGATCAGGGAGTTCAAACAGTAAATTCTAGTGAAGTTTGTGAATTAAAATGTATTATACATATGGGGCAATCCAAAATTTTGGGAGTCCAAATGACTCCTGGACTGCTTTCTGGCTTAAGCCTTGTTTACAAGGATACATACAGTCAAAATTTAGAGGCAACTTGCTGTCATCTACACTGAGGTCTCTTTTTGGTTTTTATGAAAACAGAAACCTATTTGTTCATGAAGTTAGATGGGATTTAACGACACACCAGCATGAATGTGTTATACAGTGTCAGCCAGAAAAAAAGGTTAAGTTCAAATACTGTTTCAAACAGGGTTGAAGTTCAAGTTTGGTTTCAAATACAGTCCAAATTTGGTTCAAGTCTTTCCCTTTAAGGCTGCAGCACACGAAGGGAAACTAGCTCAGTAAAATGCCTCGCCTGCCTCTTTGCTCAACTAATTTCTCACGTGTGTGCGCGAGTTTTGGTGAGATTTCTGTCTTGTGAGGCAGATGACTCAAATATCAAACGTGTTTGATTCTTTCTGACACAAGTGCCACTCTTCTCACCGTGTGCACCTGACCCACTGCGCAAGCGTGTTCTGAATGAATAGACCTAACTTTCGGCCTACTCATTCAGAATACGCTTGCGCAGTGAGTTAAAGACATAAGCCAAATGCTCAGGTCAGGCGCACATGGTGAGAAAAGTGGCATTTGTGTCAGAAAGAATCAAACACATTTGATATTTTTGAGTCTTATGCCTCGGAAGGCAGAAATCTCACCAAAACACGCCTGCACACGTGAGAAATTAGCTGAGCAAAGTGGCACGCGAGGCATTTTGCTGAGTAATTTCCCCTCATGTGTGGCAGGCTTTAGTTGTGCGGGGAATTCCGTGGGCATATTCTACAACCCCCAGCCCACAGGGGGCGCTATGTGTTCATGAAGGCATACAGTATTTGTGGTGCATACTGTAGTTGAATAACATAATACTCAAGAAGAGCAACTCAGGCAGTCCTCATACTTGGTATGTGGGTGCTCCATATTAAGAGGAAGAACCCTATTGTTTTTGGTGGAGGTCAGAGGTCATCAGATGTCACCTGAGGTCAAAGGTCAAACCCTGAAATCCTTGTTAACACAATATCTCAAGGTACAAATCACATATATTTTTCATAAGCATATAGATGCCCCTTAATTTATAAAGTTGAAGATCCTTATAATATTTTGTGGCAGTAAAAGGTCAGCTGAAGTCCCTGGAGGTTAAAAGCTAAAAACCTCTGATGAACACAACACAGTATTTCAAGATACATTTTATGTAGAGGAAGAATCCTTTCGGTTTTGGTGGAGGTTAAACGTCATTTGAGGTCACCATAGGCCATATCCTGAAATTCTTGTTAACACAATAACCCAAGGTAGTAAGCATGGATATTTCTCATTCTTAGCATATACATAGATGCCCCATATCAAGTAGAAGATTCCCATCATTTCTGGTGGAAGCCAAAGGTCATGGGAGATCATCTGAGGTCACCAGAGGTCAATTCTTGAATACTTTGTGTTAAATATGTTAAGTTAGAAAGCATGCTAACATTTCCTTCTTAGCATATAGATCCTTATATTATGTAAAAAATTCCAGCTGAAAATTCCCTTTGAGACTCTTTGATGGAAGACCCTTTGGTTTGGAAAGATCCCTTTGGAAAAACCCTTTGAATTGAAAGGGTTCTCTTAGATTAATAGAAATTGTACAAAAGAAATTGCAAAATTACGCTTTGGATAAACCGAACCCTTTGAAAATGCTTTCAAGTTGTCAAAACCATTTGAATCCCTTTGGTTAATGGAATTTGTAAGAAAGGGTCTCAAAGGGACTTTTCAGTTGGGGTGCTGTTACTTTTGGTGGAGGTCAAAGGTCGTCTTAGGTCAATGGAGCTCAAACTTGCAAAATCATACCATTGCCAACCATAATTGCATTTTATAGCATCCTAAAAATGAACACAGCACTTTACAAAAACTGATGCACAGTGCAAAACCAAATACATTTATGCATAAACATGATATCTCAAGATAGAAAACATGGATACTTTTCCCATTTTACATATTGATGTATTATATTACCTGTAAGTGGAAGATCTAAATAATACCTGTGGTAGAGGTCAAGAGTCATCAAGGGTCACTTGAGGTTAAACTCTGCAAAACATTGTTAACACAATATCTTAAGATAGGAAACATTGATACTTTTCATACTTACCATGTAGATCCATTATGTAAAGAGAAGGAACCTTTTTTGTTTTGTGGAGGTCAAAGTTCATCAGGGGTCATCATAAATCAAACTCTGAAAACTTGTGAATTATTCATACTCTATCTCTAGGTAGCAAGCATGGATACTCTTTCTACTTGCCCTATGCATTATATCAAAAGGAAGAATGGTATACCTTTTGGTGGAGGCCAGAGGTCATCTGGGGTCACCAGATATCAATATCAGAAAACCTTGTTAACACAGTATCTTAGGATAGGAAGCATGCATACTTTTCCAACTTTATAGATATCTCATATCATGTAGAAATTGCTTTTGTTTTTGGTAGAGATCCGAGCTCAACTTAGGTCTATTGAGGTCAAACTCCCAAGATCTCATTGACACCATATCTCATGTTAGAAAGTGTGGATGCTTTTTGTATTTGGCATGTAGATCTTAAGAGGAAGAAACCTGTTGTTTTTGGTGGAGTCAAAGGTCATGTGAGGTCAGTTGAGTTCAGACTCGAAAACCTTGTTCAAAACATAATCTCAAGGTAAGAAAATGGATACATTTCATATTGTGTTTGTTGAAATCATTGAAGGCTCAATGCATATCAATTTGCATTCTGGTATTTTAGAGGCAACAGGCATGCATATTCCAAACTTATTGTGTCTTTGGAGCAGGTATGAGATAAGCAGTCAGAATTCAAGTTGTGCTTTAAAGAAGCTACAGGGATGTACAGTGACTGTGTAGCTCTGTAGAACAGCTTGTGAAAAACAGAGCTTTAGCTGGGTATTCAGTAGTTGTTTTGCATAGCCTGTGGTCACACTGGTGTGTACATTGCAGTATGTAGCCTGTAGGTTACATTACATTTGTGACTGAATGTCTTCTGCCTGCAAAGTTAAGTCGTCTGTCCTAGATGTATAATTATGACCTAGCACAAGAATAGAATGGTGAAATTTCCCTTCAGTTTGCATGTTCACTTAATGATAAGGCTACACCAATTAGGCATGGCATAGACATCAATGAATGAGATAACTGGTGCAAAACTTTGACAGATCAGATACAAACTTTCCAGTGTGGTCCTCTTGTATAAAGGTTGGGCCATAAATTGCAGTAATTGTTCAGAGTAATTGCACCCACAACCAGTCCTAGTTTGCACAACTATTAATTTTGCCCCAAATTCAGTTTGCCCAAGGTAAGTGTTGACCACTTTGCCCTCAAGTACTAAGCAGTACGCCTCCTTCAAAAGTCATGTCAAGTTACCAGTCCAAAATCTGAAAACCTTGTTAACATAGTATCTTAAGGTAGGGAACCTGGACTCACTTCATGTGCTTGGCATGTGGATGCATAATAGTCAGTTGAAGAAATTGTATAGAGGTGTTTGAAGGTTACTAAATGTCTGTGTCAGAGGTAAAACTTTGAAAATGATAAGCTACATGTAAACAGTATATCTCAAGAAAAGTTACACTGTTGACTCTCACACTTAGCAGATGTTGCACTAAAAGTACAAGTTGCATAATTAACTTTTTGAAGTAAAAAAAAAGGAAAAATTTGGCAAAAGGACTTGTGAGAATGAGAGCTATACAGTAGTATGGTGTATTTCATACTTCACAAGCAGATGCCAAATGTTAACTCACAAGATTAGTGGTGTGTCACATGTCATCTGAGGTCACCAGAGGTGAAATTGCTTTAGCAAAAAGGTTAACCCTGAAGGCTCTAATACTAAAGCAGCACATGAATGATCATTTAAGTGTATACAGTACGCAAGCAGTCTGTTGTTTGTGGTTGCAGTCGGTGCCACTCGGCGGTCATTTGAGGTACTGTAACCAGCATTTTGAGAACCTCATAAACACAATACCTAAAGAAGTTTAACTTTGAGAGATCTCATCTTTCAATGTACAGTACAGTAAGTGTTTCACGTTTGTTTTGGGTGGCTGTCAAAGGTCATTTGTGGTCACAAGCAGTCAAATTGTAACATAAATCTCAAGAAGGAATTGTTAATGAATCTTTGTGAGGCAAGCACAGTAGGTATCCCAAGGGCGGATCCAGCCCCTAGCTGAAGGGGGGGCAGTTTGAAAAGGGGGGCGCCAACATCATGCAGGGGCCGCATACTCTTGAATTTGACCGACTACATTTCTGAGACCAACTCCCATTGCCATAGTTATATATAGCTATACGGTTCAAAATTCTGGGGACCTTTTTTTTTTTTTACTTTTCGGGCAGTTTTTACTTTACTTTTAGGACGCAGGGGGCGCATTTTTCTTGTATAGAGGGGCGCTAGACTGGTCATAGGGGGGGGGGCAGTTGACCCTAGTTGCCCCCCCTGGATCCGCCTATGAGTTATCCAAGCTCATATTGCATTTATGAAGAATGGCCGATTATTTTTTGTGGAGGTCAAAGCTCATTAGAGAGTGACACAAGATGTAAAATATGATACCCCAGAGGTAAAACATTGATAAATCATACTGTGATTCATGGTTCATAAAAGTGGCAGGCTTAGGGAATCTGAAACATTCTACAACCAAGTTGTATGTACACAGAAATTTGATGAAAATGTGGCAGTTTGAAACTGGTAATAAAGTATCTTGTTTTAGCAAGATTGTCACTAAGCCTTAGTTATTGGCTTTCTGGTTCTATTATCTGGCTGTCTTGTGATATTTGTACTATACTACTGGTTTTCCTAATTTTTGATGACTTGTCTCAAGCTCAGAATAGCCTTGGTTCAGCATGTAATAATAATAATGATGACATTGATGATGACTCATCTCTTATATAGCACCTAAATACTAAAAACCATCTCAATGTGGGTATTTTTGAGATGCCGGTTATGAAACAAACAGTTACTCAAAGAAAGAGCTCTCTAGTAGAGTTGTTACATGTCATTGTTACATTGTTGTGGCATGTCAAGTCAGAACCTTTCAACACAATGTAACTATACGGTGTGTCAGAATTGATGTCCCACCGAAGCGGTGGCGCTACTGCTTTTTACAACCAGTGAAAGTGGGGCTACAGGATTGTAAACAACAAATATGGCTGCGCCCATGAATAAGCTGTAACTCACTCGTTAGTGCATCAAAAAAGGTGGAATTTTCGATATTTTATCGACATTTTTGTGACACTGGTAAAAATAACTATACCGGAAGTAGCAGAGGAACTGATGGACCTTCAAAAATGGTGCCTGGAGGAGCAAAAGAATCATCAGAAGAGGAAAGAAAACTGGCTGTAAGGATGAAGAATGCTGGTAAAAGTTCTGTAGAAACAGCTAGGCTACTCGGGCGTAGTAAAAGGTGGGTTGATAGGTGGTGGGCAAAGGAACAGCAAACTGGGGCGAAAATCAAAGTTGACTGTTTTGGATAAACAAAAAATCCAAGCCCTTATTAGGAATAAAGTGGGTAGGAGCCACAGGAAAGTGGCAAAGCTTCTGAATCAAAGTGACAGTTACAGGGCAAGAAATTTTACTGTGAGCCCAAGCACTGTTGGGCGATATGTGAGGACCACTTCTTGGGGGAAGAACAGCTTCAAAATTAGGAAACGCCCCCTCCTCACACAAGAACAGCAGCACCGTAGGAAGCTTGCATGCCGTCAGTGGATACGGGATAAATTTGTGGATACGGGATAAGTTTGTGGATGAGACATTGGCATCACAGAGAAAAAGGGAAGCAGTAATGTGGACAGATGAGTCCTGGATTGAGCTGAATCGACAGAATGAGAGAGTTCGAACTGAACACATTGAAGATGTGCCAGTTAAGCGCACAGTTAAGAATGCACTCAAAATATTGGTGGCAGGGGCTATGACAGCACATGGCCTGTCAGAGTTACACATCGTTCCAGCTAACCAAACGATCAGTGGGGAATATTATAGGAAAGAAATCCTAGAAAAAGTTTATAAACCAGCCTTGCAGGACAGAAATGTTTGCCCAAACCCCAAGGAGGTCATCTTTGTGCAGGATGGTGCGCCACCGCACACTGCTGATTTAACTCAAGCATTGTGTTGAAACAACTTTCCCAAGTTCTGGCAAAAGAAAGAGTGGCCAGGCAACTCACCAGACTTGCATCCAGTTGAAAAACTTTGGTCGATCTTGAAAGAAGCGGTGTATGAGACCCCATACTGTACCACCAGGACCCAACTTGAGGACTGTGTGAAGAGGTGTTGGCCTTCAATCAAGCCGTCAACACTGAGGGCACTTGTGGAAGGTCTTCGAAAAGGATGGGGACAACAATTTTTGAAGGAAAGACAACAAATTACACGAAAGGTTAACCATAATAACTTCATTTCTGTATGTCCAACCATCAAATTAGGTAGGTGGGACATCAATTCTGACACACCGTATAGACAAATTCTTAGAGAATTTTCTGAATTGTCACAGTGACTCGAGTCAATGAACAGACTGCAGTCATGAAAATAGCCCTATAGTTGAATTGACTTGCCCCTAAGTGAGTAGTTAAATGACTTACTGTAGAGCTGCCATCATTATGTATACATGTTCTGCAGCACTTTACACAGTAAACTAAAAGCCTCACCAAACAAGACCAATTTAAGATTAGATCAGTAATTTGGTTATAACTTAACTATGCATCTAACTGAAAGGTTCAGTGACTGTCTAAGTTGCATTAGAAAATTTTCTGCTGTTAATGTACAGGCTATAGAAGGAATTTGTTACTTTTGGTGGTATAGTTTGGCAGTTAAATTGTTTACAATGTGATTGTAATTTTTAGGATACAGAGCTACAGTATGTTTGTACACTATAGATACTGATACACACTTATATAACCAGGGCTGGAAAAATGTTTATTTCCCAGGAATGGAGTCAAATTAATGTTCGTGTATAGACCTATGTACATAGCATGGAAATTTCCTAGGAAGGCTCAGGAGCCTCCCAGCTTGCTAACTTTTGGCACCCATGCATATACGTACCCCTATAGATTTACGTGCAAATGATGCTCATGTTTTGCTGGCAGAATGAATATGTAGCTGGTTTTATAATAGTTTCAAATTTTCAGTAATGAAATGAATTAAGGTAGGCTACCAAACAAATACATCATTTTTTTATATATATTAATTTTTTTGGCTGCAAATTTGACAGCAACTGGTAGAAACCATACCAAGGCTATGACTTGTATGACCCCTCTACAATTTAACAAAATATGTATGCATTGGTGTAGTTAAATACACTAACATTAGGACCACCTGTAGCATTACAGAGCAATGCATTGCCTACTGTAGTAGTAATTTATAGAAAGTAGTATACAAACACGTTAGATGATCTCCAGCAAGATCAGTATTTTCTTTCATATTATGTATGTTTCTGTCATTGGCTAAATTACCTCTTCTTCTCGTGAACAGCTTCCAGATAGAAAGAAGAGAATGAAGCGGGGAGCACTAATAGTGTTTGAAGGATGTGATCGATCTGGCAAGTCCACACAGTGTAAGCTGTTAATGGAATCTCTGAGGTCAAAAGGAGAAAAGGTGGAAATGATGAGATTTCCTGGTATGTTAAAAGTCGACCACCTTATGCTCAGGGTTGTTATGTGTTCAGTGTGCTAAAGGGTAGGCATAAATCAGGGGGCCTCAAGTGTTTTAGGCCAGGGTCCACTTTTGTAGGGTTTCTTCTTCATAACAGCCAGAAAAATGCTTTGTTTTCTTTATCCAAATTTTAGGCTCATTGAATCTTTTTTGCAGGTCATGGCTCCAGGCGTTCATGATGGATACAGTACAGTAGTTTATTGAATACGAAGTTAGGAAGCCACTTGTTTTCATCAAGGTTTCAACTTTGTAACAAAGACAAAGTCATGGGTAGGATTGGCTTGGTGGTTGAGTGTACTGCCTTTAATTCTATAAGGTCCCTGGATCAAATGATTGTGGAACCACTTGGAATTTTTCTGGGGACTCAAAATTGTTTGTTCAGCATAGTTGTTTGCAGTGATGCTGATGGTGTTTTAATTGGTCATTTACAATTGGTTATCTATTTGTCTGTGTCAGAATGTTGGCTGACGCAGAAAGTTTTCTGGTTCAACAAGTTGTCCACATTGCCGGGTTCATCTGTCAAGCAGTATAGTGTAGAGCAAGGATCCTCCACCTATCCCAGCCTTTGAGAAAGTGGCTTAAGACTGGGGTACACTCATGTCCATCAGATGGGGACATTAAATGGCAGTTGCAGGAACAGGATTTGGAGTGATTGGTACACCTCTGCTCTGAGGACTAAGTCAAAATGATTAGAGAGTCTGGCTGGTGCCCATCCATGATCAGTGTGGTGTTGGGTCTTCACTATTCAATGAACCCAAGTGGCCTCTTGTCCCTGAAACATTAAACTCAAACCAAGTTGATGGTACATGCAGATCAACAACATCCATTTCTCAGCGAGAGAGGTTCTGAATGCAACAGGACAAATAGGGTGTGCTAGTCAGTTCCAATCCTAGATCCAATGGTGGACAGTGTATCCCCAGACTTGAAAGGCATGGATGGATGGGTGGAGGTTCCTTATTTTTTGCCACTGCTTGACAGTAGAACAGAGTATAGACCTGAGATGAACATCACCCTGAATCAGAACAACGTCCTCGGCCAAATAATTCATGCTTTTTTCACATTTTCCTTTGGGAAGAGTACACTGACCTGGATCTAGTGTCAGGGGAGGGGTATCTCCCTATCGTCAAATACACAGCTGGTTACATGCAAAAGGGTGAGCTTTCTTGCAACACTTTGAATTCTTGAAAAATTTTGTAAAAGACAATTCATGACTCTTCAAGTGGGTAGAAATCCATCATGGAGAGGAAGCTTCCCTGGCTGGACTGTAGAAGATAATACCCTGGGTACCAAAACGCCCGCTTTTAAATCACCATGTTGACCTTTCAATTTCACCATTTTTTCACTAGGCTACAGTACAGTACTGTAGGTGTAATAGACTGAGATTGTTTGCATCCTTGCAATTGGCAGTGTTGTTGGTCAGTGTGAGTTTGAATGTTTGGTTTACTTAAAGGTGTAACAGGCCCATTAGATTATGTAGCAAGGTAACCATTTTGATCAAAAAGCTTATTGTACGTAGTTAGGCTTTCTTTTTAATCCCCAGAAGGAAATTAGCATGTACCCCTGTATAGTAGTACAGTAATTTTGTCTGGGGTATGAAGTGGGTGAAGAATTGAAAAGGCCCAGAATATTTGCAGTTATTATGTAACTTCCAGTGATGACATGAAATTGTGTACTTTGATGTTTGAGCAAATACTAGTGATTACAGGGAGTTCATGGTAACCACTAGTCCTAGTAACTGTAAAATTATGGGATTGCCAAGCGATGGGCCACTAATCATGACATGAGCAAAACATAAGTTTACAGACTGGACAGTCAGCTTATGCTCTGGAGGGTGATTATGGCTCACTAGATATTCTAAATTGTTCTCAAGTTGAGTTTTAAATGTTTCCCAAGTAAAGCACTTTAGGCATGGGTATTATACATGTTCAAAATAATGCAATAAGTATGCAACAGGTTTCAGTGCTACAGTCTTCAGTGAAACCATGTAATGGAATTGGTTTGCAATGGTTATGTCACTGTCAGTATTGTGGTTGAAGATGGACCTATGTGTGTAGAGCTTGTCAGTATAGTATGGCAGGCCTTGACAAAACCGCCAGCCATTTGGCCAATGACGAGTAACATTTGCTCTTGGTGAACTTCCATTACATTAGAGGCTAGTGGATTTTTGATGCCTCAAGTTAAATGGCTAGTTGGTTTGGAATTTTTTTAAGCCTGTAGTATGGTAAGATTACCACCACATGTTCTGTTTGTTTGACATCTCAAAGGCAAATCGAGGAAAATTAAGCCACTCTGAATTCAGTTTCACTTCTTCTCTCTTCATCTAGACCGTTCTACTGCTATTGGTAAAGTTATCAGCAGTTACTTAGAAAAGAAATCTGACCTCCAGGACAATGCTATTCATCTGTTATTTTCAGCCAATAGATGGGAATTACAGTAAGTTGCTGTCATCTTTGTTTTGTGTTCAGGACATACATGTGACAAGTCTGTAAATAAATATAGACCAAGCTACATTAGGGTAGGGTACTCAGTACTTGAGTCACAACCTATACAGGATCTAGTTTGGTTAAAGGGGTGGTGTATCTATTTTTATAATAAATCTGCAACATTTTAGACAAAATACAATGTGATGAGAAGAAACAGCACATTCTTGCTACCAGTTGTTGAATTTATCAAGCATTGTGATTCATTCAAAATTTCTCGTGTCTTACAATGTTTAAATAAGTGAATGGCCAAACCACTTGAGTACATGTCTAACCTGTACACAGAGGACATGCCCCATCCATCTAGGCAGGTGTAATTACATGCACCCATGGTGGCAACACAGCACATACTGTAAATTGTTGGTATAGTACTGTATGCCCTGTCTGTAATATAACAAGTGCATGTAATGATGTGATTGAGTCTAGCAGTCTGGAATACTGGGACTGGGATTCCTCATCTTCAAATCTGTAGGAGTCCCCCAAGCTGTCTGCAATTCTAATATATCCGGGCAGGTTTAGCTCAATTCTCACTAATGAGACAGGTGGCTCATGTGTCTCATAAGACAAGGATCAATTAATTGAACAACGTATGCATAAAGTCCCAACTTCATGAAGCTTCTCCTCAAGTATGATAATTTATCAAGTAGTATTTACTTAGTTTTTTTCACTTTTGAGTCTTCAAAAAAGATTAAATTTAAAACTTGTCCAAACTCTGGCTGTGGTATTTCAGCCACATAAGCTTTGTCTATAGATGTCATTAATACCAAGCTAATTAAAAAGAAGTAAAAGCAATGTTTGGGACACAAAAAAAAGAATGCAACTGTGAATATTGGCAAAATAAGGCACAGTTCTGCTTTGTAGGTAAGTTGGCAAACATTTTTGTCAAAGAATAGTTCTGTAGTATGTGGAAGGTCCTAACTGTAGGCCATTCTTTGTGACCTACAGATGGCTGGCCCCCTGAACCAGATTAACTGAAAATGACTCTAGTTGTCAATCCTTGCTATGGCCAGGACTGGAAAACGTTTTTTCCGTGGGTACAGGCTGAAAGCTTCACTGTATACATTGGTAGCATGGAATAAGTAGTAGGCCTCTACTTTAGTTAGATGTAAGCCTGTATTTCCATTCAGTTAGTCTACAGTAGCCTTAATAAGATGTAGTTTTATTACTGTATGTATGTGAGTTATGTGTGTGGTGTAAAATCGGAGCTTTATGAAAATGTGGACCCTTGTGAAGGGGAAACCCCAAGGTAATAGATGACAAAGAAATATTTGACGTATTTGACATGTTTTGGTTAAAAAGTTTGATTTTCAACATTGATTTTAATCTCTTTTCAGACCTAAAATGGTTAAACTGCTTGAGTCTGGTATCTCCGTACTTGTTGATAGGTATTCCTTCTCTGGAGTGGCCTTCTCAGCAGCTAAAAATGTGAGTGGCAGTGTTTTTGTGTGACAAACAAATTGTATACATTTTTTCTGGTTCTTTGGCATAGTTGCTGCACTTATTTCTATGTGTGATAATTATCAAACACACCTAAAAAGGTTATTTTTCATCTAATTACTTAAAATCTGGCCAGATATGAAAATTTAAATTTGACTGAATCCAGTACTTTTAATAATGGCCTACAATAACAAATATATAAATTTTCTTTACTCTGTTTGTTGTGTTCAAATAAATATTTGTGCACATGAGATGTATAACTCTGAAGAATATACAGTTCGTGTTCTTGGAAGTTTACAGAAGTGGTAACTGCCACAGTATGTGGGTTGTCAGTGTGTTCATGGGAAGTGTGGTTAGGGACTGAGGTTAGTATTTAGAACATGAGGTTTTTTCAGTACATGTACACTTTACCCTTTGTATGGTTCATTGCAGTATTAGAATTGTCAGCCTTCATTTTGCTTAAACTATTATTGCTTTTTAGATTTACGTTGTCCTTAAATAGTACCTTTTCAATGACCCCTTCTCCTAACTGCATTTTCCCAAAAAGTATTTGACAACCCCCCCCCCCCTCCGTACAATTTCCACACAAAATGGATTTCACAAATGACTGCTGGTACATGGCTGTTTTCTAATTGTCTCTCATCAAAATAATACTGCATGCTTCTTAGGTTTAAATACCTCTTGTGAACAGTGTCATGGAGGAATTAAATGTGCATTTATCTTGTAGAATATGAACAGGTATGAATTCATTTACAGTGCCACTACTGTACATCATTCTTTCCACCACCTGCTTATTCCATTCTTCTGGTAAATTACGATACATCATTACTGTTAATGATAAATAATATCTGTGCCCTAGTATTATTACTGTGTTCAATCAGGCATCTCTTGCAACTTACTTCATTACAGTCCCTTACAACAGGAACTGTAATATTATCTCTAAGTTAAACCCAGTATGCCCCCAACTGCAGTGGCCAAGTGGTTAGAGCATGCGACTTGCAGCCGGAAGGTCTAGGGTTCAAATCCTGGCCGGGTCATATCAAAGACTTTAAAAATGGAACCTACTACCTTTGTGCTTGGTGCTCAGCATAAGCAATGGAGTAGGGCAAACAAGCCAGTGGCCACAACTGGAAAAAAGGCCGTGGTCGTCTCGACTTGAACCAATTGGTTGGAAACTGGGACGTTAAACCTTATCTAACTAACTAACCCAACCTGAGAACCTTTAGTAATTTCTATCAAAAATCAGCCTACATTATGTCAGTTTTGGAGTCTGATTGTAAAAATGCTGAGGAAAATGATCATGAGCAATTCTCCTTTTCAAATATACCGTCTGATAAACACCAAAGGTACAAATTTCTTAGTGCTAGTGTTGAAAATGAGTTCAGCTAGGTGAGGAAATTTTAGTGTACAAACTCAGTACAGTTGTACTGTACGTCACATATTATGGGGTGCGCTGCTTTTTTTAATTTAATTATTTAGTTTGTATGAATTATGATAAGAAAAATCTTAGTAAGTAACTTTTTGAAGACCACCACACTAAGAACTTCACAAAATATTTTTGAAAAATAATGTTGTTTTCTCCTTCATAAAATAATGAAATTTAGACAAAAATTGTGACATATGGGACATCCACTGTTGGAATCCCCCTAATCAGCATAATTAATGATGTGAAAGAAGTGAATTATTTTCTAACATTTTTGGAAGGGTGAGTGTGCTATTTCTCAAATAATATTCACTTACATAGGGCATGTAGTTGGCTTGTGGACCAAATTTTAAGTTTCCTGTACATCAGGTCCATTTTAATAATCATGCAAATTAGCATGCCATTTATTAAGTGTAGTATTTTTTAAAAAAAAAAAATATCAAAAATGGAAACTTGGTCCTTAAGCTTTAGAGTGATGCTAAATATGGCTATATTCCAATGAACTTTAAAGAATGACTTAAGGGATAGAATAACTTTGAACTGTCCTGGGCTGGAGGTGTGTAAAGTTCAAGTAACCTTTATCAGTGGGGGTAACAGGATTTTGAAAGTGAGTTGAGTTGGGGGCAAATGGAATTGTTGGGGGACAGCTGCATACTTGTGTTATATTTGCTCATGACTGAAGGGTTCGAGATCTGCTCCCCTCCATTTTGCCTCCACCATGAACTCAGTTACACAAACTATGTATTGATTTGTATGTCTTAAATTATCAGATAACCTTGAATTTTCACCAGTTAAACAAATGACAGAAAAGAATGCCAAAACTGGCAGTCCATTGTGTAGCAAGATTTACTGTACAGTGCAGTTTTGGTTTCTCAGAGGGTAATTTATGAAACTACTTGCCCTTAACATTTTAAACATTGAAATTATTAGTACTTTGACTTGATGAAGAGCCACCAAGAGGCCTGGTCACTACAGTACCTATATCATTTAGAAACATGTTGGTACTGTAAGCTCAGAAATTCACCAACATTAACTTAAATGGAATTTAAAGTATAGTGCATTTGCTTAACTGGAAGCATTTTTTGAAAACTAATTTTTGAAAATGCTTCAAGTCAGGGCTTTTGCCAGGATGGTGAGCTCAGGGAGTACAAATCAGTTAATATACTGGTGAAATGTTTGTATTGAGAAATACTAAGTATGTGAGGCATGCCAGAATTCAAGAGAGTGTGTACTTCAGGGTTATAGCCAGAAAAAACATTCAAATCTGGCAATAAATAGGTTGAATGCCTTAAATATTACTCTTATCACCACAGGGAATTTAATTTCTAAAGGTTAAGTGTGAACCTTGTGTAATTTAGCTTCCAGTGGTGATTAGGGAATGTTGAAGGCATTCAACTTGTTGCCAGATTTGAATGTTTTCCTGACCAGAATCCTGAAGTTCAGTTTTTGTTCGAGACCTATTGATGGTATGATATGGCACTTGAAATAAGTGATAAAATGCCTCATGTACTTAAACTAGTTGTACCTTTCATATCATTTTCTTTAGGGTATTGACTTAAGATGGTGCAAGGAGCCTGAGGTAGGACTACCCAAACCAGACCTAGTTTTATATTTAGACATACCAAGCTCAGTAGCTGCAACACGAGGGCAGTATGGTGAAGAAAGATACGAGAAACAAGAGTTCCAGCTGAAGGTAGCCAAGGTTTACGAAGAACTTAAAGAAAGCAATTGGAAGGTAAATAGTTATACAGTTTGATAAATATTAAGGCACCATAGTTAGTCGTACAGATTTGTGTGTTGAATCATAAAAGCCACCAGAGACTGGTACAGTGTTGAAAGAGGAGGAGGAAAGGGAAGTCATGCATGCAGTAAAGTCCTTGTAATGTAGAAGAAAGTCATATACATGTGCAATATCCAGGCCTCTGAAGACCTTACAGTCATAACTGGGACAATGAAATTTACAACATTTTCATCAACAGTAATAGGGAAACAAGTGCGGGTGGCAGTGGGGGTAGGGGGTGGGTCATTCGAGCTACTCCCTGAGTCTGCCTCGGATGCTGTACTTGCTCCCATTTGGTAAGAAATAGTAAGGTCATAGCACCACTAAGTTTCATACTTCTCATCAGTGAACCCATAAAATCCAGTAAAAACAGTTATTGGAATTATTGGCCCATATTTGCCAAAAATAAACCATTAATACCCCATAAAATAGTAACCCATAAAAACCCATATTAGGAAGGTTGACTGGTGGTACCGAAATTTCTCTCCAAAGTTGTTCATAAGCCAACATTTGTTGTAAGGCAAGTCTCACAGATTCTTTTTTTTTTTTTTGAGTCTCAGAAAATTTTTACATACTAGGCTTGAAAGTGGTCCATCACAGATGTAAAGGAGGTTTTATATAATGCACTTGATAAATGTACAGGCATTTTCCAGGTGATTATCTTAGGTAAAACATAGGAATGTCACACATTAGCTGTCTAACTACAAAAATTAATGATGGAAAAGTGATCAACAGTATGTGGTTAGGCCGAGTGATTTAAAGGAGTGTAGTGCTCCTTGAAGCATGGGGTCAAGGGAACCAATTTTTTGCTTTGATGGAAGGCCAGTGGCAAAGCTCCTAGGTTTGGTGTATTTGCCAGGGTTTCCCCTGGGTTTAAGAGAGTGTGAGGTGGTATTAGTCCATGGGGGTAATATGGTGCCAGCTTTGGTACCAACAGTGAGACAGAACTATCAATACTTCTATAACTAGTACAGTACAGGCGACAATTATAGCAAATTTCTGTGAGGTGGTGGCCAAAAACTGTAAGGTGGCCGCCTCACTAAAAGATTGCCGGGAGAAACCCTGATTGTAAGTTTGGACCCTAGAATGAACTGCCCTTGAACGCTGTAAAGTGCATCCAAAAGGCAGCAAAAATTGGAATTTTGAAAGTTGGGTGTTAGATATTTAAGTCATATATCAGATGGCCATCTCTTTGTGGTGTACTTGTACAGCATATTCATTGAGCCAGCCTTGACCTGCATTCAAAAGTGTAACCCTTGGTTTGACTCTTTATAACAAGCGCAACAATGTTGCCGAAGCTCAGCTTTTCCTGTTGATCTAAAAGTCTGCAGTCAATTTTTTGGATGGGTCCAGGGTTCTAGCCAGCCCATTTTAACCGGGCGGTGCGCCTGGTTTGAATTTGATTTCGCTTCTCAGCGCCCGGTTTGAAAGTTGTGCGCCCCGTTTAAAATTGTAGGCATATGGATTAAGCACTACTAAAACTGTAAATAAAACGCGTACTTTCAGTTAAACCAACACAGCCATGAGCCCTGATATATTTACTTTTTTTTAGCTCATCATCCTGCCCCGATTGCAACTGTCGCAGATTCTCTTACTTTCCGACCTCCACATCGCAAAATTTTCACACCGTATACTTGTAGTGAAGAGCGGCTGGTATACATAGACTCACTGCATTTGCTCTGCACGTGTTCAATAGGCCTATAGAAAGTGTTTCCACGGGTAACAAGTGTACGAGAGTATGGTTTAAGCCAGTTCCAAATTTACTTTCCGGTTCCGAAAAAAATGATTCATGCGAAAAAATCATCCTGCATTTGTCATTTCCCTAGAAGATTGAGCCACTTGCTTGTTTGCTTGTTTTTTGTTTTTTTTCATTGAAAAAAGAAGCGCAATGAAAGATATTAAAATTATCACAGATATAACCATTTCAGAGTTTTTTCTGAAGTCTTTGTTGTGAGGTCGCTTTTTCTACAGAACTGATCTTCGCCAAATCAACTGCTATTGTGCACAGCTCACATACGTAATGAACAGTGCGCAGTATATCAACTGACCTTTATAGGGCCCACTCCCCAAATGTGAAACATACGTCTTATGTGTGAAAAGCATGACAAGGTCATCATTACTTAGTAGCTTGTTTACAAGATTCTGGTCGGCCGTTGGCTCGTGAAAGCTAAACAGAAAAATCCCACGTGTAATAAGCAACGCAAATCAACGTTCCTCAAACTTTGCATCAGTTAATTTAGCGTTCAAAACTTTTGATAAAAAATCGGAAGTTTTTTCTAAAGCCCCTGAAAACATCTATTCACGTGTTTATGAAATCACATTCCCAATATACCGACTCCGTCCTTGCGAGTGTGTAGTAAATGACAGTCACTGCAGGATATATGCCTCCGTTGTACAAAAAAAGTTGACAGCCTAACAAGAGTTGCAATAGCCTAAATTAGGCCTAGCCTATACCTCATTTCGTTAATACCTCGAGTATACCAAAAAGAAAAAACACCTCAATGAATGGTTAAGTGTGTCACCATTATGCAAATCAACACTTTGCCGTGTGTGAAGTACTAAGATAAGCCTGTAAACACTGTAAATATTCATGAAAAGTTACGGACCGAACAATGCGCTATTGCATCATAGTTTGCACCAAAATAGCGCTCGTGCGAAGTTTTTGACACTGAGATTGAAAGGTGCCCGGATGTTAACACGAAGCTATAGCTACGTACAAACGTACGAATATGGGTGAGCTTGCTGTGGAGCATTATACTAGTTACTGCCGCAGAAGGCAGAACGGATGACATAGCTAGGGATTTTCATGTCATATTAATGTTTTGAGTGTATACTCCGTGCAGGCAAAGCATTATTGGCTCTGCATGCAGAGAAAGGCTGTTCTACGGTATGCTTGGTAGAATGTACTAGAAAGTTCCACGGCATATAGTAGGCTACACTGTGTGGCACACGAGGATTAAAGATAGCAATTTTCAATATGATACGATTTTACTCAATGTCTAGCTGATCCACCTGAAGGTGCGTCAGCAGGCTCGAAAGCAGGAACATTTGAGTCTCAGATTGTAAGGGTTAAGGGGAATATGAAATCCCATCAGGGTAAAACCATCCAGAAAACTGAAAGTTCTGATTGTCGATGTCTGAACAGCTGCGAGTTTAGCTTGCTTTTAGCATCAGAAAAGGTCCCAAATTCCAATCTGAGAAAGTTATAGACCTTATGAAGTACTCATTTTTGGTTTCGATGATAAGAGAAACCTATGCAGTCATGATGTCGTGTGTATGTATGTGTGTATGTGCGTGTGTGTGTGTGTGTGTGTTTGTGACACTTTGCTCGTTAACACGATATCTCAAGAAGGGAAACTCTGACAGTTTTCAAACTTGGTACATAGATGCCCCATATTGAGAGGAAGAACCCTATTGTTTTTGGTGGGGGTCAAAGGTCACCTGGGGTCACCGGGGGTCAAAATCTGAAAACTTTGTTAACACAATATCTCGAGGTAGGAAGCTTGGATGAATTTCATACGTTGTATGTAGATGCGTTATGGTAAGAGGAAGAACCCTATCATTTTTGGTGGAGGTGAAAGGTCGTCTGGGGTCACCGGGGGTCAGACCCTGAAAACTTCGTTAACACGATATCTCAAGAAGGGAAGCTCTGACAGTTCTCAAACTTGGTACACAGATGCCCCATATTGAGAGGAAGAACCCTATTGTTTTTGGTGGGGATCAAAGCTCACCTGGGGTCACCGGGGGTCAAAATCTGAAAACTTTGTTAACACAATATCTCGAGGTAGGAAGCTTGGATGAATTTCATATTTTGTATGTAGATGCGTTATGGTAAGAGGAAGAACCCTATCATTTTTGGTGGAGGTGAAAGGTCATCTGGGGTCACCGGGGGTCAGACCCTGAAAACTTTGTTAACACGATATCTCAAGAAGGGAAACTCTGACAGTTCTCAAACTTGGTACATAGATGCCCATATTGAGCAGAAGAACCCTATTGTTTTGGTGGAGGTCAACGGTCACCTGGGGTCACCGGGGGTCAAACTCTGAAAACCTTGTTAACACAATATCTCGAGGTAGGAAGCTTGGATGAATTTCGTACTTTGTATGTAGATGCGTTATGGTAAGAGAAAGAACCCTATCATTTTTGGTGGAGGTGAAAGGTCATCTGGGGTCACCAGGGGTCAGACCCTGAAAACCTTGTAAACACGATATCTCAAGAAGGGAAGCTCTGACAGTTCTCAAACTTAGTGCATAGATGCCCCATATTGAGAGGAAGAACCCTATTGTTTTTGGTGGGGGTCAAAGCTCACCTGGGGTCACCGGGGTCAACCTCTGAAAACCTTGTTAACACAATATCTCGAGGTAGGAAGCTTGGATGAATTTCATACTTTGTATGTAGATGCGTTATGGTAAGAGAAAGAACCCTATCATTTTTGGTGGAGGTGAAAGGTCATCTGGGGTCACCGGGGGTCAGACCCTGAAAACCTTGTAAACACAATGCCTCGATGTAGAAAGCTTGGATAAATTTTATACTTTGTATGTAGATGCCTTATAGTAAGAGGAACAATCTTATAATTTTTGGTGGGGTTCAAGGTCATCTGTGGTCACTGGGGGTCAAACCCTCAAAACCTTGTTAACACAATATCTCAATGTAGGAAGCTTGGATAAATTTGATACTTTGTATGTAGATGCATTATGGTGAGAGGAAGAATCTCATCATTTTTGGTGGAGGTCAAAGGTCATTTGGGGTCACTGGGGGTTAAGCTCTGAAAATCTTGTTAACACGGTATCTCCATGTACGAAGCTTGGATAGATTTCTTACATGGTAAATTGATGTGTTATAGTGAGAAGATGTAACCCACTGTTTTTGGTGGAGTTCAAAGGTCATCTAGGGTGGCTGAGGGTCAAACACTGAAAACCTTGTTAACACAATATCTCAAGGGAGAAAGCTTGGATAGATTTTATACGTAGTATGTGGATGCATTGTGGTGAGAATATGAATGCAATCATTTTTTGTGGAGGTCAAAGGTCATCTTGGGTCAACGTGGGCCAAACACTGAAAAGCTTGTTAACACGTATCTCCAGGTTGGAAGCTTGGATAGATTTCATACTTACAGTACTATGTGGATGTGTAATGTTTAAAAGATGGACCTTGTTGTTTTTGGTGGAGGTCAAAGGTCGTCTGGGGTCACCAGAGGTAAAAAAGCAAAATTTCCCAAGAATTCCCAAGAGTTTTATAGGTTCAGCAGAGGTCAAAGAGCAAAATTTTCCAAGATTTCCTAAGATCGTCATCTGGGGTCACCAGAGGTCAAACTGCAAATTTCCCAAGAATTCCCAAAATTAAATAGGAACACAAAACTGTATTTTTCCAACATGTTAAGATACTGTAGCATTTGACCATTGACTGAAAGATATGGGACATCATGGCATTATTTGGAATAGAACATATATCATCGAAACCTCAATGCATTTTTGCATTCTGGTTTCTCTATCGGTTATTTTCCGTCACGTTTCTTTTATTAGTAATTTTCGATTTGAAACGCAATGACAAGATTTCCTTGCGAAAATTTGAGTCTCCTTGAATTGATTGCTACCTCGAGCTCCTCCTTTTTGGTACAACATTTTTCAAAGAAAAGTCAAATACCGGTGTCTGTAAAAGTTTACGAGTGTTCCTGGGCTTATCTGTATAAATTTGGTTCAGTTTTGAACTTTGGGTGAGTGTCGATTTATACGAAAATCGATCAACTGACAATGTCTTGTCTACAATAAAAGAAGATTCACGCCAAAACACGACACATTTTTCCGAGCTTTCCCGCCAGAATATGGCATCGTTAGACTAGGAAAGCCCCGCCTATCGTAGTACAGTAACAATGAGTTACGTACGGTCATTCGAAATAAAGTTTGTAAGTAAAAACAGTGTTCGCAAAATGGTGTGAATTTGAAGGGGTTTGACTACTTCTAAAAATGTAAAATCGCAGAGCTTCCGGGGGCTTTGCCCCCTGGACCCCCACAAGGGGCCCCAAGGCGAGCCCCTTGACCCCACGCCGAATGGGCGATCGCTACGCGGTCGCATCGATGCCTTCGGCATCGGTGTAGATAGTCACTTTTAATTACCGCCCGGTTTGGCAAAAAAGCTGGCTAGAACCCTGGGGTCTGTAACTCGTGTTGATCATACGTATGTTAGAAAACAAAGAGATAAATATAAATGCAATGAAATATGTATTGAACTCCTGAAGTCTCTGAAAGACTAAATCTGGTACACAAAGTTAACTTTATATACTGCACAGATGTTAGTATGCAAATAATGAATGTTTATGAGTGTGCTGCTTTGTAGACCTCATTTGTTTTCCATAATTAGACCCAGATAGTAACTTTCGATAAAGATATTTTACAAATGGTTAAAGGTCTTAAAAGCGATATTTTGCCCCAGAGATATTCCTTGAACTTGTCCAGGGACAGAAGTTCAAATGAGTGTTGCCACTATGATTTGGAAAAACCAAAACTGCTCAATTGCTCAATATAAAGGGATAATTTCTAAATTAAATTCTTTACGCGCCTCGAATTCTGAGTACTCTTTTGTCCCGTTTTCCCCTACAAAATTATTTTACTGCATAACATTTTTATGATTGGGATCTACCAGGTATATAAATCGTCGATCGCTTGTAGGACCCATGAATGTGTCGCAACAGGCCAGAGGGTAACTACAGTTCGTAGACAGCGTTGGGAAAATATGCACGCTTATACTAAGTCTAAGGCTATTGAAATATCATCCCCCATGGCTTGCCCTTAACAACTTGGTGGGGCTTTCAGCAACGGAGAACAAGACTGGGGCGGTTCCTGCAGTGTCAACGCCCATGTGACTGCACCAGGCTTGTAGCCTGACAAGGTACTGAATGGGGGCCAAATGGCTTCCAGGGGCTAAAAAATTTTTAAGGGGGCCAAATGTATACAAATGCCATTAAGCCAATGGCAACTTGAAAACTTGCTAGGGGGCGAACAAATTTCAAAGAGGGATTCGCCCCCTTGGCCCGCGTGACTAGAAGCCTGAGCTGCACAATTCCTGCAGGCTCCGAGACTGACTTATGGCACACGCCTTCAAAAAGCACGTTTTCCTTTTCAAACCAAAAATTGTTTTTGGAATGTTAGCACAACCGTTAAGCTTAAACCATATGAAGCTTTGTATTTTCAATCAACGCGCTATGTTCTTTGTTTAAAAGAAAGGGGTGGGTTCCTCTTTCCTCGTACGACATTTCCTAGACAACATTCACCCTAGTAACTTGAAATAGTGTACCCCGAACCGGTATCCCAATTCACGAGTAGCTTCTTTCCTTCATGCGACAATATAAACTAATTTGCTAATAAGGAGGATAAGTCATTTATTTACCTTTCATACTAAATATTTTTTGTCCAGAAATGTTAAGAAGAATGTTTGTAAAGGAGATACAAGAAAATTTGAAAGATTAAGGTAATGTTTACAAATAACTTGCAACTTGAGGCGACTGGATATATTCTCTTTAAACTTTAAGCCAAACTCCTAAAACCATTCAGACATCAGGCTTAGTTGAATACTTGTTTCTGCCGCCTTGTTTATACAACTAGCCTATGTTTCGCACAAGGCCACATATTCGCCAGAACTTGCATAACTTTCAAACGTCCGGTATTTCTTTTTGAGTAGGCCTAACCATGATTCAACCAATTTAGCTAGTCTATTATTAAAACGCCTGAATGAGATCAGCACCACATGTTCATGACGTAATGCCTCCATAGTAGGCTGTACGGTATATTCCTTATTCATGTCATATCCCTGGTTTGGAAAGCAAAGAGCTGAGCAAACATAGTCTGACATAGTGGGGTAGCCCACGTACGGTATTCAAAAGTCGATACACTGCACTTTGCGTAAACACTTCCACACGATTAAGCACGAGACGTCCTGTAAATTTATATATGTTCAGTATACATTTGTACTTCGTTTCATTGCACAGTCTCTCTAATGATACCAGCTGGGATTCTAGATGTATTCCCGAACATGGGGACTTCGCCAGAATTTGTTTCAAAGAGTAATGTTTTCATGCCTTTAATGATTGCAGAAACGAAAAAAAATTTAACTTTTGTTCAGCACAAATTGAACTACCTATATGAAACATATTATCAAGATTGGTGCAAAACTGAAAAACAAGTAGGGAATTTTACGTTTTCAAACAAAGCCCCTTCCCGAGGTCAAATAGCGGCCAAATTAATCGAAAAGAGTCGCAGCATGCAGATACTACTTTTGCTAACATCTCTACTGAATTTCAGCCAAATCTAACGAAAAACAGCGAAATGTCAGGCACTTAAACGCAAATGTTATGGTGACAGACGTTTGCCGTGACGTAGAAGTTTTGCCGTGCACGACAGCAATAGCTCAGCTGAAAGCTTTCAGCTGAGCTAAAAATGCAAAAATTGAGCTGTAAATTGCTTATTTGTGTATACATACTAGACTACTATTGCACTATGTAGGAGAAAAAAACCATGAATCCCAAAGATTTAAGGTTGCACCGTTTGGGAATTGGGGAATCTTCAGGGTCCAGAGGACCCCAAATTTTATCTCAGTACATAACATGTATTGAGATATTGTCACACTAGCCGGTCACCAGCTGTAGCCAAAATGCTTCATAACATTGTCATTTTGTGGCTGTTTATGACCCTATTTGGAGAGCAAGTACTTTTGATGTAGAGGAAAAAGATGTGGTGGGTAACATTTGTACTTGTTGACTTTGTTGGGATATTTTGGCTGATTAGTGGGCAAAAACTACTGAAAATGAAAACAGAACAATGGTAGCCCATTGTTTGTACTCCCATTTCCCATGATCCCTTGTGTGCATTGAGTCTCCTATTGAAGCTGGCAGAAATCAAGAGGTCACTGAGTTCTTTGTATACATCACTCACATAGGAAACAAATCGTCTAGAAGGCTGTACAGTGTACAGATAAGGCTACACAGCCCTCGTGCATGGTTGATTTTAAAATACTGTAATTCACAGGTGATCTGGACACATAACCCTCTACCTGTACATGCTTAGTGAAGAGTGAAATGGCAAGTATCAGTGGCACACTTTCTCATGTTGACCATAACATTGTAGCAGTGCAGGGAGATTGAGGAGATGTTGTGATCGTGCAAAAAGGATTATCTTTTGTAGCCAAAATGTTGACCTGACCATGCACCAGGATAAAGCCTTAGCCAGAGAGGAGTTCTAATAATTATTGCTTGTGTGACTGTAACTAATGGCAACTGAACTGTCTGGTGCTGCCTGTGGCTAATTTCATTTCATGGTGTCTTTTGGACAATTTTCTTCCCTTCTTCATGTACTGCCAAAATGTTGACCTGGCCACGCACCAGGATAAAGCCTTAGCCAGAGATGAGTTCTAATAATTATTGCTTGTGTGACTGTAACTAATGGCAACTGAACTGTCTGGTGCTGCCTGTGGCTAATTTCATTTCATGGTATCTTTTGGACAATTTTCTTCCCTACTTCATGTACTGCTTACACTTATCTGATGACCCTTTTGTTTCTGACTTGGGAATCATGAGTTTACCTACTGTACTGTAGCTCCTCCCCAAACTCTAAAAATGTATGTAGCTTACATATATTTTGCAATGCAGTTTTGGGATCAGTGAAACTCTCCTCCTCTTGATGTTTTGGTCACACTGATAACATGATCTGGCTCCTTCTTTGTTTTACAAATGACAAAGCCATAATGAAAAACTTGTGTGATACAAACTGAATGTATTTAAAAAACTTATTCTAAATCAGTTGCTTGGGGTATAATTTGGCTATAAGTATGATACTTTGTACATAAATTATTGATGTTTGATGGTAGTATTGAGATACTGCAGCATAGCTGCTCTAGTTGATTCCTTGCTGAAGGCAGGCAAGGAATCTATGCAAAGGTGATGTCAGCGTATGTATGTGTGTGACAACAATCGCATTAGCGCTCTAATTTTTGAAGGGAAAGGGCAAGACACTTCAAAGTTGGTTTGTGGGTAAGCATATAAATATCTCATCTGGGATTGGTTTTGGTGTGGTTCGAAGGTCATCTGAGGTCATCAGCACATGAAATATGGACAAACCATGTTTGCAGTATCTCATTGGCTATATGTTACCTGAACTTCAGATATGGTGGGTAGAGTAGTACCTCTTGAGTTATGGAAATTTCCACATAATTCAAACTTGGTTGGAAATTACTGCTTTAAAGTTAACTGATGTTTTCATTATTTCTTGGAGGTCACATGGGGTCAGGAGTGGTCATAGGGAGAAAAGTTTGGTGAAGTCATGAAAAATTGGTTGATAGTTACTGTTTTAATGTTTAGTAATATTTTTATTTTTCCTAGAGGTCACATGGGGTCGTGTGTGGCCAGAGAGTGAAAAGCTTGATAACACTAATTTTTTACATTGAATATATGAGATACTCTGCAGCTGGGGTTGTTTGTTTTGTGGGTGAATGATGACTTGCACATAGTAGGTTACAGGTGTTATGTTTAATTCAAACGCTATATATTTTCTGCCTTTCACTCATCTTTATGATTTTATTGCTTTTAATGTAATTATTTTGAACAGATCCATTTGCTTGTGCCTCCCACTTGGTTGAGAACTGGAGAACTTGCTATTGATACAACATATTCCACTAAGTTAAGAACCAGAGGTAATAACGATTCCCCTCTGTATGCCCACTGAGGATAAAACTGTCACAACTCACAAAGACAGATCACCTTTGTAGACTGATACTGCTGGCCTGTGACACCTAACTTGTTGGTGGTGTAGCTGTCAGAGTCAAAACCATCTTGACATATGATTGCCTCCTATGACCATGCAAGAGAAAAAGTTTTGACAATTTGCCCAGTGCAGTGTTCATGGCCCTAAAGTGTTTAGATGAATGCCTAGCTTGTGGAAGGAGGATGTGGATGCAACTGTAGCAATTGAAAATATTAATCAGGAAATCTCTTGCTTTGTGTGAATCCCTGCTGCCAGTATGCCAGCACCTGTTACCTGGACCCATCTTTTCAGGGTGAGCTGTGTACTAATTGCTAATGATGGTAATAGTTCTTTAGGGAATACAGTACATGTTCCATTTCCCTGACACCTAACCTCCTAAAATCATAGTGCTGTCAATCAATCATATCTTTGACAGTGGGGCTTTTTTACTCTCCTGAAAGCATTATATCAAACCTCAATATATTTTGGCATTCTGGTTTTTGTGAAGGATAAGAGTGGCACACTTAAGGTGATGTGTAAGTTCAGTGTATAAAGATCTCAGTTGGGATTGCTTTTAACAGAGGTCAAAGGTCATTTGAGGTCACCAGCTGTCAAAATATAACATCTTTTGTGACCACTTTATGTCAATAAGGGATACATAAAGAAACTTTGTCATACCTTTACTTCTATTGATAACACAAGCCTACCACGATGTCCTTATTGATTGCAAGAAAGATTTTAACTTAATGCTCTCATACTGTACCTACTCCATTTCTCAACTTGGCAAGGAATCTTTACGCCTCTTGGCATTCTTGTTAGCTCAGGCTGAGGAACATTTAACTAAGGTGATGATGGGAAAGCATGCTAGGGTTATGTTATTTTTGCAAATACTTTGTAACCAGGGATGTAGCTGCAGTGGGCGGTGCTGGGCGGTGACAGCCAGCACTCGATATTCCCACCCGGCACTCCAGGCAAACACACGCCCCCCCAGCACTCCAGGCAAACACACGTCCCCCTGCCCACCACAAATCTGCCTACCGAGACCTAAGACTAGCCCTAAATTTACCCCCTAAAATAAAATGTGGGAAAAATGAAAAATTAATGGCTGAAAAATGGGGTAGATGCCATGGGGTGGTGTGAGGTGCTTTCCCCAGATCAGACAATTACCCGGCACTCAAATTTTGCCAGCTACATCCATGTTTGTAACAAACCTTTTGAATTGAAAAGCTGTATTCACTTTATTCGTCCAACAAATTTTGTGCATGAAAAAAGAAGGGTTTACTCATTGCAATGGTGTTAAGCTACGACACAATATACACTATGAATGGTTTACATTTTAGATACAGGCTAACAGGTAGTAGAACCATACTGAAATTTTACAGTTTTAAAAGCTTCCTCAAAACGTAGAAAGGGAATAATACACTTAAACTTATGCAAAGAGGCCCTCTTGGCATAGACATTGTACTTTTATGAAGTATTTGCATAATTTAATCTTTAATTTATAATGTAAAATCATAATTCTTTTCTTTCTTCTCAGGTACTAGATGCCAGCCAGAGTGTAGAAGAACTACAGACAGAAATTTATTCATTAGTTTCAAAAATGATTGATAGTGATATTCGTGAAGACCAACCTATAGAGAAACTTTGGGTTGATAAAGATGACAAAAACTAGTGATATTGTAAAAACATCTCACATGTGCTCATAATATAGAACCATTTATATTCTCATGTTGCAGAAGAATCCTGAGATCTCTCCAACATTTGTCCATAAATACTGCCACCATTTTTCTGGGTTAACTGTGAACAGTGCTATCATTTTGAAGTCCTATACTCCAGGACTTAATGGGGGATCACACTGGACGCTGCGCTGCACCATGCTTGGAAAAAGTTATATGTAAGGAATTACTCACAGGTGGCCACACTGACGCTGCCACGCAAAGGTGTGATCGCCCCTTTTGTATCCATTGTGTTTAACTGTTTTCCAAGTAGGGTGCGGTGCAGCTCTGGGCAGGGTGCCATGTGATCCCCCCTTTACTTTTTTTAAAGTACAATTGTCCTGCCCTGTAGCTAGTCAGGTGCTTACTCACCAAGGGGATTATTCAAGATGGAATCTCAACAACTTAATCTGCTACTTATAATATCTCTATAAAATCATATTTTGTTTCGTATGTGTGGCTGTTCCATAAAGCCACTTAAAATCCAGAGGATCTTAAAAGATTGTATGAGTAGACAGTTGGCTCTTGTGCTTTAAGGATATTACAGGCTTGTTATATACACCTACAGCCATTTTAAAAAACACAGTATGTACAATAGCTACTTATGCAGCATTACAAAACTGGTAGTAATCTTAGGTCAAGAGTATTATTGAAAGTTAATTTGAAATTTGCTCATAGGTGATATATAAAAGAGACACTAAAAATCATCTTCAAAAATTCCCTTCCTTCTCTGCAGTCATTCTTGAAATTAAAAATTTCATGAAGTGTATGATTTCATATCATGTAAACATTTAAATCATTGGAAGAGCACGATTGTTGGATCCCTTGTGACAGTTTTTGAGGGTTCAAAGGTGAATACATTCACATGGCAGTTTTGCATTATATGATGGAAAATGAAGCCTGACTTAAAACAAAAAGATCCATCAAAAAACAGACAAACAAATAAACAAAAACAAACAAGCAAACAAATATTATATCCTGTGATTTTGATATTCAAATTTCAAACACATGAGGCAATTTTACAATTATATAAAAGATATGATTTTGTTATGTTGATTTTTTTATGGTATTAAGTTTCATTTATCAGTATCTTAGTTGGTATATTAGTTTTCAATTATATGTGGGCCAAATGTTAATGTGACTTTTTCTGTTTTGTCAGTTTTTTTTTATTTTTATTGAAATTAATTAGGAATTGAAACTGCAAACATTTATATGAAAAGAAACTCTCAATGCTAACCATAATAAAATGATTTAAGGTTATTCAATTTATCGATCACAATAAAGGGATTTATTATAGATAGTTTGAGTAATTGAAGTAGCTAGCTGGGATAATCAAGAGAATACATGCCCACATTGTTGAATATCTGTGATATTGTAACAGACTTGATCCAAGTCTTCCATTTTGCAAATGATCCACCTTTGCCCCACCTTTTCTTAAGAACCAGAAGGCAAAAATGCATTGAGTTTTCGATGATTCCAAACGATGCCATCCCATTTCTTTCAGTGACGGGTAAACGTCTTAATTGTAGATAGCTAATTAATTAATGTTAAAGCCAGTGCCATTTTTGATTAGTCATTGTTTTTTTGCTGTATTTATTTTGTTTAATTTCAAAGTAAGGGGATTACTCATCACCCCGATGCTATTTTTGTCACTTATGAATTATTTAAGAGTCCTCGAAGTGCCTTGCAGCAATGTTATTGATAACACTAGTATATTTATTGCACTGTTTCATTGTGTGGTTCAGGGCTGGAGAAAGTGTTTATTTCCCAGGAAGGTAGTGGAATTTTCCACAATTTTTCCTGTATATGCATGTACAAAAAAAGGAAATTTTCTCTCCAATTGTCAGAATTTCCCTTCAAATGCCCAGATTTCCAGGGAAGGAGCCTCCCAGCTTCCAAACTTTTTCCACCCATGGTGTGGTTGTTAGTTTAGTGCACCCTCCTAGGCCTAGGTCATATCAAGTTTGATTGTGTGAGGGAAGTTATGTTAGGTATTAAATACTGAGTTTTGTGGCTATTAGTCATGACACTGCAAATAACCTGCCATCCTGGCTGCTGGAAAAATACTTAGTATGAGAAAATTTAACCAGTGGTGCTGCAAAGGTAGCACGGTTAGTGTAGTCCCCAGGGGCTTGAAAAAGTTAAGGAATGACAAGATTGTGATGAAATGTGTAAGGTGCTTTGATGTTTATCAAACAGCACTATACAAGCAGACAATATTATTATTAGTGTACAATGCTATTGTGTCCAGTCCAATAGCATTTATGCTGAAGGATAAAAATGTGAGTGAATTAGGTAACAGTGAGGCTTCAGATCAATATTTGTCTGTGTACCAGCACTTTGTCAGAAGGAGTAGAGACATTTTATGAGACCTTGGTTATGCACCATGTATGTTCATGCCACCAGGTAATAGTCACAAATTGAGATCTTGCATGTGTCATGTATAGTAGCATACACTTTTGTACATGTGTGCAGGATTGATGTACATACACTGTCACTATGGCTTTACTTTAATTAAATCAATGGTTACTGCACATGTGTGTACAACTGTGTTTCATGCGTTACTCCAACATGGCGACATTTGAAACATTTGACATAGGTAACATGTATGCACACAGCAGAGGCTCCAGACATGTGCAACTTGTATATATATTAAACAGTGTTTGCTTGGCTTTCTACTTTTGGTCACTGTAGTGTCCCTTCAGAGATTAAAACCTTGTTGCGCTATCAAGTTATAGGGATTTCCAAAAGGCTTCTGTTCATGGTATCAAAAGTATCGAGACCTCAAAGCGTGGTTTTAAAGAATATTTATTGCAATGTTTCTTTGTACGGACATTTGTTTTGATGCTGGAAAGTGGTTAATTTTGACATTTATCTATCAGCCTTCATATTTGTCTGTCTGTCTGTCAGTCTGTCGGTCTGTCTGTCTGTCTGTCAATTTTTCTGTTAAGGGATTTGCCAGTACCTTTGTATTAGAGAAATAATTATTTACTGTTATGTTGTTACTATACTACACATGAAGGACAGTATATATCTGATTTAAAATTAAAGGTGAATTCATTTCAAAGTAGGAATGTAAGCATTGAATTACAGCATATGTTATGTAAACCTTGTCTTCTAAAAAATATGTTTGGCATCCCAAAGCAAATTTTACGGAGGTTACCTTCACATAAGCTAACTATTCTTGTTTACAGAATGATGCAGAAATCATTTAGAAAGAATTTTTTATTTCAGTGGAAAGAAAAGGAATGCCCAATGCATTATGATTTGTGCACATGTGTATGTGTGTGTGCATGTGTGCGCATGTTTGTGACATTGAGCTTGTAAACGATATCCTAAGAAAAAGGGATACTCTGACAATTTCCATACTTTGCACAAAGCTGCTCCATATGAAGAGGAAGAATCATGTTGCTTTTGGCGGAGGTCAGAGGTCATCAATGGTCATTAGTGGGCGAACTCAAGAGGTGTCATTGGTAACACTATATCTCAAGGAGGGGAGTATGACACTTCTTGTACTTAGTGAATAGATGTCAGTATCATGAAGAAGCCTGTTGCTTTTGGTGGGGATCAAAGGTCATCTGAGGTCACAGGAGGTCAAATTCGGAAACCTATTAAACAAAATATTCACAGGTAGGAAGCTTGGATACTTTTCATAATTGTAGTTTGTGGAGGTCAAATACCATCTGTGGTCACCAGAGGTCAAAATTTGAAAATCTTGTGACACCATACCTTAAGGTAGAGATTTTAGAAACTTTCCTCATACATGGTGAGTAGAGGCATCACACTGATCTTTAGTGTGGTCAGGAATGTGGATTTCTGAGCCAGTTTTGTAAAACAGCCTACTGAAATGACGTGATCAAAACTTCATTATTGCCATATTTTCATATTCTGGTTACTAAGCATGTGATTGTGTGGTGCTACTGTGGAGAAGTAGTAATCCTTTCATCATATTGCATCTTTTGTTGATGTGTAAGTTTCTTTGTTATCCGGAGAAAATAAATTTTTCTTTCATTAAAGATAAACTGTTTCATAATATATCAATACTGTATTGAGAATTGTACCCTCTTGTATGGGCAAAGATAGTAATAATATTCAAAGACACTTCGAATGGCTTTGTTCGTTTTTCATGTGCTTGTATGACTTGGCCTGTATGTGAAATTCAAACAACAATCATTTTCATTTAGAGAAAATGCTGTGAACCTCATAAAGTTAGTACTTAAAACCTGTTCAAGGAATCTATAATGTAGCTTGTTACCAGGGCCGCAGCTTTGGTGAAATCCTTCCCGGGGATGGGGTGTGTGTGTGGGGGGGGGGGGGCTGGTAATCTAAATGGAACACCAATTAGATTGTCTATAGATAGTCGACACCCGAGCCGACTCTTCCTCTTTCACCTGTGGATGGTTGCCATCCTGGGGAGGGTTCTGGGGTAGGGAGGGGCGGGGTGACATGGAAGGCTTGGCATAGTTGTAGAATGGGACTATGTTTGCCAAAGCTTTGAACTGATTATATGTCTAGAAATTGTTTTTATTTAGTAATTTCTTCTCCTGTTTTTGGCTGGGCATAACTTAGGCAATAGGTACTGTCTAAGAGGGGGATCGTCTATTTGAGGTGGCTTAGATGCAAAATGGTGCTATCTTTGGTACAGTTGGTGAAATGAACTGATTGTATGCAGTGGCACCGCCAGGGTTTGGTGATGGAGGGGCAGAACAGACGACGTCGTAATGCCACCCCAGTCCCCCGCCCGAAGTCTGCGTAAATTGTACCTTTTTGCGTCCCTCCGATTGTTTACAGCAGTGTGAGATGCTTTCTTTGTCATTACATAAAGAAATTTTTGTTTAAGGTTGCTTAGATGCAAAATGGTGCTATCTTTGGGGTGATCATATATGGCTGAAAAATATCCATAATTTAGTGAATTCTAATTTTGGTTAGGTGTAAGAGGAGAGTATGTTGTCTTAGAGAAGGGTATGTTGTCAACAAACCTTCTGAAGCCCCCATTTTAATTGGTTACTTTAATGTTTTGAAGTTTTTACGTAAAAATACATGCGTGGAGTCCACAGAAACATTCTTGGACTAATACAAAAATTTCCTTTGCTTCATTGTGCATTATAAAAGAGTATCTAAAGCTGGTAGACACCGGTATAGTACCTCCTGGAAGCTCTGGATTAATTATATTAAATGGGGCACTAATATGATGATAATTACCTGACATCCAAATGATACTATAGACTTATGATGCCAAGCACTTTACAACTATCGTATTTTTTGCTAAGTTTGAACGAATATCCAGACGAACAGCTTCCTGTATTGGGGAATGGGAGGGAGAGTATAGGTGCATGGAGGTGATATTAGCCCTCACTGATAGGTAAAGCAAAAAAGGTGGTTAGGGACTACACAGCGTGTTTCATGTTTTTTTTTCGTCGTAATTGTATAAACTATCACCATCTATACCGGTAATGGCTGTGCGCGAAGCGCTCGGTAAAATTTTTTTGAAAAATGTATTACGGCAAATACGTACTTTCAACCTTCCACATCATGCTACAAGTTAGATTGAAAGATCACATAGCCCCTACAGAGTTTGGAGATGTACTTCTGTTTTTCGAAAAAGTGTTGTGATCAGAATAGTTGCATGGATTATAACCTCAATAATGCCCAGGAGAAAATTCCCATAAAGCCCATAGGAAAAACATGGGATCCCATAAAAAATTAATGGGATCCTATTAAACTACAAAACTAAGTTCTGGACTTTGGACACTTTGTATGGGATCCAATAGAATTTAATGGGATCCCATAAAATGAATGGAAAATAATAAAATCAATGGGACCTAAAAGCCGTAAGGGATCCCATAGAAATCCAAAGCTAAGGTCTGAAAACTGGAATATTTTGGGATCCCATTCCTTCTATGGGATTCCCCGATTAAAAATTCTAAATTGGTGTTTTTTTGTATTGGGAAATTCCCATTAAGTTTTTTTTATGGGAATGTTTTTTTTTTTTTCCTTTCTTGGGTGGGTCCCTTGAGAAATTTGGGGAGTTGGAAAGAAAAAACCCCCCGTGACGAATGCGCGCGAAGCGCGCCCCCCCGTGAAATTCTATATATGTCCCAAAATTATGATACGCACCAAAAATAACACAAATACCTTGGCACCTCATTGCTCTGCTGCAAAATGCGGAGACCGACTTTCAATTTTTACCCCAACACAAAAAAACCTAATTTTTTTTGCCCCCACCCATCACAAAAGCCCAGTCCCCCCCCTTTTTTAAAAACCTGACGACAAGATTTCAGTAAACCGAGCTTTCGACTTTTGTTTTTTTGCCCCCTTGACGCAGCTGTCTGGCTGGGGGTTTTTTTTTTGTTGCCCTTTGAAAACCCGGGAACAAAAATCATTGATAAATAAAGTGACAAACCAATACCCCGGAGGTTAAGGTGTCCCCACCCCCCCCCCCTTGAGGGCACGGAAGGCCCGCTCCGAAAATTTTTTTTGGTAGCTTTTGCGAAAGGATTTGCCCGGATTAATTTTCCCTGGATAGTAATGAGAACCGTTTGTGTTTCTTTTTTGTTTTGTATTTTTTGTGTGAATTACTTGGGGGTTTTTTTTTGTTACACATATAAGAGTCCATCACTCGGGTCGAAACATCAACACCCCCATCACCCTAAACCCCCCTACAGAAAAACTCATTTCTCGATAGCTGAAAATGTCCTCTTTTGTGGGATTGTTTCTATTTTAACAAAATTGTTTTTCCAAAAAAAAAAACATTTTTCCCTGGAAATCGACTTGAAAAATTAACCCCAGTGGCCGGGCAACCAGGTGGGGTTTTTTTTAAAAATGGGGGGGGGGGGGGGGGGGGTGGGGGGGGGGGGGGGGGGAGGGGGGGCGGGGGGGGGGGGGGGGGGGGGGGGGGCGGGGCGGGGGGCAGGGGGGGGGGGGGGGGGGGGGGGCGGGGGGGGCGGGGGGGAATGGGGGGGATGGAGGGGGCAATAAGGCAAAAAAATTGTTTTGGGGGTAAAAATATTTTCGCGCCTAAGCGGCGGAAGCCTCGAGCCTTTTTTTAGGCGGGTTTTTTTTTGGTGTGTCCCCCAAGGGGAACCCGCCCTTTTAGGGTTCCCCCTGACAGTGGTGGGGTTTTTTCCCCCCCCCAAGGGGCAGCAAATAGCCCTCGGCAAAGCTCCTTGCGGTTTTTTTGTTTTTCAGGCGCAAAATAATAAACCTCCTCTTGGGGTAAAAATTAAAATCTCAGGATATACCGTTGGGTTTATAATTGCCCAATCAACCAGTGGCAAAGAATTTTTTCCAAATAATTTTTTAAAATGTATACTCAAGGTCTACTTCCCCTTCGCCACCACCGCCCAATGCCCAAGTTTATACTTTTCAAGAGGCCGTGGAAAGTGGGGGGCTCCGGAGGAAAAGGGCCAAAAGGTTTCCTTACTTGGGGCAAATTCCCGCCATGCTCCCTTCCCCTTTGGTGGTCCCCCGCCCACTGTGAAATTGTCAAAAAATTAATTTTAGCTATCGTTAAAAGCGGCATTTCCTGCGAACCGCAGTATGAGAAATAATTTAAAAGACTTGTTTAAGTTCCTGGGCGGGAATATGAAAAGGTTGGGGGTGTTAAAATTATTGGATCTGCAACGTGGGGTTAAATTTATTTTAGATAGGTTTTTCAAATATTTTTTTTTTTTCAGGAACGGGGTTGAAACCCCCAACCAATAAGAACGGTGCGTGTCCCACATTTGGCTGGGGCCCGAGGACCTTCCCCTTTTTTTTCGAAAAAAACAATTTTTTGTCTGGGAAAAAAGTCTGAGAAACCTGAAAAAGTTTTGTGTTTAATGTGGCCGATGTTTTTTTTTTTCCCAAAGTGTCCTTTAAGGGCCCCCCTTTAAAAAAAGGTCATTAATGAGGTGAACAACAAACCTTGAAATTTTTTAAAGCATGTTTTAATGTAATTTTTTTTCCACAACCTTTGGACATTATTTTTTTGTTCAAGTGACCGGTTTTGGAAAAATCCTGGGGGCGGGGGGGGGGGGGGCGGCGGGTGCTGGGGTGGGGGGGGGGGGGGGGGGGGGGGGGGGGGGGTCAGGGGGTGGGGTGGGGGGGGGGGGGGGGGAAGGGAGGGGGGGAGAGGGGGGTGGGGGGGGGGGGGGGGGGGGAAGAGGGGGGTTTTGGGAACCCCTTTTCCCCCCTTCCCCTTGCACCCCGCAGGCCCGGCATCGCCCCTGGGTTTTAAAATAGAGTTTTTTTTGCACGAAAGAAATAAAATGGCATTAGTAACCAAGTTTCCCCACAAATGCGAGCCGGTTTTTTTGACCCTCGAAAGTCGCCTGAATTGGACTCCGCTGTGCGTCCGGTAAAACATTTTTTTTTCCTTGGAACCTTTGCCCGGGACTTCCCGTGACCTTTGGGAAAAAGAAAAAAGATGACCTTTGGCCGACCCTTTGAAACCCCCCTTGAAAAAAACATATTTGAACCCTTGGGCCGAAAAACATTTGAAATTTAACAATATTTTTTTTTTCGCTTGAGTTTTTTTTTTTTCCCAATAAGGTAAAATTTTTTTTTTTTTTTTTTTTTGTTTTACCAATAACGGTTTTTTTTTTTTTTTCTAAAGTGAACCAGAAACGCAAGTTTTTTTTTCCCCTTTTCATGCCAATTTTTCAATATTTGCATTTGTTGCCCCTGCGAGGTAAAGAAAAAGGCCTTTTTTATGGATTTTTACCGAGAAAAAAAGTATAGCCTTTTTTGGTGGGTTTTGGAACAGCCCATAGATTTAAAGAAGCAACCATTCCAAAAAAATTGGCACCGAACCTGGCAAAAAAAGTTGGTCGAATGCAACCGACCTTGCAGACGGAAGAGTTTTCCCCCCCCTAGGGTTCAACATCCCTGGCTCCGTGGGTCCAAATAACCAAAAAGCACCTTTTTTAAAAAACATGGAAAAAAACCGTTACTGCCCTTTTTTTTTTTGTTGGCCTTGGTTATGCTCAGCCAATAAGCCAAAAACTGGAGGTGACAGGGGAACAAACACAATAGCTCCCAGTGGGAGGCCACCACCAAACCTGGGAAGAAATTGTTTGGCCGTGGGGTACGGCTCCCTCCCTCGACCCTTGAACCAATTTGGTTTTGGAAAAAACTGGGACGTTTTTAAAAACCTCAAAAAAATCCCTAAACCCCTTATTAAACCTCCCCAAATTGCCAATACTTTGGGCCAACGGCCCTTCCCAACCCCCCTGAAATTTTTACAAAAGCACACGGTTCCACGTTATTCGTCATATGGACAAAAGGAGTGAAATAATTCCTTTTTTATTGGTGGGCCCTTTTTTTCCCACCTTTTTTTTCCGGTGGTGGTTTCGTCGTTCCATGCCCCCTTTGCCAAACAGAAAAATTTGGTGTGGTTGCAGCTCAAAACACCCCCCTTTGGGTTCCCCCCTACAAAAATCATTGAAATGACCGTAATAGAAAACCGCCCCCCCTTAAATAGTCCTAAAAAATAATGGAAGGTGCACAAACAAAATGGGAAAACCACAACATATACTAAAATTGGTTGGTTTTTTTTTTTTAATATAGTTTTACCCCTCTTTTTTTTTTTTTTGTTTATGTTGTGGGAATTCCAGTGTAAAAAATTTTTGAAGAAAACCCATTGGGGAACCTGAAAATGGCGAAAAGCCCCAAACCTTCCGCTGAAAATCTTTGTTCTACAGGTCCCGAAAGGAAAGTGAAGAACGAAAATGGGATTTGGGGGGGGGTTGGGGAAATAATGGGGTTTTTTTTTTTTCCAAAGAAAAGTAAAATGCCCACTGAAACCCGCTGGTTTTAAACGCAAACTTTGTTTTCTTAAGTACCCGACCAAAAATTTTTCAAAAAGATTAAGTAAAGGGCACAAAAACCACAATTTTTTAAATTGAAATTTCTTGTTATTGGATTGCCCGACCTGCGACACCTCTTGCCAATTTTCGGAAAATAGGGGGGTTAACCCCCATAAACTGGATATTTTGTTTTATTGAAGTGGCCCCCAAAGGTTTGGGCACATGAATACCGCCCCCGAATTCTGAGGCAAAACCCCTTTTTACCAAAATGCCAAAATTGTTTTTGGGCTGGTATCTGGCATTCAAAAAAATAATTTTTTTTTAAAGAAAACTTTCGTACTAATGCCTTTGTTTTTTTTGGCCCAACACACTCCTTTTTCCTCCTCCCATTTTAATAAACACTTAAAATTTTTTTTTTCCCGAAAACCCTTCAAATTGGAAAACAATTTTTTTTTTGTAAAAACTTAATGCCCCGGCTGTTTAAAAGGCTCCAGCCTTTTTTTTAGTAAGTTGAAACTTTTTATTTTTTTTTTTTTTTTATCAACACCACCCCCTTGCCCCCTTCATGCCGCCCCACTTTGAACAAAGGCCAAAAAACCCCCCCCCCCCCCCACCAACCAGTTAAAAAAAAATTCACCCCATGCTTATCCCTTTTCCGTTCAATGGAATTCCATATTTTTGTTGTCTTGCGCAGGGTTTTTTTCAGGCCCTTAGTGGCCGCCGAAAATCTTTCCCGGGGGGGGGGGGGGGGGAAGGAAACGTTGTTACAGTAATTCACTCCATACCTAAAAGTTGTATAAATACACCCCATGTTTTATTTTAGGTGGTTGGCCCTACAGATAGTTTTGAAACATCCAAAGGACGGGAAACCCCCCTTCCTTTTTTTTTAACATATTGCCAAAATCATGAAGCCGGGTTGGCGGGGGAAATTCCTTTCACCTAACGTTCTTTTTGTTTTTTTTTTTTCCTTTTTAATTCCGAATACGACATTGAAGCGAGCCCACCATCGGGGCTAAAGTAGGGCTTGGTTAAGAAGAATGTTTGTCGATTGAAATGTCCCCCTCCCAGGTGATGTTTTTCGGCGGGGGGGAATTTGGACACCTTTTTTTTTGAGACCTTAAAAGTTTTTTTTTTTGGAATTGAAAAATAATTTCTTTTCTTTTCCTTCTCAAGCTTGAGTCATGCCTTTTAGAAAATGAATTCCAGATTTCCCAAAGAAGAAAAAAATTTAGAATTTTTGTTTTTTTTGAATTTTTAAAAGGGAACAAATTGCATTTCCACCCCCCAATTTTTTTTTTAAAAAAGTGATACCCCGGGTATCCTATTCCCCATGGAATGGCTTTTTTTTCCAGAAATCAAATGGTTGGTTTAACAACATGTTTATTTATACTTGCTGTGAAATTAATTAAAAGTTTCTGTACCAGTTCATTGAGTTTAGCTAATTTAATTAAAAGTAATCATAGGCTATTTTATCTTTAGCGTATATATGCTCGGCTGGTGTATTCCAGCGGTGTATCTTGCAGTGGCGTAGCCATGGGGGGGGGGGGGGCAGTGGGAACTGTCCCTACAATTATTTTCTAACACATTCTTGCCCCCAAGTAATTTCAAGCGACGTGTTTAAAAGAAAAAAAAAACGGGAAGAGTTTTTTGACAGACGAAAATACGACATTTACATTATATACAAACTTTGATAAATATGACCAGCTTGGGAACTAATCAATTCGGCCAGTTGGCAGGTACGATCTTAACTGAAAACAATAACAAGAAATAATGGCACTCTGGTCTAATTTGTCAAAGCATAGCTTAACCGCACCGTGAGGCATGCAGTATACCATACTATAGTCATGTACAATGTACATTGTACATGCTGCTGCACGCTGCACCAGCTGGCTTCAGTACAGTAAGTGCATGAAAAGCTTATTTTGGTTGCACTCCTTGAGAAGAGTCCTGCCCACCTAACAAAGAAATTCTGGCTACGCCACTGGTACCTTGTAGGAGGAACATGAGTAATTCGTTAGGAAGAGAAACCCGCATAAGAACGAGTCCACGGCGGGGGCGGGGGACCTTCAGGGAAAATTTGGGGAGGAACGGAACCCAGTGAGATGTGATATCCGTGGTTTGAAATCATAATTTGGACAGTAAAATTGTCAGCATTTCATTATTTTTCTCAAGTAGGCCAGCTTTCAGTTACGATTTTGAAATCTCGGAGGGCAGTTTCCCCCTGTCCCTCCCCCACAGGCTACGGCCCTGCGTAAGCTCTATCATAAACGTAAAGGTCTACTCACAAGGACGCCTTGCGCGATGAAATCATGGCATCCTCAAGGCGGCTTTTTTTCAGAAATTTTCTGAAATCTTTTCCATACTATTATTCAACAAGTAGTTCTACTCTTCATGAATATTTTCGGGAAAATAACAAGCATGGTGTTACTTTCTTCTCCTGTACCAGTTTAAGCATACATTCATTTGTTGGGTGACTTTGTATCCAGGCTTAGAGAATACTAGTCATACATGAAAATAAACCCCGCTAACACAAAACGTTTTTAAAACGTGTCAAGTGGTGTTATAAAACGTTTTATAACACCAATGGCACGTTTTAAAAACGTTTTGTGTTAGCGGGGAAGTTTGATACATTGTGCAGGGTATATCATAAAACTGCAAAATGATGAGCAGTATGATTATGTTTGGGTTTATCCTCCTTATTTTAAAACGATCCCATTTCCATAAGAACTCTTAGCTTTTCTTACTTACATATTGATAGCTACTTTACTTTTGTAACCTTTAGTGGTCCAATGATTGTCTTGAGAAGTTGTTGGATGTATTTTCTTCAACTTGATATGGACATCATAGATTTTGTAAATTCAAGAAAAATTAAGGTCTACAGCCTGATCTCCACATTAGGAGTGTATCTAGGAACTGCAGTCTGGTTCATAGGCTCATTACATTTTATTTTGAAAACAATGACTTGTGACTTGACTTGCCTTGAAGACAAATGACTTGTGACTTGACTTGAAGGTAAATGACTTGTGAATTGACTTGACTTGAGAAAAAATAACTTGAACACAACTCTGTCTGAATGTCTTTTATTAAGTGCTATAATTTGAGATGGAATTTTACTTGTCAATTTTGAAATTCACCTTAGTCAATCACACCACTCCCAAGTTTTTTGACAGAGTATAATTGTTCTAAAAAATGTGCCTAAACATTAGAGGCACTTTGTAAAGGAAGAGAAGGTGATTGCTATGGGGCCAGATAAACCCCAATGTATCTTTTGCTTTTGACAAATAGCATTGAATCTGATTAAAAGTTAAAAAAGTTATCTCCCCCACTTTTAAACTTAAGCTACTGCACCTTTGTTGTTGTACATGGGTATGCCTATCGAGGGATTTCATGTGACGTCACGCTCAATGAATTCCCAGGCACTGAAGGGCAAAACACACACGCAACAAGCGAATTCACAGCTCACGCGCACGGCATAACCGTAGATACTACTGTGACATAATGGAAGCTTGTCCTTCAAAACATAAAAAACGCGCAATCTTGCCCTTCAAAATTGTGTCTAGTTGGTTAAAGTCACGTGACTGAAATCCCTCTATAGGCAGATAGGTGGAAGAAGTAGCTTTTTGGTAACTGCATACTAACTCTAATGGACAAAATAATGATCTCTTCCTCTTGAAAGTAGCTCTCATGATTTACTTTTATACTTTATCATATTTCACATTTGTTTTTCAAATTTAAGATATATTAAGAAGACAGTTTCCGGCATCGTAACTATTGTAGAGTTGTCTAGTGTTTCGTTTCATGTCTCGGATAATTATTACTTTACTTTTCATATAGATCCACCTCTAGAGGTGCTGCTCCCTAAGATTGGAGTGATAAATAGAGAACCCTCAACACATGTCTAGAATGAAATAAATTCATGCAAACAGAGAGGAATATAAGACTTTAAATTGACATAGACTGAGGAAGAAAAACATTGAAGGTCTGATCACATTGTTATTAAAACCAGAAACCTCAAAGCCTAAGTGATTCCTTGCCGAAAGGAAATACTTTGTCATACTGAGGTTTATCCCTCAAAGTTATATCTTTCATGAGATATCATGCATGTTGTAAGGTGTTTCCACAGTTTGACCTCTGGTGACCTCACATGGCTTGACCTCCAAAAGAGTGGGGTTCTTTTTGTCAATCTCAAAAATCTATATCCTAAGTATGATAACTAAAGGAACACAAAAAGTACAAAATAGTTGCTTGGTTGGGATTCGAAACCAGGCCGTCAGAATGGTTAACCGAACACTTGCCACTACACCATCATCATACACATTAGATGAAAGCTGTTTTTGATTAATACATGGTCACAGCATCCTTCACACAAGTCCATCTTAAGATAATTTTAATTACAATTACGAATGAATTTACCAGAGTTATACTTATGAAAAGAGATATGTTGTTCTCTATAACTTTATCATTGGAATGGTACAAACATTTAGCCCTATCTTTACGATGGTCACTAAACGACATAATTTGGGGTTCCCACTGTCTGTTCTTGAAATATGGTGTATCCGAGTTGTATGCAAGGTTTTCGAAATTTCACGTCTGGAAACCTCAGATGACCTTGGACCTCCACCAGCGGGGATCTTTTTCTTAATTTATGTGACAAATCTACACACCGAGTCTGAAAAGTATACGTTGTTCCTATCTTGAAATATCGTGCTTACAACTTTTTCGATTTTTGACCTCTGGTGACCTCAAATGACATCTGGTCTGGTCTTCATCTAGAACAGTAGGAGCATTCCTCGCAATTTAAAAAAGCTTAATAACCATTATGGAAAGTATCAACCATTGCTATTTAATGATAACATGACTTCAGGCGGTTTACACGTTTTCCGTAGTTTTACCTATAGTGACTTCAGATGACCGTTGATCTCCACCAAAACCAGTGCGGTTTTTTCTCGTAATATTACAGTTCTATACATCATGTGAGAAAATGGTCCGTCATCTCTTACTTAAAATATCGTGTACACAAGATTTTGGTCTTTGACCGCTGGTGTCCCCAAATCACCTTTTACTTCCATCAAAAACAATAGGGATCTTTGTCTTAATATGACAAATTTATATATATGCTAAGCGTGAAAAGTATCCATCATTCCTATCTTGGGATAATGTGTTTACAAGCAATTTTATCGGTTTTCGTAATTTCACCTCCGGTGACCTCAGATAACCTTTGTCCTCTTCCAAGAACAAAGGGTGCACCTATACTGACCATTAGGTATCCACAATCTTAGTATGAAAAGTATCCTTACTTTTTACCTTGAGATATCGTATTTAAAAGGTTTTCGCTTTTAACCTCTGGTGACCTCAAATGACCTTTGACCTTCCCCCCAAATTAATAGGTTTCTTTACCTTAATATTATAATTTTTACATAGTGAGTATGAAAAGTATATCGTTATCTTGAGATGTGTTTACAAGCTAAGCTTCACAAACACAGACATACACACACGCATGCACACATGCATACACTCGCCAGGGTGATTGTATATATCCCTTTCGCCTTTGGCAAGGAATTAAGAAATGATAACAGAAAGCAACATCAGGAAAAACACATTATTAAGATCGATAGGATTTTCTCAGTAAGACGATTTGTGACAGACGTTAAGATACTCAAATAGATAAAAAATATGCTTGATGCTTGAGAGATATCAATTGAGAGACCGAATATGATTCTGGTGTTGTTAAAGTATGACATTGTTAGTTTAGATAAGGCCGGTTTTAACCCAGGGAAGCCCTATTTGACAGAATGATTGAACGTTTGGTTACTAAGAAGCTATCAAAACTAATACATTTTTTTTTTAGCCATAGACGTTCACCTTGTTCATAACCTACATACAATTACGTTCGGTTTCAACATTACCGACTTACCGAAAGCATTATATGTGGTCTTCTCGTAAAAAATTAACCTTTGCTCAATAATCAGGGCCGAAGCTAGAGGGGGGTGTGGGGGTGTGACACCCCCCAAGATCCACGCAGTCGGCAAAATTCTGCACTAGTCGGAAAAATGAAGGAAATAGGGAAATGCAAACGAACTAAAGTTAGAGGGAAGAGAAAGAGGAAAAAAAGGAGGAAAAAAGAGGTGAGAGAAGAGGGAGAGAGAAAGACCGAGCGAACAGAGAAAAGAGCAGGGGAGGGAGGGACAAAGCAGGGTAAGAGAAAGGGGCTGGTGCAGACGGAAAACAGGAGATTGGAATGCATTTGTAGACAACGTTAATTAAAATATTTTCAAAGCCCGTAACCAACACTTTTTGATACTTAAAGCATATTCTGTCGGCAAAAAAGCTACATAGGCCTAGGGCTTTTCAGTATCAATGTATACTAAACGAGTTTATCGTTTATGTGGTATTCTGGCATTTACTAGTTGGTAAATTCTGCACCAGTCGGCAAAATGAAGGAAATGTGAGGAAAAGAAAGACGAAAAGATGTGAAAAAAGAGGACAATTTCTGTAGTAAAAACCAAAAAATTTCGGCTCGCTACGCGCGCTGTAAGGTCACTCCAGTTTTTCCAATAGTCTCATTCCAAGTAGCTAGATAGCGTAAGTCCTGTCAACCTTACCAAGTAACATGTATTCAGGGTATACACAGGTTATGTAGAGGTCGTAAATTATCCCATATCGCAAACCTAGTTGCTGTTCTCTAGTGTGTGTCATGCGGTACGGTAAGTTGGTGAGCGGCACGGAGCAACGTTTGGCTATATTTCGTCGGGTAGTCCAGGTGGTTTCGATACAATGTATGTTGTCCCCGATACCGTCTACAACCCCTACAGTTTTTACGTTTTTGCTTTTGTTCATAACATGTTTTTGTGTCAGCCTACCAAAAATTTTGGCCCGCTTTGTGATTTCACGATTCACACTTAAAAGAACACTATCAGCGCGCAACTCGGCTGACATATTAAGTGATATAATGCAAAATATACTCTGCACCACCCCCTCGACATAGGGCTGTCGGAACTTGAGGTCGCTGGCATGGCCCGACCTCCTCTTGGGAAAATTCTGTCGCCACCCATGGTCGGTTTACTTATTTTAGCTTTCAAAAGGGTCATTTCTGCCATAAACCCCAAATTTTCGGTATGCCTTACCCACTATTCCTCAGCTACTAATAGCTAAATATGAGACAAACCCTTTCCATCTTTTTAAGTAACTTGAATAAGTAGACTTTATCGTTTTATGTTAATGCCGGCAGTGGCATACGCAGGGGGTCCATTGGGCCATGGCCCCCTCTCACAAATGCCAATTGTTTTTCTTTCTTAAAATACGTAAATATTTGAACACAAATTTTACTTCAAAAGGTAGTAAATGTGGCATCAGGTTGCATGTAAGGACACCTAGTTTAAAAATTTCAGAGGGGAGAGAACCTCCCCTCAGACCCCTTCCCCATGCCGGCGATTCTTTTTTCTTCCTTAAAATACGTAAATATTTTAGCAAAAATTTTACTTCAAGAAGGTAGCGTATGGGGCACCAGATTGCATGTAAGGACACCTATTTTTTTCAAAAATTTGCAAAGGGGAGGGGGCCCTTAGACCCCTCCCCAAGGCCGGCGATCGCACAACATTCTGCATAGCCCCCCCCCCCCCCCTGACAGAAATCCTGGGTACGCCAGTGAATGCCGAGAATTTCATCTCATTTCGCTAAACTAAGTTAATGTTCTCTTGAGTCTGTCTTTCGATACGGCTGGTGACTCGAGGAGGGAAGTACAATGTAAGTTGTGCCCGATAGGACCCTACTGCCTGGACAGTTGACCTATATAAGCTTTAAATAAGTACAGATTCTTTTTAGTGTAAGCTTACCCAAAAATTTCACTCGCTTCGTGCGCTTTGCAATTTCAGTTTAGATTTCGGGAAAAACCTTAAATCGGGCGGAACTATTTTCCTCTAGTATATACAAAATTTAATGCAATATATGCCCCGCAATGACATGGTATAGTACACAGGTTTTCTTCGCATCTTCCCTCACCAACTCTTCGACGGCATCGGGGATGTCGAGGCTCCGGGTTGTTGCCCCCTCCCCCCGTTGGGCAACTCCTGGCGCCACCTCTGCCGGACCACTATAGGCTGGACTAACGGTTTTCAGCTCTAACTGCATCGCTTATCAACACTTTCAGTAGGCATTTTTCTGCTCAGTCGGCAAATACGGCACCACCCACCCCCCCCCCCCCCCATGATAAATGCTCTGGCGACGCCCCTGTCAATAGTTAATTTAACGAGGGTACGAAACGGAACACCCACTAGGTAACTAACACATTATGAAACACCTGCTTTTAAAATGATGAGATCGAGGTTTACGCATGCAGTGAATGTATATCATTACTCATTAAGCACGGAAGTATTTCGTGGTGAACACCTTATACTTAGTTTCATCAGAATGAAGCACGAAATCTGGTATAACATAGTACAGGTTTTTTCTTTGCTCGGCGTCGTCATCATCGTCATCGTCATCGTCATCCTCATCATCATATCATCGTCATCATCATCGTCTTCATCATCGTCATCATCATCATCATCGTCGTCGTCGTCATCGTCATCATCATCATCATCATCCTTACAATTTCTACCATTGTAATTATCACCATCACCACCAGCAACTGAATATCTTCTTCAAGATCATGTACCATCACTAGTCACTACTCCCATCAGCTCATGTAGGCACTCTCTTTCTACCCTGTGAAGTATTACATCACCATCACCATCAAGCCACCCCTACAAGGTAAGCATCATCATTCATCACCATCGTCAACAACATTAAATGTTTTGACCACTTTCTAGCTCTCCACCTTGTGAAGCACATGCGTGATATAGAATAATACTTTTCAAGACAAGATACTTTAAACAGAAGCGAAAAGCAAAGTGACTGAATACCATTATTATTTTAATTTCTTTTATCAGTAAGCAATTCCGCCTTTTCGCAAAGCAGTAGAAAGTCCAAATTATTTTTGGGGGCACACCTCTATTAGAGGAACGGCCTTCTTGAGGAAAGTAGTGCCAAAAGTACACCATCAATTTTAGGTCCATATTAGGTGTGAATTACTCATATTAAGATGATCAGTTGTGGCAGATTTTTTTATGGATATGAAAGAGGAGATGTCAATGGATGAGTGTTGCCAAATTTGGATGGATTGGAGGGGATTTAGACTGTTTCAATAATTGGTGTGAAAAAGAGGTAATTTCCGTCACTTTGCGGATTAATATGAGCAGGTGTACACCCTCTAAACTTCTTCCCCTTGTAGCTCAAAATCTAAATGGTCATGGTGTGGTAAATTTGTTGTGCCATGATAGGCCAGCTTAATGGCTTTCATGTGAGGGGTAGCTTATGGGAGTTGTGAACTTTGGCAAGGCTGTGGGGGTATGTAACAGAAGTAAATTAGTGTGTAAGTCAATGGAGCAGCTAATGGAGGTGTGCCCCCTTTTGGCACTTCTTGAGATTCCGGATTGTTCTTAAAATAGTGAAACGTGTTATGCTCAGCAAGCCACATAAGGTTACACTGAACTTGACCCTTTCAAAAAGCTAGACCCGGTGAACAAAACACAAAAATACATTTTGTTTACCTAGATTTCTGGTAATATCAGAGTAATAGTCAAAATTATCCCAAGGATTATTTAAAATATAACAATTGTTAAGATCCCCAGTCTTTACTTCCTAATTCCTTTACGTTCTATGGAATTTCAGGGAGCTTACTGTTGCCAAACCACGCGTAAATTCAAAATAAAGGCAAAGGATGTATCTCCATCTTTACAACTCCCTGTTGCTACAACGGGGAAGCATTAGCTACGATGTAGTACGTATATTGTGTTACCTATTGGGACAAAACTTATGTTAATTGGAGTCCCCCAAACCACCGTGTAATTCAAGGGAGGTGTTCCGTCAGGGTGTTAGTCAAGGGTGAATCAGAAGTCAAACAGGTCATGTATTATATGATAGTATCAAACATGATTTGAATGAAATCAGGGTTTCATCATTGACGTAACTGTGCTCTAGGTTACACCTCTGTGAGAAGAATATGTATTAATATTATAGTAACTGTGTGCATGATCTATAAAGCATGCCTACATTAAAAAGGTGGGGTACCGAAGACGTGACGGGAACCATTATGCCTTCTAGTGGAGGACATTTAATGATCCATAGTTTTGTACCCCTCCAGAGGGGAACAGGCAAGCGCAACCTATTCAAGAACATTCAAACATTCAGGAAGTCTTAGCCAATTTAAGTTAGAATTCCAAAGAATCCGGTTAACCTCGGATAGAGTCTTTACAGATATAGGTTTAGACTTGGGGTTGGCAGTACACTCTAAAAACGGTTGGGTACGTATGCCTCCTACTAAATTGTTGGGTAAAAACTTGACCCAAGTTGGTTACAATGTACCCATTGCTGGGTAATGTTTAACCCAACAAGGGTCAATTTTTTACCCAACAGTCTAGCAGGAGGCATATGTAACCAACCTGGGTAAAAGTTTACCCAACTGTTTTTAGAGTGTAGCCATTACGACTCTAAGCATGACAACAAGGAGGAAAATAAATACAGAGCAAAGATTCATTTTGCTATTCTCCAGAGTATATTAAATTTTCAGTCTGTTCTCGACTATCATCAGAATACAACTACTGTAGCAATATAACATAAACAAACCGGGTCACTATAGAAGTAGGCCTACATAGGCCTATGAGAATTAGGCAAGTGAACAACAAGCTACCAAAGGGGTGGAGGATTAGAAATAGATGAATGCACAAAGGACAAACAAAAAACTGCACAAGGAGGAGTGCAAGGGACCAAAGGTTACATTTTGCCACCAAAATTGCACATCTTGATGGCTGCTATCAAGCCTTGCAAGTGCCATTCCCGGCGATCTGGGATGTATTAAAATCTCAAATTTTCTTGGAACGCTCCCCGCCAATCTATGGTGGCGCTCCGCTTAGATAGTAACCGGGATTCAAACTTGCAACCCTCGGACCCCATGTCCGGCCAGATGAGCTAATCCGTCCTCACGGAAATGTGTTTGAGAATTTTTTTTCACAAAAATTGGACATCTTGATGGGCTACTATCAAGCGTGGCAAGTGTCATTTCCGGCGATCTGGGATGTATTAAAACCTCAGATCTTCTTGGAACACCCCGCGTTAACCTATGGTGGCGCTCCGCTTAGATAGTAAACGCAGTGGCGTACACAGGGGGAGGCCATTGGGCCATGCCCTTGCCCCCTCACTGACATAGTTTTTTTAGTTTCCAATTACACGTAAATTTTTAACACAAATTTTACTTCAAAAGGTAGCATATGTGGCACCAGATTGTGAGAACACCTAATTTTTCCAAAATTTTGAACTAAGGGACACCCCTCCCCTTAGACCCCCCCACGCCGGCGATCAGACAACAAACTGCATGGCCCCCCGTGAGAGAAATCCTGGGTACGCCACTGAGTAAACGGGATTCAAACTTGCAGTCCTTGGACCCCAAGTCCGACTAGCTGAGCTAATCCATCCTCACAGAAATGTGTTTGGAGAATAAAATAAAATCAAGCGTTGCATTTTGTTCGCAACAATTGCACTTCTTGATGGCTACTATCAAGCCTGGCAAGTGCCATTTCCGGCGATCTGGGATGTATTAAAGGCTCAAATTTTCTTGGTACGCTCCTCGCCAAACTATGATGGCGCTCCGCTTAGATAGTAAACGGGAGCTCCCCCACAAAAATCTCCAGCCCCCCCCCCCCCCACCAGAGCCCCCCAAATCCTAGCTACGCCACTGTATGAACATTAATATTCTTACACTTAAAAACGATGTTTCACTCCTCGTATAATGTATATATGAACGTTACTGAATAATTCACGGGCCAACGTGCTTTCCACATATTTGTTTATGTATTGTAAAGCTAAATGAAATATAAAGCTTAGAAAGAAAGCACTCGTAACCAAGTATAAAGAAGGTAGTTTGATTACAGTTCTCTTCAGAAATCTTTGAAGATTTTATTCCTTTCGGTGAAGGAAAATGATGCCGCCACATGATGATCATCATCAAAAAGTGGGGGTTGTATTTTCAGTTTAATGTGGATGATGGCGGTAAGCACCATCGCAACAACGTTTGGCTTTTAGGGAAAACTGTGAAGATCACGTATCCAAATAATTCAGATCAAATTAAAAGGTCATTATCAATAATCATCTTACTCCAAAATATGATGGTTCACTCCTCGTAGCTTGCATATGTGAACGTTATTGAATAATTTACAGTCCAAGGTGCTTCCCATATATTTGTTTATTTTGTATTGTAAAGCTACATGAAATCTAAAGCATAGTAAGATAGAAAGCCGTGGACAGCTTTGAGCTTACAATTATCCATTACTCAGAGCTTGCTTGACTTTACCAAGAACACAAGTAAAGTGAAAACAGTATCCTGTAGTAGTTTTTCACAATAAGTTTAGTTATTGTTTGTTGCATGTTAATGTCCTTCACAGAAAAGAAATTTGAATTGTCTAGTATTAAAAGATTTTCGAGTGACATAGTGAGTGTAGTACACTACGGCAGATCCGGGCATTATGTCGGCCCATGTGCAGCTGTGCTGAAATCAATTGAAATTTCTGGAAAATCTAATCATTAACTTTGGAACGTGTTTTTCAAATCCCCGAAGAATCATAATGTTGGTATTATTAAAAAGTTTTGATTGTGCGTTTTTAATGTGAGCTAAAAATATATTGCCTAATGTGTTTCACAAAATGCCAAAACCAAGAGTATTCACAATAGATTAAATAAGCCATTAGAGTTCCAAAATTGATAAGAAGAGCCGTTTGCAGTTAAGAACTAAGATCCAAGCCCGTGGACAAGGGAGGGGGGGAACCAGGGATGGCGGAGCCCCTCTGTAAAAATCCCCCTTAGAAGATTAAAACTTGCTATAACCTTAATGCGTTTAGAACATCTCCCCCAGGTATTTCCGCCCTAGAAACCATCTCTCCCCTACAGTACCTCGTCTAGCTACGGGCCAGATAAGATCTGATCAGATCGACTATAAGATGTAAGGCATAGATTGCAATGTTACATTATGCAATTAAGGAAAAACAGTTTTCTCATATCAATGTAAAAATATTCAGTCTTTATTTCCTATATTTAAGTGATGTATATATGGAAGCATTTGACAATGTTTTATGCTAGTTCACAGAGTAATATCCGATCAATGACCGATACACAGCCTGTTCTCTGATGTTCATCGGAGTGATGCACTGCCATGACAACTAATATTCAGGATAGGGACCTTATTCTGAATTAATTTTTGTCAAATAGATACCTAAAAGGTTCAAGCCAAATAAAGAGTTATGGTATGTTGCTTTATTGCACCGAAAGGAAGCAACAGACCATAACTCTTTATTTGGCCTGGGTCTCTTATGTATCTTTACTTGACGAAGTACAGTTGATCTATTCGAAACATTGCATTTTCTACATTTTTGATCAAAGTTTCCTGGTACATATATTTAGTCAGTGTTTGTTATTTGTCTAACTCTCTCTCTATGTATACATCTACATTTACTACAGCCTATATATATATATATATATATATATATATATATATATATATATATATATATATATATATATATATATATATATATATATATATATATATATAATTGCAAAAAGAACAGACTAATAAAGAAGCTTGACACCCTTAACAATGGGCTTAATAGAGAATTATCACACTTGGGTGCATTTACTTGCCTTCGTTAGAATCTATTCTGAGCTGGTATTGGCACAGTTTTGGTGTATGCTGATGAAGAAGCAGGGCTTCGAAAATTTTGTACGTCTAATAAACATGGTGCAAATATGTTGGTATCTAAGGCATTAACTGTTCTTTTTGCAATTTTATATATACTATACCAATACACGGAATCTATCACTATGCGCTTTATATATATATATATATATATATATATATATATATATATATATATATATATATATATATATATATATATATATATATATATATATATACTCAGTCTGCAGACAGAACTGTTTCGATCTTGTTAGATCTCCTCAGCGCAGCTCAGAGTAGCTATATATATATATTTATATATAGCACTTGGGCATAGGAGTAAGAGATACCGTTGACAGATAATTTAGTAGGATGAAGTTCTCATGGCTCCGGGATATGCCTCTTTGGAGATAGGATTGGTGGAGAAAAACTTATGGATAACTTGTACACTGAAACCTTTGGAATGGTGTCGTTTCATTGATGATATGGGGTTTTTGAATTTTTTGTTTCCTTCTAAGTTGGAATTTACATAGCCTACAATTAAGAGTTTAGGTCTATTTCCTTTCTTGACATTCCTATGAAGCCAAGCCAACTGAGGAAGGCTTCTCAGTACCGATTTGTTTGTAAAGCCTAATTTCAAAAATCCCTGCCTCCGATATGATTCATAGCATAGTAAAAATATTTTAGATAACATAACCCATAGACAGACATTCTGTATTAAATCTATTTGTTCAGAAGAAGGGGACTTGCACTGGAACCTTGCCAATCTTCAAAATAATCCCGGTGAAAGGGGGCACCCCTATTTTTAAGGTTCGTGATAAAATTAAAGAAGCTAAAAAAGTATCTCGTGACAATTTGCTTAATACACAGTCCGCTACTAAAGAGCAGGAGTATTCTATAACTCCTCTCGTGACCACCCGTAACCTGCGCCTTCCTCCTGTGTCTAAGATTATTGATTCCTTGCCGTAGGCAGGCAAGGAATCTATGCGATGGTGATGTCGGTGTGTGTGTATGTGTGTGTGTGCGGGTGTGTTTGTGATGCTGCTTGTAATCGCGATATCTCAAGATAGGATTGACCGACACTTTTCATATTTGGTATATAGATTTGCCATGTTAAGAGGAAGAACCCTATTGTTTTTGGAGGAGGTCGAAGGTCATCGGAGGTCACCAGAGGTCAAAAACCGAAAACCTTGTAATCGCGTTATCTCGAGATAGGGATGACCGACACTTTTCATATTTAGTATATAGATTTGTCATGTTAAGAGGAAGAACCCTATTGTTTTTGGTAAAGGTCAAAGGTCATCTGAGGTCACCATAGGTTAAACTGCAAAAACCTCATAAATGGCTTGTAATCGCGATATCTCAACATAGGAATGACGGACACTTTTCATATTTGATATATAGGTTTTTCATCTTGAGAGAAAGAATCCTATTGTTTTTGGTGGAGGTCAAAGGTCATTTGAGGTCACCAGAGGTCAAAGACCGAAAACCTTGAAATCGCCATATGTCAAGATGGGAATGGCCTATATAGATTTGTCATGTTGAGAGGAAGAATCCTATTGTTTTCGGTAGAGGTCAAAGGTCATCTGAGGTCACCAGAGGTTAAACTGCGAAAACCTCGTAAATGGCTTGTAAACACGATATCTCCAGATAGCAATGACCGACACTTTTCTTATTTGGTACATAGATTTGTCATGTTGATAGGAAGAAGCCTTTTGTTTTTGGTGAAGGTCAAAGGTCATTTGAGGTCACTGGAGGTAAAAAGCTGAAAAGTTCGTAATCACGATATCTCAAGATAGGAATGACCGACACTTTTCATATTTGGTATAGATTTGTCATGATGTAAGGAAGAACCCTATTGTTTTTGGTGGAAGTCAAAGGTCATCTTGGGTTACCAAAGGTCAAAAAGCAAAATTTCCCAAGAATTCCCAAGATTGTTATCTGGCATCACTGGGGTCAAAAAGCAACATTTCCCAAGAATTCCCAAGACTGTTATATGGGGTCACCAGAGGCCAAAAAGCAAAAGTTCCCAAGATTGTTATATGGGGTCACCAGAGGTCAAAAAGCAAAATATCCCAAGAATTCCCAAGATTGTAATCTGGCGTCACTGGGGTCAAAATCAACATTTCCCAAGAATTCCCAAGATCATCATCTGGAGTTATCAGAGGCCAAACAGCAAAATATCCCAAGTATTCCTAAGATCGTCATCTAGGGTCACCAGAGGTCAAAAAGCAAAATTTTCCAAGAATTTTCAAGATCCAAGATCCATTGGAGTTGAATCCCTTTGAAGACACTTCAGATTTTCTTTTTTGTTATATTTGGTGGGGTTCAAAGGTCATGTGAGGTCAGCAAGGTCAAATTGTTAAAACATAAAATGATGTAGTCAAGAAAGATAAATTTGAGGGATAAACCTTAGTGCAACAAAGCATCCCCATTCGGCAAGGAATCACTAAGCCTTTGGGCTTTCTGGTAAAGAAACATTTTCCAGTTTGACAAATGTTGGAAACTTTTAAGGACACTTTTTCACGTCCCCCTGCAGTTATCTACAGACATCCTCTTAACTTAAAGTCTCTTCTTGTTAACGCTAAGATTTGTAAGAAATTTAATTTGTTGAGTAAAGGCTGTTTGAAAATAAAGGGTTAATCAACGCTGAACCGTGCATTAAGTGGGGGATAATGCACGATCGGGGGTTAATGCAAGCGATGCACTCGAGCTGCGCCCTCGTGCATCTAGCGAAAGCATTAACCCCCAGAGTGCATTATCCTCTATTTAATGCACGGTCCAGCGTTGATTAACACATCTGCTCACATGACCTTTGAACCCCACCAAATATATAAAATAAAAAAAAGGAAAACGGAAGTGTCTCGAAAGAGATTCGAACTCCAATCGATCTTGGATCTTTAAAATTCTTGGGAAATTTGCTTTTTTGACCTCTGGTGACCCCAGATAACGATATTGGGAATAGTTGGGATATTTTGGTTTTCGACCTCTGGTGACTCCTGATTACGATCTTGGGAAATATTGAGAATTTTGGCTTTTTGACCTCTGGTGAACCTATGCGACATTCTTGGGAATTCTTGGGAGCTTTGCTTTTTGACCCCTGATGACCCCAGATGACGATCTTGGGAATTCTTGAAAAATTTGGCTTTTTGACCTCTGGTGATCCCAGATGACCTTTGACCTCCACCTAAAACAAAGGGTTCTTCCTCAGACCATAAGGCATCCACGTACCACGTATGAAATCTATCAAAGCTTCCTATCTGAACATATTGTGATAACAAGGTTAACCTTTGACCTGCACCAAAAACAATAGGTTCTTTCTCTTAACATGACAAATCAACATACCAAATATGAAAAGTTTCTGTTATTGCTACCTTGAGATATCGTGTTTACAAGCCATTTACAAGGTTTTTGCCGTTCAACCTCCGGTGATCTAAGATGATCTTTGACCTCTACCAAAACAATAGGGTTCTTTCTTACATCATGACAAATCTATATACCACAAATGAAAAGTGTCTTTCATTCCTATCTTGAGATATCGTGATTACAAGCTTTGTGCTTTAGCTGCCGTGACCTCAAATGACCTTTGACCTTCACCAAAAACAATATGGCTCTTTCTCTTAACATGACTAATCTATATACCAAATATGAAGTGTCTGTCATTGCTACCTTGAGATACCGTGACTACAACGAGCGTCACAAACACACACATACACACATACACACAACATCACCATCGCATAGATTCCTTGCCTACCTTCGGCACTCGACCGGCAAGGAATCAAAAAGGTACCGAAGCAAAACTAATCTCTTTGCGCGGCCCTTTTTTACTTAGTTTCAAGTAACCTCTATTAGCCCTTTTGTGTACAGTTACGTTGTCACTCTTTGTTAGTTTTCTTAAGGTTATGTTTAACCTTCTGGGTCTCCTTACACAGCTTTTCTCTTATCTTATTTTGTTTGGTCTATACAGGGAGTTGTTACGTAAAAACTCCCTGTTCTATGGTACTATCAGGGAGTTTGTAGGGAACACTTCCTGGTAGAATTTTGTATATCTAACAGGTTTTCACTGTTGTCAGTACACATTATTCACTTGCCTTAGAGAAAGGAAGGTCGACCCTTCCGAAACGTCGTGTTTTTAAATGCACGGTTTTACCAATTAGTTCTTTCTTTTAGTGTATTCTTTTACACTGTTGTATATGCTTGAGTCAGTCTTGCAATTCAGTCTTGAAGCCTACTCTGAGCTGCACTGATTGTTTCTAACAAGATCGATTAAGTAGAGTCTGCAAGTAGAATATATATATATATATATATATATATATATATATATATATATATATATATATATATATATATATATATATAGGTCGAAAGGTAAATAGTAGTACATTCGATCTTGAATTTTTATACCAATCCTAGATAGAGCATAGCCCTTATCAAAGCAGGAAAGGTTCAGAGAAAATACCAGAGAGAAAAATTGAGCCGTACCGAGGGTTTGAACCCGCCATCCTCCGCTTTCCGGGCAGAGTCTGTGACCACTACACCAGTTCGGCTTGTGATTCACAGAAGTGACAACCAGGCTACAAATACCTCGTGTGAATCAATTTTCTCTCCGTGTTACCATGGTAGTCCCAAGCGGGATGAATAATCAGTAGGTCGAGGTTGGTAGATCGAAGTTAGAATGTGTAGGTCGAAAGGTAAATAGTAGTACATTCGATCTTGAATTTTTATACCAATCCTAGATAGAGCATAGCCCTTATCAAAGCAGGAAAGGTTCAGAGAAAATACCAGAGAGAAAAATTGAGCCGTACCGAGGGTTTGAACCCGCCATCCTCCGCTTTCCGGGCAGAGTCTGTGACCACTACACATATATATATATATATATACATATATATATATATGTATATATATATATATATATATATATATATATATATAGTACACAACAAAAACCCAACACACGAGGATTCAGTTTAATTTTCGGGCAGCACTGTACCCTTCAACACAACTCGTAAAACACTAAATCAAAAAGCGAAATACACAAGCCTAAAAAGAAAGACACTGGATTTGGAAACTTAATACATTGGTTCCTCACGGCCTTAAAACATCGCTGATACTTTCTACTGCCAAAACCGTGCTAGCAGACAAAAACGGGATTGAGCTTTAGTTTTCGATTTCTTGTTTCCGCTTGGTTTCACTTCTATTGTTGTCGGTTACCTTTTCCTCCAGTTTGGAGCTCTCATTTCTTTAGGCCTTCTTATTCACTAGGGCGTGTGATGTTGTCTGCACGTTCGTATTCTCGTGTGTTCTTTCGTTTTTAGGCTTGTGTATTTCGCTTTTTGATTTAGTGTTTTACGAGTTGTGTTCAAGGGTACAGTGCTGCCCGAAAATTAAACTGAATCCTCGTGTGTTGGGTTTTTGTTGTGTACTTTTTGTAGTGCCTGATACGATCCGTCTTTTTGGACTATATATCAGGGGCGGATCCAAGGGGGGGTGTTAGGGGTTTAAACCCCCCTTTGATTTTCGAAGATTTTTTTCATTTTGTATAATATATTGTTTATTTCCCCAGTATGTTTTGAAGGTTATTTTCAGTTACAACAAATGAATGCAATTAACATGCCATAATTATAAGTTTGCTGACAGCGTATTTTTCCTTCTATCGTCCCGATTCTCTCTCATTCAAAATCCTTATAGAGTCAGTGAGTCCTTCAAGAGGAGGTCCAGCTCTAGTCTTAGTTCCCATATGCCATGAAATCGCATCCAGTAGTGCCTAACTCTGTTTTAAAAAATGGGGACGCGAATCCAGCTTTTCGCTTGTACTCGCTGAAAAATTCAAATATTGTGTTGACTGGTAGTGGTTGTCGTTGAATTGGAATCACTTAATATAATCAGAAATCGAGAAGGCCAATCATACTTTGGACATCCGTTGGATGTAAAGACGTTCAGGGAAAATTAGATTGTTCAGTTGGAACATACATCTAAAGGAGGTACCATTGTTCTGGAAGGTATTATAATCCAAAATTCGCTTATATACTGGATCCCTTTCATTTGTTATACAAGATATATTCCTTTTTATCCAAGAGTACGTTATGACCAAGATCACGTTTAAACATTATTCCATGCAAAAAAGTGGGTGATTACCTGGAGTTTCTTGCACATAGGAAGTGCCAGCGACCTGTAGGAGGTATATTTAAGCATATTTTCCTTCGTGACTCTAGACGACATGGTTGTATGTACAGCAAGGGAGGGTATCAAAGAAACGTGTTTCCATGGAAATGACAAACATACAAAACATGAAGATGGCCTAAGTATAGATTGTAAGGTCTGAGAAGGGTCAACTTGTCTTGGTGCACGCCGCGCAGTGATGGCGCCAGGTGGGGGACAGGGGGCCATGTCCCCCGTCGGAGAATTTTTACAGTTTTTGAAAGTTTTTTTTACAGTCGGGGAGTCTTAGTCGATACGGTAAAGTGTGTAGTCCCCAAGGGCGACAAGTCACCCCGACGGTTTACCTGGTTTTTGCTCTCAAGAGGACAATTTCCCTTAAAACAACCCAAAATTTTCGGCGCGCTAGGCGCGCGGTAGAGTCACTCCAGTTTCTTCAGTACTTCCATTCTACATTGCTAGATAGCACAAGACCTGTCAAACTTAACAAGTAACATGTAGGTAGAGTATACAGTTTATGTAGAGGTCGTAAATTCCATCCCGTATCGCAAAGCCTAGTTGCTGTTGTCTTGTGTGTGTCATGCTGTACGGTCAGTTGGTGAGCGACTCAAAGAGAAAAGTTTAAGTATTTCATAGGGTAGTCCAGGTGGTTTCGATAACGTTTTCCCTGATATGGTCTACAACCCCTACAGTTTTTATTTTGTCTTTTTGTTCGTAATGATTACATATATTTTTTGTGTAAAAAAAAAAAAATCGCGCGCTTTCCAATTTTACGTTTTAGATTCAAAAGTACACTATCAGTGAGCAACTCGGCTCATGAAGTATTCAGTGATGTTATGCAAAATATGCCCTGCAATGACTTGGGATATTTAGGCTCCTTCATATCCCCTCCTTACCACCCCCTCAACATAGGGACTGTCGGAACTTCGGGTCACTGCATGATCTGGCCCCCTGTCGGGAAAATGCTGTCGCTACCGACCTGGTCGGTTTACTTATTCTGGCTTTCAAAAGGGTCATTTCTGCGATAAAACCCAAAATTTTCGGTCCACTTTGCCCACCCTTCCTCAGTTCCGTTACTAATAGCTAAATATAGTACAAACCCTTTCCACCTTTTCAAGTAACTTAATATAAGTAGAATACATGGATTTATGTAAATGTCGGTCATTTCATTTTATTTTTCTAAGCCTAGTTTATGTTCTCTTGTGTCTGTCGTGCGGTACTGCTATTGACTCGAGGAGGGAAGTTCAGCGTAGGTTACGTCCGATATGGCCCAACTGTCTTGACAATTGACCTATATATATATATATATATATATATATATATATATATATATATATATATATATATATATATATATATATATATATATATATATATATGCATGCTTCAAATAGTAAGTACAGATTCTTTTTAGTGTAGGCCTATCCAAAAAAATTTCGCGCGCTTTGCGCGCTTTGAAATTTCACAGTTTAGATTCTAGGAAAAACGATAAATCAGGGCGGAAATATATTTCTCTAGTATATACAAATATTATGAAACATATGCCCAGCCCCCGCAATGTCATAATCTAGTACACAAGTTTTCTTCAAATCACTCCTCACCAATTCATCGACGACATCATGGCTGTCGAGGCTTCGGGTCGCTGGTCCCCCGTAGGGGAGTCTGCCCCCCCCCCCGTCGGGCAAATCCTGGCGCCACCCCTGACACCGCGCCAACCGATGGTCGCGCTCCGCTTAGATAACCGCGAGACAACCAAAATCCCATGCATGCGAGTAAGCCTAATAGTTGAATTTTAAGGCCCCAATACCAAAATACTTTCAGAAGATTTCAAAAAGAGAAACCAAATTTTCTTTATTCAGCACAAGCGAGCAACTTTGAGTGAGTCACTGTGAGTGCCTAGAGAGAGCACAACAAATGACTGAATGCTCCGAACTCCTGACGCCCAAGATCGTTATCGGGCTGTACAGCATGCATCTCTCACAAAAAGGAAGACAACTTTCTGACAGGACATTTATTATAAAATTTCTGACACAGGGAATTCCAATGAACGCTTGTTTCTATACGGATCAAAGAGCCTAGGAAACGCGTGGGAAATGCCATTTCCTGCAATCTGGGGGTCTTCTGGACCAAAAATTTTCTCTGTACGCTTCGCGCCAACTCATAGTGGCGCTCCGCTTAAATAGTACGGTAACTACATCGCAAAACTCCCCCTTTAGTCAAAATCTGCATCCGCCCCTCATATATATATATATATATATATATGTATATATATATATATATGTATATATATATATATATATATATAATACAATGATAAGCAGACCAGTTAGCAATTCATGAGTATATTTATCGCTAGTAGGGGTTTTGTGGGGATGACCCACTCATCAGGCGATTCAAAGCACGTCTGACAGCAGTCCGAGAAGTTACAATTAACATTGGCAGAACAAATAAATGTACATAAGCTAAATCTACTTAGTGAACCTAGCTAGTCAAAGAGAATTTGTTGGAATGTCTACAGGTGGAAACCAATTCAGACCGGGAATTAAGCGTAGCCAAGCCGGGCTTATAGATTATAAAATACTTTCCCCACAGACACAAATTACATCGTTTAGTTGAAACATTATAGACACTTGCTTTTTCCGAAATTTCCAGCTGATAGTATACGGTATATTGTTGTCCTTTAAGTGCCATATGTATATACCGTACTAAGTGCTGTATCATGGGCGTACCTCCTAGTATTGTTGAATGATTTGATATGATTATGATACCTGGGTTTAAAGGACTTCGCAAGACCAGCATATGTTTATGTGCTCTCATTTGTAGAGACGGTAGCTTGGTAAACTACAGGGGAGGGGGTGTTGCATTTTTCAGGGACTGGACAAAGGGCTTAATTCTACAGTTGCAGGAGTCCTTGTTAACAAATTGTTTAGCATTCTTCTTTAGCAGGACTTGGTTGTGCGAATTAATAGTTTACTGAAAATTATTCGTACAGCAGTAACTAATTTTTAGAGTAGGCTATTACGGTTGAAAATCTTATGTAAGACACTTCCAGGGGGGACGTTCTCCTTGACTAGATTAAGAAAAGATTGTCCACTATTAGTTTTTCATTCATAAAAAAAAAAGGATTAAACCAAATAATGATTCTGGATTTGTTGTGTCTCTTCTTTGGGGGAGCCTCGGAATAGGTGAACCTGTATGTATACCAACTGTTCTTGAGGGCTTGCTGGTAAATGGGAACGGCATTGTTGAATACTTACTCGTTAGACGATAGGTCACTCAGTCTTCTGTTTATTGACGAAGGCAGGTTTTTAATAATGATCTGCGGGGGTGGCTTGACTTTGTGTTGACGTATTGTGGGATATTGTTAGGTTTGGAGGAGGGGTAGAACTGGCCGGCTGAGGTGAGGTCGAGCGTCACATCAAGATAATTAATGATTTTCATATAATAAATCTGCCTTCTGTCGCTTCAGCTGTTTCGTTGCTGCTGTGCTAATCCTCCCCTCAGACTCCATGTGCTCAATTCCTTGGTGTATGGCAGTTCTCTACTTGCTTCTGTCAGAGGCAGTGCTCTCCCAAGTGCGCAAATTAATATCACATTTTCCAAGGTTCCTGCGAGGAGTGTCCTTCTACCTAAGTTTCTGACCCCCAGCATGTCGTTTGCCTGAAGAGAGCTGGCCATAGAAAATCTGTTGGGGAATTCTTTGGTCATTCATGCGTGCGATATGTCCAGACCAACGCAGTTGACTTTGAAATTTTCGTCCCGATTTCATGATTTTCCAAAGTAATTGTAGAGGTGGGTCTCTCCCACCCACCGTACTTGCTTTGGGTCCAGTTTACCCCCCCCCCCCTCCCCGCCAAGTCCGGAATCTCTGGAATTGTTAAGAACTGGGGCATGAAAATACAGTATCGACTTGATATTCAAATGGCCTTATTAGTATGCGAACTGATAAAGTCACGTTGATCACAATTTAACTATTTTTCATAACGCGGAAGAAATGATGAGCGATTTGGTGACGCTGGAGTGCCTTGTCAGTGGTAAGCTGGACGTGAGATTGAGGATTTTTTCCAGAAGAATCCATAACCTTTCCTCAGAGGGACCTTTGAGACATTATGCAAGCGGAGCGCCGCCATCGGTTGGCGCGAAGCGTACAGGGTAATATTTTGGCCAATATGCCTTCCCAGATTACAGGAAATGACACTTCCCAGGTGTTGTAAGTTGCACTTAAAATTATCAAATATTTTTTGGTTTTAAGATTTAAGGAGGATTGCTGCCACAGTTAGCCACACCAGGGGGTCCCCTGAGGGAAAATTAAAATCTAAGTGGACAGAGGTAAGATTTATCACTTCAGCCTATACCTTAGCTGGGAATGCAAAATATGGGTGGAGCTAGCGCATGTTTTAAGCCGCGGTCACACTGCAACGAATTCGGATCGGATTCCGATCCGATTTTTCTGAGTTTTTATTAAAATCTTCCTCATTTCGGGTCGGAAAGAACCCAAAATTTGCCGACCTGTGTAATTATATGATTTTTATCGCAGGACCACGAAAATTAAATTTATACGAATTATTTCGTGACGTCACATCGAAAGACAGCTTTTATCGGACTACGCGTGTCCGATTAAAGCTGTTTGTTGGTGTGACGTCACGAAAAAATCAGTTAATATTTTATTTTCCTAGGCTTCTGATGCAAATCATATATTTACACTGGTTGGCAAATTTGGGGCTCTTTCTGACCAGAGATGGAGAAGATTTTAATAAAAACTCACAAAAATCGGATCGGAATCCGATCCGAATTGGTTGTAGTGTGACCGAGGCTTTAGTGTCTATGTGGGCTTACCCTGTGACCCGACGAGCCTGAACGTAATATTTAACTATTTAAAATGGAATTAAAGGCGCACTACAAACAATATAGAATCACAGTTTAATTTTTTATAATTACCTAACTTGGACTAGGCTATCGGTAGGTCAATATGATGGTCAGTGTGATAGGGTGAGTGTAGATGGGAGCGGATGGATTATGTCGGGAACTACACGGGTCTTTCCATTAATCCATTTAAGATTTTCACAAAGAGCAAAAATGAAACAAGCACGCCGGAAAATCCTTTTTGAATTAAGAGAGTTTGCCCTGCAAGGCATGGTTTTTCTTCGATTGTCTAAAATTTTTTCTAATTTATTCTCGTCTCTTTTCTCTCATGATCTTTTTGCTTGTTTATTTCCTTTATTTTTCAAAATTTGTTCCTACTATTTTCTGCCTAGAGGAGATGGGATCCATACCCTCTGGATCTGCACCTGAGAGGGTGGATGATGGTAAATGAGGGACGCATAGGGCTTTGAGTAAATTCTGCTCAAACTGTCCTGTAAAACTGACTAACGACAATCTATGCAATTATGATTTATTAGAGCGAAGCGCTCTGAAAAGACCATTTAGTATGAATTTCCTTGACATGTTTCACTTTACATTGCAAACGTTATCTATTATATTCAAATTCACATTTAGTTTTTCTTTACTTGGCAACTTTTCTTGACCCACTCATTAGGGTTCTGATACCAAACCCCAATTAGTGGCAACGCACTGGCAACTGGCTCTTTTCCACTCATTGTGTGACTTTAAAAGAAAATCTGCACCGGTACAGTGATTTTAAGTATCCCTTTTTTGATAGGGATGAAAAGATAAAATAGCTGTCATCCCTCCAACTCCCACACTGACAGCCTTTCTTTACGTCCTCGTCTTTCTCTCCCTCTAACTCTGCTCTGTTCTGCGCCATAGTCTGATCTCGGGACTCCTAGTCGTCTAACGCTCTCTATTCCCTTTCCTAGTTCCCTTATCCTTCCTCCTTCCCGTGCACAATCTGCCTGGCTTCATCCCTCGTGCCAGTTTCTGCCTTCTGGGCCCTTCACTTTCTCATTCTCTTAATTCGGTCTTTTCCACGGTCCCTAGTCCTGCCTCTTTCAGTACTCGTCCCGTCGATTTTTTGAACCAGTTTTCTGCTTTATCAAGCCCTTTTCCTTCTCTCCATCCTTTCCTTCCATCGATAATAATTCCTATTTTTATTGTTTTTTATTTTCCTTCCATTTTTTTCCTTTATCATTTTTCCTTTTCTCTCCCCCTTCCCCTTTCCTTCCCTCTTCTTCCTTCCTTTTTTTCTTCATTTTCCGTCGTCCCGATTTTTCTTCGATTTTTCGCCCGGGGGGGGGCACTCTGCCCCCTGCCCCCCTCTGGCTACGCTACTGCACAGAGGCGTGTTGGCCCAACGATGGCTTTATAGAGCTTGATTTTTGTGTTAAGCAGGATTCCCTCCTGCTACCAGACCTTTTTCGGTAGACTTCCATTAGGCATCTGCTGCTTTTTATTCTGTTATCAATGCCGGCATCGGGTTGGCCATTATCTATTGATAATTCCTCCAAGATAGGTAAATTCCTTCACTTGGTTGAGAATCCTCTGGTCAATGTTTATGGGTTGAGGTGGGATGGAGGAGATATGTGGGTTGTTTGAAAGATCCACTCTGTTTTTTTATGTTAATTGTAAGACCAAAGTTTTTGCATGCTGTAGCAAAACAGCTGGTAATCTCTTGGATTTTGTTATGGCTGTGGGCTACAAGTGCAAAGTCATCAGCAAAAAGAAGATCCACTATACAGGATTGATAACACTTGGTGGGAGCACTAAACCTACGAAGATTAAACAGCTTGCCGTCAGTGCGATAGGAAATATGTATGCCAGCAGTTGGTAGGTTGCGTTTCACTTCTGCAAGGACTCCAGCGAAGTACAGAGGGAAGGGAGTGGGTGCTAGGACACAGTCCTGCTGGACACCAGTTTGTACTTTGAAAGGCTCTGACGTTTCACCACTGTAGATCACTCTGCCCTGCATTCCTTCATGCCGTTGTTTTGTGTAGTTGTTTGGATATATATATATATATATATATATATATATATATATATATAGATCAAAGAAAGTAGTAAAAAGTGCTTAAAGTTTAGGAGAAAACTCCGCAACGTTTCGGGTACATACCCTTCATCAGGCGGCAAAATATCAACTGATCAGTAAAACGCGATTCAAATGAAACAAACAAACTCGTGCCTACACAACTCGACCAACGCACGTGCGTTGGCCTCGCTTACAGTGTGTATGTATACAGTGAAACAACGCAGTAAAACAATGCAACTGCGTTAGCTACAGTAAAGCTGCGCAACTGCGTGAAATACAAAAAACTGCGCAACTGCGTTAAATAACTAAAAGCTGTAATGACGCAACCTAAAACGATTGACGCGCTCACAGAGTGTGTATGTACACAATAAAGCAACGCAGTGAAACAATGCAACTGCGTTAAATACAGTGAAGCTACGCAACTGCGTGAAATACAAAAAACCGCGCAACTGCGTTAAATAACTAAAAGCTATTTAACGCAGTTGCGCAGTTTTTTGTATTTCACGCAGTTGCTTAGCTTTACTGTAGCTAACACAGTTGCATTGTTTTACTGCGTTGTTTCACTGTATACACACACACTCTAAGCGCGGCCAACGCACGTGCGTTGGTCGAGTTGTGTAGGCACTCGTTTGCTTGTTTCACTTGAATCGCGTTTTACTGATCAGTTGATATTTTGCCGCCTGATGAAGGGTATGTACCCGAAACGTTGCGGAGTTTTCTCCTAAACTTTCAGCACTTTTTACTACTTTCTTTGATCTATACATTTCACAAGTGCTTCGTAGTAATCGACCTTATATATATATATATATATATATATATATATATATATATATATACATATATATATATGTAAATATATATATATGTAAATATATATATATATATATATATATATATATATATATATAATATATATATATATATATATATATATATATATATATATATATATACGGCAATTAGTCCAAAAAGGAACATCACCCGAGACATAATGAATATAAACCTTCAGTGAAATATCAGAATACAAATATATTTCAAGTCCAGGAAAAGGTGAACGAATTTTCGGCACAACAGTGCCTTTATCAAGTTACAACCTTAAATGAGAATGAAAAATAAACGAGACTTGAAAACAGCACAGAAAAAAAGCTACATAAAAGAAAGCAACATAAAGGGAAGTCAACCGTAGCAGATGTCTGTAAAGAACTAGTAGTAAAGAAAGCAAACCTAAACGAAAAAAACTCACCAATAAAGGGCTTGGTGAGAAAATGAAAGACCTGCTTAGCGAGCCCTAACTCTGGGTTTCCTGGTCTGGCAGTCGAAACCATCGTTGACATTAAGACCCATAGGTGAAATAGTTTGCAATTTGTTCCACATCCAAATGTTTTCTAAATGCTTAAGTCTCTCCCGGGAATTATTCAGAATAACCATTTTATTTTCATAGGAAGCATTTTCTGGAATGAAGGGAGGGTTCAAGGTTTGAAGGATTATAACATTGAAATGACTAGGGGAGTGCGAAGCCAAGTGAGAGTACAACTCAGCACAAGACCTGAAAAAAATAGACCCCGAACCTCCACCTTCCTCCCTTACCACCTTCTGAAGAGCACTACGGTGGTTCGCCATCCGCTCTTTCAAATTTTGTGTCATTCCGACGTACTGCATACCACAAAAAGGGCAAAAAATACAATAAACAACCCAAAAGTAGCCATACAATTCGACTCCCTGGCCTTAACTTTAAAAACCTTACCACAAGAGTGGCTCCGGATAACGCTACAATTAACTAGGTCAGTGCAGAGTTTGCAGTTCTTATTACAGCGTTTGCTTGGTCCCACTGTTGAAGTCCCTCTCTTGATTTTGGCACGTACTAACAGCCGTCTCAAATTTGGAGGTTGGCTGAACGCCACTAAAGGTAAATTTGGGACAACTTCTTTCATAATAGGTGAGAGATGCAGCAGGGGTTGGTGTTTACGTAGAAGTTCTTTTATGTCCGGTAACCCTGGGTGATTATCAATCACTAAGGGGACCCTTTGAGAAGACACTTCTCTCCCATAATTCGTCACTTCTCCTACATTGAGGGCACGGTCAATTTCACGGGTCACCTTAGAATAGGAGTGACCATATATATATATATATATATATATATATATATATATATATATATATATATATATATATATATATATATATATATATATATATATATATATATATATATATATATATATATATATATATAACGCTAATTCCCACCTTAAGGGGAAATTGTTATATCTGCTTGTACATAGGGCGAAAAAAAGATAATAAAATACATAAGAAATAAATTCGCCCTAACGTCTAAACATATGATTAACGTTACTTCAATGGCCAGCCATCCGTTCGTGTTAACAGCTAGGTGTCCGTAAATTTGACAACTTTGAAGTAATGGCATCTAGTTTGTAAATCTAAGAGGGCGCCCTTGTAAGTTTACGTATTCCTATAGAAAAAGTGTGTGGAAACGTTAAGGCGAAACTTATATTTCACCCAAAATTTTTTTTCCCCTTAAGGTCGACTTTTCAACAACAACTTTCCCCCTAAGTGCCGAATTAGAGAAATATATATATATATTATAAGGTCAAAGTACTGCGTAGCACTTATGAAGTAGGTAGGTAAAAATGAAGTAGTAAATAGTGCTAAAAGTTTGTGAAAAATTCCACGACGTTTCGGGTTTAAACCCTTCATCAGGTGGCAAAAATGCAACTGATCGTTGACACGGCCAAACGTACAATTTAAAAAATACACAATAAAATTGGGCACGGTAAACCTCGGCTAGGAAAACAGACAGTGTTAAGTGGTTACCACAAGTCAAAAAAATGCAGGAATTGCTGCGTTATAACAGTTCAAGTCTAACGTTCAGACCATGTGGGGACAGGGTTCCAAGTTTCATGATTAGGCGGTTTTCGGCAGCTAGGCGGTCATGATCGGAACCTCGACACGAGATGGCCGCCGAAACCATCAAGTCCCGGATCGAGCATGTTGACGGGGGATTGAAGTGGGTGGCTATCGGGAACCCTGGGAGGTTCTGTTTGATTGATCTCAGGTGCTCGGTGACTCGGTCAGCAAGACGACGTTTTGTTTCTCCCACGTACAGTATATTACAGCGTTTACATACGAGAACGTAAACAACATTGGCTGAAGTACAGGTAAAATGCTGATGAACGTTAAACCGGTTGTTGTTGGGACCTACAATGGAAAGGTTTTTGTCATAACTGACCACCGGGCAAGTATTGCATCTCCCACGGTTGCAAGGAAAAGTTCCTGGGGTGTCAGGCACTACTGCTTGAGGTTGAGAGGCACGGACCAAGTGCTTAGATATGTTCTTTTCAATTCTGAATGCCGTGATGGGGGGATCAGGGAAATGGTCACGGGTGGATGGGTCATGACGGAGGGTCTCTACATTCCTGTAAATGGCACGTACAATGGGGGTTACAGATGGGTGAAAGGATAGGACCAACGGGATACGTCTGGTGGGTGTATGGTCAGTTTTGGGGGCAAGGGCAGAGGCTCTATCAATTCCTTGTATGCGTTTCAGGGCATTAGAGAGCACTCTTTGTGGATACTGGCGTTGTTCAAAGAAAGAAATAATCTGCTTGGAAACTTTAGCGAAATCCTGGTCGTCGGAACAAATCCGTCTGGCCCGTAAAAGTTGTGAGAAAGGAATCGAATTGGTACAAGATCTGGGGTGGTTGGAAGGGTACATGAGGTAGTTGTGAGAGTCAGTGGGCTTAAAGTGGAGATTGGACTTGATTTGACGGTCGGAGATGGATAGTTCCGTGTCTAAAAACACTACTGAGGAGTTGGAAATACAGTGAGTGAATTTCAAAAACGGGCAGAACGTTTCAGCAAAGTTAATAAACTTTTCCAAATCGTTTCGAGGACCCACTGCGACCCCAACAATATCGTCAATGTACCTTTTATAAAGCATGGGCTTGATCCCGGTGTATCGTGAGAACAACTGCTCCTCAAAGTGGCCCATGGTGAGGCAGGCCACAGAAGGTCCCAGTTTAGTGCCCATAGCTACTCCTTTAATTTGGCGGAAAAAACGACCATTGAACTGAAAGCAATTTTGTGTGAGGACTAGTTCAGTCAAGCGAAGAAAGGTGGTGGTGGGGATGCTAGGGTCCTGGCGTTGATCAAGGTAATGGCGTATGGCTGCTAAAGCAGCGTGATGGGGGATTGAAGTATAGAGGCTGCTGACATCCATGGTGAATAAACTACGTTCACTGGGATTCTCAGGAAACTCAAAATTTTGAATTAACCTAAGGAAGTGAGGAGTATCCTGGATAAACGAAGGTAGGGTTGAACTAATGGGGAAAGTACAGAATCTACGTACTGTGAAATCAGAACCGTGGGGCAGCTGTGGGAAGACACAATGGGACGACCAGGATAATTGGCCTTGTGAATTTTTGGCAGTAGATAGAAATTGGAGATTTGTGGGCAAGGGTGCAGAAGGGCTTTAGCCGATTCAGGAAGATGTTTTTGACTTACAAGGGTAGCTAAGGTTTTCTTGACCAAGGTTTGGATTTCAGAAGTGGGGTCCATCGGCAAATTGTACGTTTGGCCGTGTCAACGATCAGTTGCATTTTTGCCACCTGATGAAGGGTTTAAACCCGAAACGTCGTGGAATTTTTCACAAACTTTTAGCACTATTTACTACTTCATTTTTACCTACCTACTTCATAAGTGCTACGCAGTACTTTGACCTTATTTTATTCACGTCTTTGACTTCCTTTCACTGCGATTTTAAGACCTTTTTGACTAGTTGACCATGCCTTGCTTGAAACAGTTTGTTTCAAGGCTTCGTAGTACGTTTATACAGGAAATTGCTCGCTATCCCAGCGAACATTTTCCCGCCATACTTTCTCTTGCTATGGCAACCTTCAGTAAAACTAGGTTTGCCAGCCACATCCACTTCTTGGGCACGTGCCTACGTAGGAAGGTTATCCCAAGAGGTTTCCAACTCAAGTTTCACGTTCATACCTACTCAGACCCCGTTCATAGACGTAACACCACACGTTACCTACGTTCGTGTTCGTTTGGTTTGATGCGTTCTGCTATTAGCGGAATGGTTAGGAAAAAGGCCTTATTTGACCGGACCATGAATGAACAAAGGTCTTTTCTTTCTAATTCACTCCCTAACGCTGGCGAAGTACATTTTCTCATCCATGTCTATAACCGTTAACTTTACAACTTTTTACAAGAATCCAAATCTAAGACCTTAGCTTCCTTGTTACCCAAGGAGCATTCCACTCTAACCCCTGGCAGTGACCGTACTCCTAACACTAGATTAGTTGTCACCATCCCCTCTGACATGAAATTATCCTCCCCTGAACGTTCAGTCCTTTCAAGAGGTTTGAATTTTGTCCCCCTGAACCCCCTTCCAGATGAGTTTTCTATCCGCAGAGACGTGTCCTCGTTCTGCAGGAGGCTCCGCCTTCGCTTACATTTTGGAGATTCCGATGAAACCGACAACACTTCATCGGAGGACGTTTTCCGTTCATTTCAGTCTAAGCGATCTCCATGGACCCCTAAACCTGGTAAAAGCAAGGTCCTGGACAGTGTAATTGAGTCCATTAATGCCGATTTAGAACGTCTCCTTCCTCCCAAAGTAACTCCCTTTCGTAACATTTCTTTGGACGAGCAGAAGGCCCTTCTGTCCCTCAAGAAGAACAAGAATTTGATTATTAAGCCTGCTGACAAGGGCGGTGCCACTGTTGTTTGGCGTCGAGATCTTTATGTTTCTGAAGCTGAGAAACAACTCTCAGACCAAACAGCATACACCGAACTGCCGATGGACCCCACTTCTGAAATCCAAACCTTGGTCAAGAAAACCTTAGCTACCCTTGTAAGTCAAAAACATCTTCCTGAATCGGCTGAAGCCCTTCTGCACCCTTGCCCACAAATCTCCAATTTCTATCTACTGCCAAAAATTCACAAGGCCAATTATCCTGGTCGTCCCATTGTGTCTTCCCACAGCTGCCCCACGGTTCTGATTTCACAGTACGTAGATTCTGTACTTTCCCCATTAGTTTCAACCCTACCTTCGTTTATCCAGGATACTCCTCACTTCCTTAGGTTAATTCAAAATTTTGAGTTTCCTGAGAATCCCAGTGAACGTAGTTTATTCACCATGGATGTCAGCAGCCTCTATACTTCAATCCCCCATCACGCTGCTTTAGCAGCCATACGCCATTACCTTGATCAACGCCAGGACCCTAGCATCCCCACCACCACCTTTCTTCGCTTGACTGAACTAGTCCTCACACAAAATTGCTTTCAGTTCAATGGTCGTTTTTTCCGCCAAATTAAAGGAGTAGCTATGGGCACTAAACTGGGACCTTCTGTGGCCTGCCTCACCATGGGCCACTTTGAGGAGCAGTTGTTCTCACGATACACCGGGATCAAGCCCATACTTTATAAAAGGTACATTGACGATATTGTTGGGGTCGCAGTGGGTCCTCGAAACGATTTGGAAAAGTTTATTAACTTTGCTGAAACGTTCTGCCCGTTTTTGAAATTCACTCACTGTATTTCCAACTCCTCAGTAGTGTTTTTAGACACGGAACTATCCATCTCCGACCGTCAAATCAAGTCCAATCTCCACTTTAAGCCCACTGACTCTCACAACTACCTCATGTACCCTTCCAACCACCCCAGATCTTGTACCAATTCGATTCCTTTCTCACAACTTTTACGGGCCAGACGGATTTGTTCCGACGACCAGGATTTCGCTAAAGTTTCCAAGCAGATTATTTCTTTCTTTGAACAACGCCAGTATCCACAAAGAGTGCTCTCTAATGCCCTGAAACGCATACAAGGAATTGATAGAGCCTCTGCCCTTGCCCCCAAAACTGACCATACACCCACCAGACGTATCCCGTTGGTCCTATCCTTTCACCCATCTGTAACCCCCATTGTACGTGCCATTTACAGGAATGTAGAGACCCTCCGTCATGACCCATCCACCCGTGACCATTTCCCTGATCCCCCATCACGGCATTCAGAATTGAAAAGAACATATCTAAGCACTTGGTCCGTGCCTCTCAACCACAAGCAGTAGTGCCTGACACCCCAGGAACTTTTCCTTGCAACCGTGGGAGATGCAATACTTGCCCGGTGGTCAGTTATGACAAAAACCTTTCCATTGTAGGTCCCAACAACAACCGTTTTAACGTTCATCAGCATTTTACCTGTACTTCAGCCAATGTTGTTTACGTTCTCGTATGTAAACGCTGTAATATACTGTACGTGGGAGAAACAAAACGTCGTCTTGCTGACCGAGTCACCGAGCACCTGAGATCAATCAAACAGAACCTCCCAGGGTTCCCGGTAGCCACCCACTTCAATCCCCCGTCAACATGCTCGATCCGTGACTTGATGGTTTCGGCGGCCATCTCGTGTCGAGGTTCCGATCATGACCGCCTAGCTGCCGAAAACCGCCTAATCATGAAACTTGGAACCCTTTCCCCACATGGTCTGAACGTTAGACTTGAACTGTTATAACGCAGCAATTCCTGCATTTTTTTGACTTGTGGTAACCACTTAACACTGTCTGTTTTCCTAGCCGAGGTTTACCGTGCCCAATTGTATTGTGTATTTTTTTAAATTGTACGTTTGGCCGTGTCAACGATCAGTTGCATTTTTGCCACCTGATGAAGGGTTTAAACCCGAAACGTCGTGGAATTTTTCACAAACTTTTAGCACTATTTACTACTTCATTTTTACCTATATATATATATATATATATATATATATATATATATATACAGTAAGTATAAAGTAAATGATGAAAGTCAACTACAAGCTAAAAAGATGGAAGAACAGAACGGGGCTTGGAATCTTTCGGCAAATTTACAATCAAAGGTGAAAGGTTCGAAAATGGGTGAGAATCTCAAAGATAAAAAACGCTAGCAGCTTCCCAAGGAGCTTCAAATAAGCCAAAACAGTAGAAGATTTAAAAATACAGAAGTAGGGACAGTCGATAGTTAAAGATAAAAGGTAAGACAAACTTCAAACGAGTGTAAATAGGGTTACATTTTAGGCTGAAAGGAGAGGGCGGGCAAGGGATAAGTCTAAGTAACTGACCCTATCGTGTGAATTAAATTCTTTTCTTTTGTTAAGAACAAAGTGATGGATAGTTCACAGCTGAGCCATCCAGTAAGCTTTTCGTTTAGGTAAAAGAATGTCCACATTGTTGGTGCTATTGTAAAAGGCGCGAGCCGGCTAAAGTTATTAAGAAAAACAGGAAAACGAAAAGAAGACTAAGAGACACTGTCTGGTGCGTCTCAGCCGAAGCGCAGACACATTCTGTATTCAACCAGGGAGTTGTTATTTGGAAGGAGGTTTAACGGAAAGTTTAATTTATGCTAATACGCTACGATCCACTAAATACTGAGGAGATTATTAATGATAAGCTTCTTATTCCGTTGATGGGGAATTCTTTCTTTTATTCGTTCGCTTCAATGTGACATCGATATGTTAGCAACATCATTTAGGTCTAGTAATCCTATCACAATTGGCTTTCTCTGGACAATGCTTTGATGAGTAGGTTTACGCCGCCACCAATTTAGGGGCAGGTGCTACAAAACTCGAAACGACTGTTTCATTGAAATAAATCAATGAGGTCTGCCCCTTCCTAAAGAAAGAGCGTCATGCAAATGAGCTGCAGAGGCAGAAGTCTAAATTTTGTTGCAACAATTTGGAAAGTTTCCGGAAGCTTCCTGAAATAACCAGGTATACAATCAGATTCAGATTTTTATATAAACCCTTACTGGTATACTCTGATCCGCGTCACCGAGCGTCCAAAGACGCAATAATTTTTAATTTTCCAGCGACTGGCAATGCTATGGCAGTAGCGACAAACCCCCAGTTTTACTGTTGATGTAGCAGACGACAAATCCCCTTTGTATGAATTACGTAATCCAGTGTAAGCCTTATAGAAATGCCAAGCAGGATACAAGAGACAGATTACTGTGTGACCTTGGCGGTGTAAACTTCACTTCAAAGCGATGTATCTCCTTCCAAATAACAACTCCCTGGTGTAACATAACGACGTGTACATACAATTAAATAACAACGTGAGAGTGATAGTTACTTTAGTTTCAGCCATCTTGACTCTTGCAATGACAAACAAGGAACACAACAAGAGTTGTAGTTTCATCTTGTATTAAAAAATTTTCGATCCACCTCTAGATCATCTTCAGTTAGACTGGCAGTCAGAAGTACATACATAGACATATAAAGCTTTTACAACACTACTTGAACTTATTTACAGTATCTACAGGTTTAACCAACCAAATCTTATCCTTAGATTACCAGGTCTTACACAATAGAGGTCCATTTATTTGTTGACACATCTGGGATTGGCAGGGTAAGTAAGTCATGGTTGTTGGGTTCTGATAATAAGTCTTCCAGTGGACCATTCATCTTTTCTGTTTAATAAGGGTTTAAGTTCATCTATACAGACACCTTCTGCAACCTGGCGGCACATAGGTCCCCAGTATGGGAATTAATTATATTAACATTAAATTTTAAATCTTGTCCTTCATGAATATTTACTTTATGGTCATAGAACGTTGAATTGGTATCGTCTAAATTTTTAAAGTGCTCCAAAAACCTCTCTCCTAAACTTCTAGATGTCTCTCCTACATATTTAAATTCACCTTTGCATTCGGCACATTCTATGCAGTAAACTAACTCTCTCTTCTTGCATATGCCTGGACTGAATTTACATAACATACAATTCTCATCTAAGCATATTCTTTTAGAATTAAATGGGTTTGACTTACAAAGAATTTCATTTAGTCGAATCCCTGACTTTTCTACTACTTTCACTTTTAATCCAGTTTCTCTCAAGATCCTGCTTATCTCTGTTTTTAATCCACTGTTTGGCGTATTTTCAACAAACATCACAGTCTCAGCTTTATCATTACCTTTACGAAACCAGTCATGTTTCTTACTAGACTTGTCTTTAATCCTTTCAAACTGTTGCCAAAATTTTGGTCTATACAAAGGAGCTTTCCCTTTTTGGTACTCTGCTACTACATTATCAAACCTAGCTAAATCTTAAACCGTTCAGTCTTAGAGTAGCCACTAATCTGTAATCTCAGCATGTAATCCTGGATGGGGAGTGTTCTCTCAGTCTCTGGTAGATCGAGGGAAACATTTCGCACTATTCGAAAAAGGTCATTGGCTAAAATAACGATCTTTGTTTTATAATCAAGGGCAGTATGGCTGCTTAGCACCTGTTTGTTGGCCATGGGCTTAGAATAATGGGTATGATGGATGACGGTATAAGTCTCACCATCTGTACATTACTGCCACCATCTATACATCTACTTCTGACTGCCAGTCTAACTGAAGATGATCTAGAGGTGGATCGAAAATTTTTGAATACAAGATGAAACTACAACTCTTGTTGTGTTCCTTGTTTGTCATTGCAAGAGTCAAGATGGCTGAAACTAAAGTAACTATTACCAGGACGACTCTGTCTACAATTAACAGAATTCTGTGGAATTCTCAGATAGTAACGTGAGAGTGATTCTTACACTATAAACTTGTTCAATACTAATGAAACAAATATTGTTGAGCATATGTGGATTAGAATTAAAGTGCGTAGCTAATTCACATCTAGCTTTACTTTGGATGAGATCTGATTATAGCTGCGAAACTAACTTTGAATTGAGTGGCAGTGGAACCTACGTACTGTACTTCACATTTTAAGCAAGTTACTATATAAATGGCATTGATAGAAGTACAAGAAAGATCATCAATGGAATAGTATCATCTACCAGTGCTTATGCTTTTTAAATGTTTACTTTCTTCTAGAAAGTTTAAACAAAGGTCACATCGAGCTCTTCCACACTTATCACAACCCGTATCAACACTAATTAAGAACTTCGTCCATATTCAAACGCTCAGAAACTTAAGATGTTCTTTTAAAGACTTACATTTTCGAACGGCCGGAAAAATGGAACCTTTCATGAAAATTTCCTGCGTACGTCGTGAGTTGTAAACCGAGTGACGAGTTTCTCGTAAAGTGAAACCTAAATTGACAATAGAAGGATTAAAATCAAGAATAAGGGGATATTTACGAGAGGAACCTTTAGTCCTGGTTGATTTTCGTAAGAGCTGGGCGCAGTCAATTTTCCCAACCTTCTCTTCTGTTTTGATTTTTTTTAAGTTCCTTATGTTCGCCAGGATAGGATGACTGAAACTAATCTGTCTGAGGTCAACTCTTGGAGGTATAAGGCGGGGTTGGATTTGAGTCCATACAACCCGAGTCCGAGTCTAGAAGGGTCCGAGTCCAAGTCAAGTTCGAGTCCAGAACGTAGTGAGTCCGAGCCGAGACCGAGTCCACCAGGATCCGAGTCCAAGCCGAGTCCGAGTCAAACTGCATTGTCGAACCTCTCTTTCGATGGGATTTAGGAAAGTTGGCCGGGGGAAGCTCATAACCTCTAGATGACTAGCTCAGACCTGTTTGCCTAAAATTGTTCCACACAAAAGCACAATCCATTATGAAACTGTAGACTATCGGTGTTGTTGCCTGCAGGACTTACCCAAGGGGACGGCAAGGTCCCCAATGGGGAGAGGGGGCAGCCCTTGTAAATTTTATAAGTGGAAGAAGAATAAAATAGGTACAGAACAAGCATGCAAGGTATATCCAATCATAGAAACCGGGGGTTTCCCTATGGCCATTTTGGTGTCACATCAAAATGACTTGACCTGTATGGGAAAGGACTGGTATGATAATTTAGAGAGAAAAAACTCAAGAAATGTGTTAATTTTGCCTATGCATTTGGGGGTTTGGGGTCATCAGTATGTCACCATACACGTGCTAAGTATGAGATTCATCAAAGTTTCCCTGCTTGAAATACATCATGTAAACAGGATTTTGAAATCTGGTGACCTCAAATGACCTTTGACCTCCACAGAAAACAACAGGGGTTATTTACTTGACATGGGCCACCAACAAAGTTTCAACCTTCTGACACCTGGTGACTCCAAATGACCTGAGACCACCAAAAACAAAACAAGAAGGATCATTCAATCAATACGGGCCATTCAGATGTCAAGTATGAGATCCCAGTTTCCCTGCATGAGATAAAGTGTTTACAAAGTTTAAACCGTTTGAATTCTGATGACCCCAATGACCTTTGACCTTCACCAAAAATGATAAGGATCATTTACTCAACATGGACCATTCACATGCTCAGTATGTGATTCATTAAAGTTGTTTTCCTTGCAATATTATTTTTGCATGATTTTGAGCTTTTGACCTCTGGTGACCTTAAATGACTTTTGATCTCCACAAAAACAATATGGATCATCTACTTAATGTGGGCCAGGTACATTGTCAGGTATCAGATTCCTTAAAGTTCCCTTGCATTGCATATAGAGTTAACAAGGTTTCACCCTTATGACCGCTGATGACCTCAAATGACCTTTGATACCTACCAAAACAATAGGGATCATTTACTTAATATGTGCCATCCAAATTCTAAGTATGAAATTCATCACAGTTGCCCCACTTGAGATTTAGTGTTTGCAAGGTTTCATCCTTTTGACCTTTGGTGACGTCAAATGACCTTTACCCTCTACCAAAACAATAGAGATCATTTTTTCTAATATGGACCATGCACATGCTAAAAACGAGATTCCTTGAAGTTGTAAGGTATATAAGGTATAAGATATAAGAATTTTTATTCACCATGCAAGGAATTGGTGCCATTTTATCTCATAAAACACATAAAAACACTTAAAACATATGAAAAAAAACAACACACACAGTAAAAAACTAAAAAAATCCTAAAAGATACAAAGATAAAGCATCTACATAAAACTACAACTAAAGAATGAAAGGACAGATACAAATTAAAAATGCCCATACTTCCTTATAAAATTGTTGGAAAGAGTTAATGACGCATCTTGAGATCTTTCCCAGATATTTGCCATTTGACCTCTGGTGACACCAAATGATCTTTGACCTTTACCAAAAACAATAGGGATCATCTACTTAATAAGGGTTATCTACATGTCAAGTATGAGGTCTCTTGAGGTTAACCTTCTTGAGATATCGTGTTTACAAGCAGTGTCAAATAAACACACACAGCATCACCATCGCATAGACTCTGACTACTTCTAGGAATCAAAACAAATCCTGTTATGAGTTGTACTCAGCCTTGCGATAGTTAACAGAAGTAAAGCTTAGTTGGCTATTTACATATTTTTCTTATTTATTCAGCTATAGCAACCGCTCTCAAGCATTTTGAGCTAAGGGCTACTTTTAGTTGTGCTTTTACTGTGCCGTTAATTAATTGTAGTAGCCAGGACGTCACTAATAAGTTTGTTAGATCTATAAAAAATTGGGGCTCCTCAAATCTTATTCGAGCCATTATTGTGCACACCGCAGGCAGAGACTAGAAAACCTAGGACCTGCACTACATGAAGATATACCAACATGTAAAGCTGTCACAAGCTAACAACATACATGGCTATTTATGGCCAGGTATCACTATTTTCGTAGGCACAGGAAGCTCTCCTCAGTTTCTGATGGATGGTGTGTTGCTGAACATTTTAGACCACCATCCTGGGAGAGGAGGAGATGAGTTCTAAAGGAAGAGAACTATCCTTCTGCGCGACATTTTTGTACACGCTTTGGGTCACAAATGGCCTACGGGCCGCCACTTGAGATGCTAGAACTGGTGATTTTCAAAATTTAACCTAAAATGCAGTCTGACTGAAGTGTCACGCCTATCTATTCAAAAGCTAAACCTTCCCTAACTGTTTTAAACTGTACACAAGGTTGAAATCATTAAACGGTTTATGCAATTTATGTCTATACCTGGACAGGGAGTGGTGTTTTCGTGTATACACAGAGCAGTGTACACTGAACAAATGAATCGCATACAGCAGGCATAGGCGTGACGTTTTTTTCCAGCTTGATCAGAACATAGCCCAGGATATAAAACTTACGACCTGCTCTATGGATCAGAAGTTCTAGGCCTAAATTAACACTATTCAAAGAACTGACTACAAATTGTGTGTTACAGACCTAGGCTATGCTGCAACTGGCCTGGCATGTGGTGCTTATATCTATACCAGCATGCTTTGTCTGTACAACAACAAGCGTTAGTGGTAATTATTTGATAGCTATATATCCAGAAAATGTCTTCAAAACCAGTGTCACCTCCAGGGTTTGATGATGGGGGGAGGGGGCACCACAGATGACGTCGTAATGCCACCTCAGTTTCCCCCATGTCTGTTTAAATTGCACCTTTTTTATGCGTTTCTGCGATATACAGCAGTGGAGGATCCTTCCTTTGTCACTATATAAAGGTGCCGTCCTGAGGGAGGGGAATAAAGAGAGGGGACCCCCTACCCACACCCCCTCCCCTTTGAGAAATGTTTGTACTTTAAGGTTGCTTAGATGCAAAATGGTGCTATCTTTGGGGTATTTTTTGAACTGATCATATGGTTGGAAAATGTCCATAATTAAGTGAATTCTAATTCTGGAAAGAGGAGAGTATGTTGTCTAAGAGAAAGGTATGTTGTCAGCAAACCTCCTGAATTCCATTTTCGGCTACTTTTCCGCCTTCTGTTCGGGGAAAGGTTTTACCAAAAAATACCTGCTTGGAGCACACAGAAACAACGAAATATTTCCTTTGCTTCATTGTGCGTTATGCGTTATATAAGGGTACCCAAGGCTGACAGATACCGTTATAGGGGCCTCCTGGAAGCTCTGAGTTAATAAATGGGGCACTGACATGATGCTTATTACCCGACATTCAAATGATACAATAGAGTATGACCCCAAAACACTTTACAGCGATCATATTTTTACTAATTTTGAACGAAAATCCAGACGAACAGCTTCCAACAACGGGGAATGGGAGAGAAGGAGAGTATATGTGCAGGTAGGTGATATAAGACCTCCCTGAAAGGTATAGCAAAAGGGGTCGAGGACTAACAAGCGCGTTTCAGAATGTCTTTCGTTGTATGTGTATTAACATTCACCGTCTATACCGATAACGGTTGCGCGCAATTACGTACTTTCAACCCTCCACATCAAGCTACAAATTAGATTGAAAGATCCCATATTGATGCAAGACAGAAAGTGGAGATGTAGCTCTGTTTTCCGGAGAAGTGATCAGAATAGTTTAATGTATTATCACCTTAATAATGGACGTGGGATGGAGTGCAAACCTTGACGAATGCGCGCGACGAGCACCGAAATTTGTCATTAAATAAGATTTCCGTGACAAACCTGCTTTCAGGCTCTTCATCGAAACACTTTCATTTCAAGTTCCCCAACAATGCTACATATACCAATCACAAAGCAGTCTTTTATCTGAGAATTTGTAAACAGCCTTCAACTTTTGCTGCTGTGCTTCTCCGGGAGTTGCTACCGGAACATATTAATAATAAGGACAATATTGAGGTACGGTTTGAAGCGCGCAAAAATTTTGATAGTTACAAACGATTTGAGAACGCGAACATTCTGATAGTTGAGAACCATTTGTGATAGAAAATGATTTCAATAGATTCATCACTCGGTCGAAAACACACCTCACCCTACCCCCTACAGAAATCTATTGCTTAAACGGCTTTTGGGATCATTTTAAAAATTTTCAAAAAAAATTTTCTCTGAAATCGATTGGGGCACGCATCCCATGCCTCCAGTGCCGGCGTCACTGGGTAAAGCTCCTCACTCATACTGTGTCTTTCATGAGGGAGGTAATTAGCCCCACAAGTTAGAGTAGTAAGCATGACGAAGTTTTTGCAACTAATACATAATCAAAGCTGTCAGTGAAGTCTTTTCCCCAGGTAAAGTAGCAACAAGTTACTGTGTGACTTGGGCGCATTTCTCGCAGAACTGTAGTACCGCATGTACAAAACTTAAAAGGTAATCATTAGGACTGGAGCATATAGCAGAACCCCCACAATATTAATAGGTAAGTACGAACTAAATTATAAATGAGGTGAAAATTGCCTTTGTACAAAACTGGTGTTCAGCTTGCATGGCTGCCCACAATAGTATTCTACAGTGTGATATATTGTAGGCCTAGTGAAATGTACAAATTGTAGGCTAATTAAGTACTGTTTCTCGTAGGGCTATAACGTAAGTTCAACTAGGGTTAGATCTGAGAATGGCTTTGTTCCAAACTTTGTGATGTGGACAATAGCACAATAACCAACCCAGCCTCTCCCCTTACACTCTCATTAACAAAAATATAGCACAACAGTGTTCTCAATTAAATAAATTAAAATTCAAGTACTATAATGTGAGTGCATGTAAATGACTAGTCCTGGAACGGATGACTAAATGACCAATCTGTACATAATTACTCTATAGTAAACTTCGTATCGACATGCAGCAACTAATTGACCCATGCTGCTAGACAATTTATTCACATCTGATCAGGATGACTTATCAAAGCAAGAAGTCCCTTTGTAGCAGTTTCTAATCCTTTCTTGACTGCATAGCAGTGTGCAAAGCTCATTTGTTTTGCAGTAAAAGCAAAACAACAATTCCCCATCTCATAGTCCATGTAAACTTCTTGGTTTGAATAAGAAGCTATTAGGAAACTGAAATTTACTTACAATGTACTAGTAGGCAAGCCACAGACCTGTTAATTGTGTTTGCAGCGTGCAAGGTGTGTAATAATCAATAGGCATTAGGCCTACTTTTATACCAGTGAATGGAACTAGTAGGTTCAAGTCATTGGTTCTATTCTCCCTTTTTCCATTCAAGTTTATTTTCTCAAAACGATTGACATATTCTTAAAAGCACATCTGTAAGACTTGCTTTTGGGCAAAAAAAAAAAAAAAAAAACAGCACGCTTATCATCTGAATGTTACTTAAACATCTTTAAAACACCCATTGAACTTCAAACAGCTATAGTCGACATCATCTGCTTTTTGGAACAGAGTCTATAATACTAAAATAATCAAGGTAGGAAAAGTGCTCAACCTTGTAAGTTGTAATGAAATTATGGTATTGAATTAAGTCCCCTCCCTCATTGAAAAAAGTTATTAACGGAGTAAGCATTTACAACAAACTAACTATCCTTATGAATAGTTTGATTATCATTCCTTATCAATAAATTGTTGAACATTATTTGTTTACCATAGTTCTCCGCAGGGGTATCGTGGTTGTAATCGACCCACGCATGGTTCTATGTTCTCCTTGGGTCTTGTAGTAACTGGAGATTTAGGTAATCCTCCTGTTAAACTTTCACTGCTTACAAACTCAACAAGGCTCACTTCTTTCGTTGTAAACCTGTTAATTGACTTTGATTGGAGTAATAGATACTACAGGTTGTGCAACACATCCATCGTTTACATAACAAAGCACTGCAAAGCCATGGTTCAAGCTTGTGACTGTGTTATTCTGGTAAACAAAAATATTCCTGATCACACAAAAAGTCAGCATCTGCTGTTGCCAAATTGTAAAGGTAATTAATGCTGGAGGACCCGACTGGACTGGGCCTCAAGTCCGAGTCCTCAGAGGTCTGACTCTGAGCCAAGTTCGAATTCAGGGAGGACCGAGTCCGAGCCAAGTCCGGGTCCACAAAATATTGGACCCGCGTCCGAGTCCTGACTTGAGTCCGCCAACCCTTGTTCGAAGGTCAGAAAAGGGAAAACACTCGAAATGAGGTTTACAAAAGACTGGTGTGCTATCAAAATGTTTGGTACCATTTGAGGATCTCGAACTTCATAACATACCGCAATTACAGACTGTTTCCTGTGAAGCCCAGAACTGCTATAAAAAAGAACAGTTTGTCGGTAATTGACACGTTCCAGACCCGGAGTCTCTCCAAAAGATGGTTTCTTCGTAGATGTTACTATTGCCGCAGTGTCTGGCGTCATAAAGGAGCTACGTTTGAACCATATTGACTGAAATTTGTGTCCGAAATGGCACTGTTAGTTGTGTTGTTAGGTGAAGGTGTTGCTAAAAATGGGCAATTGTCTTGACGCTAAAACAATTTATGTAGAACTATTTGCAGTGTAGTGGGCAAATGAAAGAACTAATGTTGGAAGAAGCATTTCATCTCCAATGACACAGGTTGGAGTAAGTGAAGAGTGAGTGGATAAAGGGGAGTGTTCATCACTGAAGATACAAGAGTTGTGGATAAAGATAGGATAGAAGCTTAACCCTTGTAATATTGCCATGGTATATTCTAACGGGCAATGGGCCGGCAAAGCGGTAAAAGTGACATCTAACAGAGGTTGTGGTAAGAGAAGGAGGATGTACTTATTAGTAGTGATGTCACAGTACAGACCGCTGATCAATACCGTTGTGTATGGGTAAGGAAGCGTCCTTTAGCCCCTCCCAGATGAATCTACCCCTGCCTAAAATATATGACTAAATGTTACTCATCTCTTATTGCCCAAGGAAACCATTCCTCTTTTCCTCGGCACGTGTTCCTTGAAGCTAACATCATTGCTGATATAATAGTACTGAGACAGGACCCTAACTTGAAAGGTTAAAACTGACTGAAAATTTCTGAACTGGTTTGAGTTTTAGACGACCAAGAAGTGACCTTTGTGTAAAGTAATAATTTAGACACGTTACGCGGTCATTGTGTATTTGCCTTGAATTTATACAAAAAGAATGAGAAATTTGCCGTTACGTCTTTAAGCTGAATAAAAGGGCTACATTTAACTCCACGGCATATTGATTAATTGCCTCAATACTTGAGAGGGCATGGGGGCAAGCGAGAGGCTTGCACTCTTCTGATAAAAGTGCCCCTTGAAAACGCAATTCTCCTTGTGCGTGGGTAAAAAATAATCCTTTGGAAATACACTTCTTGTGAATTGTCCCAGCGTTGTGTGGGAAGTTTCTGCAAGTATATCCTTCGGTAGCATGCATGGTATCAAGTTTTATACCACAGTCTTTATCTTTTGCTATTTATTGTCAGCTTATGAACAGCAGATTTCTGTCAGGTTTTTGGTACATAAGGAATGGTGGGTGGTTTATATGAGCAGGGAGTCTTAACAACTTCCTGATATGAGCAAGGAGTAGTTTACTCTGGAGCCAAATGTGTTTGATGCAAAATAGCGCTATCTTTAGCAAAGTTTCAAACTGATCAATGTTGAAAAATTTTCATACTTTACTTAGTGAATCTTCCTTACTATGTTGGGTGTAACGAAAGGATGTGATGTGAAAGAAGAGAGGTTGGAACTCCTCCCTTTTAGATGTTTTGCTCTTTTAAGGTTACTTAGATGCTACATAGTGCTTTCTTTGGCAAAAGTTTTGAATTGATTACATGTTGAGGAATTACCCTGATTTAGTGATAGTAGTGATTTAGTGATTTGACTGACGTCCAAATTACACCACAGGAGAGTTAGCCAAAGCACTTTACATAACAACATAGTTTTACTGAATTGAATGAGAATCCAAAGGAACATCTTTCAATGGGGGGGGGGGGACCGAGAGAGAAGTAAAGGTATAACAACTTGAAAAGGGGTAGAGGATTAATAAGCATGCTTCCTAATGTATATTCCCAATATATGCACTTAATTTCCCCTACATGAGCTTGTGTAATGGGTTACAAACCTCATATCATGTACGCCTTTGCTACAAATGTTGCTCATAATATACGCTTGGCACATAACCTCCTCTTTCCGAATGCAATCTTGAGGTTGGACTTGTTCCCGTTGATTTCAGAAGATAGTTCTCTATAGAATAATTACATGCATTATCGTCCTAAAAATGGTCTTCAGGCATGTAGTGTATACTTTGGCAATTATGCGGGAAGGGTGACGAAATTTCGCATAAGAATTATTATAAAGCCGTATCCGTACCTTTCACAAAATACGTTTGGGATGGTATTTTAGAAAAATAGAACTGAAGGTTAAAGCGCCCGAGGAAGGCGAAAAATTTGATAGTTTGCCAAAGATTTACAAAAACTTTGATAGTTTGCATACGATTTGAGAAAGAGAGCTAACGGAACGGCCTCAGTAGCTGAATTTTTGTACTCTCTAAAATAGGGAGTTCGGACCTCTTGGACCCGTGGATTCATTGCTGGTTTTGCTGAAATTAACGAAAGAAGTCTGCAAAACTAAATGGGGTGGCTATTTTGAGGAAAAAAATGAACCACAGTATTCCATTTTCCAATCAACGGAGTTGCATATTTCACAATCTGACAAGTGATAGCCTGTTGGCAGAACATTATAACTTTAGTTTAATATTTTAACATTAACATCTGATATCTAACCCATGATGGAAAATACTCGTGCACAAGTGTCCATTTGCCCGCCATGTTTGAATTTGTTCGGATTTCAAATTTAGGAGCTGATGATATCCTTTTTCATATTAGGCCAATTGGTCTTTGATCACGTTTGATCTTTCATTGCAACTCTGAGGAACAGTTGTACATAGTTTTCTACATATGTGTGGTGACCTTTTCTAAACATACTAGTGAGCCAGTACTGGCAAAAACCAACTTGTAGATTGGTTTACCTCACTGACCTTTGACATATGATGGAATAATTGTTGTTACGCTGTTCTCCAGTAATCTGCCTAAACGCCCAAACTAGGAATCATTGTGATCACTTTACATGCATCACATAGCTTATACGATCGTGACTGTATTGAACAGCCTACGAAATGGTGTGGAGGATTGTAAACATGTTTGATGGACAAGACATTAAAAGTTTTCCACTTAGTATTTACATCTGTCTACTGTCTTTATCACAACAGAAAAGCTACAGATCATAGATCATTTTATCATTTTAGCAGGTGGGTCAGATTTGATTGCGAAGACGCTTTAACGCCCCCCCCCCCTTTCTACGTCGGCACTACTTTGAAGAAGACATGTGAGAAACATCAAACATCTATGATATTCAGTGAAGATATTTCCGACTAAATAGTCTTTCTGAACTGTTACACCTTTGAAATTAATTATTTCAATGAGCATATTGAACAAATTTTTCCACTTTTGCTTTGTACCCACAAGATGATTTCAAAATATGTTTTCCTTTCATTGGGATGTGCTTGACGCACACATTTACGTTTACGGGAAACTGGCTAATCATTTCAATCATTTATTTAATACATTAAATTTCACGATTATCTCATTTCAATCATTTATTTCACATCAAATTTCACGATTACCTTGTACGACAACACCATAAGTGCAATGAATCTAAAATTTGTACTTTGTCATATTGGTGTTGTAAGGTATCACTGTATTTTTTCAAAGTTGATCTGAGGACCCATGTATCACAACCCTTCCCCCAAATGGTACATTTTCACAGGCACAGACTCTTAAGTATATGAGCCAACCAGGAGCTGGAAATCTGATATCCCTTAATAATTGTTTATACTAAGTCTGCAGCGTCTGCAAGAGATTGCCGTCCCTTCATCAGAAGCTACGCCTGTAGACTTATTGTACTCTCGTAGAATTCTCGCCTCAAGGCCATGGCCGTTTAGTAATTTCACGCTTTTTAGATTTGATAGAGATATCTTTCTTTTATTCGTCAATGAAGCCTGATTAACGGCAAGTAATCTTGATGATCTGAATGTACCTTTCACTCCTTTAGAAACCAAACATTAAGGACTGGAACCAACTACGATCTTTTCGAGAATGGCTTTTTTCTACATCAAAGAAAAAAAAAACACGTTGTGAATATTCATACGAAAATTTTCGTATGAATAAGCCTGTCTGTAAACACAATTCATAAGAAGAAAGCTTGAGCCGACTGGCGTTTATACAAAGCCATATAAATGGCTCTGCGTATGTACAGTCTGCGTAGGTATGCACGTGAACGTGTTGATAGTACGATTACGGTACGCGTACGGTACAAATGATCGGTGCATGTGCATGTGAAATGCACTCGTACACAGACTGTAGGCCTAGAACAAGGCATTCTTAAAAGCAAACTCGCATCAATCCCACTTGTTTCCCGACCGTTTTTTTTTTTGCCTATGAGAGGACATTAAATCTAAAAGATATTGTGTAATCAAGTTTTACAGCAGAGTCTGACGAAACTGTATGACACTTTACTATATGTGCTTATAGCTGCATTAAAGATCGTGTGACGAACCTATAGCCTATCATGTTTGAAAAGTACTTATGATGAAGTTCCGCCGTATACAGTGAGAGAACAGAAACCGGTCTAGGCCTAGCTGGTTTTCAAAAAAACCACCCACATGTCAGTCTGAGATCATCGACTCATATTCCTGTAAAAAAGAGTTGAATTTTAAGCTTTTGCACGAAAGTTTTCGTATGAATAGTGCTTCCACTGCCCTCTATTCGTACGAGAAAATTTTCGTATGAATAGTGCTTCCAATATCCTTTATTCACACGAAAATTTTCGTATAAATAGGCCCCACCAAGAAAAAAAAAATATTTCCGTCCACGAAAACAGTTTAGGTCCAAGTATCATGGTTGAAGGTAAGCCTACAGAATATTGAATGGTTCTGGTAAATGGCGTCTGACACAATCATTTTTGCAAACTGAAAATTTTCTTTAATTTTCGTGTTTTTCTTTGGGGGGGGGGGGGGGGGATGAACATGGATTTTCAGCTTTGTCGTGCTTTGTCGTACTTTTCCGGTAATATGATCTGTGACATCATAAGTGGACTAAATAAACTCGCGCACGACTGTATACTGACTGCAAGCGTAAGCTTGTGCATACGGGAAGCTAATCGTCTTCGCCGGCCGGGGTAACAGCAACTGCCGCTTGTATTATTCATAACAAGTGACCATGTTTTAAGTTTCTTAAAGCCATGAAATTTCCCCTTGAACTTTAATTTCTTGCCTTTTAACTTGGTTTAAAATCTACGTATGCTCCCTATGCTACGTGAGTGCACCAATAGCGTCTGGTTCTTCAGTTTAATGCATAGTATATTCCAACAGTAGAATACAAACGTTCCTGTGTGATCGAACGTTCCGTTTGCAATGAATAGACTACGTTGTGCTATTTGTACAGCTCTAAGCCTAACGTTACTGCAGTTACGCCTTTCAACATGAACTGCGCGAAGGATGATGATCATACTTTTTCGAGCGCTTTCCCCTTCTCTCAACAATCACATGAGTACTTACTTTTGTTGCGCAAATCTCTACAGATAATTTTCGAATGTTAATCCAACAAATAATGCGTCACACAGTTTTCGTAGTGTTATAACGACGAGACACATGTGTTCATGAATTTCAAGCTAACCCTAGCTAGCTAGCGGCTCTCGTAGCCCGAAGTACGTTAAGTAGGCCTACGTACAGTTACAGTAATTGTGTAGTAGGTGTGTGGCGTACATACTAACTACGTATTAAAGCCTGTCTTGAAGGCTTAGCCAATAGAACCTTTTCCAAATAGCAATTGCAAAGGATTATGGGATACGTTTTGGTATGGGTCGTTTTTGTCAATGGCATTTTACTGTGGACAAAAACGACGCACACAAAACTATATCCCACAATCCTTTGTTGTTCCTATTTGGAAAAGGGTCTATAGACCCTTTTCCATAATCCTTTGTAATTGGTTTTTGGAAATAGGTCTATTAGAAGTCTACACACTATTGAAAATCTCTGTTACAAGCTTGAAAGCAGATTGGTAGAGATATCATACTATGCTAAATCTGTGTTTGTTTTCCACTGTGAGCCATCGTATTTTTGCCGCAGTTCAATTCTAGCAATATTTTACGTCTTCTTACATTTTGTGATTTTTTTCTGTCTATCCCAAAAAGTGGCTTCTGCACATTTTTTTGGATAAAGCAAATCTGTCTGTGGATGGATAGGATTCTGGAGCCATTTTGTGTGTTAAAAAAACTAACAGTTAAAGTAAAATGGCTAGTGTCTACACCACTGAATGTTTGTGAGAAGCAACGGTCCTCAGCTCCACTGCTGACCAGGGGTGGGATTTGATGTCTGAAAGTGGGGGACAAAGCCAGGTGGACTATCAAACGGCGCCGAAGGCGCCGCGGGGGCGCGAAGCGCTTCCCCAAAGACGTGCGGTCCAGGAGCCCGCCTCATGGCCCCTGGCAAGATCCAGGGGCAGAGCCCCGGTGGGGGTCCGAGGCCTCCGGAAGCTCTGCCGTATTTACGAAATTGTGGGCACTAAAATTATGCCTTTTAGCTTCAAATGACATGAGGTGGGCAATAAACATACGGTACCACAAAAATCACAATTTGACTTTTTTCAATTATATTCTTATTCCATTTGACTAAAAGTAAGATGGGATCGATAATGCTGAGCGCTTAAGGAAGTAGGGGAGAATGGATTATTTTGAGGGTTACCCGGGGTTCTGGAACAATAATTTTAAGAAGGGAAGATGTAGTAGCCTATTCAGAATGGTTGCCCGCGAAACGTGCTGAAAAATATCGCATTTTTCATACTTTCAGTGATATGATTAATAAAATGCTAAGAAAGAAAAGTATCTTCAAGCGGAGGGTTCCCCTTCCCTTCGCTTAGCGCCTGTCCCTTATTACGGTACCGGAAATGATACTTCCCGTGCCTGAAAACTTACATCTAAACAATCTTGAAAGAGTCGGTAAATGTACACATATCGATGGTGATAAAAATTTTGCTTTGAATATTTCTGAGGAGAGGAAACTTCCCCTAGGCTGGGTACGGTCATGGGGGAATTGGTAGTTTCAATGATAATAGAAGAGTTTGTACGAAACTATGACAAACAGAATGTTCTACAGGAAGTACCTCCGAAACCCTTGAAGCAATATTTAAAATGGGTGCGAGCGAAGCGCGCACAAGAAACCAGCGTTGAGACAGAGTTTGAGACATTTAATTGTAACCTATTGTTTTTCTTTAGTTTTAAATTCAGCATCTTTATTGCATAAAAATTTTCCAACTTCCCCAGGTGCCTCTTCTTTCCATAGAGCAGGATATGGGAACCAATACCCTGCTCCGTGGAGGCTTCTTTCATGTTTTATTTGTCGATGGTCTGGGACAAGCGCTCCTCAACTATTTAATTAGTGTAAAAAATAAGGTAGTGTCTATGTTGAAGGTTATAGACCATGTGATACTTAAAGAAGTCAATGAAATCTTTTGTGGGTAGTTTTCACATGGACATTGTTAAGGATATTGGCAGTTAAAGTGGCAGGGAAGTAATTTTTATTGGAAGGCTGCATCTTGGGAAGTTGTGGCCGGCGAAGCCTTTAACTGCCACCGCGAAAACGGAGGCTGGGGACTGAGGGTTCTCCCCCACGAAGTCTTTCTTCAATTTGAAGGATTTTGCGGCCATTCTGGACCATGTCTTGGGAAAATCCTGCTTTCCCCATGTGTAGTTTCAAATTTTAAGGGAATAGAAATCATATGATGATCGCAAATTTAAGATAGTAACCGTCAGTCAATTTGCTGAGGATGGTGGTAGTTGGTGAGGAAGGTGAACAGCGAGAGGTGTAGCGAAGGTTTTGGAAATGGTAATTTAGTCAATCTGTCCTACAGAAATTAATAACGAGGCAATTCCACCAAAGTTTTGCTACGCACAGCAGTACAGCAGTACTAATGAGACACCGATTTATATAAGGGTCATGAAAAGCAAGCCGATTTTATTTCGAGAATTGCGTATACATGGGTAGGCTTTGGGACTTTGTTTGCAAGGACCATGGTGCATTTTATGACGTACTTTAGTACTTTCTGTGACCCTTATTTCAGACCTTAACGTCACAATTATGTGGCGTGGGAAAAAAGAAATTTTATGGTGCCAGACAAAATTTTCAATTGTATTTAATTTAGCAAGCTTTCCCTGGAGGTGCGGGCGAAGGGCGCCGAAAAAATTCCTAGCAATTTTATGGTTTTTGATATTAATATTTTCCTTCCTAAACATTGCAAAATCTAATAAAAATAATAATAGGCTGTTGAAAATTCTCTTACAATTTCTCTGGTCTTGCTTACTTTTGCTCATTTTTTATTATTTTATTTTTTAAGCTCTGAAAAAGTGTGTGGGGCAAGCCCCCGCTTGCCCCCCCCCCCCCGTAATCCCGCCTATGCTTATGACATCATACATAAGTTCGGCAATTCGTAGCTCTTCGAAACTGATCGTGACAGATCTTACCCCTTTTCAGTATCTATGGAAAGATTTGACTCTTCTTCCATATTTCGGGTAATCATTGAGGGGGAATATTTAACCGCCAAGGAATCATTACTGGGTGATGAGCCTAGCTGTAAAACGAGATCTTTAAGGGAATGGGAACATTGATGATAATCAACTCCTTTCTGGAACCTATCACTTTACGAGAGATAGAACTGACAACATGTATCAGAAAGAGATAGAACTGACAACATGTATCAGAAAGCAATATCATTCATCAGTGTGTATTGCTTTACATCTATATAATGCACTTGGGAATGTCCTAGCTATGGATAACTCGTTTCTGAAGAATTCATAAAGGATGACCGACATTTGTAACAATATCCTTGTTCTACCAACACGGAGTAACATCTCCATAACCAAATACCCTCTTTTTGTAAACGAAAGCTGCTTAGAAAGTCTTTTGTTTACAGCATCCATAATGAATGAAGCTGAGACGAACATTCCAAATGTAAATATTTTTGTTAATTTCTCCTAAATATGGTAGAAACCCCAGTTGGAAGAATCGTTTAATTGCACTGAAATTCACTACTGAATCCAAATTTTTGGCAATTTTAGCGAACGATCACTCTGTATATTCTTCAACATTATACAGCTTCAACAATTTCAATTATTTTCGAAGCCAGAAATCCAAAGGCTTAGTGATTCCTTGCAGAAATGAAATGCTTGGTCGCAATGAGACTTATCCAACAAACTTATCCTTCTTGGGCTTTATGTTGTACGATGTTTTCACAATTTGACCTCTGTTGACCTAACATGCCATTGGACCTCTACGAAAACAATGGAGATCTTTAACGTAGGTCGTCTACACGCTGCGTATTAGATTTGAAACAGTCATTATTTCCAATGCAGCCCATTAAAGATTGGTCCTGAGATTCATTGAGGGTGTAATAATTTGACACTTGATAGTAAACAAACTACCAAAAGTGCTGTCAGTAGTAGGATTTACCCTTGAGTGCACACAGTTGCACCCAGCCATTTGCAATTGTAGACATACTGACCACCTGTACAAGCTAATTATAGTGCATTATATGCTATTGTGAACATTTGCAGTCCACTACCTTTGGAAGTCAACTGGTGGTTATCTAAGGACCAATCTGTGCAATAGAGCGTTCAATGCGGCTAATGTTACAAACTCGGGTGGATATTTAATCTCCCCTGTTTTTGGCCAAAAACAGGGGTCTCGGATGGTATTCCTTATGGGCTGAGAAGATCGTAATGTTAAAAGCAAAGTTTTACAGTTTAAGCTCTATTAACCCCAAATGACCTTTGTTCACCACAAAAAATAATTGAATTATTGAACCTAGTATGAAGGCATTATGAAGGCCTTCAAGAGTACCCCTAATGATTTATCGTAATACGAGGTTTTCATCACAGGGCCCGTAGTGACTCCAAACTTTCTCCTTCATCAACTTTCTCCTTCGCCATTACGAAAGGATTCTTGTTATTAGTATGCGACATCCAAGTATGAGACGACTCAGCTTACAATGTTTTCGTAGCTTCACCTCAAGTGACCTCAAACGACCTTTGAACTCTACCAAACACAATATGGATATTTTCTCACTGAGTATAACGCAGCTACATTCCAATTATTAAAAGCATCCGTAATTCCTACCTTTAGAAACGGTGTTCCAGAGGTTTTCATTTTTTGACCTCTCGTGACCCCAAATGACCTCTGACCTCTACGAAAACAATTGGTTTCTCCCTCTTAATATGACAAAAACTGTATTCCAAGTATGATGAGAAACAGAAGACGAAAACTGAATAACAAAAATTGAAAAAGTAAGTGCTTGCATGACATTAGACCCCGGAGATGAAAATAGGAAACCGAGCTCTTTCCACAACACCATTAACATACATGTAATTGAACGCTGTTTTTAGTTTGTTGCTGTATATTTACGATTTACTGAGGGTGCTTGTCAAGAGTCTGTGAACAATATGGCCACTTGCATGTCGTAAGCAGTTTTGTAAACGTCTGTTGTTTTCCTTCGAAAGAATCTGGTTTAAGTTCATCCTAGTAGATGCGGAAACATTAAGGTCACAAAACTTCGGTAATTATGAAGGCTTAGGTTGCATGAACTGTTACTTTTAGGGCGTTTGAAGTGTTTTAGGGCCAAATAATGATTTGCACGTGTTGAAACCTCATGTTTACGTTACCTACAATCTAGTACTGTGATACAAGCCCAGGGCTAGGATAAGCTCTCTTGGCACGTATTCGTATTATAAGCGTATGTGGCTACGTGATAATGCTTAGTTAGGAGTCATGACTTAATAGTCTACATTTACTGACCAATCGGTATATACTTCATGTAAGCCAACCTCAAACTGAAGTGAATAGACACCTACTAATCCTATTCACTTCAGGCTATTCGGTTCAATCCCGGTGTTCCGACCTCTCTATGTTCCGACCTCTCTATGTTCCGACCTCTCTATGTTCCGACCACTCTATGTTCCGACCTCTCTATGTTCCGACCTCTCTATGTTCCGACCTCTCTATGTTCCGACTTTTTCACGATTTTTTACGTTTTGGTCGAAACATAGACAGGTCGGAACATAGAGACGTGATGACGTCTCTATGTTTCGACCTCTCTATGTTCCGACCGCAATTTGAAAAAGTCGAAACATAGAGAAGTCGAAAACACAGAGACTCTGGACGTCTCAATGTTCCGACTACTCCATATTCCGACCTAAATTTCAAACGTGAAGAATTCGGTACATAGAAAAGTCGAAACATAGAGACGTTTTACCCATTTCTATGTTCCTACTTCTCTATGTTTCGACCACAAATGAAAACATGCATTTTGGTCATATTCAATCTTTGGGCAGTTCCACTAGTCCGAAGGTTCCAGAATACGCTAATTAATTAGCGTTAATTGCGTAATTTATGCAACATTTCAAAGTTTGCTGATCGCACATCGAGGCGAAACACTAGGGCAGTTCGACCACGCCCTTCACGAATCCGAAGTTAAAATTTGCATATCTCCTTCCCCTTAAGAGATACTCCCTTTTTTCTATTTTTGGAGTATTTTCAAACCGCCATACTCAGTCTCAAACACCGAACAAGCTGTGTCAAAATAGACCTCAATTTCGTAATCAACGGTATCAAAAATACCCAATATGTTATTTTCAAGCGTTTTCCTGACATTCGATTTTCCCCTGGGGGTGGGGGTGGGGGAATCCGTGTTCCCAAACACGTATGCGATTTGAAATATGGTTTCTGGGTTTTTCGGGGTCGCCGATTTCAGAGAGGCCCTTTTCTCGGCGCACCATTCAGCGTAGAATTAGCCTTTGAAAAGTACTCTGCATGTGTCGGAACATAGAGAAGTCGGAATATAGAGAGGTCGGAACATAGAGTATTCGGAATATAGAGAGGTCGGAACATAGAGTAGTCGGAATAAAGAGAGGTCGGAACATAAAGAAGTCGAAATATAGAGAAGTCGGAACATAGAGAGGTCGGAATATAGAGAGGTCGAAACATAGAGAGGACCCCGGCTATTCAGCCTATTCATGTCCCTCCAGTTGTCTATTCACCTCAGTTTGAGGTAGCCTTACATGAAGTATCTAGGACCAATCTTCATTTTATGTATCATTCACGCACATTGGCTGGTTGTTGTGAGTTCCAGCCGGGTAGGCCCTGTTGTCAAGGGTGTGTTTTGTTATGGTTTAGAGGGTTAGCCGGTTTATTAGTTTCAAGTGTAACCTTACCTCCCCCCTCCTTTGTTGGTTTGTTATGACCGATGTTGTGCCTTGGTTGGGGGACTGGGGACTTGCAGGTGACATGTCTAGACTGTTTGCTTTGGTTTAAGGGTACACAGTATTTCGTAGTCTGCGTGGCTAAGTTTGTTTATTTGTTTGAACTCGTTATTCAGCTGTATCATATCTAACCTAAGGAGTTGATGAGTGACCTTTTCAGTTAATGGTTTTACCATCCAAAATGTGGTTTTCCATGTTGTGTTGGTGGTGGGTAACAGTTACTTGGTTATTCTACCTCGGTACAGTACAGTAGTGTGAACCCAAGGTGTACTTATATTTCAACTTCCGCAGTGAAGTTTAGGGTATCGTCAGTCATATCATCACCTGATTTGTTTGAACATGTTTTGCTTAATCTTGCTTTCATTTTTTCTTTAACATGGAATTTCATCACCTGCTCACTTGTACCTGTTAATACGGATGTAAATAAAGGAACAAACACAAAGAAAGTCTCTGTGATTCAGTTGGTGGCTCTCTCCAACTTGAAATCTACATAGTTATACCATAATCACATCATACTTCACACAAATCCATCGTTATGTAATTACAATTTGAATTACTAATAAATTTACCAGAGTTATGCTTGTGAAAAGATGTATGTTGTTTTCTTAATTTTATCTTTGCAATGGTACAAACATCCAGCCCTTTCGTTGGTCAGGAAATACACAGTGAGCAGGTACGGCCCACTGCCTACTCATTGGATAACGTTGTTGCGAGTAGTTAAGATTTTGTAATTCACGTTTGGTGTCCTCAGGTGACCTTGGACCTCCACCAAAACCAATAGGGATCTTTTGCTTAATTTGAAAAAATGTATACCAAGTCTTAAAAGTAGCCATCAATCCTGTCTTCTTAATATCGTGTCCAAAAAGTTTTCGGATTTTGAAATCTGCTTACTTCAAACGATGTCTGACCTTCCCTAAAAACAATACGGTTCTTTTTCCTAACATGACAAATCTGAGTGCCAAGTGCAAAAAGTATCCAACTTTCCTACAGGCTATTGAGAAAACTTGTAAACAAGCAATTTTCTCGGTTGTCGCACTTCAGATAACCTTCGCCTGTAACAAAAACGATATGGTTCATTTACTGATCATTACATATTCACATTCTAAGCAGGAAGTACCCGTCCTTTCTACTGTCAGATATCATCTTTACTATGTTTTAGATTTTGACCTCTGGTGACCTCAAATGACCCGTGACCTCCACCAAAATCAATAACGCTTATCCTCTTAATATGATTATATTTCGTGGAAAGACTTAAATGTTATGTCTTTTCTACTAACAAACAATGAATGTGTAAGCTCTTCGCATTAACTTATTTTATAAATCTTCTACAATTTCGTGGCCATGGTCTGGTGCATTTATTTTTTATATGTACAAGGTAGTAAACAAATCTGTTGCTAACTTTTTAGTTTGTATTAATACATTATTTAATACATAACTTCATATATTACTTAACAATAGTGGCGAAGGGGTTTTCAACCCCCTTTAGTGTGGGGCGAATAGGGTGGGGCACCGAACTACAGCCTGGGTGACATCATGGTTGCTAAGTATGATTTAAACATTGACTACACTATGACAAACACGTGTTCATAATTTGGTAATTAAAATTATAATCACCAAGTAACCAGAATGCAAAAATGCACTGAGGTTTCGATGATACATGTTTTATTGCAAATAATGCCATGATTTCCTATATCTTTCAGCCACTGGTCAAGTGCTATCTTAACGTCCTGGAAAAATAATTTTAGGTTCATATCTGATCTTGTGAATTCTTGGGAAATTTTGCATTTTGACCGCTGATGACCCAAGTTGACGAGCTTGGGAATTCTTGGGAAAATTTGCATTTTGACTTCTGGGGAACCCATGGGATGATCTTAGGATTTCTCGGGAATTCTTGGGATTTTTTTCTTTTTGACGCCTGTGATCCCAGAAGACCTTGGACCTCCACCAAAAAAAAAAACCCCAATCATCTTTGTACCATACCGCATCCACATACTAAGTATGAAATTTATCCAATCTTCCTATCTCAAGATATCGTGTTAACAAGGTTTCCAGTGTTTGAGCCCAGGTGACCCCGGTGACCTCAGATGAACTTTGACCTCCACCAGAAACATCAAGGTTCTTGCTCTTACCATAACGCATCTACATACTAAGTATAGAACCTATCCAAGCTTCCTATCTTGAGCTATCGTGTTAAAAGGATTTCAGTGTTTGACCCCCGGTGACCTTAGATGACCTTTGACCTATACCAAATATGATAACATTCATCTTCACATCATAGCGCATCCACATATTAAGTATATAATTGATCCAAGTTTCCTACTTGAAGATATCGTGTCAAAAAGGTTTCCAGCGTTTGACCCCGTGACCGCAAGTGACCTTTGAACTCATCCAAAAATGATAGGATTTATTTTCTCACCTTAATGCATCTACATACTATGTATGAAATTTATCCAAAGTTTCTAGCTTGAGATATCGTGCCAACAAGGTTTACAGTTTTTGACCCCAGGTGTCCCCAAATGACCTTTGACCTCCAGCAAAAAGGATAGGATTCTTTCCCTTGCTATAACGCATCTACATACTAAGTATGAAATCTATCCAAGCTTCCTATCTGGAGATATCATGTGAACAAGGTTTTCAGAGTTTGACCTCCGGTGACCCCAGATGACCTTTGACCCCCATCAAAAACAATAGGGTTCTTTTTTTTTAATATAAGCATCTATGTACCAAGTTTGAGAACCGTCAGAGTTTCCCTTCTTGAGATAACGTGTTAACGAGCAAAGTGCCACAAACACATACACACACGCCACCACGAAAGCATAGCTTTCTCTAATCACCGAAACCAAACGTTACACATTTGAAAAAATATGTCTTTCTCTATACTTTTATCTTTGGAATGGTACAAAATTCAGCCTTAACTTTTGAAGTATGTTCACGAAGCAACACAATTCGGAGGTACCGCCCACTGTCTATTTTGTTTACGAGGTTTCAAAGTTTCACCCTGGGGACCTCAGATGACCTTTGACCTCCGATAAAACCCCTAGATTTTCTCTCTCTTAAAATGACAAATGTATATACCAAGTTTAAAAGTATCCATCATCCCGCTCTTGAAATGTAATATTTTTACAAGGTTTTTCGTAATGACCACTGGTAACCTCAAATGACCTTTTTCCTCGTATGAAAATAATAGGGTTCTTCCTTTCAAAACCATTTATCTATAAAATTATCAAGTTTGAAAAGTGTCCATCACTGCTGTCGTGAGACATCGTGTTTACAAGCAGTTTTTACGAATTCCGTAATTTCACCTTGGGTTACGTCAGCTAACGTTTGACCTTTACTAAAAAATAGGGTTCTGCTTCTGACTATAACACATCCACTTGCCAAGTATGAAAGTATCCATATTTCCTACCGAGAGATATCGCGTTTACAGGTTTTTCCGTTTATGACCTCTGATGACCTCATATGACCGTTGACCTCCACCAAAAGCAGTAGGGATCTTTCCTCTGTATGAAAAATTATATGTACAGTATGAGAAATATCCATGAATGCCATCTTGAGATATCGTTTTTAAAAGCCAAGCTTCACATACATACATACATACATACATACATACACACATACACACACACCCATACATACATACATACATACATACATACATACATACATACATACATACATACATACATACATACATACATACATACATACATACATACATACATACATACATACATACATACATACATACATGCATGCATACATACATAATACCTGGATGAAATTGCTAAAGAAGTGTGAAATTCGTGATATGTAAACATGACATTAATTCGACCATAATTTGACCTAATGTGAGAAAAAAGAGTGAGCTTCAATAAGTAGGACAGGTGGTTATTAGTAAGGTGACGCGCAACGATCGGTGAGATCCCCTGTACTGCGCTGAACCGTTTTGCCCCGCGCGGCACCTTGTGTGACAATTCGGTAAATCAAATAGAAACTGTTACACTCTTTAATTACACGTATGACTCTCTACCGACGTGGGGGTATCACTCGGACGAGTGAAATCGGGTATTAAAAGTGAAAGTAGATAAACTTACACGAACAAATACACACGTTACGGTGAAAGATGTAAGCAGAACTGTAAAGCAGGGAAAATAAACTGGTCATGTTGAGGTGGTTGAAACTAAGATTCCCTTATGAACAAGATGCATTTCCTAATAGTTGTCTGTGGGGTGGATGGTGGAAGTCCTTGAGAGATACAAAATAAGAAACTGAAATGGCACAAACTGCATTGAACTATAGAACTCTGTACTAGGTTGCATATAAACGTATACTATAGCTAGGTCTACAAAAGTTGTTATCTCATTGCACAGACAAGCGTAAGCATTACTTAATTCAAAGGAGAACAAGGAGGGAATGGGTTGGGAGTGCAACCAATTGAAACATGCTATCTGCTAATTTTTCGGCAAACATGTATTCAAGCTGCGATAGAAAGAGCTGCAGCCGCCCACCTCATTTTGAAAGAAAAACCTGTACATATTTGGGATCGAATTAACGGTTTTTTGTTTGTTCCAGGGATTTGCAAAGAAAAATATAGTACTCTTCCTGTGAGAGAAGGAGTGTCATTGACACACATCTTAAGGTTTTCTCTAGGTCGAATGGTTACATATCCAAACGTGAAAACACAGTGCAATAAAGCATTGCATAAAGTAATTTAAGCTAAATCAAGGTTTTTTCATTCCAGTCATTCCCAATAGTTATAGCGCGGAAGCCACTTAATAATTTCGGTAATGTACAAACCTTCCCCAGAAACATAATACCTGCTTGACAAATGTTTGGTAAGCTTACTGAGGAGGCATTTGATAGGACCAAAAGATTGCAAGAAAATTGTAGTGGTAAATGGTAAAGCATTATACATACAGCTTACATAAATTTGTGATAGAATTTAGCTGTTTTCACTTTAACCCAAAAGTAACATCAAAATGTGGAACAAAATAATGATACCTTAACTTGAGCAACCACATATGGTCCTAAAATGTTTTATCCTCTTACGGTTGACATTTTACACCCCGTTCCCAACTCAGCGATATCTTTTAATATTTACAGATAACTTTATTTAAAACAAGCCATTCAAACAGCAATTTTATGTCTATTTAACGCTTTTGTAGATTTGAGAATTTCTTAAAATTATAACTCCATATACCTTTCACTGACTTATATACAGACATTGAGGAGTAAATTTTTTAGGTACAGGGTCGAAATTTAGTCAAGTATATTAAGTAGCATATGAACTTGTGGATAATTCTCAGGGCAATAAGTAATTAATTTTTGAAGGAATGTTTATGATTCCGATATTTTTCAATATATGTCTAAAATATATGTCTAAAGTAGACTTAAATGTTTGTAATATTATTTCTTTCATTTAATAAATCATTCAATGTATTATAAAAAATAGCTAATCAGAAATCAGATCAGAATGTTCTTGCTCAGTGAACAAATATAAGGCCAGAAAGCCAAAAGGCTTAGTGATTCCTTGCCATATGGATATATTGTAACAAAAATGAATCACCCACATGACAAGCATGAGATACCTCACAGTTACTCCCACTTGAGATATCATGTTATACAGTAAAAACATTTTGAAATCTTGTGACCCAAAATGACCTACATGCTAAATATGAACAATCCACAGGCCAAGTACTCATAGTTACCCTACTTGAAATATCGTGTTCAGTAGATTTTGACCTTGTTTGACCTCAAATGACCTTTGACTTGCACGAAAAATTATAGGATCATTTACACAATACGAACAATCCACATGTCAAGTGTGAGATCCCTCAGGTATCCTTCTTGAGATATCATGTTTTCAATGTTTTGACCTTTTGTCCTCTGGTGACCCCGAATGACCTTTAACCTCCACCAAAAACAATACAGATCATCTACTCAATATGGGCAATACACAACCCAAGTATGAAATCCCTCACGGTTACCCTTCTTGAGATATCATGTTTACAAGGATTTAACCTTTTGACCTCTGGTGACCCCAAATGACCTTTGACCTCCAATAAAAACAATACAGATGATCTACTCAATATGGGCAATCCCAATGCTACATATGAGATCCGTCAGAGTTACCCATCTTGAGATATGGTGTTTACATGGTTTTGAACTTTTGACCACTGGTGAAACCAAATGACCTTTGACCTCCACCAAAAATGAAAGAGATCATCTACTCAATATGGGCAATTTACATGGTAAGTATGAGATCCCTCACATTTATCATCCTTGAGATATCGTGTTTACAATTAATTCCCAAGATTTTACCATTTGACCTCTGGTGACCCCAAATGACCTTTGACCTCCACAAAAACAATAGGCTTCATCTACTCAATATGGACAATCCACCTGGTAAGTATGAGATCCCTCACACTTATCGTTCTTGAGATATCAAGTTTACAACTAATTCCCAAGGTTTTACCATTTGACCTCTGGTGACCTCAAATGACCTTTGACCTCTACCAAAAACAAAAGGGATCATTTACTTAATATGGGTTATCCACTTTGTAAGTATGAGATCCCTCACATCTATCTACCTGGAGATATCGTGTTTACAAACAATTACCAAGGTTTTTACCATTTGACCTCTGGTGACTCCAAATGACCTTTGACCTCCACCAAAAATAAGAGGCTTCATTTACTTAATATGGACAATCCACCTGGTAAGTATGAGATCCTTCACTTTTATCGTTCTTGAGATATCGTGTTAACAACTAATTCCCAAGGTTTTACCGTTTGACCTCTGGTGACCTCAAATGACCTTTGACCTCTACCAAAAATGATAGGGATCATTTACTTAATGTAAGCAATGCACATGGTAAGTATGAGATCCCTCACCTTTATTGTTCTTGAGATATCGTGTTAACAACTAATTCCCAAGGTTTTACCATTTGACCTCTGGTGACCCCAAATGACCTTTGACCTCCACCAAAAATAACAGGCTTAATTTACTTAATATGGACAATCCACCTGGTAAGTATGAGATCCCTCACTTTTATCGTTCTTGAGATATCATGTTAACAACTAATTCCCAAGGTTATACCGTTTGACCTCTGGTGACCCCAAATAACCTTTGACCTCTACCAAAAATAATAGGAATCATTTACTAAATGTAAGCAATGTACATGGTAAGTATGAGATCCCTCACGTTTATTGTTCTTGAGATATCGTGTTAACAACTAATTCCCAAGGTTTTACCATTTGACCTCTGGTGACCCCAAATGACCTTTGACCTCCACCAAAAATGATAGGGATCATTTACTTAATGTAAGCAATGCACATGGTAAGTATGAGATCCCTCACGTTAATCTTTCTTGAGATACCGTATTTACAATTAATTCCCAAGATTTTACCATTTGACCTCTGGTGACCACAAATGACCTTTGACCTCTAGCAAAAATAATTGGGATCATCTACTTAATGTGGGGTATCCACATGGTAAGTATGAGATCCCTCACATTCATCAGTCTTGAGATATCGTGTTTACAAACAATCCCAAGGTTTTTACCATTTGACCTCTGGTGACCCCAAATGACCTTTGACCTCCACCAGAAACGACAGACTTTATCTACTTAACATGGACAATCCATGAGGTAAGTATGAGATCCCTCACACTTATCTGTCTTGAGATATCATGTTTACAACTAATTTCCAAGGTTTTACCATTTGACCTCTGGTGACCCCAAATGACCTTTGACCTCTACCAAAAACAACAGGAATTATTTACTTAATGTGGGTAATCCACAAGGTAAGTATGAGATCCCTCACATTTATCTGTCTGGAGATATCGTGTTTACAACTGATTCCTAAGGTCTTACCATTTGACCTCTGGTGACCTCAAATGACCTTTGACCTCCACCAAAACAATAGGGATCATTTACTCAATAACGGCTATCCACATGGTAAGTATGAGATCCCTCACATTTATCTATCTGGAGATATCGTGTTTACAAACAATTACAAACAATTCCCAAGGTTTTTACCATTTGACCTCTGGTGACCACAAATGACCTTTGACCCCCACCAAAAACAATAGGTATCATCTACTCAATATGGGCAATCTACATGCCAAGTATGAGCTCAGTCACAGTTACCCTTCTTGAGATATCGTGTTTACAAGGTTTTGACGTTTTGACCTCTCCTGACCCCAAATGACCTTTGACCTCCATCTTCTTAATATGACCAACCCACACACCAAGTATGAGCTCAGTCACAGTTACCCTTCTTGAGATATCATGTTTACAAGCTAAAGTGTCACATACACACATACACACATACACACACACATACACACCCACACACACACACACACAAGTCGATTGTACATACAATCCGAGGACCTCATTGTTATTTCCTTTGTGTTTACTTCCTTAACCCTAACCTTGACAATAGACTCTCTATTGTTCAAACTTTCGAGGACTTGACAAATCTATTGAATTTCCTTCAGAGGACCTGAAATCCATTGTTCAGGTCCTCGGTCTGATAGGAAGACAAGTTCACACACACACACACCCACACACGACATCACCATCGCATAGATTCCTTGCCCGCCTTCGGCAAGGAATCAAAAATCAAGCAAGTATGTATACCGATATGAAAGATACGCAGAATTCTAACACAGAAACAATAGTACAGAACATTAAAAAAGATACTCATTACAACGAATTAAACAATCACAGGGGCCGGGAAACAATTACCAGTTAGTCTCTTGTTAACTTGAAAAGTTTGTCGACGGAGATTCGATGTTAAGAAATCGAAATAACAAGACGCAGAGTGAGTTAACAATTTTACTCTTAGCTGACTTGTCCACAGATATGGAGTGCAGTGATTGAAAATCAGTATCTAAGATTTTCTCCTCGCACTTTTAGCATTGTACTCCAAAGACCAACAAATAAAAGTGCAGCAAAATCTCTACTGTTGATACAAGTCCACCCAAGCCGGCGTGCATCATAGTTCGTGAATATAAGCTACTCCACACAATTTGCACTGTATGGTACTCCCTTTTTTATTAACCAATCGACATTTCCTTTAATTAACACCAAATACTTCGTAGGGAAAACAGTGAGTTGGTAAACATTTCTACAAAATGAGGAAAACCCAGTGAAAATCCTGCTCATAATGGAAAAGGGAAAATAGCATCTGTTAAATTGACAGTTGCGAAAGGGTCGTGCAGAAATCAATGCGCTGAACAACGCCTTAGCAATAAGAAAACACCTTGTATGAGTGAATATTACTAAAAAATCACTTTCGCAGAATTTGTAGAACAATTCTTTGATTCTATTGGGAATTTTTCCATTCTAGTACTCTCGTGCTACTCGACGGGGACTTTTCGTTACAAGTTTCTTAAGTCCTCTTTGAAAGGTTTTGAATTTCATGATGTAAATAATGGGATTAACACAGACGTTGCTTTCGGCTAAAATACGTGCGATGCGATGAACTAAATCTTTCCAATCATGCGGGGTGACCAGGTTGTGATGTAAGTAGAGAGTAATGTCAGGTATCCAGCAGATCATATACGCTACAGAAACAATGATCATTGTTGTAAAAATATCTCGAACGCCTTTCGGTATCTTCTTTGACAATTTAAAGTGATTAGATGAAAGGGTCCATACGACAGAACCGTGAACAAAAGCCATTGTAATAGCAGGGATTATCAAAAATGTCATAGTGCTGGTCAACGCTATTACGTATCTTTCAGAACTTCCTGTTTCAAGCGATGCCTGACTAGTGCACATTCCATCCTCTTTTGAAATTCGGTAAATCCATGGCTTGTACATTTTGATCAGAAACCCAGTAAACCAAGCGAAAATACAAACCACCAGGGAGATTTTCTTACGGGCTATGGTGCGATACTTAATGGGGTGCATCACAATAATATATCTCTCCATGGTCACGAATACGAGATTAATAGTTGACACTTGCAGCAAGGCCCAGAGCACATATTCAGAAAACCATATTTTGCAGAGGAATATCTCTAAGACAGGGTGGCGAATAGTCATCGGTTTGAACTCAGAAAAGAAATGTATGACATTAAGAAAACCGATAAAAGACAAAATGAGATCCACAAGTGATTGGTGTCCTATCAAAATGTTTGGAACCACGTGTAGTTCTCTCCCCTTGTAAAACACCACTAACACCAAACTGTTTCCTATGAGACCAAGAATAGCGATAATGGTGCAAGCAACTTTAATCAAAACGTCTTTATCTTGTACCTCTTTAATTTCTTTACCAAAAACTTCCGTAGTAGCCAGAACTGCTATGTCTGTGCTTGTCATTTTCGAAAGTGTAACTAGTGGCAAATCATACTAAGAGTTAAATCGAAAATTTTGCCTGGAACATAAACGTTGTAATTATGCTGTGCAGACTTGCTATGACAGAGTGAAAGGCTTGACGTGTGAGTGCGGCACCGCATTATGATAAAATTAAAAATGACATTGACGTCATGAGGATTATTTGACCACACAGGCAAATTGGAATGATTCCTTCCCTCTGGTTGTATTTCAACTCTTTCCAAAGCAATTTGGTAGTTACGTGTGGCTATCCTCGAATTGTTTCCAAAACAAGACATCTGACATAATTTTGCTAGCTTTTTTGCATTTTTGTTCACTCAGTTTTTACTGCTTAAATGAAAGCTGTCAGCTCTGTATTTGTAACAATACTGTATCTACAAAGATCTTTGCATGTATGCAGTACATAGCAATGATGATGGCACATAATTCAATCTTCATATCAGTTACAGTATTACCATATTGGAAGGAGAGTTTTAAAATTTAAACCTTTGCAGTCTGCATTTTTATTTTCTAGGTTAGCCTTCTTACAATGTTTTATGTCCAATGAACCATAATGACTGGCTGCATGTGTTCCACACCCACTTAAATGTAGGCCGTCAAATATATATTACAACTGTAGCCTACAGTATATACTCTGACAAAGTCAATGGTATGTACTGTTCAGTTGACAGTAAAAGCCTTATTTTCAAGTTGATCATACGTAGCATTCCTAACCTATTCCTAACTGAACGAGTGTACAGTAGGTGGATGGTACTGTACATCACCAAAATCACGGCTGCGAGTGCTTTGAAGCGTAATTTCTGCCATCAGCTTGGTGCACATACAGTCCATAAACTATATATGTCCCTGTCTGCTTGAAATGCTGGAATGATACCTGAATGTCATCACTGTAACTTAGGGCTGTTGAATGTTTCCTTTTTTTTAGATATCCTGTTACGGTTTTCTTTAACTTTATCGATATGTACCAAGGAATTCCTTCAAGCTTTCTGCCTCATTCAAGTTTCTGTTTTAAGCTTATACATGTACAGTGTACGTACTGTACATGCATGCTCCAATTGATACGCAGTAGTGTGTACTGTACTACAGTAGCTGTTGGTCAGGTGTCAGAGTTGCCATATGTGGTATTCCACATCTGCAAGGTGGGTCTAACTGGGGGGGGGGGGGGGTGTCTCTTGCATTCATACCTTCTTAGCTTTAAAATTACGTAATTTTCACACTGCAGTACTTGCATCGACTCAGTAAGTAAATTATGTATCATCACACATACGTAGGAATCGTAGATTGTAGATTGTAGCACCACCCTGATCATGTTGAGTGTCATATTTAAATCTTAATTTGTTTTTAGAACCTTGGTACAGTGCACAATGAGAGTGCATTGCTCTCAAGCACATCCTGATGTTTGCACACATTCTTGCATAAATTACTTCTGCTACTGTACATGCAATTATAGGATGCTCTCATTTCGCTTATTAACCCCAGGTGGATTGTTAAGTTTTTTTTTATTTTTTAGGGTTATTGACATGAATGAGAGCATCCTATAATTGCATGTACAGTACAGAGTAATTTATAAATAATGTGTGCAAACATCAGGATGTGCTTGAGAGCAATGCACTCTCATTGTGCCTGTACCAAGGTTCTAAAACAAATTAAGAGTTAAATATACCTCAACATGATCAGGTGGTGCTAAAATCTACAATCTACGATTCCCTACGTATGTGTGATGATACATAAGTTACTTACTGAGTCCATTGCACGTACTGCAGTTTTGAAAATTACGTAATTTAAAGCTAAGAAGTATGAATCACAGACACCCCCCCCCCCCAGTTAGACCACCTTGCCGATGTGGAATACCACATATGGCAACTCTGACACCTGACCCACAGCTACTGTAGTCGTACACCTGCTGCGTATCAATTGAGCATGCATGTACAGTACGTACACTGTACATTATAAGCTTAAAAACAGAAACTTGAATGAGGCAAAAGCTTGTAAGGAATTCCTGGTACATATCGATAAGTTACAGAAAACCGAACAGGAATATCTAAAAAAAAGGAAACATTCAACAGCCTAAGTTAAGTGATGACATTGAGGTACATTCAGCATTTCAAGCAGACAGGGACATATATATTTATGGACTGGTATGTGCCGCCAAGCTGATGCAGAAAATTACGCTTTCAAAGCATCTCGCAGCCGTGATTTTGGTGATGTACAGTACCATCCACTACTGTAACTCGTTCAGTTAGGAATAGGTTGGAATGCTACTTATGATCAACTGAAAATCAGGCTTTTTTACTGTCAACTGAACGTACATACCATTGCTTTGTCAGAGTAATACTGTAGCTACAGTTGTAATATATAATTTGACGGCCTACATTTAAGTGGGTGTGGAACACATGCAGCCATTCATTATGGTTCTTGACATAACATTTAAGAAGTCTAACCTAGAAATAAAAATGCAGACTGCAAGGTTTAAATTTTAAAACTCTCCTTCCATATTGTATAACTGGACTGATTATGAAGATGAATTATTGTCCATCATCATTGCTATGTACTGCATCATGCAAAGATCTTTGTAATACAAGTATTGTTTACAATACAGAGCTGACAGCTTTCCACAATTTAGGCAGTAACAACTGAGTGACCAAAATGTGCTTTGCTTCTTTACAAAACTGTGTACATAACTTATTTCAATTCCCTGACCCATGGCCACTACATATCATTGTATTAGACAATTTGCCATTTTCTGGTCACAACTATGGCCCAACGGTTTTCATATGAGCGCATATAGTAAATAGTTGGTTGCATATTTTTCTTTTTATTGTATCGGCAGTTGCACGCTGTGCCCAAAATAATACCTGTCCCTAGGGACTGATGGCATCTACGGACTCTGCCTATCAAGGCAAAGGAAAGGGGGGGCAGTGGGGTGACTGCCCCCCACATTCGTTGGTTTGGGGCGGAACCTCCCTGCCCCGGCCGGGCGGCCACCTGATGCATCCTTGCCAGAATATGAATGGCCTTTTTGATATGCCAACCAATGTAACGTAACTACTGTACTTTGACTTCTCATAATGATGTGCTGTTTTTTGCACATCGTACTGGTATCTTGAATGGCCTGCTTAGTCAGGCATACTGGGAATTGTCAGGCACCAATGCTCTGTCTGCTGTACGGGGAAGGTCTGTAGGCTGGCTCATTGTGCCCTGGGCTTTCAGTCATGTCCCAAAGTGGTGTGATTCTTTACTGTTTAAAATAGGGATGTATCCTTTTGCAAAAAGTATTGCAATGGACATTGCACAGTTGAGAGCCCTTGGTTTATATCCACTGAGGAACTGAATTGTGAAATTAACTTTTGCTTACTTTAGTTGAAGAACAATTTCTGCAGTAACACATGATTTTAATTTTTGAGGCCAGATAATCGAAAGATCAACACAGATTTTGAAACAATTTTGAAAGTTTTCTACATGGGCTGTCTATACAGTAGGCAGGCAAAATCCAGTGACCAGGAAGAAAGGTGTTGATAATATTTCAGATACTCATCTTTTTTTCTCAAATTTTGACACATGTTGGTTATGAACATTATAAGCTTATTATAAAATTAATTGGTAATTCATAGGATGAAATTAATTGAAAAGTGTGGTTAAATAACATTTGCAACCATTTGGCACCTGTATGTAGTGCACGTTTAAATGGTCAAAATATACCCACGGGAGGGAGCCCTCCCTCCTTTTAGACCCAAGGCCCCAAGGACTCTGACCCTAATATTCACCCTTGCCCCTTCCCCCTTCAAAAAGCTTCCTAGCCTATGATACATTTATGATTTATAATACCGTGCACTCAGAACAAGTAAAAATTCAGTCCTTTCAATTTTGCTGCAGCCTACAATTTATTCGAAACCATGAGCCAACTGAGCCCTTACTGAGACAAGTGTCTACATATTTGCAATGGGGAAAATTATGGAATAGGCTGCAAGATACTGGTTACGGTAAATTAGGCAAGTAACCAATGAAAAACTTGGCACACCTGACCATACAAACTATACTGCCCCTAGCCTAGATACAAGGAGAACCTCACCCCCCCGCCTCCCCCACGTCACATCAAATTATCTGTGAGCCTGTGGAACAACTGCAGGCCTAGAAGGTAGCCTTGAAAGGCTGTGTGGCTTGTATCTTGATTTTCACACAATTTTCTAAGAGAGTTTTGAATATTCAATTTTATATGATGAATTTGAAACCGGAATTTCAAAAATAGATTTGCTGGATTAACAATATTAAATGAGCATTTTGATTAAAGGGATTGGCAGTCCCCCCCAAGAAGTCCAAAAGAGTATATACTGCCATCACTTAAAAGTTTGCCCATAAAACTCCACCTCCCTATTTTTACAACAGAGATGTTACCAAAATACAAACAAAAAAGCAAAAAGTGCATTACTACAGCCAGGGTTCGAGGTTGTTCCGTGGTTGCCCAGAGCGCCAGACACAGTGATGACCAATTTATGAGTCAGTTCTCCCTCACAATCAACAGAATGAGAGCTTGCTGTCCACACAACACACCAGCTCCCAATGGTAACCTAACACCAAAATCAAAAACAAGCTCTTCTGCTGCATACACAGAACAGTTCCCCTTGTGGTGTATACTGACCCCCTAGAGAGAGGTTATCAGCACTGTCTATGTTATATTCTGTGTACAGTGAATCAGTACTCTGTCTATAGTGTTGTGTAAATGTAAACTATAGGCACCTCCTGAACTGTTGGATGGACAGTACACGTGCTTACCAAAATGAGGATTTCTGTACCTTGTGCTTGGCTATGGAATAATGTGCTTCAGATTTGTATTTGTTTGTAGCGCTTGTGCGCCGTTCGTTTCCATCCCCTCTTAGAACCTTATGCATGTAAAAGTTACATGAAGTACAAGCGCTCAACACATATCTCTTATCACATCATCCACTGTTTGTAAAGAAACATGTATTACTACTACAATGCTGTGCATTCCAATCATGGGCGTCCGGAGGGGGGGCAAGGATGGCAATTGCACCCCCCCCCCCGAAAATCAAAAACTTGAAAAAAACGAAGAAAAAAATAAAGAAAAAATAACGAAGAAAATATAACATCAACATTTCTTCACAGTTTAACCAGAGTGAATTTACCTTATTTCTTTCCTCCCTCCCCACTCATCCTTATTCACCATCACCTCCGCTTCCCCCTTCTCTCCTCCTCATCTAAAATCAAAGAAAAAATAACGAAGAAAATATAACAACAACATTTATTCACAGTTTAACCACAGTCAATTTCTACTCTCAAAACAGTAACTGAATAAAATTATCAACACTCACGCCCCAGCAGCCCCCCCCCCCCCCGAGCATATTTTTGGTATTTTTTAAAGTTTATAGTTACGATATTGCTTATACTTCCCCTTGGAAGTGCCATTTCCAGAGATCTGGGAAGCCTTTTGGGCCAACATTTTCTTGCGCTCCCCGCCAACCCATGGTGGGGCGGAGCGCTGAGAGTCTGTCTATGGGCTCCCCCCCCCTCGACAAACTCCTGGCTACGCCTTTTTCAACACTGTGTGAAAGTAGCATCTAAACTCTTTTCTGGGAGTAAAATATTTCCCATGAAAAAAGTTGGGCCGCCTAAACAATTTTGCCCCCCCCCCCCCTTGAAGTTTTTTTTTCTGCGGACGCCCATGATTCCAAAGGGAAACAGGGTTTTCGTAAACGATTGCAAGAATAACAGTATTTAGAAAGAAGGTGCCACCTCTGTTAATGGGTGTACAAACAAAACGAAGATCGAAGACTTGAAAATGAAGACCGAACTGGTTTCCCGTCTCCGGTCTTCGTTTTGTATATACCCCATGAATAAATAGCCTTGATGTTGGGAGTATGAACATAAAAATATGTTTCCATGGAAGGCTTTTGTCGAGGATCGCGGGAGAGAGCACACATAGTGTGTAGATGTTTGTGGGAGAGGGGTAGGGATGATGGGGGCAGGCACTGTGACATGAGTTTCCCACCCTATTAAAATTCAAGTACCCAGTGAGGCACACAGATTATCTTCGACGTTTTCTTCAAAATAATAGCGGAACCTTATCCCTGTGCAATAAGAGTACAATCCCAGGGGTGGCGCCAGAATTTGCTCGACAAAGTTCTACGTTCTTCAAAAGGGGGAGGGGACTCCAGGTCCCGAGAGGAGCGACGAGTCTTTCCAGAAATAGCTAGAAAGTTGAAACGGAAGGTAATTGACCAACAGAAAAATCAATAGGCCTATACTCACTGAGAGGGAAAAAACAGATCAACTGTCTGACTCCTATCGGCAAATGGGAATAACTTGGATTGTTATAGCATCCACCACGCTTGCCAAACCTCTGCGGCATGAGTCAATAATCAAACGGTTTTTTAAATGAAAAATCATACAAAACCAACCATACTGAAAATGATGGTGGGCGATATCATGGGTTTGCTATTTAGCAATATGTAGCTCTTCTATATACAGGGCCAAAAGTTTGAGGTAGGCCTATCATTTGCCTCAAGCTATTATTAGATTCCCCCACCCCTTCCCCCTGAGACAGAGGAAAAGTTGATCGGTTCCTCAAGGCTACTATAATCCCTATACCCGGGACAACGTACTTAATTTATCATACCAACCGAGGATTCCGCGACGTTCGAAAAATTTTCTGACGTGGGGGATCCTTCTCTAACGGGGGCACGGGCTCTGCCCCATCACACCCTACCCAAAATGGTGCCCGACAAGGCCCCTGAAACCATTGACAGTCATCGGTCGACCAAATGACCCACCTGTTCAATTGTGCTATCAAGTTGGTCTCTATATTTTATCTCACTTAGTTCATAGCGAGTTTTTTATTCTTCCACGTTAATTCCTGCAACTTTGGACGCACAAGTGAGATTTTAGCTAGAAAACCCGAGTAAATCCCTAGATCAAGTGGACTATTGCGCCAAATATGCTATGAAAAGGCATACCGCAAAGAAGTTTTTTTTTTCATGCAACGCCAATCTTCCAGCGCATCAGTAAGGGGAGTACCCATCGCCTCTCAACGTCATTCCCACACCGTGGCCATCTATCCAGCATCCCACAGTACTGATCATAGTTGGAGTAGGAAGCTGGAGAATAAAGCAGCCCCTGCCAGAAATGAGGGGCGGAAGTACGCCTCGGTCTTCCCACTGCTCAAAGACAAAACCATGCACTCACTTGTTCTCTCTGTGAAAACAATCAAACGTTTAGTACTTTTCTTTACAATAATTCCTCACGTCCTTGAGACCCTCCACTAGAACGGTTGTCCAAAACAAAGGTCACATCCAGCTGAGAACAATTGACTTACCCATGGAAGGGCTGACAGTTACAAATTTTTACCCAAGTAGAAGTTCGTGCTGTTTCAATCATCCTCTGGGGGAAAGGTCGCGGAACCTGTTTGGAAGCATCCAAGTAGGGGAATATCAGCAAAAAGAATACTTATTGACGCAGAGATGAATGCAGGATTGTATCCAGACAAGACCCTGGCGCCGCCCCCAATCCCCCTTCCTCTGCCATGGGCCTCGACATACACTCCAAATAAATCAATGTGCACCCTTTACATGCATTTCAGTTAGGGATAATATATGGTGACTTTCGCTTGAAGAGGGTTCAAATATCCGGGCAAGACACCCCAATGACTGCCAAGTGCCGAAAATATCATTTTTCTTCCAGAGATATAGCTAAACTCTGTGCCATTCGAAATGTCCTTGACAGGGCGGAATTTGATGTCTGTGTAAAGACCCCGCCAAGGCCCCTGGCGGGGTCCGGGGGCAGAGCCCCGTGGGGGTCCAGGGCAAAGTCCCCGGAAGCTCGGGGGTATTTATGAAATGTAGGCATTCAAATGATGCATTTTAGCTCCAACTTCAAATGGCATAAGCTTAGGCAATTAACATTAACATACCACAATCACAATTTGACTTTTTTCAAGTACGGTATATTTTTACTCCATGTGACTAACAGTCAGATGGGATCGATCGTGCTGAGGGCCTGAGGAAGTAGAGGAGAATGGATTACTTTGAGGGTTTCCCAGGGCTTTGGAACAATTTTAAGGCGTATTTATACGGTGCGATTTTTGCTTGCGTCTGTCGCATGAGTCGGACACATGAGTCTGAACGCCATGATGATGCTGTTCGTGTTCAGCGTGATTAGTCTGCACTGGGCACGTGTTCTATTCTCACCTACCTGATTGGGCAGGTAATTGCGTCCTGTTTGCGATGTCGCATGGAATTAGAACATGCGTCTTGGTGCAGGCGACTTCGCAAGGGTAGTGAAATCGTGTCGCAGGTATAGTTTACACGGTGCGTTTTAGACTCATGCTTCCGACTCATGCGACAGACGCACGCAAAAACCGCATCGTGTAAATAGGCCTTTAAAAATGGGAGTTCTAGTGTTTGGAATGGGTGCGCACGAAGCGCGCTGAAAGAAACCACATTTTTTGTACTTTTTAGCGATAAGAGTAATAGAAATGCTAAGAAAGAAAAGTGTCCTCAAGGAGAGGGCTCTTCCATCTTCACTAAGCGCCTGTCCCTATGATACGGTACCGGAAATGGCACTTTCCGTGCCTGAAAAGTTACATCTAAAAAATCTTTAAAGCTAAGAGTCGATAAATTTACACAGATCTGGCACAGGCACTGCCCCCCCCCCCCCCAAAAAAAAAGGTTTGCAAAGCATGGTCTTCAATTTTCAAATATAAAAATAATAAATAAAAAATAAACATGTAATTCGAGATGTGTTAGGCCCTCCCTTTTCCTTGAGTGGGCATAAAATTAAGAAGTGAATAACTTTCCCATGCAATGCGAAGGTTAGACATTAGTAAAGTGCTAACAAAACGACATTTTTTCGGCGCGCTTCGCGCGCGTTTCTCAGTTGCTTGTTTGCTACTATATATACTTCAGACATCACACAAATGGACCTGCCGTTAGTGCGAGCTAAGGTAATCAATCATAACAAATGATCACGCTGTGATATTTGTAATCTGATTAGCTTAGCCATCATGTCATTTACAGAGTGTAACGGTAATGCTGGAATTAAATGCCCATAGTTTTGCAGACACTTCAGAGCTTTCGGGGTCATTAGATACACAACCCATTAGTCGTGTTGATTATCATCCACGACTAAAAGCAGTTTTGCCCGGGTGTCACCTGGCCAGATTAGCATAGGTATCTGTCTACAAAAAGTTGTAACTAGCATGTAGTCTGAAAAGTATTGTGTTTCCCATAGAAGGAGAGGTTTCCCCTCCCTTGTCCAAATTGACAGCGTCGTAGGCCCACGAGCGGTCTTATGACTGTCAAATAGGCTGTTATAAGCAAAAGGGTCTCCACCTCTGTGCTAAAGTATACCGTTTCAATTGATTTAAAATAAACACACCAAACAGTCAATCTAAGCTAAGTGTGATGAGACTTTTGACTAGTGGTCTAGCTATTTGTATATAGGATGAAACGTCGTTCTGAGTTAGGGGAATTCCCCTCCCCCTTTAAGAGAAAAATCGTTTCGGAACGGTACTGAGATCCAAAATACTATCATTTCATCGTTTTCAAGTGTCTTCATGCTCGAAATTTTCGTTAGTTTAAGAGAACAATCCAGAAAACCAACATTTTATGGCTTCTTGGCAAAGCTGAAACATATTGTGACACAATGAAAGAAACAATAAAATATTTAAAGGTGGGGCTCATTTTATACAAATGGATCAAGCCGCCTTGCCCATTTCACCTGCCTCTTACTCCACCCCTATGGTAGTACGGTAGCGATCGGTTGATATGGTTGTATTTATGTTTAAAGTAGTCAGCTCATGACTAACTGCCTGAAATGGTTTTTGAAGAGCTTTTGAAAACTTCATGGGGCATCGGTCTAATACATAATAATAACCATACTCCCATAGGCGTAGGAGGCGGGGGCGGGGGGTGCAGCTCCCCCAACAAAGTATTTTTGTGAAAATTCGGGCAATATTCTGAGAATTTGCGGGCACCCACTGAAAGAAAAATAATGTAATAAATTAATTTAGCTTAAAGGAAATTGATACTTTAAAAAAACTTCCTTGGTAATTAAAATATAGTTCTGATTTGGATTGCACCATCACCTATATATTCGGTATTAATTCACCAGTGTGTTTGTTAATGGTTAAACTCATATATTATGAGTAGTATAGGATGGGGAAATGGGACCCTCTTTGTGGGGGGTAAATAGTGGGGGGAACACAGTAACGTCACAGAATGAAAAGAGCGCCACCACATCAGGTACGTACGGTGTGATTGAGTCATGCCCTGTGTTGTCACTACACATAGGCTATACGGGGTATCCCATTACATCATCACTGCCTCAAGTTCATCAAGAAAAGCCTCTACATCGATAAGTCCGTTATTATAATGTTGTCTTTTCATTGGTCTGACGCTTCCTGCTGCTCCCCTGGTACTCCCCTGCTGCTCATCTGCTGCTCCCCTGCTGCTCATCTGCTGCTCCCCTGCTGCTCACCTGCTGCTCACCTGCTGCTCACCTGCTGACTCGAAGTCTAAAATCTAAGGGGTTCGGAGTAAGCTTTTCGAATAATGGTTCACTTTAAAGTAAACACTTTGCCTCAACTACATTTTATACATTGTTTTTCATTATGAATTTTACGAAAACTTGTTCGTACTGAACAAGCAGCTGCAGAATCAAGCGTGTTTTTTTTTCCTATACGTTTACTTCTGCATAGACCTTTACTGTCTCTATTGAATCATAGTAAACACGGGCAGGTAAATGACAACAAGAACACAGTTTTAATTTCTTGTGTTGTACTTCTTGTATTTCTACAGACGTAAGTCTCTTTTATTCCTTTAGTACATTTACAGTTCATTTCAAAGTTGGATGTAAAAGAAAACCCAGATATCTACCCCTACATATATCGTTTTCACATTTAAACTCGTAAGACTCGCAACCAAATGTATCCGCCCTTTTTAGGTTATCCCCTCAAATGATTACCTTAGTGAAAGAGTGTGTACAGTGTCTCCTCACTGCAAAGACTGATTTCTAATGTTGTACCGCTATATTCGCTTTTTGATCCACTCAAACACTGTATGCATGTAGGCTCTGCAAATGAACTTAGTAAACTTAGCCTTCATTGATTTAAATATTTCGCTGAGTCGCCCCGCTTTCAGCTCGTCACGGTGAGAGATATGACAGCAGTTTCAACACGTCTAAACATGACCGTGTTTTGTACTAATTAATACGATTGCGTAATATGATTGTTCATCGTGTTGAATTAATGCACTGGCATGGATCCTAAACCCCACATGCATGTACATTCGTTTATTAATGCCAAGTTGTATCATAGTTTAGGGGTGTCTCATGTAACTGAACAGTTCACATCTGCGTTCTCTACACTGAATCTTATATTTTTAGACCACAAAGTCGTATATGACCTTTTAGGTTGCATAATGGCTCTTCTAGTAACCGTCCTGAGCAATGAGTGAGGTCAATTGATCTAGTAGATATACAATTGATCAGTGAATATACTTTTCCTAAGTTCGTCATTCACCGAATCTAACTTTTCCGACGGAGTCGGCATGCATATACTTGAAATACATTGTATGTTGTAGCGTCACGTTAGCTTCTGAATTGTACGATGTACTGGGACTTTGCCTTTAGCTTAGTGAACTGACTAGTGACGTTTGTTCCTATTACCAGATCACTGTACGACTGTAACATTTTTGTATCTACTACTTGCAGTGCAGTATTTGTTTTGGCCTAATGACTTGAACCAAAGGGTGATTGCACAAATCGTAAAATTAGTAAAAAGATGATATCATGAGTCCTTTACCCAATTTCATAATTGCTTACAATATTAGTCAAGCTTTTATACCACCACTTACATTCAGGTTTCATTCTTTGTGATATTAGCCTATAACCTGGTAATGGATGTGGTCAGTTCAACTTATGAATATATTTTGGGTACCACAACCGTTTGATCATGTTTTTATGTTGTCATTCGAATATATTCTAATCACCTTTCTTACTCTTCGCTCAGCTGAGCCTCAGATAGGCCTATGAATCACATATTTGATCATCCAGCAACTTATTTTTAACTAGGCAAATTTAGTGATTTTACTTTTCAACAAAATTCAAAAGCGATTTTACATGTCTCATCGGGTTCTTTCGAACAGGGAGTGGGGAGATCAAACCTCCCACAGCTTTCCCTGACCAAACTCGTTCAAACGAGTTCAATTTGCTTTATATTGGTGTTTGTTTGGGTTTGCAACTTTGCATCCGTTCAAGTTCCTATAATCTTACAGCCTTATTTTCATGTATCCACTGACTTTGTATCCTGCTACACTCGTACCGATTCTCAGCACATTTTATCCGTTTGCTGGTGTACAGTTGATGACAGACAATGACACTGTCTGGTCTTGCTTGTTGTGTAATCGTAAGTTAATCGAGTTGAGACATGCCTTTTCGAAGCAGCTCCCGGCCTGTTCGAAGTTTCCGAAACCTTCAAGGTTTACAATTGTAACACACACACACATGCACCTGAAATGCTTGATGCTTGAGTGTACACTTCAAAGATAAATAATTGACCCAAGGACAATATAAAGATAACGATCACTCTCTGAGTCCAAAGAACTGAACAGTAAGATTACGTCATCAGTTCAAAAGTTTATTAAGCTGTGTTTGTGCAGGTAGAGTTAGAACTTCGAAACCGTGTAGAGAATGTATTTTTAGATGATGATGTCATGGCACTGTCCCTTCGGCTGGTTGCGCAATAAATGTGGAAATAAAGATTGCGACCTACATGTTTGAAACTTGCATTGACTTGTTTTGTCATTGCTGGACGATATTATAAATACCCCAGGTTAATTTGGGCAGCACACTTTATTTACTGTCTTAAACTTCAGTGTGATTGAATCTTTAATTTTATCCAAACTTTCCTCAACTAGTCTTTGAGCTGTGTTTTGAGTTTACCACATATCAGTAACATTGAAAGAATATTGTCTTGTCAGCTTGTGTTTTCGTTTTAATAGCACTTAACTCAAATATCACGATGGCCTTCATGTGTTCTTTGTGTCCGAAAGGATTCAAACTGAGGCATCACTTGCAAAGACATATTGCTAGCATTCACGGGACATCTGCAGACTTTCAATGCAGCTGGTGTTTGAAGGCTTTTTCGAGGCGAGATCACCTACTACGACATCAACGTAAACATGAAATTGATGAAATGGTTCACGCTTGCGATTTGTGTGACAAGGTGTTTCTACGCAAAGACGCTTTATCTCGACACGTTAAGACCCACGACAACGACGAACGTCGATCACGAAAGCGACCGAGATCGAATTCACTGTGTGGGGAAGCCGGCCTGGGTGCTGAAAGTAAACGAGAAAGGTACGTTTGTAGTATTGGTGCCCGTAATAACTAACCTAAATCAGTTTCCAGTACTTTTTTTTCACATTTCCTCTGTCGGGTCTTCTTTCACTTTCCTTCCTCAGTTTAAACTAAGTTTTGCTTCGCTTTCTACAATATTCGTCTGACCCCCAAAATCGCTCTTATTATAAGCATATTTTGCTCATTCTAAATGTACATCAACATTTACATTTGGTCAAGTTGACAGTTTATGCTAGGTGAGCATGTGATGTTTCGGTTTCTTCATACAGGGTTGACTGTGCTTTCAACAGTAACGTGACAGGTAAAGGATCTAAGAAACAAAGTTTAGTCATGGTTATTGGTGGTTTACAGACAAAAGAAAGCCTTTTATGTTTTCACAACTTGCTTTCTTTTGTGAACTCAGTAACTTCAAGTTGTCATCAGCCTCATTCACATTTAGCCTACATTGAGGATATTCTTTTCAGAGTGATGATTGCTTTATGACAGAATACCTTTATTAAAAAAAAATCCAGGAGTGAATATTATCGTTTCTGAAACTGAGAAAAAAAAATTATTTTAATGTTTGGTTGATATGCATGCATGCGTTACCAATTTCGTAATAAGGTAGATAAGTAACTTCATTTTTATGGGGCAAAAGGCATACGTTGTCGTGTAGCTCAAGAATAATATGTATATGCTGCGCTACATTCAATTTCTAAACGAATGCTACATGCACACATACTCTTGCAATGGATACTTTAGTTATCTGCCTGACTGGTTGTTTCTTTTGTGTGATTGCTGGCTTGTTTTTGAGACCCAAAAGATTTCTTGTGAGCCATTCTGATGCAATGTAAGCACATTATGCTAGTTTGAAATTAGATCTATGTGTTTTCTTTGTGACACACAAAACGAGTTTCATATTAAAGGGCAAATATTCATCTGCACAGTCTACTAAGCATTAGCGTAAAAGCAAATTTAGAAATAGATTCATTTTGAAAAGGCCATTTTCAAGGAAAGCTAAATACGATTCTTAAATTTTCAAGGCGCCGGACCTGTTCCATACAAATTTGATATAAAATTAGAGTTAAGATTTAAACGCTTATATTGTGAATATTTTTTTTTTCGTTTTGGCGTCATCCATTTTTGATACTTAAACTTGCATACTTAATTATTGTAAAGTTGATTGCAAAATTTAATAAAAAAATGCAGAAAATTTTCCACTGCATGATCTAGAACATCTTTTCCTATCAAATACGTGCGCTCTCGAAAATCAGCTGATTCCATTTTATCTAAATTAGTACCAACTAAAGTTTATTACGGTGTAACGTTGCATCTACACTGACTTACTTTACAGTTTTGGGATGTGTACCTTTCATGATATGATTACAAAGTACATTAGTACAGGTTTGAAGTTAGGTGATATGCTGTCAATTGGTTAAAACATACAACTTCAAGTAAGAGTGACTGGAGTGTTTTCAATTATTTCACCTCTGCCATAACTTTAAATTAACTTTGTGTGGGAAATTCATTTGTCATGGCGTAACAGTTACGATGTGATGGTAAATTGACTTATTGTAGATGACATCACTATTTATCAATGACCACATATTTTGGGTCAAACTTGAGCTAAAACATTACAGATTATGACAAGTAAACTTCTATCTTAAAGGGGCATACCGGTATTGAGTTGGTATCGATAACTTAAACAGGGTGTTGATGGGTACTACCACATGACAATGATTATTGTTAGCATAATTAGTCAAGTTTCGCATCCTATAGTTACGCATAAAGTTAAAATTTTGAATTTATGGTATCCTGGCTTGTAACGGTTGTATGCATAATTTGAAAAAAGTGTCTGGTCACGAATTTTTGAAAACCGAATTGAATTGTTTATAGCTCACTTATGAAACACTTATTTGTATGCAAGATGTGGGGATTGTTTAAGTTTGACCATTTGTCATTAGTATTTGAAGAAAACTTAACAGGTTTGCCAAAAGTTGGTGAATTTCATGAACCATCTCTATGTGCCGCTTTAAAATCTTTCGAAACTTCACAGAGTTGTGGGTATACCGTACATTTCGGGGTAAAATTAAAAATTCAGGTCCAGTTTACGTCATGGCGTAGCGACCATAACTTTTATTCATATTTAATAAATGGAAAAGATTATTTGCAGAGTCTTGTCATGTCTAGAGAGGACATACCCATACTCATTACGCTGTGTTACCCGCTCTTTAAGAACAAAAAATTTTGAAGCAGAGCCAATGGACCCTGGATTTCACGGTGTAACTCGTGGAATTATCCATTTCTCGGATGTCCATTGTGGTCAAAGTTTCCTGAATAATTTTTCTAATGTAGAAAAGCGCGACTCGATTAATCATACGAAACCAGGTTGTTTTAAGTTTGCAGTAAATGTTTGTTTTCTTCTTTTTCTTAACAGGCAATGGAGCTCTGAAGACGAACCTCTGCCAAAACGTGAAAGAACTACAGAGCGTCAATTTCATCAAAGAGATACTGGATTCGCAAGCAAACCAAACAATTCTTCCCAGTCTACTACGATTACAGACAACAACGACGCCCAGCGAGGGAGCACGGACTTCCTCACCAATCAACAACCGTCTGTTTCCGAAACTGGAATATTTGCCGATCCTGGCGTCTCTTCAACTGACCACGAACCAACTGTGAGCGAAAATCAATCTACGAAGCCAACACTAACCTGGCAAGAGGAACCGGTCATTTGTCCGGAAAACGTTACTTTGCCCAACTCGTTCGGACTTGCGGAGCATTGCAATACCCAAGATTTAGACAAAATGTACAAGAAGCACTGGAGAGATATACGCACTAGATTCCAAACGAGGGGACGGCTGAGAAACACGTACGACTTTCGTTCACATACGTTTACCATAGAAGAAGTGATGGGTGCAGCGAAACAGATTTTCGAAAAGCAAGAGACTGCTTTCAAGATCAACGTTGGGTTTGGATTTTTCCTGCGCAATGTCGAAACCTGTCAGCTACAATACTACTACGCTTCCAACAACACGCAACTGCTCCCCGAGCCAATGTTGGTGACCAATCAATCAAGTTTTACGAAGTTCTTGAACGCGTTATCCTCCAGAGATCCTGCCGACCACGTGCGCTTAGCCCGGCCCAACTCTAAATGGGTCGTAGAAATGGTGACGAATGCTACATTTTACGTGTTCAAATTAAGGGACCACCCAATCGGAGGTGCTACCAGATTACCGGAATTTATCACAAACAATAAAGCCGTCGTGAGCCTCGAGAGAGATAGGCACAATAATAACAGGTACGAAGATAATCTCTGTCTCTTTAGGTGTTTGGCGTTACACAAAGGGGCATCGGTCAAAACTTTAGAAAAGAAATCCAGGAAAATGTACAAGCAGATGTATACCGTCAAACCAAAAGCATTTAAGGGCGTGCCGTTATCAAAATTACACGATGTCGAAACTTTTTTCCAACTGAACATAGTCGTTTATGAGTTGATTCAGCCACGGGAAGATTCCGAGAGAGGGAACCGAAACGAAATGAACTCTTTGGTATCTGAGGAGAAGACCTATCATCATCCCAGTGTTTCATCCGGGCGGGCAGCTCGCCTCATTCGCCGATCGTTGAATCGTTACGAAGACACCATGTACCTGAATTTGTACGGGGATCATTTTTCCTACATTCGAGATGTCAATTTGTACACGAAATCGTATCAATGTCAAAAATGTCAAAAACTGGGAAGTGATCGCTGGCATATGCAAAGGCACGAAGCGACGTGTGATGGAGTCGGCGTTAAACATTCCTTTCCAGGTGGAGTTTACTCTCATCCTAAGACTGTGTTTGAACTACTCGAAGAAGAAGGTATTTACATTTCTCCTGACCTGCGGTATTATCCTCATCGAGCTGTTTACGACTTTGAATGTTGTTTCGAGACCGTGCAGGAGAAAGCAACAGTGACCAGCAAGTTGACAATGAAAGCGCTACACGTGCCTCTTAGCGTGAGCGTATGTAGCAACGTACCTGGCTACGAGGAACCCATGTGCTTTATCTCGGAAGGGAATGCTGATAAATTACTGCAAAACATGCTCTGCTACCTGACAGAAATATCAGAGAAAAGTTTGACACTCTTGCGAGAAACCTACGACCCCTACATCCGAGAAATAGAGTCACGCATTGCCGCCGAGAAAATAGCTTTTGAGAAGTTATGCGAAGAACGAAAGAAACAAGCAAAGCCTCGTCAGCATTACTTACAAGTATTGTACGACAAACTGATAGCCTATTTGAAAGAACTTCCAGTACTCGGCTTTAATTCTGGTAAATATGACGTCAATTCGGTCAAGCAACATCTCTTTCCGTGGTTGGTGGAAAACGACCCCCTGAAATTTATCGTCAAGAGATGTAACAACTACATGTCCGTGAAATCGAAACACTTGCTGTTCCTCGACGTGGTCAATTTCATCGCCCCGGGTTTCAGTTATGATGCCTTCCTAAAAGCTTACGACTGTTCCCTGAGCAAAGGATTTTTCCCATACGAATAGATTAACTTTGACAATCTTGCAAATACATCGTTGCCACCGTACGAAGCTTTCTATAGCGACTTGAAAAAATCTAACATCACCACAGATGAATATGCGTATTGTCAAAAGGTGTGGCAACAAGAAAATATGCAAACGATGAAAGACTTTCTGACCTGGTATAATAACCGTGACATCGTCCCATTTTTGGAGGCGCTAGACAAAATGGCCCAATTTTACAAGGACAGACACATCGATGTTTTCAAAGATGGGATATCCGTACCCGGCCTCACCATGAAGTATCTTTTCCGAAAGGCCGAAGGTGAACCATTTGCTCTGTTTAATAAGCATAAAAAAGATTTGTGCTACACATTCCGAGCTAACCTCGTCGGAGGCCCATCCATCATTTTTCACCGCTATCAGGAAAAAGGAAAAACAAAAATTAGAAATACCGACAACGTGTGTCATAAGATAGTCGGGTTTGACGCGAACGCCCTCTATCTATGGGCGATCATGCAGAATATGCCCACCGGTTCATATCTTAGACGTCGGGAGGAGACCGGGTTCAAATTAGAAAAGAGTCGCCCGGTCAGCAATGAATGGTTACAGTGGAAGGCTTACGAAGAAAATGTTTTCATTCGACACCAAGGGAACGACAAAGAAAAACGAGTTGGATTGCGGCGAATTCCCGTGGACGGATTTTGTCAGGAGTCAAACACTGTATATCAGTTTCACGGATGTCATTTTCACGGTCACGACTGTTACCTCACCCAACATAAATGTTACACCGTCGAAGAACAGCAAAAGTTTGATATGAGAAGAAATGAAACCGTCAGTATCAGAGACTACATCACATCCCTCGGGTACAACTACGAAGAGATACGGGAATGCGAATTTTACACACAACAGAAGACGTCGCAAGGACTTCAACAATTTCTTCACACTCTACGGTTACCTCTCGAAAAGGTGAGAAAGCTGAGTCCGCAGAGGATAGTACAGGCTATTCGAGATGACATGATTTTTGGAGCAATCGAGTGCGACATTCACGTCCCCGATGAACTTAAACCAACCTTTGCGGAGATGTGTCCGATCTTCAAAAATACGGATATTTCCATCGACGATATCGGCGAACACATGAAAATTTTTGCCTTAGAAAGAAAGATCATGACGAAACCACGTAAAAGTCTGATCGGCAGTATGTTTGGGGAAAAACTTTTGCTGGCGACGCCTCTTGTCAAATGGTATCTCGACAAAGGCCTGAAAATCACACGAATCTACCAAGTGATCGAATTTACACCTAAACAGTGCTTTAAAACGTTTGGCGATGCCGTGTCAGACGCGAGAAGGGAAGGAGATCTAGATTCGTCGAGAGCTATTATTGCCGATACCATGAAACTCATCGGAAATTCGTCGTATGGCAAAACGATTACAAACAAAGAGGGACATCGCAACATTCACATCGTACCAGAGGACAAAGCATCCAGACTGATTAATGAAACCACCTTCCGAGACTTGAACGAAATTTCAAACGGGTGTTACGAAGTGGAGTCGGCAAAACCCTCTATTGCCATGGATTTACCCATCCAGATAGGATTCTTTGTGTACCAATACGCCAAACTGAGAATGCTCGAATTCTATTACGATTTCTTGGATAAGTTCTTTGACCGCCAGTACTGGGAATACGTTGAAATGGATACGGACTCGGCCTATATTGCCATTGCAGGAGATAGACTAGACGATCTCGTCAAACCAGAACTCAGACTGGTTTATGAAAGAGAAAAACATCATTGGTTTCCCCGCACAGACACAGAAGAGCACAAGCGCTATGATAAACGCACCCCCGGGTTGTTCAAAGTGGAGTGGGAGGGAGACGGTATTGTAGCTCTGAACAGTAAAATGTATTACTGTTTTGGCGGGAGTAAAGATAAATTCAGTTGCAAGGGGATTAATAAGTCACGTAACGAGGTCGGAAAAGATATGTATTTGGGGGTACTGAACACGAAAAATTCGGTAACGGGTGAAAACCAGGGCTTTAGAGTAAAGGATAATCAAGTGTTTACCTACTCACAAGTTAAGGCCGGATTTACCTATTTTTATCCTAAACGAAAAGTCTTGGGAAATGGTGTGCAGACCACTTACCTCGATATTTAGATCAAACTTTGTTCTGAATGATCTTGATTTTAAGGTAATGTTCATTGTGGGAATAGAAAAGTTTTTCTAGGTCACGTCTGTGGATATGATGTACGCATATTGTTTTTTCATTTCATAAGTATTGTGACACGCTCAGTCAAAAGATCTCGTAGAAATTAAAATCAACTTAGCAATATTTCTTGAGTTAGACATGGGAATGATACAAAATTTTGTGTGACATTTGTTTTGAGACACACTTTATGGTGTCGGGTACAGTTAACAGACAACTGTTCAATATTATTGTACTCCCTTGGTGTTGCCTGTTGACATGTAATGTAAATAGTTTGAGCTTATTCTTTATTGCAACAAGTCTCACTGTGGAAGAGTGTGGTAGACTAAAAATAAGTCACCTGTCATTGTTTCTTTGACGTCTCATACCGGGTACTCTTTACAGTACTGCCATTATTCAGAAGATGTAACTGAAAACATAAAAGTAAGGAAGGAGGAAACTGTTTCATTGTCTATAAAAGGAGTTTGTGCCAATTTCGGTGTACAGTTCTTTGCTACTTGACATTTCGGTGTTTTATTAAATGTTATGGTAACTTGAACTGCAAAACCTACCGTAGACTGTAAAATGATGCAGGTGATAGACATACAAGCGTATCTAGGATTTTAATCTGTTGACTAACTTTGAATGAAATAGTCTCGCATAATGTTCTTTTCGTAATGAACGAAGTATGACAAATTTGAAACTAGAGATTGTTTCAGGTAGTACTACAGTCAAGCTTATAGTGTGATTGTCAAAAGTTTTGAATAGCCAATATTAACTAGACTGTCCTTCGACAGAACCATTGCACTTCAAACAGTACGGGGGTGGCTCAATGGCGGCATAGATACCCGCATGCAAACTTATGTATATGGCTTCCAATTACTTGGATGATGAGTATGTCGTATGAGATGAAAACATACTTAGAAATAGGATAATCACGTTCTCTGTTATGTTCTGCCAGTGGTACAAAAACGGATGTAGTCCATTTCCATTTATGCTCTGTTAAAGATTCGTGTTCTCTAGCATATATAATCCAAATGTGAACTGTAAGCCGGCTCAGCGAGCTTATTATTCCACTAATATGTAAAAGTGTTATGTCTTCTATATGACCTCTACGAGATAAGAATGGTTATGCACTGGGTGATATGGGAAGGGTTTGCGACTTAACAAAGTCTTAAAACAATCATATGTTTACCAATTAATAAGTACACCGAGCATATATGTTTAGAGATGGATGTTGAAACTGATGTCAAATCTCCCACGAGCCGAAGTGGCAGAGTTCATTCTACTCAGCGAAATAGTTTAATGTAATTTATTATTCATATTTCGGTTGCAATAGGCCTACATACATATCGTATTTGCGTAGATCAAAAAGGAAATATGCGATATTTCAAATGGATGCGTCCATAAAGGGAGGTGACACTTTACATACTCTTTCACTAAGGTAATCATTTGAGGGGATAACCTAAAAAGGGCGGATACATTTGGTTGCGAGCCTTACGAGTTTAAATGTGGAAACGATATATGTAGGGGTAGATCTCTGGGTTTTCTTTTACATCCAACTTTGAAATGAACTGTAAATGTACTAAAGGAATAAAAGAGACTTACGTCTGTAGAAATACAAGAAGTACAGCACAAGAAATTAAAACTGGGTTCTTGTTGTCATTTACCTGCCCGTGTTTACTATGATTCAATAGAGACAGTAAAGGTCTATGCAGAAGTAAACGTATAGGAAAAGAAAACACACTCGCTTGATTCTGCAGCTGCTTGTTCAGTACGAACAAGTTTTCGTAAAATTCATAATGAAAAACAATGTATAAAATGTAGTTGAGGCAAAGTGTTTACTTTAAAGTGAACCATTATTCGAAAAGCTTACTCCGAACCCCTTAGATTTTAGACTTCGAGTCAGCAGGTGAGCAGGAGGTGAGCAGCAGGTGAGCAGCAGGGGAGCAGCAGGGGAACAGCAGGGGAGCAGCAGGGGAGCAGCAGATGAGCAGCAGGGGAGTACCAGGGGAGCAGCAGGAAGCGTCAGACCAATGAAAAGACAACATTATAATAACGGACTTATCGATGTAGAGGCTTTTCTTGATGAACTTGAGGCAGTGATGATGTAATGGGATACCCCGTATAGCCTATGTGTAGTGACAACACAGGGCATGACTCAATCACACCGTACGTACCTGATGTGGTGGCGCTCTTTTCATTCTGTGACGTTCTGTGTTCCCCCCACTATTTACCCCCCACAAAAAGGGTCCCATTTCCCCATCCTATACTACTATTATGATTATCAGTGGTGTATTTGAGAAGCCATTAGGCCATGCCCCCGTCTCTAACGTCGATTTTTTTAGTACCTAAAATAAAACACAAAATTTTACTTCAAAGGTAGCATATGTGGCACCAGATTGCATGTAAGGAGACCTAATTTTTCAAAAATTTTCAAAGGGTATGGGGTGATGCCTATTTTTTCTTTAGTACCTAAAACGGTAACTTTTTTAACACAAATTTTACTTCAGAGGTAGCATATGTGGCACCAGATTGCATGTACGGACACCTAATTTTTCCAAAAATTTTCAAAGGGGAGGGGGCACCCTTAGACCCCTCCCCCAGGCCGGCGATTACACAACATAGTGCCTGCTCCACCCCCATGAGAGAAATCTTGGCTGTACACCACTGATTATTCTCTTCGTTATTGTAACGATTTTCCAAAAAGTTATAACCAATATGGAATAGGTAGTTACGTGGCAAATTACTGTATGTAATTTGCATGCGGTGTGATAACTGATGCATGCCGCCTATGATATGTACATTAACATTTGGAGCGAGCGCGGAATTTTTGTTTCTATCTTTGGGGCAGATCGTTCCAGCCCCCCCCCCCCCCCCAATCAACTTGGGGCCCTACGCCTATGCTTACTCCTATTGAGGCTATTGTACTTTCCGAAGCTGACCATTTATATTGCTGGGGAGGGGGGCCTTCGGAACCTCCCTGAATATGGACTTGAGTTTGCCCCCCAAACAAAATTTCTTAGAGCCGCCCATGGTTTCAATGACAATAGAAGAGTTTGTACGAAGCTATGATAAGCAGAATGTTGTACAGGAAGTAACCTCGAAACAGGTGCGCGCAAAAGAAAACAGCATTGAAAGAGCGTTGAGACATTTAACTGTAGCCTACTGTTTTTCTTTACTTTTAACTTCAGTATTTTTATTGCATAAAATGTTTCCTTCTTTCCTCCGGCGCTTGTCTTTCCATAGAGCAGCATATGGAAACCTATATCCTGCTCTATGGAGGCTATCTTTCATCATGTTTCGTGGTCTGGGACAAGTGCCCCTTAACTTTTGTATTAGTATGAAAAATAGGTTGTGTCGATTTTGAAGGTTATAGACTATGTGATACTAAAGAAGTCAATGAAATCTTTTGTGGGTAGAATTTACATGGACATTGTCAAGGGCATCGACAGTTTAAGTGTCAGGGAAGTATTTTTATAGGAGGCTGCATCTTGGGAAGTTGTGACCGGCGAAGCCTTTGACCGCGATCGCGGAAGGCGCAAAGCCGGAGGCTGGGGACTGAGGGTCCTCCTCGAGAAATCTTTCTCAAATTTGACGGCTTTTGCGGCCATTCTGGACCATTTCTTGAGAAAACCCTTGCCTCCCCCAGGTGTACCGTAATTTAAAATGCTAATAAAAGAGTTTTCATAGGATGATCGCAAATTTAAGATAGTAACCGTCAGTCAATTTGTTGAGGATGGTGGTATAACGGAAGAAAACAGCGAGAGGTGTAGTGAGGGTTTTAGAAATGGTAATTTAGTCAAGCTGTCATACAGGAAGCAATAACGAGGCAATTCCACCAAAGAAATCCTACACACAGCAGTAGGCCTACAGCAGTACTAATGAGACATTGACTTGTATAAGGCTCGTGCGAAGCATGACGATTTTTTTTCGAGAATTGCAGTTCCCTATACATCAGTATATGGTTAGGGTTTGGGACTTGTTTGCAAGGACCATGGTGCATTTTATGAAGTACATTAGTACTTTCAGTGACCCCTGTTTCAGAGCTTCAAGTCACAATAGTGTGGCGCTTAGGAGGAAAGAAATTTAACAGTGCCAGACAAAATTTTTTATTGTATTAGTCAGTCAGTGAGTTTCCTCTGGAGGAACGCGCGATGCGCGCCGAGCAAATATTCCAAGCATTTTATGGTTTTTGATATTAATATTTGCCTTCATTAAACATTACAATCTTTAATCATAATAGGCTATTGAAAATTCTGTTATAATTTCTCTGGTTTCGCTTCCTTCCGCTCATTATTTTATTTTTATTTTTAATCTCTAGAAAAAAGTGTGGGGTGGGGGGGGGCAGTGCCCCGCTTGGCCCCCGGAATCCCACTTATGGTCCTTGAGTTAGCCGTCCCTGCACAGAGAGAAACCATGAATGTCGTAGGCCCTACAAACGGTTACGACACACTCTTTCGCTTTCATTGGTGTAGATCAAAAGGGAAACCATTGAAACAAGAAAGCTCACGAAATTCGTCCTTACTACGGGGATGCACCAAGATTTGCCCAATTGGCCATGTTCCCCGACGGGTAGTCAGCATCCCATAGTTCCAACACCGGGAACATGTCAAAGGCCGGAAGGATGCAGCAGCCCAAATTTGGGGTTGCAATTGAAGACAATTGGATAACATTGGAATTCATTACATGAAATTTGAGAATGGAGGGTCGTATCAGGGAGTTCACAAAGGCTATTCGAAAATTTTCGGATGTTTGTAGAAGTATCTTCCCTTCCTGAGTGTAAAAACAGTTATCTGTGAGAACGACCGGTCGCCGGCGTGATTACACACTATATCATACCCACTAAGGCTCCCCACTGATATTAGAAAATCCCCCCCCCCCCGGCCGATGAGAGGGGGATTCCCCGAAGGAAGCCTAAACACATATCGCCTCTGTCCCACTTGGAGACACCCCTACATTTCCTCACACACATATCGAACCCTCACAACTGCATATTAATCAGAGAACAGAAATTGTACATATGGGCTCGCCCTTTCCCAGACTTTCCGGAGACCCATGCACAGTCCCCACCGGAGACACACCTTCATCAGTTGTGGTCTCATATGGAATTTTCAAGTTAACTGAACTAGACACTTGAGTTTTTGAAACCTTCCCCATGAAGTGGAAGCCAAAGAGGGCTACTATGCAGGCTGCTCAGTAGTAAACAGTGGCGTAGCCAGGATTTTTGACAAGGGGGGGCCTGGTGTTTTACTATCTAAGCGGAGCGCCACCATGAGTTGGCGCGGAGCGTACAAGAAAATTTTTGGCCCCAAAAGGCCCCCTAGATGGCTGGAGATAGCATCTCTGAAACTATCCCTTCCTAACCTATCACTTCTTGCAAGATAGTCGTCATCCTAGGGAACTAGTTAAAATGATTTGTTGCCAAGTAGCCCCACACGGGGTCAGGACTCTGGGAGAGTCAAAGGGTCAAAATAACGTAGGCCTATGTACTTAAAAGGGAGTCTCTGGTTTTTTCAGGAGTCAAGACCTTCATCAACCTAAGTGGAAAAGAATGAGATTGACATTATAGTATTCAAGACTATCGTAGAAGAAATCCAGTCATAGTCATACTTACTTAAATGACAAACTTCAAGCGTCTGGCAGAAGTTGTTGCGAAACGGTCAATCACCTCATCAATTGCAGGGGTGTCAGTACGATGTACTTGTAGGAGAATAAGTGCCTCCAGGCGTTCCTCTTCCATCGATGCTCGTATCGCGGTGAGGGTACGCTCCACCTTTGAAAAAACTCGTTCGGCTTCTGCTGTTGTGACAGGCAGTGTAGCCAACAGCTGTAGAATTATGGAGATATTTGGGTACATGCTACAGTGATCGAGCGTTGTCAGTGCTGTGCGTGGATAACGCGCTGATGGTTGTTGGGCCCACTTGCGCCGCCACAGTTTATACTCGGTCTGGATAGCGAAAAGTGGGTCAGGAAACCTATCGATATACGTGTTAACTGCCATCTCCAGTTTCCTCCAATCCCCCTCCTCATCACGGAAGTCCATGAAAGCTGGCACAGCACGGGAAAAGTTCGCAGCTTGTTGTTGCTTTGGACCAAAGTACAGTCTTAAATCCTGCAGGATGTCATCGAGGGTTGGATAGAAGGCATTAATTCTGTAATATTCGTCTAAACGTCGTAACCTCTGAGCGAACTATTTTTATAAATCACAATAATTTATTTGTTTGTTTTTTTTTCAACCATAATGTGGTATAGAAAGATCGTAGAACTCACACGTCTTACTGACCTCCGAGGGATGAAATAAACACTCCGTCTACAGGCTAGAATGGGGTCACATGGGGTAGTCACAAATTTTGCTGCTGGTTTTGCAGCAATCCGCAACAAAATAGATTCAAGAGAGCGCCACCAATAGGGATTCTGCCTGCGACGGAACATTGAACCTTATTCTGAACTAGGCAGTGGGTGTTTTTCAACATCACCTCGCGCGCCTCTGTTACGTGAATTAGGCTACCGGAATTCGGATATATTCCAGTCCCCAATCCTCATCCCACCCACTTTTGCCCAAACTGTTCCATTCGGTCCAAAACAAGACTGATGTCGTCTACATTAGTCTTTGATTGTGATACAAATGTTCCTATGACATTTACTTTTCATACCCGATTTTTTTTTTCGGATTTTGCGATGGGGGGGCCTAGGCCCCCAGGCCCCCCCTCTGGCTACGCCACTGGTAGTAAAAGTAGTTTTACAAAATTAATTTGAACCGTTCTCGGGGGTAAATGTAGTATATCCGTCACACTTTGACGAAGTGTAAATGCACATAAGCAAAGGAGGCTTATTCCATTAATAAATGACAGCCAGAGCACAAAAGGTGGGAAAACATGGGGCATCGACAAGTGAAGGTATTCAGACTTTATCCATGTAAAGCAGAAGACATGAAATTCTAACTTACAAATTTTAGCTGTTGGCATCAGTAATTATGCAAAAGTTTGCAAATAACTCTCAGCTCTGCACACTTTTCACATAAAGACTTCTCTGATTTTATCAATCTTCAAGACACTTTCTCGTGAGTAAAATGATTATCAAAAGAAAAACTTTTGGAGTGTTCGAACTTATTTTCAACGTCAGCTCTATACATGGAAAGGCTGTACAACTCATGTCACACCAGGGACGAGATCGCGTTGCGCTCAAGCTGTGACCACTAAATCATGGAAGCACAGAGGTGAGCGCAGCAAGGTCTCCTAGAGCGCTTGGTCTCCAGAAGAACGCCATGATCGCCCTGCGACGCCTGACCGCGGCGGCCGTTTTGTGCATGCACAAAAAGGTCGCCGAGCAGCGTTGCCACCCGTAGTGAAATTTCACTACATGTAGTGAAATTCGGACTTTCGTAGTGATGTAGTGAAGGAAATATGAAATTGTGGAAATGTAGTGAAATTTCACCAAATTTAAGTCGAAAATATTTCCCTTGGTTTTTTATGTCAAACGTGGATTTTAAGCCCAGCCTGTATTTTTCCTGAAAGTTCACACTGACAGTGATCTACTCGCGGTCTGTAAAGTCATGTGTGTGATAATCTATCGTCGAAATCTGAAAGAATAACATCACACTATGGTAACAAACCAGTTGATTTCAACATTATCACAATTGCGTCTAAATAGGCTACGGTATACATTCCTCTTCCGGTTTCATTCAGATCGTTAGGAAATTTCATGTGCTCACTTTGTCTGCAGCCGAGTGGCGTTTGCAATTAAAACAACAAAATATAAACTCACATTCCTGGGGTGGATCCAGGATTTTTGTTTGGGGGTGCACTAGATTCACCCATTGTTGGAGAGTGTCGTCCATCTGAAAGACTTAGATAAAAAATGGTGCTTTCAATATGATGTACGAGTTTCAATATCAAAGTCGTTGGACGAGGAGAGCAACAGTGAGATGTCTGCGATAGAATATTTAAGGCACAATTGATCAATTTTCAATTTAAAAACAAATGTTGGGGGTGCATGTGTACCCACGGCACCTCTGAATCCGCCACAGCATTGTCAGACGATATTATTTTACTTGTTCGTGAGTATGTTTGTTTCGCAAGGCTTTCCTCCCGTGAAAAATGTCAGGCCTATTTGGGGAAAAAAGAGAAGAAAAAGTGTTCCAGGGAAGAAAAATTGGAGAGCAAAAATGAGGTAATAACGATGGGGGTAGGGTGAGGTCCCTCTGTCGAGGGTCCGCTCTATAGTCCCCCGTCTCATTGGTCCCCCGTCTCATTGGTCCCTCAATTAGCTTAATACGTATCACTGGTCCCCCGTGTCATTAGTCCCCCTTTTCATTATTCCGTCTCATTAGTTCCCCGTCTCATTAGTCCCCCATGTTGTCATTTCGTCTCATTGGTCCCCCTTCTCATTAGTTCCCCGTCTCATTAGTCCCCCACGCTATCATTTCGTCTCATTGGTTCCCCGTCTCATTGGTCCCCCGTCTCATTGGTCCCCCGTCTCATTGGTCCCCCGTCCTATTGGTCCCCCATCCTGAGTTTGGGGATGGGCGGGCGATGATGAAAAATTCAAGAAGAGCACAAAATAAAAAATAAAACAGCGAGAGGACAGAGGTATAGGAAATTTATGGGCGGAGTGGAAGGGGGAGGGAAGGATAATTGGAAAATGAAAATGAAGTTGAAACAGATTAATAGAACAGTTGAAACAAGCCTTTCGGGATGGTGCGAACTTGTTGATTATATGTTTCCATTGGCTATACATTTGCCAGTTAATTACTTATAAGCAGTCGAACAATAAGGATATGGCGTCTACGGGGTTGGAGAGTAGGGAGGCCATAACCCCTCGCCGGCGATGGCTGCCCCTTAATTCGGTTTAACAAGTCAATGTCTTCAGGGGCCTTAATCACGATAAAAGATGGAGCCCCGATTAGCTTCTGCCGCCCGCCCCACGATGGGTCATATGGGCTCCTTATGAATCTTGGGTGCAAAATCATATGGGACCCACATGTTCGTCCATAAGGGTTCCACACTGGAATGTTACCTGGGAAATTGATGAAAACAACCCATTCGACTATGCTGATCATAGATCAGTGGTTACTTCTTTTCATGTCTCTTACACATGCGGAGATATGGGCCTTCAAAAGGTCCAGTTATGACGTCATCTCGATTTTTGACCAATCATAACTCGACAACGCAACACGATATAAAAAAGAATTGCAGATTTAAAATCAGCTTGCTCAAATTTATATAAAGAGTGAACTGCGTGTGTTTTGATGGGACGCGATGTCCGGGCCACATAAACTTCCACAAGCTTCAAGTTTGTGTGAGCAATTAAGTTAACCCTGACTACGAAAGTCACAACTAGTCTTTTTCCTGTTAGACTATATTCTACCTGGAGTCCGTATCACTAACAGTCTGTGGGGATCGACAATGCAGGTGGTTCGGGGGAGGAGGAGAATATGGATTATTACGTTTTCCGGGGCTTTGAAACAATTTTTTAAGAACGCGAGAGTAGTTATAGTGGGTGCCCGCGACGCGCAATGAGAAGTCGAATCTTTTAGACTTTTAGCGATAATAGAAACAGAAAAATATGCTTGTGGAGGGGGCCCCCTCCCTTCGCTGAACGCCTGCCCCTTATTGCGGTACCGGCAATGATATTTTCCGTGCCTCACACAGTGCATCTAAACAGTATTAAAAATATAGTTGAAACTGCCCTCCCATGCACTGTTTTATACGGTCATGGGACATTGTGGTTACAATGATAATGGAAGGGATATACCATTGACTTACTACCTGGAGCTTATTTGCCCCATGGTTATACCATGGGCTATTACCTGGACAGTAGAAGGGTGTACCTCCCGTTCCTCATTACCCCGCGGAACAGACTCTGCTCAGCCTCCCCACCCCTTTAGGTTTCCCAAACACCATGAATGAACAAGTTAGATGACATACAGCCTGCTACGTAGGCAAATTATGTCCCCCCTCTCTCCCTCGAAATTCAGTCACAATTCCGAAACTATCAGTTTTGAAAACATTTGGAAGGGTGACAGAGAAAATGATTGTCTTCAAGAATAGTGCACTCATTGTGAAGGTAAAACATTCTGACGAGGTATGCGGGCGAGGTATATACGGTAATAAATTCCACAGTCCTTGGCCAATTATCATACTGTTCAACACAGTCAGTGAACGTAGGATCTGAAGCCGCTCCATTGTTCGAACCAGGGAGTTGCAATTTGCAACTCCCTGTTCAAACCAGGGAGTTGCCAGAGACTGTTCAAATATAGCTCAGGAAAAACTAGAATTATCCGGCAATTCCAGTTGTTCAAGGTCCTCGGAGAACGGTTGTAAAACGAAAGTTAGGGCAAAAAATGAATGCATGAAGCATTTGCTGAAACAGTGAGAAACAGGTTTTCTACGTTGGCAAAGTTTATGGGAAGACTGGAAGACATCTAGGTTGATGGTAGCATATTCTATTGATCGAATCGAAACTAAATAAAATATAAAACAGTATGAAAGTCTGTTTGATATTTTGTAGGTAATGGCATTGGACAATTGTTCTCAGAGCCTATAAGTGAAGGATCCGATTTAAATCGTCCACAGATGCTTGGCAAAATATATCATTCACGAGGTGTAAATTTGATTTTCTTCGAAGTGAAGTTTAATAAACAAAGACAAGAATGAACATATCTTAAGAAGTACTGTTGAACTCAGTTAATGTTACTAGTATTTAATTATTATTGTAAGACTTAAAGAAAGAGCACACGGACTATCATCATGGCTATATCAAAAAATTATAGACCTCTCAAGAAAAAGACAGGAGAATTGACTAAACGGAGTCACCCTAGTTTGGATTATTATACCCGGGTATCCTATTTCTTAATGGCTCGATAATCATATGGCAATACTTTCCTAACTGAAATGTGAAATTCGCGCAACTCTTTGGTTCACCTTCGAAAAGCAATATTTATGTTCTGACGCCTCATAAAAGATAATTCAAGGGAAATAAGACCATATGTGTAAAATTTATCTGATGTTTCAAAATAAGTCAGTTTGGGACTGTTTTATTTGCCCTAATTATTTAAAGCGAAAATACTTACCCCACCCCCCTCCCAACTTGAATGAGTGTGCCCCGTCATCCTAGTTCGGGGATGTCACTTGTCAATCATGTGACAATATGTTTGTCACTCATTTGTTAAATTCATGCAGAAAAATTCCTTGGTTTACCCTTAATATTCAATGTTTGTCTGTCTATACAGAAACATAATGAAAGATCCTTGTGGGCAAAATAGGAGGCCCGGTGGCAATTTGTAAGACTTTTGCAAACTTCTGAAATCAATTTAGGGTGACTGACATCTCCCTTTAGGGACAGTCTGCTTGTTAGATTCACTAAACAAGGTGGGAGTAGCAGAATCCGAATCCATGAATTTGAGAGGGACCCAATATGGCCAATCTCAAGTATACATTTAGGATGGGCCGAGAACCAAAAGAGCGTTGAAAGGGGTGTTACCCCGAATAGAGCTAAGGGCCCACGGGAGGTGACCTAAATAGTGGGGTGCAGGGCCTGAACTACGTACGCCTGACGTTAAGCTAGGCTGATTGATTTCTGAAATGTTTCAGAATGAAGAAATATTGAACAAAGGAGTCCACACACTAGATTGAACCCCTCTTGAAACTGAAAAAAGCAAAATATTTTAAACCTCTACCGCACATCGCCCCGCTACTCCAAGTCCATTTCTTGGTCGTAGCAGCAGAAGGGAACGTTTTATGATTGATAAGCAGTCGTGACATGAAGTCAACCAGGAGACATGAAAATTCTGCGCATGCATGTAATCGACAAAATTATATTATTGTTTTGAAAGGTGTGGAAGGAGATCTGCCTGATACTATTGCCTAAGGTAGGCCTACGCCTAACAGGTTAGTGCACAAAACATACAAAGTTTGTCAGACTCCTACATGACAGCCCGAAGAAAACAATAGCATCACGTGAATGGGTCTTAGCGACCCCCTCCCTTCCCCGCATACGAGCCAGCTTTCTCTTGTTCCGACCGGCAGTGCATGCACGCACAGCGCATAGGCTACCGCTTCTATTCCAGACACAAGTCTACAAGTAGATCACAATCTTGAATCGGTCAAATCAGGTAGTCAAGCTATTATGAAAATTAGTAATGTGTTAGCAGTCCTGGGTAAAATTTAAAATTTGTAGTCTGTAAGGCTGAATTTAGTCCTCTCCCGACGGGGCTTTGTTTTCCCAGCTTCCCAGACAAGGTTGAGGAATTACTGTGCAAAGGGATACGCCGAGGAACCTGCCATGCAGGCTGCTAATGCAAATGCAGTGTACGTATTTGACCAGGGAGTTGCTATTTGACAAGGTTGCAAAGTTCTCAATGCCGGTCAGTCTGTTTATCCTTGAAACAGTAAACAGGAAAGTTGTAAACTATACTCCAAGAGACATATCGTGCCAGTGGCTTATCGATAACTTCCTAGCAGGTGTCGAGGTAGTAACTTCCATGTGTCGAATATGTAAGCTACGTCTGTTTTGATACTCAGTGGCGTAGCCAACTTTTCCAGTCGGGGGGGGGGGGGGAGGCAGGACAATTTTCTTCCCGATTTTGGCATTTCGAACTTCCCCGAACCCCAGTTTCGGGATCGCAGACTGCTGACGTAGGATCTGGTGATTGGGGGGGGGGACCACAGATGACGTCGTATGCACCTGAGTCCCCCATGTCTGCCAAATTGTTCTCTTTTTTAAGTGACCTTTGAAAATTTTTTGTTAATTTAAGGTTGCTTAGATGCAAAATGGTGATATCGTTGGGATATATTTGGAACTGAGCATATATAGCTGGGAAATGTCAATAATTTAGTGAATTCAAATTTTTGGTTAGGTAGAAGAGGAGAGTATGATGTCTGAGAGAAGGGTATGTTATCAACAAACCTGAAGCCCCCTTTGGCTACTCTACTGCTTTCTATTTGGGGGGCGTAGTTACGCAAAATACGTGCATAGAGTCCACAAAACATTGATGGACTGAAACAAATTTTCCTTTGCTTCATTGCGCATTATAAAAGGGTATCTAAGGCTGACAGACACTATACCTATAGTAGGGCCTCCGGGAAGCTCTGTATGAATTGTATAAAATTAGAGCACTGAAATGATTCTTATTAGATACTGGAGAGTGTTACGCCCAGCACTTTACAACGATCGCATTTTTACCCATCTTGAACGAAAATCCAGACGAACAGATTCCAGCGATGTTAAATGGAATGTTAATATAGGTGCAGGGAGGTGATATAAGACCTCCCTGATACGTGTAGCAGTCGGTAGGCCCCAGGGGTGAAAGATCGACTTACAAATACTTTTTCGTTGTAAGTGTATTAGCAATCACCATCTATACCGATAATGGCTGTGCACAAAGCACTATAGGTAAAAAAAAATGAAAAAATGTGTAACGGAGAATACGTACTTTCAACCTTCAACATCATAAATTAGATTGAAAGATCCCATATTGATGCAAGACCCCTACAAATGCTGGAGATGTACCTCTCTTTTTTTCGAAAAAGTGTTTGTGATCAGAATAGATCCACATATGATTTCCTTAACAATGGTCATTAGGTGGAGTGCAAACTTTGACCAATGCGTGCGAAGCGCGCAGAAAATTTTCATTAAAGGGATTGAGCAGTCCCCCCAAGAAGTCCAAACGAGTATACTGCCACCACTTAAAAGTTTGTCATAACTCCACCTCCTTTTTAACAGAGATACCAAAATACAAACAAAGCAAAAAGTGCGTTACTACAGCCAGGGTCGAGTGTCCTTGGTAGCCCAGCTCCAGACAGTGACCAATTAGAGCAGTTCTCCCTCCACAACAGAATGAGAGCTTGCTGTCCACACACACCAGCTCCCCAATGTAACCTAACACCAAAATCAAAACAAGCCTCTGCCTGCATATACAGAACAGTTGTGTTGATACTGACCCCCTAGAGAGTTATCAGCACTGTCTATGTTATAGCATGGAGCTACCTCCGAGGTGGTAGCTCCATGGTTATAGTCTGTGTACAGTGAACAGTACTCTGTCTATAGTGTTGTGTAAATGTAACTATAGCACCTCCTGAACTTTGGATGGACAGTACAGTGCTTACCAAAATGGATTTCTGTTCCTTTGCTTTGGCTATGGAATGATGTGCTTCAGATTTCAACCTTATGCATGTAAAAGTTACATGAAGTACAAGCGCTCAACACATATCTCTTATCACATCATCCACTGTTTGTAATGAGTAAATGATCTCTATTGTTTTTGGTGGAGGTCAAAGGTCATTTGGGGTCACCAGAGGACAGAAGGTCAAAACCTTGTAAACACAATCTCTAGAAGGGTAAACGTGAGGGACCTCATACGTAGCATGTTGATTGTCCATATTCAGTAGATGATCCCTATTAATTTTGGTAGAGGTCAAAGGTCATTTGGGGTCACCAGAGGCCAGAAGGTCACACCTTGTAAACACAATATATTAAGAAGGATAACTGTGAGGGATCTCATACTTGACATGTGGATTGTTCATATTGAGTAGATGATACCTATTATTTTACGTGCAGGTCAAAGGTCATCTGGGGTCACAAAAGGTCAAAACCTAGTAAAAATGATATTTTCAAGGAGGATTACTGTGAGGGATCTCATACTTGGCCTGTGGATTGTTCATATTTGGCATGTAGGTCATTTTGGGTCACAGGATTTCAAAAGCTTTTGACCTAATTAATATGATATCTCGAGTAGGATAAGTGTGAGGGATCTCATGCTTGTTACAATATAGCCATATGGCAAGGAATCACTAAGCCTTTTGGTTTTCTGGTTAGTGATATATTATTACTCCTCCAGTGGATTGTAGGACCGTACATGAATGGGCCAGCTTGACCATCATGACCACACATAATCATAAGTGCTGTTCAAGCAAATAAGTGTTTGAGACAAGTGCTGCATGGCTAGATCCATGATGGGGTTGCCATCACTAGTGTCTCACTAGAGGTCAAATGGTCAAGATCTTGTAAACAGGATATCTCAAGAAAGATAACTGTCTGAACTGATAGATCAGACAATTACCTGGCACTCAAATTTGGCTAGCTACATCCCTGCCTTTGACCTTTACCAAAAACAATAGATATCATTTACTCACAATGGGGTATCCACATATCAAGTATGATATCCCTCACGGTTAACGTTCTTGAGATATCGTGTTTACAAGTAGAGCGTCACATACACACACACACACACACAACATCACCATGGCACACCTTTTGCCTTTGGCAAGGAATCAAAAATTTAATATAAATCTCTGAATTCAAGCAATTTATCATCTGAGAAACTTATACATTTGTTCTAAAGTGAGTTTGGTCTAGATGGATGCATGGGAAGGGACTGAGATACAGAAAACTATAAGCCATGTAGCCTATGTTTAAAGGTCTGTGGATATGTAAATGTGATACTTGCCTGTTTGATGTAAAAAGCGTTGAAAATATACGCAATTCCCATCAAAATCCATCTCATATTGACCATTTTACCAAACAATTACTGTTGTGAACTTACATCATGGATAAACATGAGCTACTTATGTAAATCTGTGATGTGGTGAGAGGGACTCATAAGATAAGTGTTATCATCTGTTTGTGTAGCCTTCATTCCAAGGGCAGATGTAATGTTGTCATGCCCCAAGGGATTTATTTTGGAAGTAGCTTTTTACTACTTTGAAAATGTCCACATTAAACACCAAAACTAGCTAGTAACTAATGAACACATAATTTACAAAAGATTAATGAAAGAAATACAGACACTGTGCAGCACTCCACATCACAATTTTGCATAGCTAATGAGCAATCTCTGTAATGGTTAAACTTTGAAGAGTTATAACTTAAGAACGGTAAAAGACATTCAAACAATTCCACCAGATTCTTCATCAGGGAATCTTAATATAGCATTGTAAGTTGTTGTTGCTACGAAAGTTGCTAATGCATTGTTCACAAATGAAATGACAATATGAAAATTTTTGACATTTAAAGATATTAACTAAACAAAATCACAGATTTCAATCAGGTGTACTCACTGCAGTTGGAAACACAGGAATGTGATTATTATCATCTGTTACATTGATAGTAAAGTCAACTGAGTCAAAGTCCTCAGACACAGAGAGGTAGTTGTATGCCTCCAAAATTAACTGCAAGAATAAAATAATTATTAGCATGACACTCCAATACATGCAAGTAGCTATTCCATCTACTATGTAATCCTGTTTGATAAACTGGGAGATATTCTTTGAATTTACCACATTAAATACATTTAAGGTAACAGTTGAAAAAATCTGTATTTTACAATTTGTAAAAACACAAATGTGTGTCTTCCATTGTAGGCCTATACATGATGCTACCATGTTGTGGCAATGTCATATATATACAAGCATGAAATGTCTTCATGCACAAACAGTTTTCGATAAAAGGGAATGTAATTTCTACATTTCTGATTCTGTTGATGCTAATTTTGGACCTTCCATTCATCTCTAATGAGTTATTTCAGACTGAGACTTATGGTACCTAGTAAAATGAACTACATAACAAACCACTTGTACCTTCACAATGCTAGGATAATCAATTGTTAATAACTATTTATACAGAACATACAGATACCTTTCCAACAAAGTAAGGTTCAGAATTTGATAAAGGAACAAAAGAATTTTATAATAAAATACTTTTTGGACATAAACATAGACAGTCTCTGTATTAAACATAACAAACTGATTGGAATCAAACTCTCACCCTGAACTGTGGATGTTCAGACCAGTCTGGAGGGTCACCCTCATAAAATATGTCTCCTGTATAGTTGTGAACCCTGAAAATCAACCAGTCATAGCCAGCAACTTCAGCCAGCCTGTATGCAATCTCACTGTCATTTCCAGCATCAGAGTCGATGGCTTCAGCTTTCCAAAGAGGTTTCATCTTGTTACTATAATGCTGGAAGCAGATGGCAGGTATGAATGATATGATTGGAATGAAAAACAGGTATATTAGCAGAATTTCTTGAAAAAACATCTTCGTCTAATTGAGGAAAGTGCTAGTTTGCATATTAAAATAACCTACAACAATCATAATTCAGGATTAGTATAAAGTTAAAAATGAAATGTGATGACAATGTGAAAAAATGTGATTGAATTTCTCAGATTACACTGTTTTCATGCTGAAAATTAAACGGTCCATGTGGGATTCGTCAACAAATCGTTGGCCTAAACCTGCCTTTATGCATCTGATCCACACCAAGTACAGCTTTGAAGCAATAATCTGGGTTCATTTTCACAAAGCCATAATGCAACAGTATGTATGGAAAAAGCAAGATCCACTACTGTTTTCTTCAAATATCAATTTAATATAACGACAAAATTCCAGTGACATTTACATGACCAATTTTCCATAAAAGTTCTGAATTCCAAGAATTTCCATGATTGTATGTGAAACTGATATATTCTCTGTTCTGGTGACATTGCATGCTGACATCATTACTCAGTACATGCAGTACATTAAAATGTATTAAAGATACTGGTTAATACAGAGAAAGTATCAGTTTTCACATATAGCCTGCCTAGCTAGGGCTATGGTTAATTACAAGATCACAGACAATAGTGAAGTGAGAGTGAAAAACAGTGTGCTTAGCACTATCAATTCAGCATGATTATGTGTTACCTATGAGGAAAAAATGGAAAATTTCTATAGGAACAAATACAGGGATCAGACAGAATATATTGCATTGAAAACAAACCCCTTTTATATGGGAATACCTTCATGGTATTATGTGCTGAACGTGTGTATTTTGAGGTCAACTCTTCCAGTGGCACATGTTATCATGTTTACAGTTTATGCCACTCGTTCTGTCACAAAATCTTTTTACAACAGTGGTTTTATTGGTTTGAAGTACTACGCTCTTCCATAAATAATACCTCTGGCAACCACTGAATTATATGCTAATAAGGATAATTCCACAATGTTTTAAAGCTTCTGGGAGGGTCATGTGAATAGCTTTGTCAAGTTGGTTCACTACAGTAACCACTGTATATTGCTTGGCAACCATATACTTGGTATGGTCGTCAAGATTTGATGTTGTAGGCCTAACATTGTAGCTAGTCAGATGAAGAAATGTAATCCAGCTGGGGTGTCAAAAATCTCATGCAAATTGTGAGAGGAATACCCTGTGAACACTTTTCTCATCAGGCTCAGAGATATTGCTGCATGCTAGCCAAGCTTTGTATACATGATGCCTATATTGTTGTGCAGGCAACTGCAACCATTGTAATGTCCAGTATGTATGTATGTACTGTGCAGGGTAATGCAATGCAGTTAGCAGACAAATAAAAGTTGAGACCAGCGGATTGAAATTACTGTTCCTATTACAGTGGAATCAACTTGAGTGCATTAACCTACATCACATGATCCTCCACATCACTTCAGTTTCGATGCATATTCCACACTGACTTGCGTCCTCCAGTTATATAGCTCAGTGATGGCAACCCCATCATGGATCTAGCCATACAGCACTTGTCTGAAACACTTATTTGCTTGAACAGCACTTATGATTATGTGCGGTCATGATGGTCAAGCTGGCCCATTCATGTACGGTCCTACAATCCACTGGAGGAGTAATAATATATCACTAAAAATAGTACACTAATCACCCAAAGTACTGCCAGTGGTAGGATTCACCCCTAAGTGCACATAGTTGATCCTGCCAGCATATTATTGTAAAGACACTGCTTGCTCTACTGGCAGGCTATGCTAGTTGAGTATACATGCTGAATTGAAGACGCTTAAAATGGTGATTCTCAGACCTCACTTTTTTACTGTCTACTTGGGGTATATATATATATCTTATTACCAATCCCATGGCTTTAATTTCCCAAACCAATCTCCCCTGGTAACAAGATGATCATTCTATTCATAGAGCATAAGGAATGACTAGCATAAGCTGAACTAAGCATTCTCTTCTCCCCTGATCTAAATTGTTGTTACAGTTCTTTGGTTACACCTATACTGTAGTTACTTTGTGTTCTGTTGCTATGTGTGGCAGGGATTGCAGATATTCCAGGGGTTGGCATTATTCCAGTGCTGCCAATCACTGACTCCAATGAAGCGACATATTATTGATAACCAGAATGCAAAAATGCATTGAGGTTTCGATGATATATGTTCTATTCCAAATAATGCCATGATGGCCCATATCTTTCAGTCACTGGTCAAGTGCTATGTTAACATGTTGGAAAATAATTTTAGGTTCATATTTGATCTTGGAAATTCCTGGGAAATTTGGCATTTTGACTGCTAATGACTCGAGATAATGATCTTGGGAATTCTTGAGGTAATTTGCATTTTGACTCCTGGTGAACCCATGAGACGATCTTGGGAATTCTTGGGAAATTTTGCTTTTTGATCCCTGTGACCCCAGATGACCTTAACCTCCACCAAAAATGATAGCATTCATCTTTTTACCATAATGCATTCACATACTGAGTATGAAATCTATCCAAGCTTCCTACCTGGAGATATCGTATTAACAAAGTTTTCAGTGTTTGACCCCCAATGACCTCAGATGACCTTTGACCTCCACCAGAAATGATAGGGTTCACCTTCTCATCATAATGCATCCACATACCAAGTTTACAATCTATCCAAGTTTCCTACCTGGAGATATCGTGTTAACAAGGTTTTCAGTGTTTGACCCCCGGTGACCCCAGATGACATTTAACCTCCACCAAAAATGAAAGCATTCATCTTCCCACCATAACGCATCCACATGCTACGTATGAAATCTATTCAAGCTTCCTAACTGGAGATATCGTATTAACAAGGTTTTCAGTGTTTGACCCCAGTGACCCCAGATGACCTTTGACCTCCACCAAAAATAAAAGTGTTCATCCTCACAACATAATGCATCCACAAACCAAGTATGAAATCTATCCAAGCTTCGTACCTGGAGATATTGATCATGTTAACAAGGTTTTCAGTTTTTGACCCCTGGTGACCCCAAATGACCTTTGCCCTTTACCAAAAATGAAAGCGTTCACCTTCGCACCATAATGCATCCACATACTAAGTATGAAATCTATTCAAGCTTCCTACCTGGAGATATCGTGCTAATAAGGTTTTCATTGTTTGACCCCCAGTGACCTCAGATGACCTTTGACCTCCACCAAAACATGAAAGCATTCACCATGGCACCATAATGCATCTACATACTAAGTATGAAATCTATTCAAGCTTCCTAACTGGAGATATCGTGCTAATAAGGTTTTCAGTATTTGACACCTGATGACCCCAGATGACCTTTGACCTCCACCAAAAATGATAGGGTTCATTGTCTTACCATTTAGCATCTACACATTAAATATGAAATCAATTCAAGCTTCCCAGCTTGAGATATCATGTTAACAAGGTTTTAAAGATTTGACCCCTGGTGACCCCAAATGACCTTTGACCTCCACCAAAAACAATAGGGTTCTTCCTCTCACCATAACACATCTACATACTACGTATGAAATTTATCCAACCTTCCTATCTTGAGATATCGTGTTAACAAGGTTTTCAGCGTTTGACCCCCGGTGACCCCAGATGACCTTTGACCGCCATCAAAAACAATAGGATTCTTTCTCTTACCATAACACATCAACATACTAAGTATGAAATTTATCCAATCTTCCTATCTTGAGATATCGTGTTAACAAGGTTTTCAGAGTTTGACCTCTGATGACCCCAGCCTTTGAGCCCCACCAAAAACAATAGGGTTCTTCCTCTTAATATGGGGCATCTATGTACCAAGTTTGAGAACTGTCAGAGTTTCCCTTCTTGAGATATCGTGTTAACGAGCAAAGTGTCACAAACACACATACACACATACATACACGCACACGCCGTCAAGAATGCATTGGTTTCTCTTATCATCGAAACCAAAAATGGTTTTCATTCAAACGTTTCATCATGATATTAGGCATATGTATTTCATGCTATATGATATGTACTATCTCTTTATTCTGGGAATGTCATGTAAGAATTAATATGTGCAGTAGAGCATTCAGTGTGGCTAATGTTACAAACTTGGGTAGATCTGATCTACCCTGTTTTGGACCAAAAACACAGGACTCCAGTGGTATTCTCTGAAGGCAGAGAATATCGTTGTGGTGAACAAATTCAGTCAAATCATATGTGGATTCTGATTCACAGCCATGCTTTTCTTAAGGGCAGGTAGGCACCTAAGTCACTTTACAAGGTACATAAGCAACTGGGCACATTAAAACTACAGGCCAGGTGCAAATGCACAAATTAAAACACTACAAATCCATTACCAAGATAAGTTTCCCCTGGACAATTACTACCTGGACTTTTCACCCCTGGATAACTTCCACCCATAAAAATGCTGCCCTGGTCAATTTCAAATTTTCTGGTGGAGGAAGTTGCTCCAGTGTTAAATTATTATGAGTGGGAAATGGCCCTGGGGAAATTGTCCATAATGAGAGTTGTCCCAGTGGAAATTGTCCAAAGGAACTGGCTGGGTGAGAGTTGTCTGGTCGAGACCAAGATTATATGCAACTAAATATCATACATACTTCTGGCATTTCAAGAAAAGAGTTGTCTTCTGGAAAGGTGATAACGGGTGGATTATTCCCTGCATCATCCACTATGATAATCATAGTTTCATGAACTGAGTTGAATGGAAATGCTTTATCCTTAGCTTGTATGATGATATCATAGATTTGACTTTTATTTGATGGTTTTCTATTTAGGTCTTCTAATGTAGTAACCTCTCCAGTTTCTTTACCTATGTCAAAATAACCTACAAGAAGAAAGAACAATATTTAGTTTGAGAGAGGGTAATATTCTACCCTTCATTTTCATATCCACTGAGTACATAGGAATGAATTAAACATGATCCATATCAACAGGGAGCATTAAACTTAATGTGGTCAATATTTATCACAATTTGTTTAAGTATGAGTAGGGGTTAAACCAAAACACCAAAAGACTACAGTGCTCCCACAGCCTTTTCAACAAAATAAAGGTTTTTTTAAAGGTTATAAAATATAAAACAAAGGTTTTAAAAGGTCGACAAATCCAAAATAAAGGAAAATAAAGTCCTACCTTTTAACAAAATTTCAAATAATAAAATACTTACTGGCCTAATTGACTTTACTTACATCAAGATTCCCTCTCTTTAAATAACTTATCTTGAATCTTTGAGCCTGTTTTGTGTTATGGATCATGCCTAGCTGTTCAAATATTCACTTCATCTGAAAAGAAAAGTTAAATTTTCTGTTAAGCTTTTCTTCAAACATTGATAACAACAGGTGTTTAAGAATATTACCATGGTGCAAATTAAACATATAAACACTGACTACGTTGGGGTCTCAGTAAAATGCATCAAATGCTCTCTCCATTGCTGCTGCATATACATATATATTTTCAGTAAGGCATTTCCACTTCACACAAACAATGCAAATGTTTGCCACCTTGAACCAAATCAACATGCACCTTTTTGTTGGATTAGCTATCTAATATACTTTTTCAGAGGGAAGGAGACTTCTGTATAAATATTAAGCAGATATTCTCTTTTATCAAGACCATCACTTATCTTCAAGCAGGGAAATCCCTGTTTGAACAACACAAGCTTAATTATTATATACATATGCAACTCAAATTTTTAGTTCCTATAAAACCTTGAAAAAAAAAAGACCTACATGTGATTCAGGTATGGACTCTGGAGTCATTCTGGATTTACTTCATGTTACCTTAAACATACAACCATCACCTTTATATTTAAAGGCAGAATTTCTATTTGGTTGAAATAGGAAGGAATACTTCTTCCAAAGAACACTGATTCCAATAACTGCAATTATCTACAGGTCATTCTTTTCATTCCATGTTATAATTAGGTTTACTGAAAGAATTTATACAACTTTTGTACAGTTACTTGAAAAAATTTAGTACCTTATGGATTTACATCAATTACACAGCTAATGAGGTCTGAATGTCAATTGAAAAATGTGTACCATACCATAATTTTTCTACTAATTTATGTTAACAGAGGTACTCATGTTTCAAACTTCTTTTTATAACTGAAGGCACAGCTACTTAGCATGTATGGAACTTAAAGTTTCTGCATTGTATTCTATGCTCAAAGTAGCACTCAAAGAAGACACAGTTAAATGTTTTTTATTATGTTATTATTGTATTATATGCTCAAAGTCTCAAAGTGATAAAATCAAATGGACACTCCTGCTATTCACAAAACTTACAAACAGGTTTTTGTTGAATTTCTGGTAAAACATCCTTAAAACAATTAATTTCACCTAGTTTGGATATCTCACATATGAGGAACTGAAAATTCTCAACACCAAAAATGGTTTAATGAGAATAACATCTTGCTGCAATATGTCCAGTCCTCCTTAAGCTAAGTTTTTGCTTCTTTGGAATAATCTGATATTAGTTTTCTTTTTTGTTTGCAACAGTCCTCCAAGTTTTTTTACATTCTTTTAGTTTCTGTCCAGCAATTTGGAGAAGCCCTGATGCTACAGATATTTTTGTTTTCTGAAATAAACTTTATACAAATCAAGTATGACTGGGCAATTCTTTTTATAGCCATTAACATGATTAACCCTATATATCATTACTAACAGTCACGATTAAATTTGGACATTCAAAGCTGCCAAGAGAAAGGTAAATTATTGTAGTGCACACATCATTTACCCACCATTGTAATTGTAAGACTTCTTAGTGACAATGGTAAAAATATACAATTTAAAAGCACACTTAGATAATCCAAGCAACCAGGACATATATGTTTGATATGCTTATTATTCCACAAACTGACTGACTCCCACATTGATCTTTTTGGTCTAATACTGTAAACAATCCATGCTTGTTTTTAACAAGCACCCCCTTAAAGGACATCATTGGGGCAGACAACAATATGTTTCAAAATACTCACCATATAACTTATCACTGACATGTGCCACCTTTGAAGTGAACTCAGCCAGGGGAAGATCCTCCAAAACAGGCGCTGAAAGACTCAAAATACTCACTATTTTTAACCAGAATGCAAAAATGCATTGAAGTTTCGATGATACATGTTCTATTCCAGATAATGCCATGATGTCCCATATCTTTCAGTCACTGGTCAAGTGCTATCTTAACATGTTGGAAAATAATTCTAGGTTCATATTTGATCTTGGGAATTCCTGGGAAATTTTGCATTTTGACATCTGATGACTCAAGATGATGATCTTGGGAATTCTTGGGAAAATTTGCTTTTTGCCTTCTGGTGAACCCATGAGACGATCTTGGGAATTCTTAAAATTTTGCCATGATGCATGTACATACTAAGTATGAAATTTATTCAAGCTTCCTATCTTGAGATATTGTGTTAAAAACATTTTCAGTGTTTGACCCCCCCGGTGACCCTACATGACCTTTGACCTCCACCAAACGTGATAGCATTCATCTTCCCACCATAACACATCCACATACTACCTATGAAATCTATCCAAGCTTCCTATCTTGAGATATTGTGTCAACATGGTTTTCAGAGTTTGACCTCCGGTGACCCCAGATGACCTTTGACCTCCACCAAAAATGATAGGATTTTCCTCTTACCATAATGCATCTACATACTAAGTATGAAATTTATCCAAGCTTCCTACCTTGAGATATCATGTTAACAAGGTTTTCAGCATTCGACCCCCAGTGACCCCAGATAACCTTTGACCTCCATCAAAAACGATAGGGTTCTTCCCCTTACCATAACGCATCTACATACTAAGTATGAAATTCATCCAAGCTTCCTAGCTTGTGATATCGTGTTAACAAGGTTTTCAGAGTTTGACCTCCGGTGACCCCAGATGACCTTTGACCGCCACCAAAAATGATAGGGTTCTTCCTCTTACCATAACACATCAACATACTAAGTATGAAATTTATCCAAGCTTCATATCTTGAGATATCGTGTTAACAAGGTTTTCAGCATTCGACCCCCGGTGACCCCAGATGACCTTTGACCTCCATCAAAAACAATAGGGTTCTTCCTCTCACCATAACGCATCTACATACTAAGTATGAAATTTATCCAAGCTTCCTACCTTGAGATATCGTGTTAACATGGTTTTCAGAGTTTGACCTCCGGTGACCCCAGATGACCTTTGACCGCCTTTAAAACTGATAGGCTTCTTTCTCTTACCATAGCACATCTACATACTACGTATGAAATTTATCCAAGCTTCCTAACTTGAGATATCATGTTAACAAGGTTTTCAGCATTTAACCCACGGTGACCCCAGATGACCTTTGACCTCCACCCAAAACAATAAGGCTCTTCCTCTTACCATAACGCATCTACATACTAAGTATGAAATTTATCCAAGCTTCCCATCTTGAGATATTGTGTTAACAAGGTTTTCAGAATTTGACCTCTGGTGACCCCAGATGACCTTTGACCTCCACCAAAAATGATTGGGTTCTTCCTCTTACCATAATGCATCTACATACTAAGAATAAAATTTATCCAAGCTTCCTACCTTGAGATATCATGTTAACAAGGTTTTCAGCATTCGACCCCCAGTGACCCCAGATAACCTTTGACCTCCATCAAAAACGATAGGGTTCTTCCCCTTACCATAACGCATCTACATACTAAGTATGAAATTTATCCAAGCTTCCTATCTTGAGATATCGTGTTAACAAGGTTTTCAGAGTTTGACCTCCGGTGACCCCAGATGACCTTTGACCGCCACCAAAAATGATAGGGTTCTTCCTCTTACCATAACACATCTACATACTAAGTATGAAATTTATCCAAGCTTCCTATCTTGAGATATCGTGTTAACAAAGTTTTCAGCATTCGACCCCCGGTGACCCCAGATGACCTTTGACCTCCATCAAAAACGATAGGGTTCTTCCTCTCACCATAACGCATCTACATACAAAGTATGAAATTTATCCAAGCTTCCTACCTTGAGATATCGTGTTAACAAGGTTTTCAGCATTCGACCCCCGGTGACCTCAGATGACCTTTGACCTCCATCAAAAACGATAGGGTTCTTCCTCTCACCATAACGCATCTACATACTAAGTATGAAATTTATCCAAGCTTCCTATCTTGAGATATCGTGTTAACAAGGTTTTCAGCATTCGACCCCCGGTGACCCCAGATGACCTTTTACCTCCATCAAAAACGATAGGGTTCTTCCTCTCACCATAATGCATCTACATACTAAGTATGAAATTTATCCAAGCTTCCTATCTCAAGATATTGTGTTAACAAGGTTTTCGGAGTTTGACCCCCGGTGACCCCAGATGACCTTTGACCCCCACCAAAAACAATAGGGTTCTTCCTCTCAATATGGGGCATCTATGTACCAAGTTTGAGAACTGTCAGAGTTTCCCTTCTTGAGATATCGTGTTAACGAGCAAAGTGTCACAAACACACATACACACACACACATACACGCACACACGCACACGCACACACATACACACACACGCACATACACACATACATACACACATACGCCATCACGAATGCATTGGTTTCTCTTATCATCGAAACCAAAAAGACTTCTACGCTTTATTTTACTACAAACTTAATTGTTGACTTTATTGGTAACTAGAAACAAAAATTAAGGTTTTTAAAGGTTTTAAAGAGTTTTTTTTTAAAATAAAGAGTCACTTTTGCAATAAAGGTTTTATAAAGGTTTTACAGGGTTAAAAGGTTTCTGTGGGAGCACTGTTAAGTACTTCCCTGCAACTGCAAATGAGTTTTAAATTCTTTCATTCTTGGCTTTTCACATTGACACAGACTGATCATGAAGTTACTATCCATGTGTACACTTTGATCTTCAATGTCTGAGTCTACAATATCTTTCAAAAACCAGTTGAAATAGCCATTTAAAGGTCTGTGGACAATGTCATGTAAATGTCACACCTGCTTATTTAATGTACAAATTCATTAAATATATAAAAATAGCAATTCCCATCAAAATCCAACAGAAAATGACCATTTTTAAGACGATTTCTCTTTTGGAGTTATATCATGAATAAACATGAGCAACATATGCCTTTGTTTATATAACCTTCATTCCAATGTGAGTTGTAATGTTGGCATGCCCTGAGAGTTTATTTTGGAAGTAGCTGTTGAACACTTTGAAAATGTCAACATTAAAATGACACAAGAGACCAGCTGGTAAGTAGTTAACACTGATATTTCACAAAGGAAATTTAACAAAAGAAATACAGCTAACTGTGCAACCTCCAAATCATAATTTTTGCATAGCTAATGAGAAATCTCAGAAATAGTAAAACTTTGAAGGTTTATATCTTTAGAATGGTAAAACATATTCGAATAATTCTAATGGATTTTTCTTCAGGGAATCATAATGTACCATTGTTGAGTAAACCAACCATTTTGTTTATTTGTCCATCTTATTTTTCTTAAAACCCATGGACTTGAACTTTTCAAGTTGAAGCAGAGCCCAAGGGTGAAACCAACTTCATAAGGAGTTCTGCTATATAAAGGAGCTATGTCTCCTGAAGGGATAATGTGACCAACCTCTTGACCTTCAGACCTCTACATCATGGGTCTGCCATGGGGGCCCCGTTCTAAACTGGCTGAGAAGAACGGATACTACACATGATCAATAGCCAAAAGGCTGATGCACTGTTTTGGTTATTTGTCCATTTAACAGCTAGCCCTGAAAGCAGTATACATGATTAGCCTCAGGTTATACTTTATAGTGAGCCTCTGGAACAAACACATCAATCCTTCAGATCTTGGTGTCATGAAATTTTGAGCACTCCATCTTCTTTAAAGCTCCACCTTTTTGGACTTATTGATTCTTGGTAGAGGGGTGGCAATCAGTTTGACTTAAAGGAACTTTGGTAACTCTACAAATTTTGCTCTAAATATCAATAACAATTTTCAAAATCTTTTTAGAGTTAAATTCAAACAAGCTATTCCTTTGCACTCCACCTTCTCTTTTGAAAAACTCCATTCTCTATACATGGGTAAAATCAGACTTCGACTGAGACTAAGTTTGTTATCTTCAATTTACTACAGAAATTGGTCATGAGTATGAAAAAAAGTCCTCATGAAGTAAATGCAAGATTTTTTACACTTAAGAATGGACCTACTTACAAAGAAGGCTTACCAAGTTCAAACTCTGCCCTCTTATTTTAAACTGATCAAATCTTGAAAGAAATAATATTTTTAAAGGCATATCATACAATTTGTGTTACCTGTGTTGAGTGTTAAATCTATTTTAGGCACCATAGATAAATTTCGCTATGCAGCTAACCGCGTCTTGCTCCCGGTTAACTGGCAATTCAATAGCACAAGCCCCACTGCAGTTACAGGTAGTTAACCGCAGTCAGATTAAGCTCACACTTGTGCAGCCAAGTTCGTAAAGACGGGCGCGACTGCCTGCCCTGACAATAACCCTTTGTGTATGGATTAGGAAAGCCTATTTACCCTTGAACAACACAAAAAAGACTTCAGATTTGTGCTAGTTCTGTTTCCTTCTATACTTTCTTTGGTAAATTATACGACAGAAGTTGGTCATAACTTGCACACAAATAGTGAAGTTGCGAGCGATGTTATACCCGACAATTCCGATGCAGTTCTGTATACACTTACGTACGAACACATATCTCATCCTACAGTACTGTGATGGTCAACTCCCGCCCGTTATCGAGGAATCAAATTTCTACGAATTTATGCGATGTTATTCGAATCTCTGTGATTTTGCGCGATTTCAAAAATCGTGCAAAACTTCGACCGCTAAAGTTCGTATACATTTTGTACAAACGTTCGCAGTTTTTACGGTCAGTTTTGCCGTACAAAATCGTAGACAAGGTCTCTGAAAAAGCGAACGATCGTTCAATAATCGAACTCGGAGTTTTAAACTAAACTGTTGATCTGGAAAAGTGCCGATAATTCAACGTTTCAGTTACTTTTCATGTAGCAGGATAAGACTTCAAATCAATGAACTAAAAATGCACGTGGTCCTTTCCTTGCAAACACAGTAACTTGTTCGTTACGTATAAAGTAATGCCAAAATTTTTTCGTTTTTAAAATAGAAATTCCGTTTGTGAATATTTTATTGTCCGTGATCTTCCCGTGTTCCCGCCATTTTCCGTGATTTGTCGATTTCTCAATAAAGACTTTTCACTATAAATTGTGTACTGTATTTTTTCAGGCTGCTATGAAGCTATCTTTACTACAGTAGAAGGCCATATATATAAACAGTAACATCGAATGTTCTCCGCTTTAAGTGTTCTAAAATTGAGAGTTTACAACTTATGCTTGCATGATATATTTTATTTCTCATTTCCCGTAACGTGGAAAAACGTTGGCTTTTATAAAGTTTTCGTAAGCTGTAACAAAAGAAAAGGAAAAGGGTGCATTTTCATAGGCACATTAAAATATTTGTGCCATCGAGGTATAGATTGGGTTGCAATCATCAACAAACGCACGTATTTGCATATTTTCGGGGGGGGGGGGGACCCAACTGCTTCTGCTTGAAAACAGTCTGCATTACCTAAGATATGTCCCAAATTTTGTACAAATCCTCCCAAGAAATAGGTTTGGCATCTCCGGATGGGAGTGGCCCTGCTTTCCCCACTCCACCCGTTGTCAGCAACCGTACGTGTTTTTATGTTGGATGGGGCCTTTTTGTAGCAGTTGCCTCCAAAATTTGCAATCCAGTGTTCCCATAATTTCCAGTTTGCAGAAAATTCTCTTACCTCGGAGAGCAATAGTATGCCGTCAATTCTTTGAATATATCCTATTATTTCCAGTTGGTGAAATGCGTGACGCTTTCCTCCATATATTAATTCATCTTGAGAGCATATAAAAAAGGCGATGTGTCAGTGTCTTTTAAACGCCCATGGATAAAAATATTTCCATACCTTTCCGCTCAGAGAATCGCAAAGAAAATTTTCAGTAGCAATACGGTGCCGCATGACCCTTTAATAGATAATCAGTAGGCTTGCATTTTAATGAAACAAAAACCCACTGCATTGTCTTATTTTTCGGCCCATCATTGGCAGTCTTTCATTTGATAGCCCCATGCAGCACACATTATTCGCTTTCCCTTCCTGGCTAGCTCGTTGCTACAGAGCAAATGTAGACTACGGGTACAGTAATGCATTAATGTGTTTAATTCTATGAGAAAACCTTCGCAGTTCGACTCAAAAATTTCCCAGGCACCTTGCAAGGGTCCCAGCTTATTTGCATGCAACGTTCTGTGCATTCCTTTGCTTGTGACGTCATTGGAATTCAGTCATTTTTCACGGATTAACCCGTGTACAATTTCTATTGGCTGCTACCAGTCCACGTAAAGGTTTACCGTAAACAAACAATTGCTAAATCCCGCCCTACTGGGCAACACCCAACTCTTGAAAACATACAGCACTCAGTACTGTCGCTTCCGCGTGTAGGCCTGATAGTGGTGTAATGTACAGTGCAAAACCTAACGAAGTAAATTTCATATCTTGGGTATCGTGTCGCTCTATGTGCGTTGCGAACATGCTGGCATAGGCCAAAATTCAGTATGCAGATTTTCAGCAAAATCAACCATTACGAGCTAAATTTTGTACCTTATCTTATTCATGGGTGTAGAAGAAGTCCGATCTTGAGAAAAGCATTGGTAAGAGTTAGGTATCGAACGAAAAATCGCTTACGTTTCAAGAACAAGATGGCGCCGTCTGCAAAAGTTTGAAAAACATCCGGGGAGATGTGTGACGTCACGTGAATGTTAAGGACAACCAAATGGGCATACAACTTCCAAAAAAGGTTACGCAAAAATGGGTGGTGGCCCTTATGAATGAATGAGTATCAAAACCCATAGCAGTGACTGGATATTTCACGTAAGGGAGCTGCATTTGATTTTCCCAAGGCATTTGAGGTGGCTCTCATAATATTAGCGTGAAACATGTGATAGGGCCCTAATGTGCATATTAGCGCGGTGCAGCAGGTCCAAATGTACACTGTATTGTACATGACTAAACCTGCAGACTAGCGCCTATAGCGTATACAGCATGTGACAGTTCTAAAAGACAATGCTATACGGTTCCCCAAGGGCCGTGTTAAAATTCGGATCATGTTAGCTTGTGAATTTTAGCGCGATCCCGGTAAAGAATGGTAGGGGATGTACTGTCTTACATTCCGAAATTTCTATCTTCATTCTCTCCCACTGAATGGACTATAATCGGATTATTTTCCTCTTTCTGTTATGGAGCCGAACTTCAAAGGTTTTGCCCTTGTAGGTAAGATTTAAAATTTTAGCAATTGCTGAGTAGAGGGTACATTCTATGTGAATGAAAAATAAAATGCGGCAAGGCCTTTGTATTGTACCGGAACATGAGGGTGCCGAAAGTAAGCTGTGATACCCTTGCAATGGCGTTCCCCCTGACTATTTTTTGGTAGAAAACAGAATGGTTCAGTTTTATGGACTTGGCGGCCCGCCGTTTGTTTTCCTTTGTATATAAAAGACTCAAGAAGTTTCATGCTAACTGATATAATTTTCAAAGGTAACGCAATTGATTTTTTTTTTGAACGTGCAAAAAAAAAAAAAAAATACGAATACGAAGGTTTACAAAAAAAAAAATTGTTCCGTTGTGGGAAGGATTTGCAAACGCCCAACAATATTTCTGAACATGTAGGAATATGTACGAAAACATTTGGAAAGTTCAACCAGATTGTATTTTTATTCCAAACTTACGAAATGTATTCAAAATTGCAAAGAGAAATTCAAAAGCAAATTGCGGCCCTCCTGTTTGCTATACTTTGTGTAAAGGACTCACGAAGTTTCAGGCTAAATTGCAGGTCACACTACAGTGATTTCGGATAGGATTACGTTCCGATTTTTGTGAGTTTTAACTTTTAGTTAAAACCTTCTCTATCTCTGGCCAGAAACAGCCAGAAATCTACCAACTTGTGTAAATGTATGATTTATATCAGAGGACTACGAAAATGAAAGGTAAACTAATTATTTCGTGACGTCACATCGACAAACTGCTTTATCAAAGTACAAAACTCGGATTGACTTTCGAACAAATATCAGCTCTGTTGAGCGATATAATTTATATGGCAATAGAAGAACAGTTTATCGTGAGACAAACAGTTACGGAAAGAATTTGCAAACGCGCAAGAATTTTTCCGAACTAAATCTTTTCGACGGAAGGTATGAAACTTGGGGAACGTTCTAGGTATTTCTCTCTAAACTTACGAAATTTATTAATAATTGCAAAGGGAAATTCACAGTAAACTGCAGCCCTCCCCTTTACTTTGTATATAAGACTCATGGAGTTTCAGGCTAACTAATATAATTTTCAAACTTAAGGACTTGTTATTGACAATTTTGCCGGTGAAATGAAATTATGCGAACTTGCGCGGTTTCCCGCGATCGTAAAAAAAAATTCTACGGGAGTTGAACGATCATAGTACTTTATTCATACTATGTTCGCTGCCTAGCTTTATCGAAATGCACGTATCTTGACAACAAACATTACTGAACAAGCCTTTTATTTTACTTAATTGTTAGACACATGTTGTTCGAAACAGGTATCACTTTTTATAAACATGTACAAATATTGTGTTAGGCTGTATATTGCCTTCGATTTTCTCTTTTTAAAACCATGTGCTGAAAGTGGACATCACTAATATTATAAAACGGAATCTTTACCGCAAGAGGTACACAGATTATCATTCTCATTTGAAGAAGTCTTTCTAGCAGCATGCTTTTTAAAAAGCCAGTTGACTGCAGGAGCATTACCCCCTTTGTGTTGCCGAGGTAAAAGGATTAAGTCACCATATCAAAGCACAGGTAGCCAACCGCAGTCGAGAAGCTTTGTTTGCAAGTTCTGTGAATGGGGGAGCAGCTCACGAGCATCGTAACAATAGCGCTATTCATCCATGTCCCTACGCGGTCGGATAAACTGCAGTTGCTTTTAACTGCAGTTGGATGCATAGCGAAATTTATCTATGGTGCCTTAAGTATCTATACTCTACAACACAACACTATTAAATCACATTATAAAAGGCAATCACAGCTAACAGAAAACTGGTTCACTTCTTTGGACTTATGCATTGTTGTCATGGGCAAGATTAGGTTCTGTGTCTGTTTGAAAACAGCTTACAAAAAGACTTCATGGCCTCTAGTAAAATGGTCACCTGTTTCTTTAATGTTCACTTCTCAACCTTTTGGCTAAGCTCATGTGCAGCATCTGTTCATTTCAGCCAACCTAGAATGGAGCCATATATAACCGACCCATAACATAGAGGTTTAAAGATCACGTTAGAGTTAGATGAGGTTCTACAGCTCAGTTTCTTACCAACTGGTTTAAGTCAGGCCCGCCACAGCCTTTTCTCCAGTTGTGGCTCACTGGCTTGTTTTCCCTACTCCACTGCTTATGCTGAGCACCAAGCACAATGGCAGTAGGTTCCATTTTTTTTAAAGTCTTTGGTATATGATCCAGCTAGGAGTCAAACCTCAGACCTTCTGGCTGCAAGTCAGATTTTCTAACCACTTGACCATGCAGTCGGTCAAGAGACTGATTAGGGCAGTCTCAGTGTCCCTTGTAGGGATGTAGCTCCTTTGAGAAGCAGAACCTCTTCTGGGGTAACATATGGTTTCCCCCTTTGGTATCCAGTTGAAGGAACTTTTGAAAAAGTAGTTCCTGTCCTGGTTTTACTTATAGGTGTACAATTCAGGTAAAGCAGTGATCATTTTAAGACCCAACTGATTGACACAGATGTCTTTTACAGAGCAGTATTCAGAGCTTCTTGCATTTCCTCTTTCGGTGATGGGGCTTGACACAAAATGTACCCCATTTACGCAAAAGAATGGTAGGTTGTAAAACAGCATTTTGAGCATGGTCAACACAGCATGCAGAGTTTAGAGAAAATTACTGGGGGAGGCCTGGTAGGTGAAGGGCAGATATGACCCATGTGAAGGGGAAAAACTAGAGCATCACTGGTGTGTTATGTAATACCAAGACCGAACCAGAAAGCCCAAAAGGCTTAGGGATTCCTTGACATGTGGATATAATTTTAGTACTGTGGTTGAAGTTGACAGAGTGTCACTGTGAATTTACTGTGCTTAATTAAGTTACAATTTCATCTGGAAAGATCAGAATGATTCATGTTAAGATAGTCCTACAGTACATCAGTTTCATGATTTACTGTTATGGCATTACATGCATGATATAATCTCCAAGTCTTTGACCTCCACTGAAAACAATAAGGATCATCTATTTCATATGGGACATCTACATGTTAAAGATGAGATCCCTCACAGTTACCCCTTTTGAGATACCGTGTTTACGAGCAGTTTTCAAGGCTTTGACCTTTGACTTTTCATGACCCTGAATGACCTTTGACCTTCACCAAAAATAATAGGGTACATCTATTTAACATGGGCCATCCACATGCCAAGTATGAGATCCCTCACAGTTACCCTTCTTGAGATGTTTTTACATTTGACCTCTCATGACCTCAAATGACCTTTTACCTCCACCAAAAATTGTAAGGAGCATCTAACTCATATGAACTGTTGACATGACAAGTATGAGATCCCTCACAGTTACCCATCTTGAGATAATGTGTTAACGATCAATTTTCAAGATTTTCACCTTTTGACCTCTCAAGACCTTTGACCTGCACCAAAAATAATAAGGTACATCTATTTAATATGGGTAATCCACATAACAAGTATGAGATCTCTCAAAGTTGCCCGTCTTGGAAGACGATTGTGTTCACAAGAAAATTGTGACATACACACACACACACACTTGACATCACCGTAGCGTTGCTTCCTTTTGCCTCTGGCAAGGAAACGAAAAGGAACTTACCTGGAATTGCAAATTTCCTAACTTATATTGTAGGGCTGATCCATTGCTGTTTTTGTTTTTTTTTTCCTTTTTACAATTTTAAGTTACTTTTTTTCATTTTAAGTTATGGCACAGTAATAAAACGAATACATATCAGATATAGTACCTTAATGCCAAGAATGAAATGCATCCATCCAGTCTTCCTTTCTCAAGATATTATGCATAAATTGGATTCTACAGTTTGACTCTGGTGAGCCCAAATAACCCTTGACTTCCACCAAACACAACAGGGACCCACGCAGTGCTCAGTAAAGGATCCACATAAAAGTACCACTCACCAGCATGTTCCCTTCTTTAGATACCATGTTTCTGACCAGTATTTGAGGTTTTTCCCAGCTTAACATCCTGCTGTGATCCCATACAATATGAGACAACCACCTGCCAACTATGAGAGTCACCAAAGTTCCCCTTCATGAGATGAATCTTCACCTTTTGACCACTGATAACCCCCACAGGACTGTTGACTTCCACCACAAACAGCAAGGTTCTTGTACTCCATATGGGATACCTACTTGCTATATATGAGATCCCTCAATACCTTTTGTGGGATATCATACTGTTCACAGGCTGTTCACAAAGTTTTCATAGTTTCATCTCTGGTGACCTCCGATAACTTTGACCTCTATCATATACTAAAAGTTTCTTATGAATGCATCCAAATGACAGTAAGTATGAAAAGTATCCATGAACTTGAGATGTCATGTTTGCAATGTTTCAGGTTAGATCTGGTGACCTCAAACGACTTCTAACCTTCACCAAAACAACGACATTCTTCCTCTCAATATGACGAATTTACGCACCAAGTATCAAAAGCAGCTTAGTGGTCTAACTACAATGGTTGGCACCAGTTGGTAGCAACCAGATAGAACCCCCATTGCCTGACCAGTAGTTCATGTGAATAGACAGTTTGATGACCTGCATGTAATTGAATAAATATACCTGACATGAGGTACAAAACTGTTTGTTAGAGAAATAATCATAAAAGTATGCATTATTTCCCCCAAAATAAACAATTTCAAAAGGCCAACAAGGTTCAAAAAGGACTCTACCAGCATACTTGCCAATACTGTCATCTCAGAAAATGGAACATGTGTAGCAAATGATCCACTGTGCGCAGTGAGCGCACAAGCGCTATCCTCAATGGGTCGGGTCTAGGGGGTGAAACCCCACTATTCCTCTATAAAAATGTTCATAATATATGTTGAAAACGTTAGGTGTATGCAAAGATCGGCTTTATTTTTGCCAAGCTGTTGCTTCACGATTTTTCCGATCATTTTCATTTTAATACTTAAAGTTAGAAAAACGGAACATTCTGATTTTTATGGGTTTTAGAGCTCATAAAACGGAACAGTTCCACTTAAAATGGAATGGTAGGCAAGTATGTACCAGAGGCCTTTACCCTGGTCCTGCATGGACTTTCGCTGTTAAACAATCCACTTTCAACACTGTCTGGGTACTAAATTAGCTGGCACAAAACTTGGCCTAGCTAATTCCCTGATGCAAAGTATCCATCCATGTTTCTATGTACTTCATTACTAGCACTTATCTTAGCTTCAGAAATCTGCTAAGAGGACAGAATTTGTTGGTGTTATTAGTATGGGCTTGAGAGTTGCATGATCTAGAGTTCACTCTAGTATAATGCTACAAAGTATGTTTCAAATGACATCAGAATCTGACAGTAGTACTGAAATACTGTGCTGGTATTACTTAGGGTAATCATAATGAAGAATGAACTTAAATTTTATTTTATTTTAAGAGTAAATATGAATACCTGTTCCATTGCCGCCCGTGATGTTGTACTCTATGGCAGAAAAATTTGTATTTGGTTTATCCATATCCGTAGCCACCACAGTTGTAATAATGGAACCTATTAAGATGTCATCTGGTATGGTAATCACCTTTTCTATGTATGTGAAGTTAGGTGAGTTGTCATTTTCATCCTCAATTACAATGATCACCTGTGGGGTAGACAAAAATTCACAGTATCAGGGTGACAGTCTTCACTGCCACAGAACATATTAACAGTTTTACTAAGTACTGTAAACAGACCATGCACCCATATTGAACCTACCTCATCAAAGGCCTTGGTCTAGACCTTAAACCCTTTATGTCATACCCTACTACTGTAGGCCTATATGTTCTACTCTAGTCTCTAGGTCTAATTTTTATAATGCCAAGGTCATCATATGTAATATTTTTTCAACAGGCATTTGTGGATCACGTTAATTTTATATCAATCCACATCCTTATTCTCTGAATACAACTCTTTATCCTTAAAACCTGCATCTGCCTATCATGCACCAGCATAGGCTTAGACACTACCCAGCTGATGCTGCAGCACAAGGTTCATGCCCGTAACCAGAGGGGGTCTGACAATGATAACCCCTGGCCCCTGAACTAAGAGCTCTGCTCAGGCGAACTCTTGGACATAAGTTTACTTCAGAATTTGCAAAATGCTGCACTTGCTAGAATGCAAGCACCCATTACTATTCAAAAAAATCTCAATGTGACCTCTCCTAACAGACAACCTCCCCCCCCCATGCATGCACATTCATAAAATTATTCAAAAGTTAAAAATTTTAAATCAAGTTCCATTGCAGACCTCTTAATCACCATTTCACAAACTAAGAATGAGAAACTGATAGCACTGTTCCCTTCTCAGATTTGAAGAAAACCCTACCAGATCCTGAGTTCATAGACTACTCTATATGTCTCTATATTCCTTCAAGTCTACCCCAGGGTCTGTGTAGGATGAGGGTTAGGTCAGGGTAAGAATAGGGTGACAGTATTAGGTTACATGTGTCAGAACATAGAGACGTCAGAACAGAGAGATTTTAGTCCTGCGTGCAGTGTACAGTCCACAGATGTCTACTGACAGGCACATGTAACAAATGGATTCTATACAGGCAGTTGCACCAGTAATTGCACAAACTCATGGTCAGTTATTGTGGTGAAGCACAAGTAATTGTTGACAACGTGTTGACATCAGTGGTAGTACATCTAGAGTACCAAAAGTTGGTAACTATCAATCATGGTCTGTTTCACCAATATTCTTGTATAGCAATCAGGAATGTAACCTTTAAATGTCTCCATTCCCATCTGGAAATGTGTAACACAAAACAGTGCCCTTTAACCAGGTCATGTGATACATAATTGTTATCTCTGCACTCACCACCTGCATATTACAATGGCTGAATATTCATTAGAATACAAGGACAAGATTGTACCCTGTATAAAGTATTTTCAGAGGGCATAAATCAATGGCAAGTGTTTAAACTTCTATATGTAGCTATGTAGAATATCCCATGTTCAAGCATCCCTGCCTCCTCGTCTGATAGAATCCCCTCCTCCTCTGGTAGAATATCAATATGTCTGACATATTTTATTCAAAAACTTTGCGTAAGGTCCTGAGTGGATGTACTGAAGTTGTGAAGCAAATAAGTTGAAGTACTCACTCGACATGTAGTGAAGTAAATTTTCAACTTTGTATAGCTATGCCATTTTCTTGTAGCATAATGGCATGCTTTTTGTGAAATATTTACATGAACTGAAGTATAAGACAGTAACTTCTGGTGTGCTGTGCACACAGCTATCTTCTTACTTATTGGCATGGCTCTTGATGACTGGTGAATCCTCATTTTTCTCAGTTTAATAACCCTGTCCCCCCCCCCACCCCCCCCCCCCCCCACCCCCCCCCCCCCCCACCCCCCCCCCCCCCCACCCCCCCCCCCCCCCACCCCCCCCCCCCCCCACCCCCCCCCCCCCCCACCCCCCCCAAATTTTTAAAGGGCAACCCAGGGGGGATGATTTTTAATAGCCTTAGACTTATATAAGGTGCTTTTTCCCCAACGCGTCTACGAACTGTAGTTCCCCTCTGGTTTTTGCACACTTTCAGGGGTCCACAAGCACGACGATTTAAAAACCTGGAGATCCCCAATCAAAAAAAAGTTATGCTAAAATAATTTTTGTGGGGGAAAAAGGGACAAAAGATACCAGAATTCGAGGCGGTAAAGTTTTTTAAAATTTAAAAATTACCCCTTTAAGGGAGAAATGAGCATTTTTGGTTTTTTCCAAAAATCATAGGGAAAACATCATTTGAACTTCTTCCCGGACAAGTTAAGGAATACTCTGGGGCAAAAATATCGCTTTTAAACCCTTAACCCAAATTTGTAAAAATTTTTTCAAATTTACTTTGGGTTTTTTAGGGAAAAAAAAGGGGTCTAAAAAAGGGGACATATAAACATTCTTTATTTGCTTTTATAACACTTGCGGGATATAAAGTTAACTTTGTGTCCCCAATTTAGTCTTTCAGGATTTCGGGATTCAAACATATTTCTTTGCATTTAATTTATCTCTTTTTTTCAAACTACGTATGATCAACACGAGTTACAGACCCCAGGGTTTATAGAAGCTTTTTGCCAAAACCGGGCGGTAATTAAAAGGACTATCTACACGATGCCGAAGGCATCGATGCGACCGCGTAGCGATCGCCCATTCGGCGTGGGTCAAGGGGCTCGCCTTTTGGGGCCCCCTTTGGTGGGGGTCCCAGGGGGCAAAAGCCCCCGGGAAGCTCGCGATTTTACATTTTAGACAGTAGTCAAACCCCCCTTCAAATTCACACCATTTTGCGAACACTGTTTTTACGTAACAAACTTTATTTCGAATGACCAGTACGTACAACTCATTGTTACCTGTACTACAGATAGGCGGGGCTTTCCTAGTCTAACGATGCCCATATTCTGGCGGGGAAAGCTCGGAAAAAATTGGCGTGTTTTGGCGTGAATCTTGCTTTTATTGCAGCAAAGAAATTGTCATTCTCAGTTGATCGATTTTTCGTTAAATCGACCATCACCAAAGTTCAAAACTGAACCCAAATTTTATACAGATAAGCCCAGGAAACACTTCGTTAAACTTTTACAGCACCGGTATTTGACTTTTCTTTGAAAAATGTGTGTACCAAAAGGGACGAGCTCGAGGTAGCAATTCAAATTTCAAGGAGACTCAAAATTCGCAAGGAAAATCTTGTCATTGCGTTTCAAACGAAAAATTTACTAATAAAAGAAAAGTGACGGAAAATATAAACGATAGAGAAACCAGAATGCAAAAAATGCATTTGGGAGGTTTCCATGATTATATGTTCTATTCCAAAATAATGCCATGATGTCCCATATCTTTCAGTTCAATGGTCAAATGATACAGTATCTTAACATGTTGGAAAAATACAGTTTTGGGTTCCTATTTAAATTTTGTGGACTTCTTGGAAATTGTGCAGGTTTGAACATCTGGTGACCCCAGATGCCGATCTTAGGAAATCTTGGAAAATTTTGCCTTTGACCCTCTGTGAAACCTATAAAAACCTTGGGAATTCTTGGGGAAAAATTTTGCTTTTTTACCCCTGGTGACCCCAAGGACGACCTTTGACCTCCACCAAAAAACAACAAGGGTCCATCTTTTAAACATTACACATCCACATAGTAACGGTAAAGTATCGAAATCTATCCAAGCTTCCAACCTGGAGATAGTCTGTTAACAAGCTTTTCAGTGTTTGGCCCCCGTTTGACCCAAGATGACCTTTGACCTCACACAAAAAATGATGAATTCATTATCTAACCACAATGCATCCATCATAACCTAGTATTATAAAATCTATCAAAGCTTTCTCCTTGAGATATTGTGTTAACAAGGTTTTCAGTGTTTGACCTCAGCCACCCTAGAGACCTGTTTTTTGAAACTCACCAAAAAAACAGTGGGTTAAATTACTTTCACTATATAACACATCATTTACCATGTAAGAAAAAAAAAAAAATTTTCTACTCCACGCTTAGTACATGGAAAGATACCGTGTGAACAAGATTTTCAGGCTAACCCCCAGTGCCCCAATGACCTTTGACCTCCACAAAAAATGATGGAGATCGTTCCTCTCACAATAATGCTTACATACAAGTATCAAATTTTATCCAAGTTCCCTACATTGAGAATTGTGTTAACAGGTTTTGAGGGTTTGGACCCCAGTGACCACAGATGACCTTTGAACCCCCACCAAAAATTTTATAAGATTGTCTCCTCTTACTATAAGGGCATTTACATACAAAGTATAAAAATTTTATCCAAGCTTTCTACATCGAGGCATTGTGTTTACAAGGTTTTCAGGGGTCTGACCCACGGTGGACCCCAGATGACCTTTCACCTCACCCAAAAAATGATAGGGTTCTTTCTATTACCATAACGCATTCTAATACAAAGTATGAAATTCTATCCAAGCTTCCTACCTCGAGATTATTTGTGTTAACACGGTTTTCAGAAGGTTGACCCCGGTGACCCCAGGTTGAGCTTTGACCCCCACCAAAAAAAATAGGGTCTTCCTCTCAATATGGGGCATCTATGCACTAAGTGTGAGAACTGTCAGTAGCTTCCCTTTTCTTGAGATATCTTTTACAAGGGTTTTTCAGGGTCTGGACCTGGTGACCCCAGACTGACCTTTCACCTCCACCAAAAATGATAGGGTTCTTTCCTCTACCATAACGCATTAATCATACAAAGTACGAAATTCATCCATCCAAGCTTCCTACCTGAGAATATTGTGTTAACAAGGTTTTTAGAGTTTGACCACCGGTGACCCAGGTGGACCGTTGGGAACCTCCACCAAAACAATCAGGTTTTCTTCTGATCAATATGGGCATATAATGTACCAAGTTTGAGAACTGTCAGAGTTTCCCTTTTGAGATATCGTGTTAAAAAGCTTTTCTCAGGGTCTGGACCCCGGTGACCAGATGAACCCTTTCACCTCCGCCAAAAAATGATAGGGTTCTTCCTCAACCATAACGATCCTACATACAAAATATGAAATTCATCCCAAGCTTCCTACCTCGAGATTTTGTGTTAACAAAGTTTTGAGATTTTGACCCCCGGGTGACACAGGTGAGCTTTGATCCCACCAAAAAACAACAGGGTTCTTCCTCTCAAATATGGGGCATCAGATGTACCCAAGTTGAGAACTGTCAGAGCTTCCCCCTTCTTGAGATAGCGGTTAACGAAAAAAAAAGTTTTCAGGGTCTGAACCCCCGAGTGAACCCAAGACGACCTTTCACCTACACCAAAAAAATGATAGGGTTCTTCCTCTTAAATACGCATTACATACAAACGTATGAAATTCATCCAAGCTTCCTACCTCGAGATATTGTGTTAACAAAGTTTTCAAGATTTTTGGACCCCGGTGACCCAAGGTGACCTTTGACACCCACCAAAAAAAAATAGGGTTCTTCCTCCTCAATATGGTGGCCTAATGTACCAAGTTTGAAAACTGCCAGAGTTTCCCTTTTTGAGAAATTCTGTGTTAAACGAGAAAAGAGTGTCACCAAACACCCCCACACACACACACACGACACATACACACATACATACACACGACACCATGACTGCATAGGTTTCCTTATCTCGAAACCAAAAAAGAGTACTTCATAAGGTCGCTAACTTTATCAGATTGGAATTTGGGACCTTTTTCTGATGCTAAAAGCAAGCTAAAACTCGCAGCTGTTCAGACATCGACAATCAGAACTTTCAGTTTTCTGGATGGTTTTTACCCTGATGCGTGGATTTCATTATCCACTTAACCCTTACAATCTGAGACTCAAATGTTCTGCTTTCGAGCTGCTGACGAACCTTTCAGGTGGATCAGCTAGACATTGAGTAAAATCGTATCATATTGAAAATTGCTATCTTTAATATCTGGTGCCACAAAGGTAAGCCTACTATATGGCCGTTGGAACTTTCTAGTACATTCTACCAAGCATTACAGTAGTAGAAACAGCCTTTTCTCTGCATGAGAAAGCCAATAAGCTTTGCCTGCACGGAGTATACACTCAAAAACATTAATATGACATGAAAATCCCTAGCTATGTCATCCGTTCTGCCTTCTGCGGCAGTAAATAAGTTAATGCCCCCACAGCAAGCTCAACCCATATTCGTACGTTTGTACGTAGCTATAGCTTCGTGTTTAACATCCCGGGCACCCTTTTTCAATCTCAGTGTCAAAAAAAATTCGCACGAGCGTATTTTGGTGCAAACTATGATGCATAGCGCCTTGTTCGGTCCGTAACTTTTCATGAAATTACAGTGTTTACAGGCTTATCTTAGTAACTTCACACACGGCAAAGTGTTGATTGCATAATGGTGACACACTTAACCATCATTGAGGTGTTTTTTCCTTTTGGTTATACTCGAGGGTATGAACGAAATGATGTATAGGCTAGGCCCTAATTTAGTCTATTGCAACTCTTGGTTAGGCGTCAACTTTTTTTGTACAACGGAGGCCTAATATCCTGCAGTGACTGTCATTTACTACCCACTCGCAAGGACGGATTCGGTATATTGGAATGTGATTTCATAACACCATGTGAATAGATGTTTTCAGGGGCTTTAGAAAAAACTTCCGATTTTTTATTCAAAGTTTTTGAACGCTAAATAAACTGATGCAAAGTTTTGAGGAAACGTTGATTTGCGTTGCTTATTCCACGTGGGATTCGTCTGTTTCGCTTTCACGAGCCCAACGGCCTCCGACCAGAAAGCTGTAAACACGCTACTAAGTAAATGACGGACCTTGTCATGCTTTTCACACATAAGCAAGTATGTTTCACATTTGGGGATGAGTGTGGGCCTATAAAAGGTCAGTGATATACTGCGCACTGTTCATTACGTATGTGAGCTGTGCACAATAGCAGTTTGATTTGGCGAAGATCATTCTGTAGAAAAAAGCGACCCTCAAAACAAAACAAAAAAAAAACAGACTCAGAAAAAAACTCTGAAATGGTTATATCTGTGATAATTTTTTAATATCTTTCATTGCGCTTCTTTTTCAATGAAAAAAAAACAAAAAAAACACGCAAACAAGCAAGTGGCTCAATCTTTCTGGGAAAATGACAAAATGCAGGGATGATTTTTTCGCATGCATCATTTTTTTCCGGAACCGGAAAAGTAAAAATTTGGAAACTGGCTTAAAAAACCATACTCTCGCTCACTTGTTACCCGTGGATGGGAAACACTTTCTATCGGCCTATTGAACACGTGCAGAGCAAATGCAGTGAGTCAGTGTATACAGCCGCTCACCAATACAAGTCTACGGTGTGCAATTTTGCGATGTGGAGGTCGGAAAGGTAAGAGAATCTTCGGCACAGTTGCAATCGGGGCAGGATGATGAGCTAAAAAAAAAAGTAAATATATTCAGGGATCATGCTGTGTTTTGGTTTTTAACTGAAAGTACGCGTTTTATTTACAGTTTTAGTAGTGCTTAATCCATATGCCTACAATTTAAACGGGGGCGCACAACTTTCAAAACCGGGCGCCTTGCTGGAGAGCGAAATCAAAATTCAAAACCAGGCGCACCGCCGGTAAAATGGGCTGGCTAGAACCCTGTGGACCCATCCAAAAAATTGACTGCAGACTTTTAGATCAAACATGGAGGAAAAGCTGACTTCGGCAAACATTGTTGCGACCTCGGGTTTATAAAGAGTCAAAACCAAGGGTTACACTTTTGAAGCAGGTCAAGGCTTGGCTCAATCGAATATGCTGTACCAGTACACCACAAAGCGATGGCCATCTGATATATGACTTAAATATCTCACACCCAAATTTCAAAATTTCCCTTTTTTGCTGCCTTTTGGATGACACTTTACAGGCGTTCAAGGGCAGATGCATTCTAGGGTCAAAACTTACAATCAGGGTTTCTCTCGGCAATCTTTTTAGTGAGGCGGCCACCTTACAGTTTTTGGCCACCACCTCACAGAAATTTGCTATAATTGTCGCCTGTACTGTACTAGTTATAGAAGTATTGATAGTTCTGTCTCACTGTTGGTACCAAAGCTGGCACCATATTACCCCCATGGACTAATACCACCTCACACTCTCTTAAACCCAGGGGAAACCCTGGCAAATACACCAAACCTAGGAGCTTTGCCACTGGCCTTCCATCAAAGCAAAAAATTGGTTCCCTTGACCCCATGCTTCAAGGAGCACTACACTCCTTTAAATCACTCGGCCTAACCACATACTGTTGATCACTTTTCCATCATTAATTTTTGTAGTTAGACAGCTAATGTGTGACATTCCTAGGTTTTACCTACGACAATCACCTGGAAAATGCATGTACATTTATCAAGTGCATTATATAAAACCTCCTTTACATCTGTGATGGACCACTTTCAAGCCTAGTATGCAAAAATTTTCTGAGACTCAAAAAAAAAAATGAATCTGTGAGACTTGCCTTACAACAAAGGTTGGCTTATGAACAACTTTGGAGAGAAATTTCGGTACCACCAGTCAACCTTCCTAATATGGGTTTTTATGGGTTACTATTTTATGGGGTATTAATGGTTTATTTTTGGCAAATATGGGCCAATAATTCCAATAACTGTTTTTACTGGATTTTATGGGTTCACTGATGAGAAGTATGAAACTTAGTGGTGCTATGATCTTACTATTTCTTACCAAATGGGAGCAAGTACAGCATCCAAGGCAGACTCAGGGAGTAGCTCGAATGACCCACCCCCTACCCCCACTGCCACCCGCACTTGTTTCCCCATTACTGTTGATGAAAATGTTGTAAATTTCATTGTCCCAGTTATGATTGTAAGGTCTTCAGAGGCCTGGATATTGCACATGTATATAATGACTTTCTTCTACATTACAAGGACTTTACTGTATGGGTGACTTCCCTTTCCTCCTCCTCTTTCAACACTGTACCAGTCTACTGGTGGCTTTTATGATTCAACACACAAATCTGTACGACTAACTATGGTGCCTAATATTATCAAACTGTATAACTATTTACCTTCCAATTGCTTTCTTTACGTTCTTCGTTAAACCTTCGGCTACCTTCAGCTGGAACTCTTGTTTCTCGTATCTTTCTTCACCTACTGCCCTCGTGTGTTGCAGCTACTGAGTTTGGTATATCTAACTATAAACATAGGTTCTGGTGCTTGGGTAGTCCTACCTCAGGCTCCTTGCACCATCTTAAGTCAATACCCTACAGAAAATGATATGAAAGGTACAACTAGTTTAAGTACATGAGGCATTTTATCACTTATTTCAAGTGCCATATCATACCATCAATACTGTAGGTCTCGAACAAAAACTGAACTTCAGGATTCTGGTCAGGAAAACATTCAAATCTGGCAACAAGTTGAATGCCTTCAACATTCCCTAATCACCACTGGAAGCTAAATTACACAAGGTTCACACTTAACCTTTAGAAAATAAATTAACTGTGGAGATAAGAATAATGTTTAAGGCATTTCAAACCTATTTATTGCCAGATTTGAATGTTTTTTCTGGCTAGAACCCTGAAGTACACACTCTCTTGAATTCTGGCATGCCTCACATACTTAGTATTTCTCAATACAAACATTTCACCAGTATTACTGATTTGTACTCCCTGAGCTCACCATCCTGGCAAAAGCCCTGACTTTTCAAAAAATGCTTCCAGTTAAGCAAATGCACTATACTTTAAATTCCATTTAAGTTAATGTGGTGAATTTCTGTACTTACCCGTACCAACATGTTTCTAAATGATATAGGTACTGTAGTGACCAGGCCTCTTGGTGGCTCTTCATCAAGTCAAAGTTTACTAATTAATTTCAATGTTTAAAATGTTAAGGGCAAGTAGTTTCATATATACCCTCTGAGAAAACCAAAAACTGCACTGCTACAGTAATCTTGACTACACAACGGACTGCCAGTTTTGGCATTCTTTTCTGTCATTTGTTTAATGGTGAAAATTCAAGGTTATCTGATAATTTAAGACATACAATCAATACATAGTTTGTGTAACTGAGTTCATGGGGAGGCAAAATGGAGGGGAGCAGATCTCGAAAACCTTCAGTCATGAGCAAATATAACACAAGTATGCCAGCTGTCCCCAAACAATTCCATTTGCCCCCAACTCAACTCACTTTCAAAATCCTGTTAACCCCACTGATAAAGGTTACTTGAACTTTACACACTCCAGCCCAGGACAGTTCAAAGTTATTCTATCCCTTAAGTCATTCTTTAAAGTTCATTGGAATATAGGCATATTTAGCATCACTCTAAAGCTTAAGGACCAAGTTTCCATTTTTGATATTTTTTTTTTTAAAAATACACTTAATAAATGGCACGCTTCTAATTTGCATGATTATTAAAATGGACATGATGTACAGGAAACTTAAAATTTGGTCCACAAGCCAACTACATGCCCTATGTAAGTGACTATTATTTGAGAAGTAGCACACCCACCCTCCCAAAAATGTTAGAAAATAATTCACTTCTTTCACATCATTAATTATGCTAATTAGGGGGATTCCAAGAGTGAATGATCCATATGCCACAAATTTTTGTCTAAATTTCATTATTTTAAGGAGAAAACAACATTATTTTTTAAAAATATTTTGTGAAATTATAAGTGTGGTGGTCTTTAAAAAAGTTATTTACTAAGACTTTTCTTATCATAATTCATACAAACTAAATAATCAAATTAAAAAAAGCAGCGCACCCCATATGTGTCGTACAGGACAACTGTATTGAGTTTGTACACTAAAATTTCCTCACCTATCTGAACTCATTTTCAACACTAACACTAAGCAATTAGTACCTCTGGTGTCTATCAGACAGTATATTTGAAAAGAAGAATGGCCCATGATCATTTTCCTCAGCATTTTTACAATCAGACTTCAAAACTGACATAATGTAGGCTGATTTTTGATAGAAATTACTAAAGGTTCTCAGGTTGGGTTAGTTAGATTAGGTTTAACGTCCCAGTTTCCAACCAATTGGTTCAAGTCGAGACGACCACAGCCTTTTTTCCAGTTGTGGCTCATTGGCTTGTTTGCCCTACTCCATTGCTTATGCTGGGCACCAAGCACAAAGGCAGTAGGTTCCATTTTTAAAGTCTTTGATATGACCCGGCCAGGATTTGAACCCTACATCTTCCGGCTGCAAGTCAGATGCTCTGACCACTTGGCCACTGCAGTTGGGGGCATATTGGGTTTAACTTAGAGATAATATTACAGTTCCTGTTGTAAGGTACTGTAATGAAGGGAGTTGCTAGAGATGCCTGATTGAACACAGTAATAATACTAGGGCACAGATATTATTTATCATTAACAGTAATGATGTACCGTAATTTACCAGAAGAATGGAATAAGCAGGTAGTGGAAAGAATGATGTACAGTAGTGGCACTGTAAATGAATTCATATGTACCTGTTCATATTCTACAAGATAAATGCACATTTAATTCCTCCATGACACTGTTCACAAGAGGTATTTAAACCTAAGAAGCATACAGTATTATTTTGATGGGAGACAAAAGAAAACAGCCATGTACCATCAGTCATTTGTGAAATCCATTTTGTGTGGAAATTGTACGAAGGGGGGGGGGGGGGGGGGGGTCAAATACTTTTGGGGAAAATGCAGTTAGGAGAAGGGGTCACTGAAATGGTACTATTTAAGGACAGCGTAAATCTAAAAAGCAATAATATTAAGCAAAATTAAGGCTGACAATTCTAATACTGCATTGAACCATACAAAGGGTAAAGTGTACATGTACTGAAAAAACCTCATGTTCCAAATACTAACCTCAGTCCCTAACCACACTTCCCATGAACACACTGACAACCCACATACTGTGGCAGTTACCACTTCTGTAAACTTCCAAGAACACGAACTGTATATTCTTCAGAGTTATACATCTCATGTGAACACATATTTATTTGAACACAACAAACAGAGTAAAGAAAATTTATATATTTATTATTGTAGTCCATTATTAAAAGTATATACTGGATTCAGTCAAATTTAAATTTTCATAACTGGCCAGATTTTAAGTAATTAGATAAAAAAACCTTTTTAGGTGTGTTTGATAATTATCACACATAGAAATAAGTGCAGCAACTATGCCAAAGAACCAGAAAAAATGTATACAATTTTTTTATCACACAAAAACACTGCCACTCACATTTTTAGCTGCTGAGAAGGCCACTCCAGAGAAGGAATACCTATCAACAAGTACGGAGATACCAGACTCAAGCAGTTTAACCATTTTAGGTCTGAAAGGAGATTAAAATCCAAGTTGAAAATCAAACTTTTTAACTAAAACATGTCAAATACGTCAAATATTTCTTTGTCATCTATTACCTTGGGGTTTCCCCTTCACAAGGGTCCCCATTTTACACCACACACATAACTCACATACATACAGTAATAAACCTATATCTTATTAAGGCTTGACTAACTGAATGGAAATGCAGGCTTATATCTCACTAAAGTAGAGGCCTACTACTTATTCCATGCTACCCATGTATACAGTGAAGCTTTCAGTCTGTACCCAGGGAAAAACATTTTCCAGTCCTGGTCATAGCAAGGATTGACAACTAGAGTCATTTTAAGTTAATCTGGTTCAGGGGGCCAGCCATCTGTAGGTCACAAAGAATGGCCTACAGTTAGGACCTTCCACATACTACAGAACTATTCTTTGACAAAAGTGTTTGCCAACTTACCTACAAAGCAGAACTGTGCCTTATTTTGCCAATATTCACAGTTGCATTCTTTTTTTTTTTGTCCCAAATATTGCTTTTACTTCTTTTTAATTAGCTTGGTATTAATGACATAGACAAAGCTTATGAGGCTGAAATACCACAGCCAGAGTTTGGACAAGTTTTAAATTTAATCTTTTTGGAAGACTCAAAAGTGAAAAAAACTAAGTAAATACTACTTGATAAATTTCATACTTGAGGAGAAGCTTCATGAAGTTGGGACTTCATGCATAGGTTGTTCAATTAATTGATCCTTGTCTTATGAGACACATGAGCCACCTGTCTCATTAGTAAGAATTGAGCTAAACCTGCCCGGATATATTAGAATTGCAGACAGCTTGGGGGACTCCTACAGATTTGAAGATGAGGAATCCCAGTCCCAGTATTCCAGATTGCTAGACCCAATCACATCATTACATGCACTTGTTATATTATAGACAGAGGATACAGTACTATACCAACAATTTACAGTATGTGCTGTGTTGCCACCATGGGTGCATGTAATTACACCTGCCTAGATGGATGGGGCATGTCCTCTGTGTACAGGTTAGACATGTACTCAAGTGGTTTGGCCATTCACTTACATTTAAACCATTGTAAGACACGAGAAATTTGAATGAATCAACAATGCTTGATAAATTCAACAACTGGTAGCAAGAATGTGCTGTTTCTTCTCATCACATTGTATTTTGTCTAAAACTGTTGCAGATATTATAAAAATAGATACACCACCCCTTTAACCCAAACTAGATCCTGTATAGGTTGTGACTCAAGTACTGAGTACCCTACCCTATGTAGCTTGGTCTATATTTCATTTACAGACTTGTCACATGTATGTCCTGAAACACAAAACAAAGTATGACAGCAACTACTGTAATTCCCATCTATTGGCTGCAAAAAACAGATGAATAGCATTGTCCTGGGAGTGTACAGATTTCTTTTCTAAGTAACTGCTTGAGAACTTTACCAATAGCAGTAGAAACGGTCTAGATGAAGAGAGAAGAAGTGAAAACTGAATTCAGAGTGGCTCAAATTTTCCTCGATTTGCCTTTGAGATGTCAAACAAACAGAACCTGTGGTGGTAACTCTTACCATATACAGGCTTAAAAAATTCCAAACCAACTAGCCATTTAACTTGAGGCATCAAAAATCCACAGCCTCTAATGTAATGGAAGTTCACCAAGAGCAAATGTTACTCGTCATTGCGCCAAATGGCTGGCGGTTTTGTCAAGGCCTGCCATACTATACTGACAAGCTCTACACACATAGGTCCATCTTCAACCACCATAACGACAGTGACTAAAACCATTGCAAACCAATTCCATTACATGGTTTCAATGAAGACTGTAGCACTGAAACCTGTTGCATACTTATTGCATTATTTTGAACATGTACAGTATAATACCCACGCCTAAAGTGCTTTACTTGGGAAACATTTAAAACTCAACTTGGAGACAATTTAGAATATCTAGTGAGCCAATAACACCCTCCAGAGCATAAGCTGACTGTACAGTCTGTACAACTTACGTTTTGCTCATGTTAGATTAGTGGCCCATCGCTTGGCAATCCCATAATTTTACAGTTACTAGGACTAGTGGTTACCATTGAACTCCTGTAATCACTAGTATTTCGCTCAAACATCAAAGTACACAATTCATGTCATCACTGGAAGTTTACATAATAATACTGCAAATATTCTGGGCCTTTTCAATTCTTCACCCACTTCATACCCCAGACAAAATTACTGTACTACTATACAGGGGTACATGCTAATTTCCTTCTGGGGATTAAAAAGAAAGCCTAACTACGTACAATAAGCTTTTTGATCAAAATGGTTACCTTGCTACATAATCTAATGGGCCTGTTACACCTTTAAAGGGGATATGCAGTCACCCCAACTTGAAGCAGTGTAGTAGACTGTCCTGTTTCATGATTGGCTCTTGAGAGTCATGTGACAATATTTTTTCTCCTCAAATGTGAAATTTACTAGAAGTAACTGATTGGTTTACCTTGAATATGCAATATTGAAGTCCTAAAATATTGTGAAAGATACTTTGCAGAAAAATAAGAAGAAAACTGTGAGATTTAGCTGTTGCTTCAAAATAAGTTTGGGACGACTGCTCTTGCCTTTTAAGTAAACCAAACATTCAAACTCACACTGACCGACAACACTGCCAATTGCAAGGATGCAAACAATCTCAGTCTATTACACCTACAGTACTGTACTGTAGCCTAGTGAAAAAATGGAGAAATTGAAAGGTCAACATGGTGATTTAAAAGAGGGCGTTTTGGTACCCAGGGTATTATCTTCTACAGTCCAGCCAGGGAAGCTTCCTCTCCATGATGGATTTCTACCCACTTGAAGAGTCATGAACTGTCTTTTACAAAATTTTTCAAGAATTCAAAGTGTTGCAAGAAAGCTCACCCTTTTGCATGTAACCAGCTGTGTATTTGACGATAGGGAGATACCCCTCCCCTGACACTAGATCCAGGTCAGTGTACTCTTCCCAAAGGAAAATGTGAAACAAGAGCATCAATGATGCTGTAGCTCAACTACAATTTCACTCAAACAATTTCTTTTATGTAGCTTCATTAGTGATTGAAACCAAGGCGTCATGCATGGACAGTCATGATGTAGTACCTTCAGTGCTGTCCATGTACAGTAAATGGTCACAGCAATGGCATTTTAGAGTTGCCCAGCTTGGGACATTTTTTAGTGCTTGTGGGCACAATACAGTAGGTAATTGTGCTGATGGAAAATGAAGTATTTATACCCCAAATTTGTCAGGCCCATCTAAAATTATTCTTTTGTCAAAATATATCATACAAAACCCAAAACTTCATATGGAAAAAGCATTGGCAAAAATGGCATTTAACATTCAACACAAAGTACACCTATGATGAACCATCATCCACGGAACATGGACCAAATTTGATAAGATTCAATTGCAACCCCTAGTATTTAAAGGCTTTTGATTGATTCTACGTTTGCCCCAAACAACCTTTGACGTTCAAAAGTTATAACTTTAATGACCCACCATCTACGGATTGTCTGGCAACTTTGACAAGATTCAGACACAAACTGTAAAGTTGAAGGCTGTTGCATGATTCCATTGGTTCAACCATTTAATACCCCCAAATGACCTTTAACCTTCTGGCAAAGAGCAAATATGATGACACATCATCCTACTGAACATTCTGGCCAACTTTGATAAGATTTTCATTTTTACCAAATGGGAGTGAAAAAGCTTTTTAGTGATTCCAATGTTTGACCTCCTCTATGACCCCAAATGACCTTTGACCTACTAAAATGCATCTTCAATGACCAATCATCTACTGAACACTGGCAAACTTGGTAACATTTGGATATAACCCCTAGGAGATGAAGACTTCTGTGATTCCAGCTTCACCTCTCTGACCCCAAATGATCGTGATGTATTTCAAAAATACCCCTTTGATGACCCATTATCTACTGAACACTGGCCAACTTTTGATAAGATTTGGATATAACCCCTAGGAGATGAAGACTTGTGTGCATTTCCAACTTTAACCTCTCTAAGACCCCCCAAATGACCTTTGACCTACTTCAAAATACATCATTGAAGACCCATCATTACTGAACACTGGCCAATTTTGATGAGATTTGGATATAAACCCTAGGAGATGAAAGACTTGTGTGATTCCACCTTTAACCTCTCTAAGAGCCCCAAATGACCTTTGACATACTTCAAAAGTACAACTGGCACTGCCATCATCCACTGAACATTCCAGCCACATTTGATAAAATTTGCAGATAACCCCTAGCACTCAAAAGGTTTTTGCAAGATTTCACTGTTTTGACCTTTGCATGACCCCCAATGACCTTGACCTACTCCAAAAACACCCAGTTGATGACCCATCATCTACTTGAATGCTCTTGCCACAATCTGACAAAATTTCAACAAAACCCCTAGGAGTTCAAGGCTTTGACATAATTATGCTCAGTTGGCCTTTTGTTCTGACCTCTCTTTGACCCTAAATGACCCTTGCCCACTTCAAAAAGTATAAAACGTACATGGTCATGACCTCACAGGTAGTACACCATGCATGAAACATGACCACTGACCTTAAAATTCTCAACACCAGTAATAAAAAGAAAATACACAAAAGCCAAGTTACAATGACAAACAACCCATACTGTCCTGAATCTTTAAGGGGACACAAAGTAACATTTGTTATAAATAACCCCAAACTGGACCCATAAATCTGACCTCTTGAGCCATCCTTGACCACCACGATAACCCTTTATCCTTGTATCCACTGTGCCCAAGTTTCATTAAACATTTGTCCAAGCAAATGCTCATTTGGTGAGTCTGTATTTTTAACGCTCTCTCGTTAACAGTAACATATATGGGTTATGTACTGTAGCTCAGCCTTAAAATGTGTTAGAATGATGTTAAGAAAGTTTACACAAGTAAATATGTAGGCAAATCTTATCGATATAAATAAGACATTCCACCACATAATAAACACAATACATCACAGAAACAAGTACAACACATCAATTTCTCCACCAAAAATTATCAGAAGGTTAGCAATAAGCCCTGCAGTTCTAGGCCTAGAAGTAGCGGGGCTGCTTGAGACACATGTGTAGCTTAGGTTCATGGTGTACACTAGCCTAACATTAGGCCTATACATTGGATACTGTATGTTTAGGTAATGCAAAAAAAGTGCCATGCTTCTCTTTTGGGGGAAAATTTACCCCCGTACAAAACCCTTCCAACTGAAAGCTGCGAGTACATTTCAGATTGTTGTATGGAGGGTTTTTGCACTTGCAGGATTCATGATTTGGGAGATTTTCACCAATTTGGTAATTTACTGGGGCCATAACAACAGAACAACTTGCTGTGTAATTGAGACATTGTCTAAAGTGTGCAGGGGGAAGGGTTATCCAGTCGAACGAAACGTCCTTTAGCCCCAAAACATCCCCACTTTAATTTTAGCTACCAAACATCCCTGCCAATGAATATGTATAGCATAACGTAAAATCTCTTTTCTAAATTCAATAATGAGAAGTTTAATTTTGATTGATTTGTTGTAGGCTACTGGCCTACAGTGGGTATTACGCGGAAACCACCACAGAATTCTTTTGGTTCCTTTCAGAACAGTAATACCACCACATGAAGAAAAGTACGACCACCGCATAGGGCTTATAGGTATAATACAACAACATGAAACTATGATTGCAGCGGGTTAGGCTTAGGCCTAGTCCGCAGTCTGCATGACCTAGTATGGGGATTCCCATACTAGTTCAGGGAGCAAAGTGTCCGTGAGAATAGGCCCTTGGTACCCTAGGCTATCTTAGGCCTAATTGTAATTTGTGTTTTTTTTCCTTTGAAGAACACTGAACACACCACAGGACTAGTAGCAGGAACTTATATAGCGCGCCCTACCCAGGCCGAGCCTAGCATAGGGTACCTAGGCCTAGTTCTTCACATACACGTTGTTCCCCTGTCCCTGAACTAGGATATACGTAGTATTCGAAGCCCCAAGCGACCCCATATTGTAAAGTTGTTTTTTCGCCGCCGACCGAAGATGTAACTACAAGGAAAAGGCAGGATAAAATTACGACACTATCTGCTGTAGGCTAGGTGGCGACAAACTAGAGAAACCAGGGCTGACAAATACGCCAGAAATTTGCCCGTGACTGCTTGAGTGCCACGCCGAAGATCTACGGCGTAACATAAGTGTTTTTCCAGACTGGAAGCGACCCAAGTACTAGGGCCTAACAGTTAGGCAAGGTCAGGCAGGACTGCGGACTAGGCCGAGCCTAGCCTAGGGCCTAGCTAAAAGCCGAAGTACTTTTCGCGGGATTTACTTTGACATGAAATATTCTAAAAATTGCACGGATGTTGAGTATTGATAATACAGAAAAACAATTGCGGATATCCGTTTAACGTGAACGTTAAGCGCTACGCCTGTTTCGCTCTTATCATATGCAAATTAGGCTCTAGGACTAAAATTAAAAAATACCTTCGCTCTTTTTCATGGGCGACTCGTAATAATCGAAACTTTGAGGTCGAGTCCATAGAAAATAAAAGTAAGGGAGAACGCTAACACAATGCATTCATGCATGTTTTAACCACGGTGAAGCTACGGAAATTGTTGAGGGCGCTTTCGTTGTACGGCAAGAGACCTGTTGATTGATGTCTCTACATTACGTACCAGTGTGCATTCTGCTGCAGAAGTTATAGTATTATTTTATGCGGTTTTTCGAAAGATTTGGAGTAATTTTCACAACAGAAATAAGTCAATGGTGCCTTAAGTATTTTTGTTTTATACTCCTAACTTGAAAACTTGTAGTTTATTTGCCAGTACTTGCGGGCAAAAGCAATGACGTGATATTTGTATTACGCGCAGGTGCTTCGTTGCCGTACCACAGACTGGCCAAATCAATGGCTTTCAGTCCAGATCGGCTGAAGTCATTTCTCCCTTACTTTTATTTCTATGGTCGAAGGTCTGGAGGGCATTAGTAGGGGACCGGTCTGATCTCTAAGTTATGTATACTAACTGGAATGGCGATGTCCGTGGTCATTGCGAAGTCAGCGTTCCGCCATATGGTGGACCTATCAAAACGGCGAATGTGCAGTTTATTGGGTACAATGTTTTTTTATTTCATTATACTTTTTTATAATTTATGCGGGAATCAAAGCACATTCGTTGTCAAGGGTAATTTTATAATGTTATTGCGATTATTTTTCATGGATAACTAATTTTTAGGTGTCCTACGCAAAGGCACGGACACTTAGGTGTTTCAAACCCCCAAGGTTGTCCACACATAATTATATTTGCACTGCGTTTTGATCTCTCGTAAGATGGCCGCTCAGGCGACTTCATCACTGACTATCCAATCAATTGTGTCGAAGCCAATCCAATCCAGTTAGTATACATCAGTCGGTACATACACGGATAGGTTGCATATTGCGGAAGATTTCGTGTCGTGCGTATTACATGTATTACACAGGCTGACACGTAACCACCAAATGTTTTATACGGATGCCTGTGCAAAAACACTTGTAAATCTCTAAGGCTTGAGCATCCCTCATCTACATGGAAGCACAATATGCTTGACAAACAAGCACCATGATGGTCAAATGGGAGTAACCGTAGGATAGAAGTAGGTTTATAATTATATCTTCATTTTTCATAAGAAAATGGCCATGAATTTTCACGCCATCACAAAGCGAGTGAAAACTCAATCAGAACAACTTTTATTGTAGGTTTCAAGATCAGCCACTGTTCACTTTTAGAGTCTAATCCTTGTTACCCAAAATATCAATATTTGAACCTCTGGTGACCTCAAATGACCTTTGACCTACTTCAACAACACAACTTTGATGACCCATCATTTACTAAACATCCTCGTCAAATTTGAAAAGATTCCAACATAACCACAAGGAGTTGAAGGCTTTTTGCGGTGATTCACTCTTTGGACCTCTCACGACCCCAAATGACCTTTGACCTACTTCCTGTTACCATAATTATCAAGCCTTGATAATGTGTTATAAGCCACACCAACTTTGACAAGGACACGGTCAAAGCACCTGCCGGACAGCAGCTCTTTTTTCCAATGTTGACAGACAGACAAGCCGGACAGACAGACGCATGCCATGGACAATAGCTCAACTTGTTGAGCTAAAAGAAAGCATTATTGAAGGTTTTTTAAACAGTTTCACCATTTGAACACCGCCCTTTCTAAAAACAAAGTCTTCCACTGGCTCTGTCTGTTCGTCCAAGATTGTTCATTTTGTCGATTGTAATCTTCATCGGATCAAGTACCTACAATGTTGCATCAACTTTTTATTCTTTGCATCCTCATTGCAGCAAGTTCAGGTAAGAGAAACTTTCAAAAGGAAGAACATCATCAATTGTAGATAAAAACATCTCACCTACTGGACAACAGTCGTCTTCAAAGTGGAATAAATATCGCCCTGTTCATCTTAGGAAAATATTGCTTTATATTTCATAAGCATGCAACACAAAACAATTATCATAATGAAATCATATAGTCCTACAAACTAAGATAGCTTTTCTTCCCACAAATATTACCAGTTACAAAAGTTGTGAATATTGCATCAGTTGAAGTTTGATTAAACAAATGATTCATGGGCGACAAAGCAAGTTTCTTTGCCGTGGTAATCACATTCCTCGAAGTTCAAGTGACTTAGCTATCCAATACTGAAATTTCTATCACCCTGTATACATAAGTCATTGTATTCTAGTTGGGGAAATTTTCTTTTCTACACATGCAATATATTCCTTGAATAAACAATTTTTTACAGAGAAATCTGTTTGTCTACGAGCATATGACATAACGTAAACTTAAGTATGGTGTACCACAAAGGACTTGAACATAGTGTCCCCTCTAATGTTTGTAAGGCGCCGGTCTTGTTGGTGTGTGTAGCTATTGCCATGCTAGCCATGCTAGCCATGCAGTAATATTGACTTCACTTTTACAGTTAGTATACCTTGCTTAAGTGCAGCCTGAGTCATTGATAAGCAATGATCAGTTGCTTAAGTGCAGCCTGACTCACGGATAAGCAATGATCAGTTGTTTGTTTAATGGAAAGTGTTCCTTAATGCAAAGACGGAAATAGAAAGAAAAAATTAAGGAAAGGAGAAAAGTTACAACGGGAAAAAGGAAAATTTTGAAGGACAAAAATGCCTAGATCGTAAGCATTTATATACATAGCAGAGTCACAACATAATAATTGTGTACTTTTGCAACGTGATTGTATAAATTTATAGAATGATCTTGTATAGTAAGTATATCATCGCAAAGCTTTATACATTAAACGTTACTTTACATCAGGGGCGGCGCCAGGGTTTTCCGATAGGGGTAGCAAAGCATGCTGGGTCGGACCCTGCTTTATTGTTTGGGGGGTGCAGGCATTGAAGACTTCCGAGCCTCCGCTACCCCCCCCCCCCCCCCGTGTCAGAACCTGCATTTTTGCGTTTTCATTTTCTTGGACTTTATTTTTCCCTCTCAAAAAACATTTTTTTTCTAAAATAAATACGAACTGTGAGAAGGGTTGGTTGTCTGTCAGCGAAAATCGGCCCTCACTGAAGGAGTTAGTTAGTTAGTTAGATGGGGCTTAACGACACACCCACACGAATGTGTTATATAGTGTCACTGAAGGAGACGCTTTCAACTATGCAGCAAGCGCGGCGGAACGGAAAAAAAATATTTGGGGGGGGGGGGGGCTGAGTGCAGCAATACTATCTAAGCGGAGCGCCACCATCGGTTGGCGCGGAGCGTACAAGAAAATTTTTGACTTCACAAACCCTCCAGATGGCCGGAAATGGCACTTCCCGAGTGTTCTAAGCTGCATGTACCCAGCCTTGAAATATGGATCATATGTCTGCAATTTCTCAATTAAGGAGAAAAAATAAATCTATGAAAAATGGTAATACATATTTCTAAGCGAAGCGCCACCATCGGTTGGCGCGGAGCGTTCAAGAAAATTTTTGACATTGCAAACCGTCCAGATGGCCGGAAATGGCACTTCCCGAGTGTTCTAAACTGTATGTATTCATCCTTGAAATATGGATCTCATGTCTGCAATTTCTTAATTAATGAGAAAAAATTACTCCTCATTATGTGATTTTTTTTCTTGCTTATAGAAAAGCCGAATCACTGAGGAAGGGTTATACGCAAAATTGAATTTTATAAAAGGGAGAGGAATCATAACTCTTATGAGATAACATTAAATTTTTACCTATAGTTTTTCGAGTTTTTGAACCAATGATGTAACCAAATTTGCAAGCTAAAGTAAACTTTACGCAAACAGGAGTGACGTCATTTCCTCACATTAATAGACTGATTTATGTATATCGTTAAATTTAAATCCGATTTAGTGTCCTTCATAATCGTATGGTATCATTACGTAATATGCATAGGAGATATTGAAATTTTGCAAATTGCACCCTTAAGGGTCTGTAAGTCAAAACGATTGAAAGGCACAGAAAAGGGAGAACTGCTCATCAATAAGCAGGGTTGTTCCCGTTACAGTATGAAAGTAACTCGTTATAGTTACAGTTATTTCTCTAAAATTGTAACTCGTTACAGTTACTAGTTACAATGTAGAAAATGTAACTAGTTACAGTTACTTTTTCCTGACAAGTAACAACTTAAACAACAAGTTACAACTCAAAAGTAACTAGTTACCTCATGGAGCTACTACCTGGACCAAGTATTAGCTCCATGGTTACCTCAACTTGAATACATCTACGTATCAACCGGGGAGAGGGTGAGAGGGGGCGAAGACGACCCCAAGGGGGCCCACCCTCTTCTAAGATGAAGTAATGGAAAAAGCAAAATGACCGAACGACGCAGAATGCACCGCTCCCCTGAGGAGTGGGATTCAGGGGACCGCTGTTGGACTCCAAGCAGGGTCCAGGGGCACTGCCCAGTGAGGCCTAAAGAGCGAAACCAGGAGGTCCTGGAATAATTTCATAAGTGTGAACATTAGAATGAAGCACTTGACTACCTTCAAATCACATTCAATGTGCACAAAACGACCACAAAAGTCACAGATTGACTATTTTTGTGATATAATACTCGAACTAGAGGTCGAACAATTCGATGCATGATTGGGTTGTGGGCGGGTAGGATAAATGATGATTGGGGTTGCATTGGGCTTTGGTACAAGAATTTCAAATATGTTGTCGTATTGGTGGAAGGCCAATTAGAAAGCATGTATCTACGATGTGTGCGCCTGGAGTTAGGCCCGTTTCACTTCAGTTGAATAATGATGGGCCCCTGAGGAAACTTACACCGGTTTCCTGTAGTCCTTTTCATGTGATGTGTATGGAGTTCTTATATACTGGTGGTGAGTGTGCGCAGAGCGCCCCGGAAAAAAGGCATTTTAAGACATTTCAGAATTCAGGAGTGGAACTGAACAATTCCTTAATGAAGATTTAAGCAAGGTTGGACCCCTTTTCCATTGAGTTGAATAAGAGTGGACCCCTGATGTCCCAGATCGGGTGATGTACAACGTCAGCATCTTTAAGCTTGGGAGGTCTTGGTCTGAGAAGGGAGTCGAGGGGGCGGCCGTCTCCCCCACTAGTTACGACACTGTGGAGGAGCGGAGTGCTTCGTAGCAGACAATTTTATTTTTGCGCTGGCCCTCAATTCTATACTGCAAGTTACAAAAACATTCATGGTCGCGAAGCATCGCGGACGGAGCCTGCAGGTCCTCCATGGGAAATTTTGAAATAAAAAATTGTTAGATGCAATTTTCTGGCATCGAGCTTTGGTTGTATTGAAAACTGCAGGAGTCGATACAGTTTCAGAATATGGATATTGTTACGATCTTATCTCAGGACAGAGCTTGGTAGATAATGAAGAAGAGGATGGGTGTGACTGCAGTGACAAAATGAAGTGATATTTCGTAACTGACTTTACCACACTGCAGAGGAAATTCAGGTTTCCTTGGCAGGGGTGAAATGGAGTATTAGTCGTCAGACCTAAAATTATAAACCTGCAAGTGCCGACTTTGGAAACTGTATACACATACTAGACTACGATCTAATAACAACATTTAACTTTGTTTTCCCAAGTGACTGAAACTCAAATTCAGCCTCTTTCCTCTCCTCAAAAGTCCAGTGATCGTCAAAATAAATGTACTTTGTTTCCGCAGTGGCTATTTGTAACGAGGAAGTAACGGGACCAAAATGTAACGCCGTTACAGTTACTTTTGCACTGAATTGTAAGTAGTTACTTGCTCCGTTACATGATTTCAAATGTAACTCGTTACGTTACTTCGTTACACAAAAGTAACTCGTTACAGTAACGGCGTTACTTGTAACTCGTTACTTCCCAACCCTGTCAATAAGGGAATGTGAAATCACTCCAGCTTCCTTTGAGTTCACTTTGCTTTGAAAATACAGTTAAATCAACTTTTTATATTGAAAGAAACGCGCATAGAAAATGCATTTTTTGGTCTACAAAAAACTGCCAAATTTTTGCTAAATTTAATGTGTACCTAAAGGCTAAAAATTCGAAAACATATGTTACAAAGCTTGAAAAAGGAATCCAAATGGTCTAACTGCCATCTTTACAGGAATTCCTGAGCTGAGATACATAAAATGTTGGTGCTTATTCAATTTAAAATGGTAGATGGCGCAATAATTTGTAATGTCATTCTTTTACTACTCAAATTACATTCTTTGTTTTCTTCATTTTTTCGAAAGCCTCTGCACCTCGTGCCAAAATGTGATCACTTTCTCACTGTTATAGGGTGACTTGACTATACAAAACCTCTCCGTACAACAGTAATTGTTGCAAGGTTATATAAACATTTCCATTTCAAAAGGAAACAAAAGCAAGTAATGTGAATTTACAAGAAAATCATCACAAATTATTGCGCAATCGACTATTTCAAATAAAGTGGATAAATTTTAACTTTTCATATCTCAGCAACAGGGTGAGCTATGAAAATGAGAGTTGGATGAGTGAAATTCGTTTCCAACGTCTAAAACATATATTCTTACAATTCTACACTTTAGGTCCACTTTAAACTCCTAAAATGAAACGTGCATGTATGGGATAAAAAAAACTGATTGAAATTTATTTTATTGCAGTATTATTTATGTAAAATTTGGACTTAAACCTTAAGAATGGATTCACAGGCAGAGGTATAAATAATTGGTTGGGATGGCGTCACCAGGGAGGGAGAGGGAGGAGGGAGGGAGATACCGTACCATGACACACGTCAGTCTTTAAGCGCCTGTCACACCTCACCGGATTGCAATAACGGAGAGGAAACGAAGACCCAAAATGGCACTCCGTTGATGTACGTTAGTATCCGTTTAGTCTCCTGTTCTCCGCCGACTTCGTTTCATGACGGGGGACGTCTGGTATGAACGGCGAGAGATTTTGAACATGCACAAAACTTGGACCGGGCGTCGACCGAAAAAGGTCCCCTTAAGTATTCGTTACTTATCCGTTAAGCTTCCGTTTTATCATTTTCTCGTGCGTTTCTCATACTGGACTTCTCCGTTAGTATCCGTTCGTCTCCGGTGATTGCTATTTGCTCACCGGATCATTACCGGACAACAAACGATAAAACGTAGAAGTACAGTACCTGTACCGAATGTTCGACGGACACTAACGCATAAGTAACGGAAGCGTAAAGGAATAGAACTGACAATGAACGGATTGGTAACGTATGTTTAACTGAAGAAACAAAAAAAAAAACACAGGCAAAGAAACGTTAAGGGGACGGACATAGACCGAAGATGCAGCGTACTTGCATCCTGTCCCCTCCTCATACTGTAGCTTAACAAACGTTTTTGCCGTTTTTTCTTGATTTTTGGGTGCGACTGCATACTTCCCCCTGCATCCGCCCCAGGCATGAGATGAGTGATCGCGGTTCTAAGGGAGGGGTTAAGGGGAGGGGGTGTGAAAGATTTTTCGACTACCGGGAAGCCTTAGACGCAATCTGGTACAACATTTTGCATCTTTTGAAGTCATATTTTTTCTCGAGAAATCTAGTTTCTAGGTAAGTAATCCAACGTTCTTTACTTTTGCCCGACTACAGTTTTCCACTTTTGTTGCACTTATTGACGACGATTACATAACAAACGGGCAAGGGCGGCGATTTGTGTTGGCTATTGGGGGAGGGGCTCAGAATGGAAGTTGCCATCGAAGCGGAGCGCCATCATAGTTTGGTGCGAAGCGTACAAGAGAATTTGCGCCCTACAGACCCCCAGACTGCATTGAAATGGCACTTCTCGGGATCTTGGAGGCAGTACTGTTTTGAACCGTACGATACTTGATACGTGACGACTGACAGACATGAGCGTGTGAACGGCGTTTGGTTGCGTTAGTATAGAAGCGGAGTGCCACTAACGGTTGGCACGGAGCGTACCGTTTAAAATGTTGCCAAATGGCTTCTATATCGCAATTAAATGGTCCTTCTCAGACCTTTCAAATTGCACTAAAGCCATTTGGTATGTGTCATGATTTCTATTGGCTGGCGCGGACTGCTCCGATAAAATTTTTGCCAAACAGCTCCCAGATCGCAAGAAATGGCCCTTCCCAGATCTTTCAAATTGCACTGAACACATCTAGATATGTTGCACGCCTTATATATACTTTCCCACTTTCACGGAACTGTTAATCTTCCCCTGGTATAACCTTCCCTGAGTAGGCCTACATCATATTTTACTGTGTAAATCCAGTACGCATGGACATACCAGCTCTAGTTGTACACTTGCCCTACACATGCAGTGACATGTCTGTGGTGCAGTATCGTATCCAACCAGGGGAGGAGGGGGGGGGGGGATAGGATTTCCACTTCCGTGTACATTGTTCAGTCATGTCACAACAATCACAAAATGGTTAAATTGGTACTTCTCCGTGAGCCACGGTCGTGAAGGTAGCCATGGAATTCGAAATAGATACCACATTCGCGCGTAGTCCGAGAATTTACAGAATATTGATAAATACGTCGGTCAAATACGGATTTGAATTAACTTTTAATCACTCAAATCAGTCAGTTTAGTGTTGAATACTATGTTTTGCTTGTTTTCAAATAGACAGCAATTTTCACAGAACCTCACCAGGGGATATACTGTATTTTGGCCCCCTATTGCTTACGCTACTAGGTATTAACCTTAAAAGACAAAAAAAAAAAAACTCAGAGAGAAATTCAGTCATGGGTCTACTGGCATGTAGAAGAGGCCTAAGTGTAAGCTCTGAGGTGGATGGAGATAGGCTATATAGCAAATGATGAATGCGTGTACACTCGAACATTCCAAATATTTGCACGAAGGACTATTGCAGTATGGGGCGGATGTACAATGAGTTAGACAGAGAAGACAACGCGCGCGAAGCGCGAAAAATTTTCGAGGATTTACACCGAAAATGCCCTATATGCGACGGATAATGTATACTTAATAATATTTTATTCCAAGATACTGTTACACCTCACCCCACCCCCTACAAAAATTATGTGTCTTAAAACGTTATTTAGACGATTTTATTTTTTGGGTCAAAAACCATAGGGGGGGCAAATGCCTGCCCTGCCCCCCCCTGTGGCGCCGCCCCTGCTTTACATGATGAGTTCAATGTAGCCGCTTGTGGCATAAGGGCATGTGCCCCCATCAGTATTAGACTAGAATTTAAAGTCGTGATCCTTAAGTTTAAGTTTAAGCTATAAATTACTATTAAGGTTGGGAGAGGTCTCTTTATATCTGAATAATGGATGAAGAATAGTTTAGTTGTTTTAAGTTACAAATCTTTTGCACACTAGCAAGTTTTTCACTTGCTCTTTGGACCCAAAATACAACACTCTTGGAACTCACTCGGAGAACCATCCTCAAGACTCTGAGCCTTCCGAAGAGGTGTAAGTGAATCCTAGTTCTTCCGCTCCTTAATAAAACTCTCCAATATGGCTTATTTCAACGAATTAAGAAGAGGACTACAGCTCAGTCTCCTTTACTGCCCACCTACTTAGCTCAATTTCCCCCCAGTCAGTCTTTTTTATCGTGTAAGAAAATAAAACAACATTACAAACCCAAGGTTTAAGTTGCAAGTAAAGTGTTAATATATTAAACTTTGAGGTTCAAAAGAATGAAGATGCAATTCCAAGGCCCTGGAAGTTCCATTTCCAAAGAAGTGTGAGCTATTCTGGCAAAGCTACGTTCAGTGGAGGTAACGCTAAAGTGTCTGTTTGGACTTTGGAAGTCCCCCCTGAAGTAATGACCTGCATAAAAATGTGATCATTCATTGAACACATAACCATACGTCCAGAATTATACCTGTATAAGAAATACAAAAGTTCACTTGTAAATGATTCATAGGCGTAGAAAGCGGGGGGGGGGGTGGCTGGGGGCTTAGCCCCCAGTCAAAAAATTGTTGGCTAAAGTATTCTTCCGTTCCCAAGAAGCAAGTGCAAAAACCCCTTATTTGTCTCTTCTGTAAGAAATATCAAACCATCAAATCAATGCAGTAATTTTCCTTAAAGTTTGTCCAAAATGTTGCACCAAATTGCATCTGAGGACCCTCTACTACCCAAAAATTTTCCACTGGAGAGGGGGAACCCCCTCCCCTTATACCCCTCCCTACAGGACTTCGATCCGAAACAAGGTTCAGCCCCCTGTCTCGAAAAGCTTTCTCCGTCTATGAAATGATTAAAAATGATAATGATAAAAAGATGAACATATACTCGTTGGAAGAAAAGGCATCTTCCCACTCCAAACCAATAATCCCATGCCAAGGGTATATATACGCCTAGTAGTGACTTATCATATTTCAGTCCACATTTTAACTATTTTGGTAAGGTTAAAAGTGACATTAGATTATTTAGATTATATTATTATATATTATTTAGAAAATATTATTAGACCTAGATCTATTTTTGTCAGGTCTTGTGCCGAGTTGTACTCTCATTTGGTTTCGCACTCCCCTACAGGCCCGTAGTCAAGGGGGGAGGGGCCGGGTGGGAGAAGCCCCTCTTGGAAAATTTTTCGCCCCCCTCTAGAAGATCAAAAATTAGTATTGCCGTAATGCATTTTAGTATGTTTCACCCCCTCTGGAAAATTTTTCGCCCCCCTAGAAGCTTTTTCGCCCCCCCCCCTTCAGCACCTTGTCTTGTTACGGGCGTGCTCCCCTAGTCATTTCATTGTAATAATCCTTCAAACCATGGACCATCCCTTCATTCCAGAAATGCTTCCTATGAGAATAAGAAGGTAATTTTGAATAATTCCCGGGAAAGACTTAAGCATTTAGAAAATATATGGATGTGGAACAAATTGCAAACTATTTCACCTATGGGTCTTAATGTTAGTCTTTACCGTAACTGGGGTGCCTGAGGCACCCCTGTCGAGGAATAAGTTTTTAAGAAATCATAACTTTGTCATGCAACATCCACCAGCCTTCCTTTAACCACCAAAATGAAGCCAACAAATAGATCTATTGAATGCCACCGTTTTTTTGGGGGGGGGGGGGTTGTAGTAGGAGTTTTTTCACAAAACATCGATAAATAGTTGTTTACATTCAAAAATTCTCCAAAAAAAAATTCAAAAAATGCTTAAAACTGAGCATAATTTTCAAAAAATCATTTCAGGCCCTTAGGAAAAGGTCACACTACTCAGTATATATTTTTTTTGAATTCCCTAGATCCTAAAGAAACACCATGAGAGGTGATTAGGTGCCAGGTATGGGGATTTTAGAGATATTTGAAGTATTATTTTCAAAAATGCGTCATTTTTGGTCAAAAATTGGTCATTTCAACCCCCAAAACCCACAACTCGCCGAGATTCATAACTCAACAACGGAAAGTCCAATCTTTTTCATTCAAACACCAAAATGATTGTTACAAGATTCCTTACATATAAATACCAACATATATGCATAAATGACAAGGGTAGGGCGAGTTAGAGAGGTTCAAAAGTCCAAACATATTCAGTTTTCAAAAATGCGTAAATTTTGATTCAAAACATGCATTTCTGACCCAAAAATCCCCTCCCAGTATCAAAAATTATAACCCACAACACCCCTCCGACTTTTCTACTCACTAAAATGTCCATTTAGAGCTACCTTACAAAGCCACCCAGCTCTGTTTAGATCCAAGGTTGTTTACATATCACTGTGCAATGAGCCATAGAGTTCTGTGTAGAGGTCACATAAGGTCAGTGTGTGTTAGTTCGGTGTGGGCTGTATGGCAAGAGAAAAATAGGCATATCTTCCTCATTTTTGGTCCAATTTCCTCAAATTTGGTATCAAATGAAAGAGAAAACGAGCTAAACAAGCTCCTGCACCATAAATTACAAAATAATAGTGATATGTATGGGTTTTCTATGAAAAACCGTATGACGACATCTAATTTGCATATTTGCATACATAATGAGATTAGTTTACAAAAATAAAATATGCATTCAAATTCCCCATCTTTGCTCTTTCCAATGATATATAGGTTTTTGCAGAGAATATTCTTCTAAGTTCACCAAAAAATTCCTGAAATATATTCGTTTTTAATACAGTAAAAGTTACCTTATGGTAATGCAACTGATTATTGAAATCGCCAAACGTACAAATTAGAACATACGCAACAAAATTGGGCACGGTTAACCGCTATGAAAACAGAGTGTTAAGTGGTTAACACAGGTAACAACAATGCAGTAATTGCTGATTTATAAAATTTTATGTCTAACGTTCAGACCATGTGGGGACAGGTCTCCAAGTTTCATGATGAGATGGTTTACGGCAGCCAGGCGATCATGATCGGAACCTCGACACGAGATGGCCGCCGAAACCATCAAGTCACGGATCGAGCATGATAACGGGGGATAGAAGTGTGTGGCTACAGGAAACTCTGGGAGGTTCTGTTTGACTAACCTCAGGTGCTCAGTGGCGCAGTCAGCAAGACGACGTTTTGTTTCTCCCACTTACAGTATATTACAGCGTTTACTTACGAGAACGTACACAACATTGACTGAAGTACAGGTAAATGTTGCATTTTTGCCACCTAATGAAGGGTTTACACTCGAAACGTCGTGGAATTTTTCACAAACTTTTAGCACTGACTATTTATTACTTCTTTTTGACCATATATATATATATATATATATATATATATATATATGTATATATATATATATATTTATATATATATATATATAGAAAGTATAAGCAAAAATAATAGCAAGAAACACAACTTTTGCTGCTCCACTATAATAAGTATAATTCAATACGTTTCGGTCATTCGACCTTCCTCAGTTGAACAAATACAGTACACTGGTGATAAACACACAACAGAGGGCCTACGAGGCAAAATTGATACGCTTTTTGGAATTAAGTTCATTTCTTTTGTTAAGGCCATAGGGGAAAATAGTACGCAATTGGGCAGTCCAGTAGATGTACTGCTTAAGCAGTACATAACTTGTACTACTAAGAATGTTATTTATCTGTTAACTTGTTTGAAATGTAATGTCCAGTATATTGGTTCTACCTCTACTGAATTTAAAGTTAGATTTCGTAATCACAAATCCCACATGCTTACTAATAAGAAAACTTGCGTTGTAGCCACCCATTTCAATCACACTCCCCATGAATTAACTGACTTAGCTTTTCTCCCGATTGAACGCATCACCGATACCATAGAAACCAACAAGAAACTCCTCAGCCGTGAAATCTACTGGACTGCCCAATTGCGTACTATTTTCCCCTATGGCCTTAACAAAAGAAATGAACTTAATTCCAAAAGGCGTATCAATTTTGCCTCGTAGGCCCTCTGTTGTGTGTTTATCACCAGTGTACTGTATTTGTTCAACTGAGGAAGGTCGAATGACCGAAACGTATTGAATTATACTTATTATAGTGGAGCAGCAAAAGTTGTGTTTCTTGCTATTATTTTTGCTTATACTTTCTATATTATCATGAGAGAAACACCCTGGCATCCTATTTGGATCCATTTGTTGGGAGTACATTGTTTGGGTACGTTGAACTTTCTTATTCTCGTTATATATATATATATATATATATATATATATATATATATATATATATATATTATATATATATATACCACACTATTTATCATCGCCTATATATATATATATATATATATATATATATATATTATAAGTCAGTATAAATTCCAAAAATAACGAAGAGACACAACTTCTGTCACTCCAAATGCTATAATCATTCCCACACTGACTTTTTAATATGAGAAGAATACCGTTGCATCCTTCGTGGATCCTTCTGTTAAGAGTGCAATGTTTGGGAATGTTGACCTTTCATGTTCCTTTTATATGTATGTATATATATATATATATACGTTTATATATAGGATATATATGTATATATATATATATATATATAGGATATAGCCAGGCCCTAAGGATAAAAAGTATCTGTTCTAAAGAGGAAGATAAAGAGAAACGTTTTTAGAGCTTAAAAATAATTTAATTTCGAGAGGCTATCCTGAGAATATAGTCCTTCAAAATTTAACAAGGCTGATTAGTCAGGTTCCTTATGTAATTTCGCCGGAATTTTTTGGAGAGTAGCAAACCTATAGATTTTTAAGAAGCTTAAGATCCACTAAGATAAAAAATGGATGTTTCAGATTTTTTCAATGACACGGTTGCCATGGTAACCATGAATTTTGAGTAAAATGTCATTTATATAAATAAAAGGAATAAAAAATTATTTAAAAATACAAAATAAACAATTGATGAATTATAACCACTCAAATATGAAACAATGGAGTTTGAAACGTATTTTAAAACTTTGGTGTTATTTCTTGTTGCCATGGTAACAGAATTTATGCCGAAATAATGGATTTTTCGCTTTAAAAAAGGGAAAAATGAAAAACCTTACAGCAACTAAGTAATTACCAAAAATATTATATAGCTGTCATAAATGTAGTGTTTCGTAGGAAATTATGCAATTATGGAAATTAACCCTGGCCCTTCTTATGCTTTTTCATGGAAAGTGTTAAATTCAGGTTCCTTGTGCATATAGCTTGACATTTGTGTGCTGTTTTTGGAGAATAGCAAACCCCCACTTTTTTGAATGTATGATAGTTTTCCACAAGAACCTTATTTTGGCCTAAAACTTTTGTCCAATCAGCGCTCAGTATTTGAGGTATTCTCTTTCACGTCCACAAAGGCACGTATAACTAAAAGTCACACGAGGCTTGGCGTACTTTCGTTTGACCATAGAATGGAACCTATGGATATTACGGATTTAATACTGCATATACCTACCTTGCCTAAAGACACCACAGACTCTGACGAAGAGAAAATAACTTGTGGTCAGAGCAGGGAGTTGCTATTTGTCAAAAATAGCAACTCCCTGGTCAGAGAACATCTCCAAAAAGGATAGGATTTTTCTAAAAGAAAACCGACTGCAGTGGTCAAGTGGTTAGAGCATCCGACTTGCAGCCGGAAGGTCTAGGGTTCAAATCCTGGCCGGGTCATACCAAAGACTTTAAAAATGGAACCTAATGCCTCTGTGCTTCGCGCTCAGCATAAACAATGGAGTAGGGAAAACAAGCCAGTGAGCCACAACTGGAAAAAAGGCCGTGGTCGTCTCGACTTGAACCAATTGGTTAGAAACTGGGACGTTAAACTTCATCTAACCTAACCTGACCTAACCTAAAAGAAGAAAACTACAAGAAGGTCAGACAGCACGCTGATACACTCAGCAATATCCAGGCCACCACCATCGCCCTGACAGAAGAGATTAAATCTCTTTATGCCGTATTGAACCCGTTAAAAATGTTAGATTTCCGACCCCACAAAATTGGACTTAGGTGGGGTAGTATTATTTGTCACTTTCTAACGCCTGAGGCTATCTCCATCGCCGAGCCAATTAATTATCTCTTTCCAACAAGCTGTATCACATGTCATAAACTGGACAATCGCAACGTCCAGCCTTGCGCCAATTGGTGTAATAGAGAAGGGGAAAGAGGTTTTTAGTAGTTTTAACGAGACCATTACCTCATGTGAAACACCTGGAGAAGAGGACGGTACTCCAACACCTGAGGGTTCACAGAAACCCACCCAGACTCCCGAAGTCTCTCAACTGCTCGGAGGAATTTTCTGAGTCTTAGAACTCAGCGATTGCTCGAACGGGGAGGGGGCTTTGTAGGGTCTGGTGCCCGGAACTATCCAGCCAGGCTAAAAAGCAAAGGCAATGCTTCCTTGAAAAGGAAGGTAGGGCAAAGTTGGACTTAGAGTCAACTTAAGAGGGTGAGGAGGCCAAGAAGCTGCTGGAGAAACTCCTCAGGTCATCGGCCAAGAAAGAGGAAGATAGACTGCGGCACGGGAAAGCCCCGAGAAAACATCCCTACAGGCGGTAAAGGAATCCGGATTAACCAACGGTTTCTTTTAGGGCACCAAATTCTTCCGAAAGAGTGACACTTTTCCTCTGCGAACATGCTTAAAATGTATTCTAAACTTTCTTTTAAGTCAGATCCTAGGACTAGACCTATTTCTGAAACGAGTCCAACCTAAGCCTACGCTAGTTAAAAAGCGTAAATTTAAACGTTCGATCAAAGCTACGAAAAGCAAACTTAGATCTCACAATCGACAAAGGGAATGTTCGGCTATACGCAGCCAGGTAGAAACCCAAAGCCTATTAAACGAGGCGAAAGCACTCCAAAAGTATGTCAAAAACCTTTCTGACAGACCTCTGTCTAATATTGTAACAGTTGCCTTGGGAAAAGGTTTAAAGTTCATAAGAACTCCTGACGAGCCAAAACGTAGCGACTTACTGAAGTCAATTAAAGACTTAAAACGTAGAATGAGACTACGCTACGTATTTCAAAACAAAAAACAAGAGCTTTTCTCAAAGTTTCGTTTACCCTCGGCGTGGATACCACAACCTACATATAGTAATCGTCTTGAAGACTATCTTGAAGCTACCTTAACTGAAATACAGTAGCTAGTCTACCCATCCGCAATGCTAAAAGCAATATAAGCAAAGCGGAATTAAATGCACTCAAAGCATTTCGGAACGATCGTTCCCTAGTAATTAAGCCATTTGACAAAGGCAGAGGTATTGCTATTTTGAATCGCTCAGACTATAAAGCCAAAATCGAAAGGCAATTGCAAAGTGACCATTATGAACGACTTCCGGGTGATAGGCCTATAACTCCTGAAACTGTAAAAATGTCCAAACCACACTTCAAGATATGTTTCACAAGCTGAACTTGACGAGCAAACGCTCGAATATCTTAGTCCACGGAATCACAAAATCCGTACCCCGGTCCTATATGTGCTACCTAAAATTCATAAAGCACCACCAGTTAATTCAAAATTCGCTGGTAGACCTATCATTAGCGGGAACGGATCACGCCCGTAGCCAGACAAGGTGCTGAAGGGGGGGGCGAAAAAGCTTCTAGGGGGGCGAAAAATTTCCAGAGGGGGCGAAACATACTAAAATGAATTACGGCAATAGTAATTTTTGATCTTCTAGGGGGGCGAAAAATTTTCTAAGGGGGCTTGGCCCCCTTGGTCTCCCCTTGACTACGGGCCTGCCCCTATTGAAAACATTTCCGAATTCGTGGACTATTTTCTGCTTCCTATTGTCTTGCAACAAAGCACTTATGTAAAAGACACTAGCCAAATTTTTTTAAAATATTGAAAGCCACGCCCCTTCCTAGAGAAACATTACATGCAACACTTGACGTGGTATCCATGTATACAAACACTCCACAAGAGGAGGCCTTAAAAGCATCCAAAGAAGCCTTTGAAAAAGCACCTAAAAACCTGTACGGGATTAAACCTATATCCCTTACGTCCCTTCGCGCCCTCATGAAACTCGTCCTTGAAAGGAATTGTTTTGAGTTTAATGGCCATTTTTTCCTACAAAAAATTGGATGCAGTATGGGCAGTCAATCTTTACCTGAAATCTGCGATGTTGTCATGCATAGACATAAAAATAAAATCATAGCGACAGATTCCAACATACTAAAATGGCTTCGTTATAGGGATGACATTCTACTGCTTTTTTAAGGGAACGACACTTGAACTCTCAAGTTTGGTGTCAAAAATGAATGAAATTCATTATTCCCTGAAATTCACCATGGCAGTCTCTGACAATGAGGTTACCTACCTAGATCTAAAAATCTTAAAAGGTACTAAATTTCAATCAAGTGGCATTCTTGACGAGAAAGTCTACACCAAGCCCACTGACACCTTTCAATACCTCGATCGAAATCCTGTACACCCACTAGCCACTTTTAAGGTTTCTTAACGGGTGAAGTACACAGATACGCTAGAAATTGCAGTAACAGGAATGATTTTCTAGACAAAAGAAACTCCTTTACAGAGAAACTTCTCACAAGAAACTATTCACCCGAAGAGATAGCCTCAGCCACTAACGGCATTGATTATAAACAAAGAATAAATTTCTCAATGGCTAAAAATACGCCAACCGCTCCAGCACTCGTTTTCAAAACAACCTATACTCCACACATTAAAACAAGTCACCTAAAGCAGGAAGTTAACAACTCCTTGCCTAAAGCAAGCTTTGATAAAGCACTGGAATATAATTGCAGGTGACCAGCAACTGTCCCGTCTGTTTCCCGACCGTCCTATTATAGCCTATAAAAGGGCACCAAATCTTAAAGATTTACTTGTAAAATCAAGGTTTCCCCCAGACCAGGAGTGGAACGAAACAGAAGAAAGTCATGACGATATCTTACTTGATGCGCTCATAGCTGCATTATAAATATTGACAAACCCTGCCTATGTATACAAAGGCTACTACTGATGACGTTCTTCCTACAGCGCGAAGAACAGAAACCGGTTTAGTTGGTTTTGAAATAAACGTTTTAATTGTCAAATTCATAACAACTCACATTCCTCTAGAAGAGTGGAATTTTTCTAAAGCTTTTGCTCCTATCATGTATAACATGATCGGGTAATTTTCCCTAAAAATACTACAGTTCACGGATTTGGTAACGTCAGATAGTGAACCGCCTACCCCCTTTCAATTTCATAAAATTGCCATGGTAATTATTACTACATAAAATTAAATCTAGAATCCTTAAAGGGGGAATCTTCTCATTCCAGACAGTTCCAATTCTCCCAACTATGCTAGTTCTAGCCCCGCCCATAACTGTCTTTAGCTTTTCCTTGTGCAGACACAAACATAGTTTATTGCTCAGGGCCACATCCTGGTGAGTATACAAGGCCCTAACAGGTAATCAAAACTCTCTGTGCAGGGAGTTGTTATTTCCCTGCTCTGTGGACGCTGTGTAATGTGAGCTGATCTGCATCTTTTGAATTTTGCAACTCTGATGTCAATCAAAGAGTAGTCACCAATTAACACTTTTGCTTACCACTTTGTAAAAGTCATACTTTGGGTGATGCAAATCTCTCTTTAACTTTACAGTCAGGGCTTCTAAACTTGCACCAGTACCAAACAGCATAGCTCTCGCACCTGTCACTGTCTGCTGTTGTATAACGTTGCTCGTCTCGATATATACGGCCTTTGTGGAATATAACTGGGCTAGCTATACTAAACTTACGTACGTATATTATAGTCGTACTGTAGGTACGTGGTACGTGCATTTTGAGATGAACATCCCCCCAGCCCCCCCCCCCAAATAACACCATTAGGTCACTTTTCCATCATGGTCACTGATACTTCTACTGAAACTTCCCACTGCATAGCCAATTGATAAACACGGTTTCTAAAATATGCTCTCTGCATCCAGCTACTGTTTCCATGGCAACCAATAGCCAAATTGCATTATTTCTTATCATATTGATCATATTATTTTTAATTATAGATATATTTAGCTTTTAACAATATTTGGAAATTATTTGGATGTTTTCAGTTCTTTAACAATTTCTTGTACATATTTTTAGGTCAAAAAGGCACTTTTTATGCCCAAACTACCGTTACCATGGCAACCAACGGTGAAAGCCCAACATTACATTATGTAATAAATTCCGTCTTTTTATATTTTTGAGTTTATTAATAGTGAATTTTTTCTTTTGTATTTATTAAGGAATTTCTATTCGCAATACTGAATAAACGTCATTTTCACCCAAAACCCATGGTTACCATGGCAACCAGGCCAATGAAAAAATCTGAAACATCCATTTTTTGTATAAGTGGATACTAAACTTCTTAAAAATGTATAGTTTTGCTACTCTCCAAAAAATTCCAGCGAACATCAAATTATGGACATAGGAAACCTGACTAGATGGTCTCTCGAGAGATTCCATCTTAAAAGGGACTTATTCCAACCGTTCTAGTAGAAAACCAATTAAGGCTCCTTTAGTGGTTACGAGAAACCCCAGATTACCCAATCTTTATGCTATTATTAAAGAGTACTACCCCATATTACAACTATCGGAGACTATGCGGAATGTACTGCCTTCCCCTCCCAAAATTATTTTCCGACAACCGCCTAACTTAAAACAACTTTTGGTTCGAGCCAGACTTAATAGGCCTAAAGATCAACCTAAAGGCTGTTTTAAAACTCATTTTCGAAATTGTGTTACTTGCGCAGTCTTAAAAGAAACGTCTACTTTTGTTAGTTATTCCACAAAGGAAAAATTCACAATTTTTAGTTCGATTACTTGTACTACTAAGTCTGTTATCTATGTAATTAATTGTTTATCCTGTGAGAAACAGTATGTGGGAGAAACGGGAGGGGAATTGCGTCAGAGACACAGGGGGCACAGGCAAGAGTTTAAAAAAGGTCATACACCTTTAGGGAAACATTTTAACGCCACGGCTTGCACTAATTTTGAATTAATTGCAATACAAAAAATACCAACCTATAACTATGGAACGCGAATTACGCAAAGTTCATCAATAACGGCGTAATCGTTAGTAACAGCGGCATACATTGAGTTAATAACGGCGTGATTATCAACAACAGCGTGGTAAATGTTGGTAATAACGGCCTGATTTTAAGGAACAACGTGGTATGTATTGGTAATAACGGCGTAACTTTAAGTAAAACGCGGTACGAGTGGTTAACAGCGGCGTGATACGAAGTAACAACGGCGTAATCCTTTTCAATAGCGAGCTAAATGTCGTTAACGACCTTTTCGCGTTCAACAGGCTGATTGTAAGTAAACACGTGAAAGCAGTTAATAACTTGAAAGCAGTCAATGGCGCTGTTGCAGTCAAGGCAAATTCAATCAACGGCGATGTAAACGGAAGCAACAACACGATTCGCATCAACGACGCAAACTTCAATGGCGCTGTTACTTACCGAATTGGCGATATTTAAAGCTCACGGCTGATGTGGAGGCGAGGCGGAATGACTCCGTATCGGCCGGCCCAATGCTTGACAGGATGAAAAATAAAAAGGCGCGTAAAGTAAATTCGAAATACTGGAATCCTAGTGAACGATTTTTTCAATCCAGAGATACTGAGTCCAAGCAATGAAAGAACCTGATAGATGAGGAAGGTTCCGAATATGTTCCTAGGGAAATTGCGAAACGCAAAGTCCACGGTAAAGAACAAAGAAGCATATGGCATATGGCGGCAAAACGTTTAGCGCATGGTGTGGTCTCAAATGAAAGGGTGAAGTAAACTATACTGTCCATTCGCGGGAGTAAGAAGCTTTTCTTAGCTGGGTGCCAGGGGACGTAGGCTACGTTTCAGATCCCTGACGAGAATGACCTGTAGGACCTGTAGGGGCGCTTCAAAATAAGAATAGCCTGAGAATTTGGTCAAAGCATGCAATAATTCGGGGCTCTTCGAAGGGTGGGTATAGATACCTATGCCTCAATACGGTAACAAGAACACCAATGTTGTTAACTTCGACTATTTGCCACTTTTCTTTGTAAACTTTCTGCACTAACATATACAAACATAGGTCAAAGCATGCAATTATTCGGGGCTCTTCGAAGGTAGGGGCCTGCCTATGCCTCAATACGGTAAAAACCTACTTTAAGAGCACCGACAGGAGCCATTTGGGAGTTGAGCGGTCTGTCGGGCCGAGGAGGGGCTCGCGCCCTACATATGGTAGCATAGCCTGGCTGTAGAAGAATAGGCCTAATAGAAAAATAAGTGGGGTTTTTAAGATCTCGTTTCTCTCAGTCGCAATGAACTTCATATAATTTTAGTTAGTGGCACAGTGGCGCAGCTACGGTAAGGTGACCAGACGTCCCCGATTTTCGGGGACAGTCCCCGATTCCAGCGTTCCGTGCCCGATTAAAAAGTGTCCCCGATTTATAAAAATGTCCCTGAATTTTGAAATTTCCCAAAACATTAAAAATTAATGTTGCAAAATTAATATTTTGTTAAATGTGTAAGCCTACTCTGTACCTTTCGCAAACTTCAGATGGAGGCTGAGACAGTGTTGTAACGAGTCATGACTCCAGTCACTAATTTTCAAAAGGGGAATGACTCGAGCAATTGTATCATAATTTTACTCATTGAAATAATACAATGTCTCGAGTCACTGACTCGACTCGAGTCACATTGAAAGTAGTAAATGACTCGACTCGACTGCAAAATTGAGTGACTAGTTACAACACTGGGCTAAGATAATGGTCCTTAACGCCCATGCACAACGTACGTAGGCAAACAGTTACCTGCAATCACAGAGATTTAAAGTCAAGAGCACCAAAGACTTTTTTTCTGCTGTGATCACACATGCACTTAGCCCATTGAACAATAACGAAGTGCGGTAGCAGTGGTTCCATACAGGGCCTTGTTTAACATACATGCTGGGGGGCCGTGGACCCCTAGTTTCCTGAACGGCCCCCTAGTCAGCTCATTTGCCCCCCCCCCCTTTGGTCCCTTTATCTGGAATTCTTGAAACCAGTAGCGTACCAAAGGAAGGAGGGGACGGGGTTCCAATGAGCTCTTGTTTTTTTCTTAGTAAGCTGAAAATATTGTAGGCTTATATTTAAGCCACCAGAGGTAAGGAAGTGTGGCAAATTGTTCTTTGCTATAACGTACACGGTAACACATAACAGTCAGAAAAACGTAAAAATTTTATCATACTTTGTATATTGAGGGGCAGACATCCCCATATTTTGACAATCTGCCAGCAGTTTTAAGAAGATTACTTCCTAGAAGCTTAATAGCAGAGCCTGAGGAGGGCGATTTCCGGTAATCTGGGGGGAATTTATCCAAACTAATTTTCTGGAACGCTCCGCCAGGGTTGCCAAATAAAAAGAAAGCTATGGCGCCAAACAACGTTTCAAAAAGCGCCAAATGGAATAAAAAAGAGCCAAAAAAAAAATTTTTTAGCCGCCAAGAAAAGCGCCAAACAAAATTTGTCCAAAAATTAATGCTCTCATCACCAAAAAAGGTCCAGGTTTAGGTCGCGATTACACATTTTTGGCTCGCCTTTGACAAAAACAAGTTTTTTAACTGAAATCTGGAAAAATGTGTAGGCCTACTTTGTGTGTATGCCTACACTGTACATCATATCAATATCACATTCTTTGTAATATGCACTGTACGTTTGCCTTCAGAAGGTACCCGGTCATTTCGCCCCCTTGCCAGTTCGCCCCCAACCATTTCGCCCCGGTCGTTCCACCCCCTTGCCACACTCTAAAAATGTCCTAGTCAAATTTGAATAGAATGTAATCAATAGGGGCACGAAAAGGAATCTCGTCAAATCTTTGACTAGATTCGGCTCATAAATGAAAGGAATAGTTTTATTTTTGAACCATTTCTAGTCAATTTTGAAACAAATCTTGTCAAATATTAAACAAGATTCCGGTTCGTGACCCAATTGACTAGATGTTTTTTAGAGTGCAGTTCGCCCCAAAGTGGAAGTCGTTTCGCCTTCAAGTACCTACCAGTTCGCCCCCTCTATTTTACTAACACTAACTGTTAGTTCTTGTAAAAAAAATTCAAATACAGTTGCAGCAAAATGGCATGAAATGTGGAAACAAAAGTGACGAGAGGACTCACTTGAACTGAAATACCTCTATACCTACATGAGGCCAGCGCATCACATCTTTGTGCTAGTTGAACTCTAGTGGTTTCTTAGTGTTAAGTTTTGTTAAGTTCGTGATCACATTTCCAAATTACTTAAATACAATTGTCATGAGATAGGTATATTGGAAAACTTTTTTTTTATATTGCATGGAATTGTATTTGGAAAAATGCCGGCAAAAACTAGCACGCGGGGAATATATTCTTGACCATACTCGATCACATGTGCAATCAACTAAGAACAACCAATCAGGTATCATGTACGCGGATTAGGCACTGCATCTCTTTTCTGCTAATTTTCTTTAGTAGTTTTTGATATTTGCATCAAAAGATGCATCAAAAAGGAAGAAAAGGCACAAAAATGCCCAAAATAACAAAGGTATATTGTCAGTAATTTAGGGGGCGAACTGGTCAGCACTTGGGGTGAACTGGTAGGTCTTTTGGGAAGAACTGGTCATCGCCTGGGGGCGAACTGGTTTTTCGGGGGCGAACTGGTTGGGGGCGAACTGGCAAGGGGCCGAAACGACCGTAAACCCTATAACAGAAGCATGTGCACGCGGCGTCTTCCGAGTCCAGAAACACGTTTTACAGCATGAAGTTGATCATATTATTATAGCCTACGTACTACATTATAAGAATGTACCATTCCTTTAAAAGGCAACGTTGACTTCAAACATAAAAAATGGGCAACGGTAAGCAAAGAATGATGTGAAATTGAATGTCAACATAGTGTTTGAATGAACGTTTTTCAGACTGAAGAAAAGCACCAAATTAACACCCAAAAAGCGCCAAGCCGCCAAATAGAACTTTCAGCCGCCAACCAATCCGTAAAGCGCCAAATTTTAGGAATATGGCGGAAAAGCGCCAAAATGGCAACCCTGCTCTCCGCGCCAACCAATGGTGGCGCTCCGCTTAGATATTCTTCCCACAATGCTTAGCTCCCCAGTCCAAAATCCTGGGTGCATCACTGGTGGATTTGTTAGTTAGATGAAGTTTTACGGCCCAGTTTCCAACCAATTGGTTCAAGTCGAGCCGGCCACGGCCTTTTTTCCTGTTGTGGCTCACTGGCTTGTTTTCCCTACTCCATTGCTTATGCGGAGCATCACGCACAACGGCAGTAGGTTCCATTTTTAGAGTCTTTGGTATGACTCGACCTGGGAATCGAACCCGGGCCTTCCGCGTGAGAGGCGGATGCTCTACCGCTAGACCAAACACGCGGTCTGCATCACTCAGTGGTGGAAGTCACTGCCTAATGTTAAGCAGACGGGGAGGGAAGGGGGTACTATAAAATGACCTCACTCAGTGACTAAATAAAATAGGCTATAAATAATGTATGAATTTTCTTATAAGCCATATTGGTAGCCCCGTTTCTGGCAATCTGGACAAAATTTCTTTGTAGTGTATGCGCCGACTAATGGTCGCGTTCTGTTTAAGTTGCAGGCGCGTGTCCAGAGGGGGTACAGACCCCCCTGCTCGCGCCGAACTTGTTTAACTTTATTTCTTGTAATGGAACAAAAAAAATGACTTCAAATGATGCTAAATATTGCACCAGATAGCATCTGAGGGTGCTTAAAATATTCAAAAATTTCTCAGGGGGAGGGGGACACTCCCTCCTCCTCTAGACCCCTTTCACAATACGGTCATTTTTCACCCAACCAAAAATTAGTATCCAGTAAATTATGAACACTTCCAGTCACATATGATCAGTTCAGAAACATCACCATTTTGCATCTAAGCTACCTTAAATTAACAAAAATTTCTCAGAGGACCCCCTCCCCAGCTAGGCCGGCGATCAGGTCCTGCAGTTATCCCCCATGCAAAAATCCTGCCTACGCCAGTGCCTGGACCCCCCGCCGTGCGCGGGCACCGTCGGGCGAAAGGGCTTCCCCCTCAGACAAGACCTCTGTCAGCTAGCTGCTGAAAATCCTGGACAAGCGCCTGAGTTGGTCCCTTTTGCTGAATCCCCTCCCCCTCCCCCCACTAAAAAATTCTTAAAAAGGCCCTGCCAAAGTTAGGGTAATTGGACTAAAAACATGGCCAAAGTATCCAGGTGCAGGCAAAAAAAAACGAAAATGTAACTTCAACAATCAGTTTCATAAGGATTTTCCGCACGTGAAATTAGTTCATGGAAAATGCAAGTAAGTAATTTTATTCCAATTTACCCCCCCCCCCACATGTACACACGCACACACAGAACATGAAAAAGTTTGCTAAAACGTTATAGTACTGTACAGTATCACCATTTCACTTTTGTTCTTAGCACTCTTACGTGCATAAAAATGTCTCAAGGGGGAAGAGCACACCCTTTAACCACTCCCTCTCATCAAGCCCCCCCCCCCCAAAAAAAAACATTTCCAATGAAAAGGTATTTCCACTGAAGGATAAAAAAAATTTCCCCAATAAACCACCACAACTAAACCTCCAAGGTTAATTAAAAAAGTTGAAAATCTCGCACCATTTTGCATCTAGGCTCTTTAAAAAAGCAAAAAAATATTTAAAGGGGAGGGGGACACACCCTCCCCTTACACCCCTCCCCCAAGCCGGCGATCACACAACATACTGCATCCGGCCACTATCTAGTTGTGCCCTCGTCGAACTGTTGTGCCACCTTGTGCTCCTCAAGAATAAAAAAGTCTGGTGACACCACTGATCGGAGGGGGGCATTATTTTGATCCTTTACCCGATCCCAAACGGATTTCGTTAGGCCAGGCTGTATGTATACTTCAAGCAAAATTTTTCGTGCACACCTCTAGCTCTGAGTCTGATAAGCCTTCGATCTGTACATGACTTTGTACAAGCTTCAATAAAATCCTCAAATGCACTGCGATAAAAAACACCCACTCTTCCAGCAGCTTAAGCGCCATGAAACATTGAGCATGTAGCTGTCTTCCAGCTCCATGAACATTGAGCATGGAGCTGTCTTCCAGCTCCTGGCCTGCATAGGCTGCATTGACTTAGCCTACTACCAGTCGTGTTGTTGCTTCCATTTACATCGTCGTTAATTGCATTTGCGTTGACTGAAACGGCGCCATTAACTGCTTTCACGTTGTTGACTCATATTACATGGTTACTTACAATCAGCCCGTTGAACGTGGAAAGGTCGTTAAAGACATTTAGCTCGCTATTGATAAGGATTACGCCGTTGTTAACCTCTTGCTGTACGAGGCCACTTCGTAACACGCCGCTGTTAACCACTTTTACCGCCTTGTTACTTAAAGTTACACCATTGTTGCCGATATTAACCACGTTGTTTCTTAAAATCAGGCCTTTATTACCAACATTTACCACGCTGTTGTTGATAATCACGCCGTTATTAACTCAATGTACGCCGCTGTTACTAAAGATTACGCCGTTATTGACGAACTTTGCGTAATTCGCGTTCCATATATAACAGCCATTTACGGGAACAAAAAAAAGCTCTCATGGATACTACAGTTAGACACCTTTCACCCTACGGGCATTAACGTAAAGAAACTAGTCAAGCAAACCTAAGTAGCTTTCTTTTTTGTTGTGTTCTTTTTGTCTTTTGTAACGTTTGGTAGCCACAGCTTTCTTAGTTTTCTGGTAGTTGATATACATACGTACTTACTTCTTGTTGACTCAGAGCTATCTTGCACCTGAAGAAGATAGCTAGAGCCTATCGAAACGTCGTAATAAAGTTGAAGTATTTTTCCGTCATTTGTTTGTCTACGTGTATATTCTTATATTTCTTTATCTATTACTGGATTTACGCTTATACACTTGAGATGTTGAGTGGTGTAAGGTGGCAGTTGCATATATATATATAGCAGAATAAATGAGCGAAAAGTTTGATGTCCTTTCTCAATCAACTGTATTTATGATCTTTTATTCACAAAATTTTCGGTGCTCCCAGCACCTTCTTCAGTGTGAGTAATTAACTGACAGAGTACATTTGAAACTTAAAAGATAACAGTCGTACTGCAAACGTACGCGTTAAAAAGGCGCTTAGAGTTAAAGCGCGTAACATTATGACGTAAAATGGCATACCTATGTGTACAATGGAAAAGTATGCACAAAGTACGCTTTAATGAGAAGCTTACAGTCCAGAAGTACGATTTAAAGATACGCAAAGAGTTAAGGCGCGTATCATTAAGACGTAATAAAAGTGCAAATAAAAGATGACAAGATAATGCGTACCATGGAAAAAGTACATAGAAGGTACGCGTAAATGATATGCTAAGAGTTAAGGCGCGTAGCATTATGACGTAATATGACATAAAAATACGCGTTAATGAAAGGCTTACAGACCAAAAGTACGAGTTGAAGATAAGCTTTGAGTTAAGGCGCGTAATATTAAGACGAAATAAGAGTACAAATAAAAATAAAAATAAAAGATGACCTGGTAATGCGTACAATCATGGGAAAAGTACATAAAAAATACGTGTAAATGAAATGCTTAAAGCTGAGGCGCGTAACATTATGACGTATTGAACGTGTAAAGAGATGATGACATAACAATGTATACAATAGGAAAAGCTTATAAATAAATTGGTTAATATCAACAGGATGTCTGCCGAAAGTGTCTGTAGCGACTAAGTTCGCCCAAATCTTTGTTAAGGCCGGACATGACAGTGTCACAATTAATAATGTATTGAATTTCTGCGCATTTCCTTTTACGATCATTAGGAAAACCTCCCGAAAGTAATAAAGGATTCTCAACTCCGGAAGGACACTCTTTATTATCTTGAAAACTTCTTGAGGATCGAAACCACCAAACATTTCAACAGGAAAACTCTAAAACTCGATTTATTAGTTAAACGTTCACCAATTCATGAAAGGTGAGGATAAAACAGTTTTCAATCTCTCTTCTCGCGTGCTCAACCCTTCTGAAAGTAGTGTGTTAAACCATGGGTTATCCTTTTGTCCTACCGTCTCTGTAAATGAGGTTGAACTATGTTGTGATATCAACGATTTTACTAATCGTTTGCGAAATGCTGAATTCTTTCATACCGAACTTACCGAGAGTAGTACCGCCCCCAGCAAAGAAACCCTTAGGCCTTTCAAAGCCAAATCGAACTTCGTTGCACCTACAGGCCGCAATCGGACCCTTGATATTTGTATTGAAAGCATCAAAAATGAAGTGAACCAGCATTTACATCTTTTGGGATCCCAATCGCAAGCACCCACATATAATTTGACTAAGGACAAGAAAAAAGCAATTAAAACATTACGCGAGGATTCCGATATTGTTATCAAGCCAGCTGACAAGGGAGGAGCTATCGTTATTCAAGACAAAACGTGTTATGTCAGAGAAGCATGCAGACAGCTTCAAAATGGAAATTTTTACGAGCAGGTAGACCTAAGCGAAGACCTTTTGCAGGAGTCCCAAGTTAAAGTAAACCAGTGCATTTCTGAGCTCGAATCCGACACTCAAAATACTATTCGCCACCTCATTCCGCCAGATCCTAAGCCCGGTCGATTCTACACCCTACCAAAGATCCATAAACTTGAAACCCTAATAAAGGATAGACAACCAACATTTGATGGGGATAAAATCGTAGAGAAAGCGAAAGAGCTGCATATTATACCACCAGGACGCCCAATCGTCTCAGCAAACGGGACTATTACAGAACACATTTCTGCTTTCATCGACAGAGAACTACAGCCTCTTCTATCTTACATTCCTAGCTATATACAAGACACTACGGACTTCTTAAGAAAGCTACGTGAAATCGATAACGTACCTGTAAATTCTATCTTAGTAACTTTAGACGTCACTAGTCTATATACTAATATACCTCATAACGAAGGAATTGCCGCATGTGTTGACCTTTTTGAAAGACACTCGTCTTCCACCCTCAGTGGTCAAGACTTAGGTAAGTTGATTGAATTAGTTCTAAAATCCAATTATTTTTCATTCAATGGGATTTTTTACCATCAAACCAGTGGCACTGCTATGGGCACGAAAATGGCCCCGTGCTTTGCAAATATTTTTATGAGTAAACTGGAGACCGATTTCTTTTCAAATTATGCAGGCTTAGGACAACCGATATCTTACATTCGTTATATTGACGATATATTTTTTATCTGGCCACATGGAGCCGAGAAACTAGATCGCTTCGTCCAAGCTTTTAATGCGTTTCATCCCTCTATCAAGTTTACATGTGAGCACTCCAATGAAAGTGTGTCTTTTCTAGATTGCATTGTACGCCTTGATGGTAATTCCCTGGTTACGTCAGTGTATACGAAACCTACTGATAAGCATACTTACCTTGCATATGGCAGCTTCCATCCTAATCATTTAAAGGAATCGATCATATATAGCCAGTTTTTGCGATACAAACGCATTTGTTCCACTCAGGAAGCTTTTGTTGAGAATTCAGCTCAACTTTTTCATTATTTTCAAAGTAGGGGGTACCCTTTTAGAACCTTACTTAAATATTTTAACCGAGTTTGTTTGTTAAACCGTGAGGAATTGCTTGAGTACAAAATTAAGTCTTCTCCGCAACGTATTCCTATCATAACGACGTACAACCCACGGATAGAGCCCCTTATCAAATCCGTTAGGAAATCATATCAAATGCTACAGAGCGATCCTTCGATTTCTAACGTATTTTCCAACCCCCCTGTACACGCCCGCAGACAACCTCCTAACTTAAGAAAATTACTCGTCCGCAGCAGTCTGGAATCTCCTTCTAATGACAAGGGAAACATTCCTTGTGGTAAGCCTAGGTGTAACACTTGTCACCACATGAACACCAACCCCGAGGTCCAGATTGGTAAGTCTAAAACACATCTTAAACCGTTTAGCTGCGACTCGTCTAATGTTGTTTATCTTCTCTATTGTAATAAGTGCAACAACTCTTGCTACATTGGGGAAACTAGAACTAAGTTTCGTTTGCGTTTTAACAACCACCTTTCCTCTATCAGGAGAAAGGTCCAGGGGCTACCCATTGCGGATCATTTCAACAATAGCACTGCTGATCATTCTTTAACGGATTTAAAGTTTGCTTTACTTTCGGGAGGTTTTCCTAATGATCGTAAAAGGAAATGCGCAGAAATTCAATACATTATTAATTGTGACACTGTCATGTCCGGCCTTAACAAAGATTTGGGCGAACTTAGTCGCTACAGACACTTTCGGCAGACATCCTGTTGATATTAACCAATTTATTTATAAGCTTTTCCTATTGTATACATTGTTATGTCATCATCTCTTTACACGTTGTTACGGCTTGTGGTCGCGAGTCAAACCAATAACAGCGAAAGATCACAGAAGAACGAGATTAAAATTCAACAACTTAATGATTATTTACAATCTCCTTATCTTACTTAAATTTACAATAATTAATTAGACTTACAATCCTTTACTTGATATTTGCCTGGTCTGGTCCAAGGGCTGGTAGTGCATGCACGTTGACGATGGTACAGTAGTAGACCTGCAGCGTGCTGTAGCGTAGGAACTGGTTCCACGAGCGAATAACGACAAGGCTAGCGATGATGGACGATAACAATCTCAATACACAGCGTAGAAACGGCGTAAGGCAATTTATCAGAAGTGTTCAGTGTCAGTGGCTGGCTTATGATATCTCAGTAGTGTGACAGTCTGGTCTCGTTGAAATCTCTCGATGAAGTATTGGGGTATCTCTCGATGAAGTATTGGGGTATCTCTCCTCGTTAGCAGTTGGTGAACTGCCTTTTATATGCTAGGCTTTTATTCGAGAACTCTCCAGAATTTAACAGAAACTTCTAGTGTACACAGTCCAGTAATTACGAGAACGTTCCTTAATAGAAACTTCTAGAACACACAGTAGTTGAATAACGATAATTGCAGCTTCTTCGAAGTGTTGCCAGGTCGCTGCTATAATTGGGACATAACGTAAACAGTTCTCACTTCTAGACAGTTCTAGAAAGGCTGCGTTGAAGTTGAATTCTCTGGAACTTTCCATTCGCTCGTCGATGGATTCAATCCGGTGTTCCTGACGGGTCGTCTTGTAACACTCCCCCCCTTGAAAAAGTTTTGGACGTCTCGGACAAAACTTAAGTTACAGTATTTACAATGTATAACTTTACAGTAATAACTACAGTATGTATATGGTGTAGTCCAATATTCAATGGAAGGTATAATCATAACATGCAACTTGTCTTGCTAGGTGATGATAATACATGAATACAGTAACATCACCAATACACATTGTGCCATAGTTAACACAAAATTTCAAAACTTATAGTGAGATTTTCGACATACTGCATCAGATCAAATTCTTGACAAAGAGTCTGGTACAACATTGTCTTTCCCTTTAATATGCTTAATATCTACATTATATGATTGCAGAAATAAACTCCACCTCATCAATCTTTGATTTTTGTTCTTCATCTTAGATAAAAATGTCAAAGGGTTATGATCAGTGTATACAGTGATAGGGAAACTAGTAGTTCCCAAATAAACATCAAAGTGTTGAAGACCAAGTATCAAAGCTAATGTCTCTTTTTCAATTGTTGAATAATTTTTCTGGTGTTTGTCAAATTTCTTAGAATAATAACAAACAGGGTGATCAACACCATGCTCATCAGCTTGAAGCAAAACTGCTCCTATGCCATTGTCACTGGCATCCACTGCCAACTTAAATTGCTTCTCAAAATCTGGAGCAATCAACACTGGTGAACTCATTAGTGCCTTTTTCAATAATTCAAATGCTGCTTGGCAATTATCCGTCCAATCAAACTTTTCATTTTTCTTTAACAATTTTGTCAGTGGTGCAGCAATGTCAGAGAAATTCGGATAAAAACGTCTGTAGTAACCAGCCATGCCTAGGAAGCGCATGAGCTGCCTTTTATCAGTTGGGGCAGGGAATTTGTCAATGCCCTCAACTTTGGCCTTAATTGGTCTAACTTTACCCTGACCAACCACATGCCCTAAGTATATCACCTGGGCACACGCAATCTCACTTTTGACCAAATTGACAGTCAAATTAGCTTTGGCAAGCTTGTCAAATAATGCCTTAACATGTTGTACATGTTCATCCCATGAGTTGCTGTACACAATAAGGTCATTAACATATACTTCACAATTTTCTAAGTCTGACGTAAGATTATTTACTAAGCGTTTAAAGGTAATCTGTGAATTTTTCATACCAAACGGCATAACCTTATACTGAAATAAACCATCTGGCGTCACGAATGCCGAGATTTTCCGAGCCCTCTCAGTGAGTGGTATCTCCCAGTACCCCTTTAGTAAGTCAAACTTTGACACATACGTAGCTTTCCCAATCCTATCAATGCAATCATCGATACGGGGTATCGGATAGGAATCCGTTCTTGTGACTGCATTCACCTTTCGGTAATCAGTACAAAATCTGTACCCACCGTCTGGCTTGGGGACCAATATACAAGGGGAAGACCATTCACTATTACTAGGTTCTATAATGTCATGGTCCAACATGTACCGAACCTCATCCCTGAGATGTTGTCGTTTTCGAGGGTTAACTCGGTAAGGATGCTGCTTGATTGGTGTGGCATCTCCCACATCAACATCATGTTCAATCAAACTTGTCCTAGTAGGATCATCTGAGAACAAGCATGCATATTCATAGATTAATGATTTCATTTCTGACTTTTCTTTGTGATCCAGATGACTTAATTTCTGGTCAAGATTTTTCAACACATCAGAATTTTGTAACTTAATACACATGTCAGGAACATTATTAGCCTTGATCTCATCATTACTGAGTTCATGATCAGCATTGATAACACACACTTGATCACCCGTATCATTAGTGTTGCTATTTACACCATGTACACTTTCATCCTTAGAAATGTCACAATCTTCTCTTTCATAATATCTCTTCATCATATTAATATGACATACTCTTTTAGATTTACGCTTGTCAGGTGTCAAAATGACGTAATCTGTGTCACTAACTTTTCTCTCAATGACATAAGGTCCTTGAAAGCGAGCTTGAAGTGGCTGACCAGAAACAGGTAAAAACACTAGCACCTTATCACCAGGTTTAAACTCTCTTTTCACAGTGGTCTTGTCATACCACGCTTTCATTTTCTTCTGAGAGTGTCTCAGATTTTCCTGAGCAAGTTCACATGCTCCATGAAGACGATCTTTAAAGCGGGATACATAATCAAGTAGATGTATGTCTTCACCTGGATCTGATAACCACTTCTCCTTTAATAATTTCAATGGTCCACGAACTGTGTGTCCAAAGACAAGTTCAAATGGACTGAACCCAAGTGACTCTTGTATAGATTCCCTGGCAGCAAACATTACAAATGGAATGCCTTCATCCCAATCTCTCTCATTATCATGACAATATGTCTTTAACATATTCTTCAATGTTTGGTGAAACCTTTCTAAAGCCCCTTGGCTTTCCGGATGATAAGCCGAAGACTTAATTTGATCTATGCCTAACTCATACAACATCTGCTGGAATACAGTTGACATGAAATTAGACCCTTGATCTGATTGGATCTCTTTTGGCAATCCAAACAATGTGAAAAATTTAAGTAAAGCTTGTAAGACTGTCCGAGCCTTAATATTCCTCAGAGGTATTGCCTCTGGAAACCTTGTAGAAGCACACATAATGGTTAATATATACTGATGTCCTGCCCTACTCTTAGGTAGGGGACCTACACAATCAATGATGACTCTACTAAACGGCTCTTCAAAAGCAGGAATTGGCTTTAAGGGTGCAGCCGGAATATTCTGATTCGGCTTCCCAACCATTTGACATGAGTGACAGGTCTTACAAAATTTGGCCACATCACTTTTAAGTTTTGGCCAATAAAAGTGATTTAGAATTCTGTGGTAAGTCTTATTGACTCCTAGGTGCCCTGCAAATGGCATTTCATGAGCAATACTCAGTATTTCCCTTCTATAGGTCCTAGGTACCACAATTTGATGGTAAATTCTCCACTCTTCATCTAATGGTGCATCAGGTGGTCGCCATTTACGCATCAAAATATTGTTTTTAAAATAAAAGCAGACTGGGACGTCTTTAGATTCATCCTCAGTGAGTGCACCAGCTATTAATGGCTGAAGCTCTTCATCATGTTGTTGTTGGACTGACAACTGGTCTCTGTGGAGTGTGTCAGACATTTTTGATTTTTCCTGTTCTACCCCCTCACTATGTGTGGGGCCAGGAGACTCACAATCCTGACTATCATTAAGATTAGTCATAAAAGATTGGCTGAGATCATACCAAGAATCTTCACTTTCATGAACATTTTTACTAGAATCTTTTCCAGACTCTGACTCCTCTTTTGGGAGTGTTGTTCTATTTTTAGGAACTAATTCCTCAATTTTAGAGGGCGGATGATTAAGTTTATCATCCTTATTTTCGGAAATCATACCCTCATTTTTAGAGAGTGGATGTTTAACATTATCATCCTTACATGATTCCCTACTTGTTCCACTTTTGGGAACTGTATCCTCACTTTTGGAGGGTGGATGTTTAAGATTATCATCCATGGCGAGCTTTTGTGACATAGCTCTAGTGACAGCACAGGCAGGGAATAAATTTGGAAATTCCTTTTCTAATTGCTCTGTGTTGTTATAATCACATGGTTTATCTGTCAAAATTGCATTGGCTACTACCTTTCCACCAGCTAGGTCATTGCCTAGCAACAGAGATACCCCCTTTACAGGTAGAGTAGGTCTGACCCCTACTATGACCGACCCAGAAACTAAATCTGACTTCAAATTAATTTTGTGCAGAGGGACAGAAATAAATCCACACTCAACCCCCTGAATTAGTACATTTGCCCCTGTGGAAGTAGAGTCCGATAATGGCAAAACTCCATCAAGAAGCAACGACTGAGTTGCGCCTGTGTCACGCAAAATTTTAATTTTGACGGGTGGATGAGCTGAATTCCCATCTAGGGAAATAAACCCCTCAGACACGAATGGAAGGTATTCTTCCTTAATTTTGTCGTTAGAATTAGGCCGTAAAGTCACGACTACCTCAGAAGAATTCTCTGCAATGGCTAAGGCATTGGAGGCTGTTTCAGTCTCCTTTAATTTTGCCAATGTGAAGCAATTTGCCATTGTGTGGCCCTTTTTGTGACAGAAACCACAACTTATGTCTTTAAAGGCAGCTTTGTTTGAGCTGGCCTGGTCGTTCTTTTGACGACTTGACTCTGGTTGTTTTTTACCAGAATTTGTTGGAGAGATAGAACCAGACTGAGATCCACTGTTACTTGTTATGCCACTATTATTGCCATATTTCTTATTTGGCCTACTAAACTGACCCTTGTTTTGAGTCTGACCCACTTTACCGAATTTATGGGTAAGTGCATACTGATCAGCCAAATTTGCAACTTCCTTCAAGTTGTCAGCCTTATTTTCCTCAAGGTGAGTCTTAATGTCATCATTCACACACCGTTTGAATTCCTCGACCAGCATCAGTTGTCTTAAAGTGTCAAATGTGGAGACCTTTTTGGAAGCACACCATCTGTCGAAATGCCTTTCTTTTTGATAAGCAAACTCTACGTATGTTTGTGTATCCGCCTTACGATACTTTCTAAATTTTTGGCGATAAGCTTCAGGCACCAATTCATAGGCTTGTAATATGGCCTTTTTAACCTTATCATAATCCATACTGTCCTCTATTGACAGAGCGGAATACACTTCTTGAGCCTTGCCAGTGAAATTACTCTGGATGAGTATGGACCATTTATCTCTTGGCCACTTTAGTTGCTCACCCAGCTTTTCGAAATGGTTAAAGAATTTCTCCACATTATCCTCCTGAAATTTGGGGACAAATTTTACGTGCTTAGAAACATCAAATACCCCAGTATCCAAGCCTATTTTAGGGTCTGAGCCTTTTATGACCCCTAACTCTAGTTGCTTTAACCTAAATTCATGTTCTCTTGCCTTTTCCTCCCTTTCCCTTTCTCTTTCCATTTCCTTTAATCTAATCTCCTTATTCATTTCCATTTCTAGCCTTTTCAATTCAAATGTGTTGTCAGTTGGCACAGTGATAGCTGTTTCCAATACTGTACTAGGCAGGATACTTTCATCCACGAGATATTCTAGAACATATCTTTTAATCTCGTCTTTCCGCATTAAAGGCTGAAATTCAGTGCCATAATGTTTTGCGACCTTTACAATCTCAGACTTCTTTAATGAATCTAGTTCCTCGACTGAGGGACTAGTCACGAATTTATCAAAGTTGAATGGCATTTTGAAGTTGTTTACAATTTACAACAGAATTTCTCGAATTTTCTATTACTTTTCGTTCCCGGATGTTAGGCCACCAATTCTGTTACGGCTTGTGGTCGCGAGTCAAACCAATAACAGCGAAAGATCACAGAAGAACGAGATTAAAATTCAACAACTTAATGATTATTTACAATCTCCTTATCTCACTTAAATTTACAATAATTAATTAGACTTACAATCCTTTACTTGATATTTGCCTGGTCTGGTCCAAGGGCTGGTAGTGCATGCACGTTGACGATGGTACAGTAGTAGACCTGCAGCGTGCTGTAGCGTAGGAACTGGTTCCACGAGCGAATAACGACAAGGCTAGCGATGATGGACGATAACAATCTCAATACACAGCGTAGAAACGGCGTAAGGCAATTTATCAGAAGTGTTCAGTGTCAGTGGCTGGCTTATGATATCTCAGTAGTGTGACAGTCTGGTCTCGTTGAAATCTCTCGATGAAGTATTGGGGTATCTCTCGATGAAGTATTGGGGTATCTCTCCTCGTTAGCAGTTGGTGAACTGCCTTTTATATGCTAGGCTTTTATTCGAGAACTCTCCAGAATTTAACAGAAACTTCTAGTGTACACAGTCCAGTAATTACGAGAACGTTCCTTAATAGAAACTTCTAGAACACACAGTAGTTGAATAACGATAATTGCAGCTTCTTCGAAGTGTTGCCAGGTCGCTGCTATAATTGGGACATAACGTAAACAGTTCTCACTTCTAGACAGTTCTAGAAAGGCTGCGTTGAAGTTGAATTCTCTGGAACTTTCCATTCGCTCGTCGATGGATTCAATCCGGTGTTCCTGACGGGTCGTCTTGTAACAACGTTCAATACGTCATAATGTTACGCGCCTCAGCTTTAAGCATTTCATTTACACGTATTTTTTATGTACTTTTCCCATGATTGTACGCATTACCAGGTCATCTTTTATTTTTATTTTTATTTGTACTCTTATTTCGTCTTAATATTACGCGCCTTAACTCAAAGCTTATCTTCAACTCGTACTTTTGGTCTGTAAGCCTTTCATTAACGCGTATTTTTATGTCATATTACGTCATAATGCTACGCGCCTTAACTCTTAGCATATCATTTACGCGTACCTTCTATGTACTTTTTCCATGGTACGCATTATCTTGTCATCTTTTATTTGCACTTTTATTACGTCTTAATGATACGCGCCTTAACTCTTTGCGTATCTTTAAATCGTACTTCTGGACTGTAAGCTTCTCATTAAAGCGTACTTTTTGCATACTTTTCCATTGTACACATAGGTATGCCATTTTACGTCATAATGTTACGCGCTTTAACTCTAAGCGCCTTTTTAACGCGTACGTTTGCAGTACGACTGTTATCTTTTAAGTTTCAAGTGTACTCTGTCAGTTAATTACTCACACTGAAGAAGGTGCTGGGAGCACCGAAAATTTTGTGAATAAAAGATCATAAATACAGTTGATTGAGAAAGGACATCAAACTTTTCGCTCATTTATTCTGCTATGATTGTTCGATCAACACACGGTTTCTCTAAAATACCATATATATATATATATATATATATATATATATATATAGATATATATATATATATATATATATGTATATATATATATATATGTATCTATATATATATATATATATATATATATATATATATATATATATATATAAGACAAAACTTTAAGAGTTCCTTTCGTTCATCAATACGGTTCATCCGGCTATTCAGTTCACGTACGAATACTCTTACCAGTCCGTGAATTTTCTTGATGTTTCGGTTACCCTTAATAACGATGGTAGTAACAATGGTAGTGTAACAACGGACAGACACTCGCCAGTTCCTTCATATGGATAGTTGCCACCCTAATCATACCAAGCGGATCGCGTACTCACAGGCTATTCTGATTCTTCGAATCTGTAGCGACCCAGCTACGGCCCGCACCAGGTGTAATGAATTAGTTGAGTGTCTTGTTAGGTTTGGACATGGGAGAAGGCAAACAAGGGTGCAGGTAAAAAGAGCATTGGATGCGCACCACAACCCACAACAGCGTCCTGTCAGTGACGTCAGAAGGACATACTTTACGGTGAAGTTTCACCCCGGCTTACCAGACATCAGGGGGACTCTGGAAAAGTACTTACCCCTCCTTCATACATCCGACCTCATGCGCAAGGTGGTTACACATCCACCAATAGTTTCGTTCTCCCAAGCTAAGAGCCTGGGCCGCCTTTTTGTCGGACGAAGCTCCGAGCCGCTATGGAAGACACGGATGTGGCCCTGAGCCAACAATGCGATGGAAAGCGCTGTCAGTTATGTCCCTACTTTATAGCCTCTGACAAAGTGACTAGTACCAGTAATGGTAGAACATTTACATGCCGTAATCAAGGAACAGATTGTAATACTAAATGGGCTGTGTATTTGATTGTGTTGTTTGTGGGAAACAGTATGTAGGCCAATCCAGCAACATAAGGTTACGTATGAATGGTCATAAAGCTGATTATCGTAAATTTGTGAATGGGGATACTACTAAATCTGGAACTTCAGCTCTCTATGCCAATCTGAAATCACATGGGGTTGACAAATTCAAATTTTAGAAGTTTTGAAAACTGAGGGGTTAGACACAAAAGACATTCGTAAATTGGACCGTATGTTGGACGAAAAAGAAAGACACTGGATTTGGAAACTTAATACATTGGTTCCTTACGGCCTTAACATTGCCGATACTTTCTACTGCCAAAACCGTGCTAGCAGACAAAAACGGGATTGAGCTTTAGTTTTCGATTTTTGTTTCCGCTTGTTTTCACTTCTATTGTTGTCGGTTACTTTTTCCTCCAGTTTGGAGCTCTCATTTCTTTAGGTCTTCTTATTCACTAGGGCGTGTAATTTTGTCTGTACGTTCGTATTCTAGTGTGTTCTCTCGTTTTAAGGCTTGTGTGTTTCGCTTATTGATTTAGTGTTTTACGGGTTGTGTTCAATGGTACAGTGCTGCCCGAAAATTAAACTGAATCTTCGTGTGTTCTCTCTAAATGTAAAAGAGTGAATTTCACTCTTCGACGATTGCCTACAGTGACCACTCTGTGTTTCGAGTGGAATTCCACTCTGCCCGGAGTGGTAATTCACTCATTTGGAGTGAATTACCACTCCCAGCATAGTGAAATTTTCACTCGAAGAAAGAGTGATTACTGTAGGCAATCGTCAAAGAGTGAACTTCACTCTTTTACATTTAGAGAGAACACAGAGTTGGGTTTTTGTTGTGTACTTTGTGCAGTGTCTGATACGATGCGTCTTTTGGACAATATATATATATATATATATATATATATATATATATATATATATATATATATATATAGGTCGAAAGGTAAATAGTAGTACATTCGATCTTGAATGATCATTCAAGATCGAATGTACTACTATTTACCTTTCGACCTACACATTCTAACTTCGATCTACCAACCTCGACCTACTATATATATATATATATATATATATATATATATATATACATATATATATATATATATATATATATATATATATATATTATATATATATATATATATATATATATATATATATATATATATATATATATATATATATATATATATATATATATATAAAGCAATCAGTAGGAATAGGAACATCACCCAAAACATAATGAATGTAAATCTTCATTGAAATATAACAAAAATCATCATTTGTCCGATTTGAGAAGCTATATATTTTCGGCACAACAGTGCCTTATCAAGTAACGACCATCAAATAAATCAACCGTGGCTTAACACTTCAAAGCACAGAGGAAAGCTACACAACGAATACGCGTAGAGAAAGGCGTATTCGTAGAACGGGGCCTATGCAAAAGCCCGAAAAGAATGGAACAAATACCTAAGGAGACATAAATCTCCAAAATATGGCTAGATGAGCGAGCACAGAAATGGGAGGTCTGAATCAATGAGAAAAAACTGCAAGGTGAACCCTGACACTGGGTCTTTTTTCTGATGATAGTCAAAGCCGTCTTTGACATTAAGACTCACAGGTAAAATTTCTAAAGTGCTTAAGTTTTCCCGAGAATTATTCAAAATTAGTTTCTTTAGCTGATTTTTATGCTACAATATATATATATATATATATATATATATATATATATATATATATATGTAATATGACGCAGAACCGATTACATCTAGGACAAATGGGATTATTTCTCGCACTTATATATAATATATATATATGTATATATATATATATATATATATATATATATATATATATAGGGTCAAAGTACTGCGTAGCACTTATGAAGTAGGTAGGTAAAAATGAAGTAGTAAATAGTGCTAAAAGTTTGAGTTACCCGAAACGTCGTGGAATTTTTCACAAACTTTTAGCACTATTTACTACTTCATTTTTACCTACCTACTTCATAAGTGCTACGCTTACATTTTGGAGATTCCGATGAAACCGACAACACTTCATCGGAGGACGTTTTCCGTTCATTTCAGTCTAAGCGATCTCCATGGACCCCTAAACCTGGTGAAAGCAAGGTCCTGGACAGTGTAATTGAGTCCATTAATTCCGATTTAGAACGTCTCCTTCCTTCCAAAGTAACTCCCTTTCCTAACATTTCTTTGGACGAGCAGAAGGCCCTTCTGTCCCTCAAGAAGAACAAGAATTTGATTATTAAGCCTGCTGACAAGGGCGGTGCTACTGTTGTTTGGCGTCGAGATCTTTATGTTTCTGAAGCTGAGAAACAACTCTCAGACCAAACAGCATACACCGAACTGCCGATGGACCCCACTTCTGAAATCCAAACCTTGGTCAAGAAAACCTTAGCTACCCTTGTAAGTCAAAAACATCTTCCTGAATCGGCTAAAGCCCTTCTGCACCCTTGCCCACAAATCTCCAATTTCTATCTACTGCCCAAAATTCACAAGGCCAATAATCCTGGTCGTCCCATTGTGTCTTCCCACAGCTGCCCCACGGTTCTGATTTCACAGTACGTAGATTCTGTACTTTCCCCATTAGTTTCAACCCTACCTTCGTTTATCCAGGATACTCCTCACTTCCTTAGGTTAATTCAAAATTTTGAGTTTCCTGAGAATCCCAGTAAACGTACTTTATTCACCATGGATGTCAGCAGCCTCTATACTTCAATTCCCCATCACGCTGCTTTAGCAGCCATACGCCATTACCTTGATCAACGCCAGGACCCTAACATCCCTACCACCACCTTTCTTCGCTTGACTGAACTAGTCCTCACACAAAATTGCTTTCAGTTCAATGGCCTTTTTTTCCGCCAAATTAAAGGAGTAGCTATGGGCACTAAACTGGGACCTTCTGTGGCCTGCCTCACCATGGGCCACTCGATGTTCTCTCGATACACCGAGATCAAGCCCATACTTTATAAAAGGTACATTGACGATATTGTTGGGGTCGCAGTGGGTCCTCGAAACGATTTGGAAAAGTTCATTAACTTTGCTGAAACGTTCTGCCCGTTTTTGAAATTCACTCACTGTATTTCCAACTCCTCAGTAGTGTTTTTAGACACGGAACTATCCATCTCCGACCGTAAAATCAAGTCCAATCTCCACTTTAAGCCCACTGACTCTCACAACTACCTCATGTACCCTTCCAACCACCCCAGATCTTGTACCAATTCGATTCCTTTCTCACAACTCCTACGGGCCAGACGGATTTGTTCCGACGACCAGGATTTCGCTAAAGTTTCCAAGCAGATTATTTCTTTCTTTGAACAACGCCAGTATCCATAAAGAGTGCTCTCTAATGCCCTGAAACGCATACAAGGAATTGATAGAGCCTCTGCCCTTGCCCCCAAAACTGACCATACACCCACCAGACGTATCCCGTTGGTCCTATCTTTTCACCCATCTGTAACCCCCATTGTACGTGCCATTTACAGGAATGTAGAGACCCTCCGTCATGACCCATCCACCCGTGACAATTTCCCTGATCCCCCCATCACGGCATTCGGAATTGAAAAGAACATATCTAAGCACTTGGTCCGTGCCTCTCAACCTCAAGCAGTAGTGCCTAACACCCAGGAACTTTTTCTTGCAACCGTGGGAGATGCAATACTTGCCCGGTGGTCAGTTATGACAAAAACCTTTCCATTGTAGGTCCCAACAACAACCGGTTTAACGTTCATCAGCATTTTACCTGTACTTCAGCCAATGTTGTTTACGTTCTCGTATGTAAACGCTGTAATATACTGTACGTGGGAGAAACAAAACGTCTTGCTGACCGAGTCACCGAGCACCTGAGGTCAATCAAACAGAACCTCCCAGGGTTCCCGGTAGCCACCCACTTCAATCCCCCGTCAGCATGCTCGATCCGTGACTTGATGGTTTCGGCGGCCATCTCGTGTCGAGGTTCCGATCATGACCGCCTAGCTGCCGAAAACCGCCTAATCATGAAACTTGGAACCCTGTCCCCACATGGTCTGAACGTTAGACTTGAACTGTTATAACGCAGCAATTCCTGCATTTTTTTGACTTGTGGTAACCACTTAGCACTGTCTGTTTTCCTAGCCGAGGTTTACCGTGCCCAATTTTATTGTGTATTTTTTAAATTGTACGTTTGACCGTGTCAACGATCAGTTGCATTTTTGCCACCTGATGAAGGGTTTAAACCCGAAACGTCGTGGAATTTTTCACAAACTTTTAGCACTTTTTACTACTTCATTTTTACCTATATATATATATAAAACTAAAAGCTAAAAGTTGCAACGTCACATCAAGAGTGCGGCAGTTATTCACTCATGTAGGCAGAGCTTGCACGTGACGTAATAATGGAAAGTTGTCCCTTTCGTTATTCTGAATACGTTGAGCAGTTCTGACAGGCCAGCAGAGTTCTCGCAGCTCAGTTGAAAGGGCATGCTGCACGTTTAGGGGCAGGTCTCTGGTTCGAGTCCCGCTCCTAGCTCAGTCTTGCATTATATAGTAGGTTTATCCTTCACAATGTTAGAGGCTAAATCTACAGGCTTCAAAGATGTGTGTCTTTATCCACTACTTTGCATTCTCATTCTTCAGTTTATAAACCAGAAGTTGCAACATCACACCAACAGTACTGTATATGGCAGACAGACGGACAAACAGACATACCGTAAATAGACAGACAGACAATTCGATTACACCGTTTCTCTTTGGATTGCGAATGTCCCTGGCAGGCATCCAGTGGTTATGTACTTACACAAATGCTGGCTTACTTGCCTTTTCCCTTACTCGCAACGATAGTTTGCAACTTGCACTAGCAGATTTTTGAATTTAGGAAATCACCTAATGCAAAATTTTGTATTCAAACTAAAGAAAGTGCAGTTGCATTTAAACTCACAAGCAGAGACCAGAGACCTGTAGTCGTACTCATAACATTATTTGCACGCTACATGTCTGGTAAGATGAGCATAACTTTGTGTTTTCAATTGAAGCTGTAAAATAAAGTTTAAGCAGCTTTCCATGCCTCTCGTGACTCACAGTATGTGTAAGGCTTCTCCAAACTACCTCAAGAGGATACGTCAAGGTCCTCAAAGGGGATTGAGAGCAATCTTGGGAATTATGTAGCATTTGTTGTTCGCAACGTTTTTTGAATTTTAGAGCTCTTTGCAGTCATGGTTGGTCGTTCTTCAAATCTGTCTAGCTCTCTTTTAGCTATTGCATATTTACCAACATAACTAATATACACCGTAAATCCCGCTTTTTGTAACTCAGTTATTATATTTTCACCTTCTGGCTTATTTGTTTATTGTCAGGAAGCTGTACCAAGTGGTAATTCATAAGCCTGTTTACGGTCTCGATAAAATCTAATAGGCTCTTCCAAAGAGACATTTCTTAAACTTCATGAACTTGATCACTAAATAACGTTTTAAACCTTTATTTTTGTAGGTTTATCCCTTCGTGCGGATGATCCCGACAGAGATTACTTTGACGATAACCTCTTTAAACGGGGAAGAGATACCTCTCTAGAAAATTACGACGACGATGACCTGGATTTTCGAAATTTAGTCCTCTACCCCGAAAATTACCTGACAGAGAGAGAGCTGGACTACGATGCTGATGATGACGACAATGACGTCTACGCTAGAGAGATAGAAAAAGACCAGGACCGAGATCTAGACTCTTTTCCGACACAGAAAAGAGAGAATAGTCGGCGGTGCAAAGGCCGCAAAAAGTGCAAGAACGGATTTTGCAAGTGTAAGAATGGATTCTGCAAATGCCGGAAATACAGGCACAACAGATCGAGTGGGTAGATGGAATCTAGGCCCCTGAGGAAGATCACACTTAACATTTTATATCACTTCTTGAAATCTTTTATGTCGTAAGAATAGGTACAGGAGTAAAGGTAGAACTACAGCCTCAAAATTAAGCAAATATGATTCAAAATAAAGCAAATATGATTTTAAATACTTAGCTTAGCATTAAATACATTGTGAAGCAGTATTTCAACACGGGGTGACTTCCTCTTGACTTAAGAAGAGCAACTGTACGGCTCATGTACAAAATTAGCACAGGAGGGTTTGTTACAAGGGTGTATTGAGAGAATCAGGACAAACTTAATATGGGCTTGATACAAAGTTGTGAAAATTATGTTAATGACACCATTTAACGTTAACTTACACCCCTGTAGAGACAATGTTTTACTTTAATCGAACACATAACATTTCTGTCCTATTTATGTGTGGTAAAATAAAATGCAATTTAAACTGGGATCAAACTTCCGTTTTTCGGTGCCATTGGATCATTTCAAAAATCGTGTATCACTACATTGTTAAGAAGATTGACGATTCTGTAACATTTAATTCGCAGCTGTAGACAAATTAAAGGATTCACCTGAAACACCAAGAACAATGCATTTCTTTATTTCCTTTTCCTTCTCTTGTTGTTCCTTGGTCATAATGTAATTAAATGTCACGCTCTGCATTTAGGAAGTCATTTGACCATTAGCATTGCTTGAACGGACAACATTCAAAGAAGTTTAGTGGATTATCGAAATGTGGGAGCTACCCATTACAATACAGAAAGGTTCTCCCTAATCACTGTTGGCCTAAATTGCCAGGACTGACCAATTTTAGACAATTAAAAATTTTGTATTATAACCTAAAGTCTCGTTTATTTATTAATCCGTTAGGAATACCATTGACAAGGAAATCATAAGGAATGATTGCAAAGTTAAAAGCAACAACAGGTATGGGAGATAATTCTTTCTTATTACATGCTTTGCATTCCGGAACCAGTTATTGTTTGACTTTGTGGCCATCACATTGTTACTGGCATTGCTGCTGTATTCAGCTGTGTATAGCCATAAGTATATTTTCGGCGTAGTACTTAGGAGTATCTCAATCGTTGAGTGGTTTTGCTGCTCCGAAGTTATTACCATTCAACCCAGACATAATTGCGTTGTTTCTATTTTAGTCTACATTGTGGGCATATAAATCAGGGCAGGAATAATTGCTAGGGCACCTGAGGTTAGACCGCCTATAAATACTGGCATTTTAAGGTCTAAGGTAGTTTTATACAGAAAAACCAAAAGGGTCAGACTATCTTTTCTGAAAGTTTGAGCTAACTGTTTAGCTTTAACATGGAGGAAGGGCTTGATTATTTAGATGAAGCTCAGTTCTCTTATCAATTGAGTGAACCGGGCACTTCAACCCAGTCGGAAACTTCCCTTCCAGCAGGAATTTCCCCAGAACTATCTAAAATCATTAAACAGGCAGTTCGTGGGGCCCAGTGGCGTGTCCTAGGGGCCCAGCGGGCCATGGCCCGCATTGAAAAAGGAGGAAAATAAAAAATGAGAAAAAAGGGAAAAAAATGAAAAGAGAAAAGAAAAAGAACGGCGAGAAAAGAGGAGAAAAGGGGGATCCAGAGAAAAAGGAAAAGTAAGAAACTTCAATATATATATTGAAGAATGGTGGGAAGCGGACACAGTCGCATAAATTTTTTAAACCTGTGGAATATGCCTCTAACATTGGCAATATATATATATATATATATATATATATATATATATATATATATATATATATATATATATATATATATATATATATAAGGATAATAACAAGAGCAACGGTAATGCCTTAGCAGCCAACATTGTATTTGCCAATACACGGATATATATAACACTACATTAAAAATTTGGGATAAAATCCTTCCTTAGGGAGACAATCGGTTATATTCATAAAATTTAATATATTTCCATATCTAAGCATACAAATATTCATACAAAAATACCAATAATTCTTAATGAATGCCTTTAACTTATGGTACGTTTGTCTTAACTGTATCTTTTACACACAAGGTTTAATTAAATAAACAAAATATTATAAAGTATTTCGCAATACTTATTTGTCTCCCTATAATACATATAAATAACATGCAACACATAACACACCTGTATTTCTATGGTAAATAATAGCACCTATGATGTATTTATGCAGCTTACACAGTGGCATAAAAAGAGGGCGCTAATACGCTACCATAGAAATAAAAATCTTTTAGAAAGAATGTAGAGAAGGGGTTTAAATAATGGTGCAAAGAATTAGGGAGACATGAATTTGTCTCCCTAGTGAAAATGTCTCCTTAATATACCAATTATAACTGCAATTTGTCTCCCTAATAGGGTATTAACAGAAATATATATATATATATATATATATATATGATCGAAATGAATTTTAAAATTTACACTTACACCTTTTTGGCCCATTTACTTGGAGCAGGAGTGTTCTGCTGGGTGCACCTGATTGTTTGGTGGCAATAAACAGTCGTTTTGTATTCAAGTACATTAATTTGCTCCGGACTGTGGGCAACTAGATATAAAAGCTTTGTTGCCTGTCAAGTCCCTTTCTTAGGACGCATTTGGCAAGGCTGAGGTTGCCTAGGTGCCACACAAAGAGACAAATAACGTTAAATTCAATGGTCTTTGATTATAAGATATTCCCCACGCGCTGAAGAGGATCAAAGTTTTTCCGATGTATCTCCAGCTTTTACCAACTCCTTGATCTCATCAGGAATTTTTTGTCAAATAGCGACTTTCTGATTTCACCTAGCCGGGTTACCTTTTACTGTTTCTTACCAGTGGCACCGGCACGGGGTGCATGGGGGACGTGCACCCCTAATTGATTTCCCAAAATTTTCCCGAAAATCTTAAAGTGAGCAACAAAGGCGTTTAAGTTATAGATTTCTGTATATAGGGGGTAGGGTGAGGGCTGTTTCTGACTCACTGATGAATATATTATAATCCTTTTTTATCCACAAGTCGTTCTCAAACTATCACAGTTCTCGCACATGCTTCTCAACGCACCACAATTTTCGCGCGCCCCGCGCCTTTACAGCTTCACCAAATGGCTGTGTTATCATCAATAACGTCTCAAACATATTCCTATTATTCAATGATGGGGTTCTACAATTACATAGATTGTTCTTGTGCATAAAAGTCATTATGGAGGAACACAGCATTGCAAGAATGCAAAGTAGTGGAATTCAGGGAAGACACATTTTATGAAACTGAAAGCTTATACGAATTGCCAGGCAGAAGGCTCGCGGCCCTCTAACTGGCGGATGCATTTTGTTAGGAATTTAAAGAGTCTCAGTGCAAAGCCTGCACGCAACTTTTGTTATGGAAATGATTTCTAATGCAAAACTTCGGCCGCTGCGCGCGCATTTCACGGCACACACTTCATATCTTCAAACCACTACTGGGACAATGATAAATTACTTCGACCAAAACACATTTTCGAAAAAAGTACATCTCCGATCTCTGCAGGGACCCTGCCTGAATAGAGTATCTTAGAGTAATCTAATATCATGAGTAAGATATACGGTTGCATTCGTAGCATTTATTTGTCGTTGCACTTTTTTATAACGAGTGGAATGCCAAAGCAAAAATGCCTCTAAAGAATGAGAAATTATCAATAATAATGTCTAAGCACATAATTAATTGAAAGATTTGCCAAAGATACCACCATTTTGCATCTAAGTCACCTCATCTAAACAATATCTTTTTCAAGGGGAGGAGTTGCTAGCCCTCCAACAAGACAACGCACACCTTTCCTTTACACGGTCAACCAAAAATAAGAATGTACTAAACTGTGAGTTTTCCAATACATAATCAATTAAATATTTGTCAAAAATAGCATTATTTTGGTACATGCAGAAATACAGTCCGACCATGTGCCTAAGGTTTAAGCTATCAACGGCCCTCAAAAGTCCTCAGCGACCCTAAATACCACAAGCGGCTACGCGACGACCAATTTCCCTCACCGAGACTTTCACCCCGTTGCAAGATTTTAAGGCAACTGCCTTTCCCAACAAAGTTCTACCCGCACGTTTGATTGATAATGTAAAAGAAATATGTTGAGCGGATAACTCACGCTCTTTTACTCTGAGAAGACGATGAATATTCAAAAGGAAAAGTACAAAGTGAAACATTCTCAACCTCGATACACATCTGTGACAGACCTCACTTTGATAGTCAAATTTTTGGTTTATTGATTGTTAAAATATATTTATGGCCCATTCATCTCTTTTTCCCTAAGTTTTCCATGGGTGGATGAAACCGTTGTTGTAACATGCAGAGAAAAATTAATTGGTTTCGACCGTACGCCGGGAGTAGGATCCTTGAGATCGTCCGAAGGCAAATGGTGTAAAGACATTTTTTGTTTCTTGATTGCGATTTCTTATAATGTAGGACTGTTAGGATACCATATTTTCTGATCTCATCCTCAAACATGTGTGGAGCTGGGTACCAGCCAGTGGATGGACCCAGGTCGTTGAGGAGAAATAGTGAATAGGCAGAATATACAGGGTTGCAGGGGCGTAGATTTCTTTTCAACTTTGGGGGGGGGGGGGATGGGGTGAACTATCGCAAATGTGGAAAATGTGCACGCAAAGCGTGCACGGCGAGCGCGAAGCCCCCGGAAGCTCCTGGGTTTTAATGTCTCAGAAGTGCCAGGAAGACTGTTTTAAGGGGTTATTTTCAGTGACAATGTTCTTTGGTAGGCTATTGATATATTCATGCATTTAGGAAATAGCCTACTATTTTGAACACGAAACTCGTTGATAAGCTGCACTGGACTGAAATTGTACAAGAGCAACAATGTCCTGTTAAGCTTAAAAGGCAGGGATCAACATATAGGGTCATACCAGACAACTAGATTTTGAATTCGGAGATCATTGCAAGACCTGCAAGTTGGCTTGAGACAGTGGCGTCGCCAGATTTTTTGTGATTGGGGGCCCATAGATGATGTCGTAATAATACCTCAGTTCCCCCAAGTCTGCTTTAAAATACACCTTTATTTTTCATATGTTCCTGCATTTCCTTGCAACAGTTTTGATCTTTCGTTTTTCACTACATAAAGGTGTCGTCCTGGGAAAGGGGTTCCCCCTCCCCTTTAAGAATTTTTTTTTTATTAATTTAAGGTCTTTTAGATGCAAAATGGTGCTATCTTTGGGATGTTTTTGGAACTGATCATATATAGCTGGAAAATTATGTCCATAATTTAGTGAATGTTAATTTTTGGTAAGGTAAAAGAGGAGAATATGTTGTCTATTAAGGTACAGATACGTTGTCCACAAATCTTCTGAAGCCCCCTCCCTTCTGTCTATTTTACTGCCTTCTATTTCGGGAATTTTTTACACAAAAATATGTGCGTGGAGTCCACAGAAACATTCTTGAGTTATTGCGAAATATGTCCTTTCCTTCATTGTGCATTGTGAAAGGGCATCTAAGGCTAGCAGATACCTGAATAGGACCTCCTGAAAGCTCTGCATTAATCATATTAATTTTTTTTTTTTTGGGGGGGGGGGATTAAATAATGCGTATACTACCTGACATCCAAATGATAATATAGAGTACGACGCCAAACACTTTACAACTATCATATTTTTACTGCTTCTGAACTAAAATCCGGACGAACAGCTGCCAGCAAAGAAAAATGAGAGGGAGGGAGAGTATAGGTGCAGGGAGGTGATATTAGATCTCCCTGATAGGTGTAGTAAAAGAAGTGAAGGACTGATAAGAGCATTACAGAGTGCTGTTTTCGTCAAAAGTGTATTAACAATCACCATCTATACCGGTAATTGCTCAGCGCGAACTGGCGAAGCTCTGGTAAAATTTTTTCAAAAACGTATAACGGCAGATACGTACTTCCAACCTTCTACATCATGCTATATATTAGATTGAAAGATCCCATATTGGTGCGAGGTCCCCCACAGATGTTTGGAGATGTATATCTGCTCTTCGGAAAGTGTCGTGATCAGAACAGTTTCGTGTATTACTTACCTTAATAATGGTCATGACATGGAGTGTAAACAGTGACGAATAATATTTCCATTACAAAACCTGCATTCAGACTCTACATCGAGACACTTTCAATTGCCCAACAAACCTACATACCACTGCCATAAGCCAGTCTTTTACCTATTAATTCGTAAACTTTCAACATTTTGCTGCTGTGCTTCTCCGAAAGTTGCTATCGGAAGATAGTGATAATATGAGTGACACTGACGTAAGGTTGGAAGCGCGCGGGACGCGCAAAAATTTTGATAGATTGCCAACGATTTGCTAAAATTCTGATAGTTTGAGAAACATTTGTCATAGAAAGTGAAGGGAGATTGAATAAAATTTCTCACGAAAATGAAGAATAAAATATACTTTCCATCATACACGTATCTGTGGATTTAAACATTAAGGGGGGGGGGTGATTACATGGGCCATCCCCCCTAGTCAAATGTCGGGGGGATATATCCCCCCATCCCCCCAGGATTTACGTCCATGTAGGGTTGGGAAGTAACGAGTTACAAGTAACGCCGTTACTGTAACGAGTTACATTTTGTGTAACGGAACCGTGTAACGAGTTACATTTGAATTTCAGCAACGGAGCAAGTAACTAGTAACAATTCTGCGTAGAAGTAACCGTAACGGCTTTACATTTGGTCCCGTTACTTTCCCGATATAAATACCCAAAATGACCACAAATGACATTTTCCTTGAGCTAATAACAGATAGTTTTCAAATTGATGGCACTTACGTAGTAATATTACCTTCGATATGTTTATCACTAATCTCCCTTTCGTCGTCTTCGTACTCACCAACACCAAAATTTACACACGATTAAAACTAAAGTAAGTTGGTATTAGGTGTACATAGGCTGCTCAAGCTCGCACGGCCACTTGATTGTCGATTGTGTTCGTTTATACTCCGTTGCCAGTCATATAACTAAGTACAAAACTTAATTTTTGTGTGTCGAGTCATTTGATAAACAGATTATTGCTTATTATCTATAAGGCTGAGTCTTTGTGAGGTTTATAGGTTAATAAATACTGAACGGTCCCCCGGTGAGCTTTTTCCTGAGACAGTGAATAAAGTAAGATTTATTAGCAAATGGTGAATTTGTTTATTATTTCTTGTCCTTTTGAGGACACAGTGGCGATAGTGCCCTTTGAGAAACGGTTCGCCTACTGACAGACAGTAAAGAACTAGCCTTACTTTTTTTTGCATGTTTTAATCGTAGCCTTTCGAGACTTTAGGAACAGATCAGATTCCACCCTGTTAGAGCAGGAGCCAACTTTGATTCCAGATCCCCGAATCTGGGTCAATTTCGACTCTGGTACCCCTTAAGTTCCAGCCACTAATCCACTATATACGGTTCAGTGGCATCAACTCCGAGACCAGTCCATTTGCCAATGAATGGCATATTAGCCTATGATACGGATTTCATAATACTATTGTACATTTCCCACCAAGGTATCGTTTAGACTTCCATAGTCTGGCCTCTTCAGTAATTTAGTTGGTTGTGTGTAAACGTAGTGTACATATCTGTACGTTGTGTACAAATAACAATGGAACTTTAAAATGTAATTTTCATAGTATTTAAGAACTAGGCTTGAATGGACTCCGAGTCCGAGTACAGTTACAGCACTCTTTTAAATTAAGACTAATTTCGATTCTGGAACCTACTATATTCCGGGCCACTTCCTATATAGTCTATAGTAAAACGCACTGGGATCCGACATTTAAGTCCGAATCCGGATTTGGAGCCCAGCTTATTATACCAACAAAACTTATTAACAGAGGAGAGAAGTATCGTATCGTAAAGGGAAGATGACTGTTATGGGCGCATGGTCGGTATGTGTAAATCACAGTCTTAATAATTCGTGTGCTTTGGAAAATATTACTTAGCCCCACTTAAGACCGCGACATTTTAAAATTTTATCGTTTATAGTTGTATAGGGCATCGTGTTACCATATTTATGCCCGCGAGGAGTGCAGTATTTTATTACTGCTAAAACGTCACTCTTTCCCTTTAATAGTCGCTAACCTCTTTAAATTATGTGATGGGATTTTAAATATTTCCATCTTCAAAGTAGAACTGCCGTACGTTCTCCTAACAAATAGTTTGCGTAAGCTCAGACACATTATTCTGATTTGCTGCCGCATATTGAACGTTAACAGCCTCTGTCTGGATCCCCAGTGAAGATCAGCAGGGATCGTTATATCTCTTACCTGGAAAACACCTTCAGCTAACCGGCATAAATGAGGATGTGTCGGTCCTGTCATGTGCCCTCTTCTTACCATCTGATTATATCCCCTCCGTCTCGGACGAGGTATCGAATATTCATGTTCAAGTAACTAGTTACTTTTAAAATGTAGCTGATTACTTGCCAGTCAAAGTAACTGTAACTAGTTACTCCTTCAACATTGTAACTATAGTAAGTGTAACGAGAAACAATTTAACTACAACGAGTTACTTTCAAACGCTAAGGGAAACAACCCTGAGAATATAGTGTGTAATCCTTACGGTGGTCAGTAACCCACAAACATTACCCATATTTGTTCTCAAGGAAGGCAGTTCTCTCATAGGAACCATTTCTCCCTAGCCTTCTGCAATGAGATTTCGTTGTTTACCCACAGAGTTTGGGTTCATACAGCTGAATATAAAAAAAAAATTAGACCCCTTATAGTCCAAGAAAGATAGGCTAATAAGTTTTTGGATAACCTGGAACTAATTGGTAACAAAGGTTTTTCTTCACAATGCAGTTTTGAAGTACCCATAATAACATACTAAAAGTCCGAGCAAATCCGAGGTTGCGGAAATATGTCTAATTTGCAGAAATTCAAACTGGTCGCCATTTTATTAAACGTTGTCCAGGTATTAAGATCTGAGACTCGTAGAAGAATTATTAGAGTGTCTACACCAAGGGTGGGGACCTTTTTTTCACTAGCGGACAGTTTTGAGAGTCATAATCCACTCGAGGGCCGCAGATAGCAAGGGAGCAGCAAGCTGTCCGAATAGGGTGCAGGCCCTGTTGGGGTCTAGGGGAAAAGCCCAGTTAATATAATAATAACAATAATGATGATGATGGTGATGATGATGATGATGATGATGATGATGATGATGGTGGTGGTGGTGGTGGTGGTGGTGGTGGTGGTGGTGGTGGTGGTGGTGATGATGATGATGATGATGATGATGATGATGATGATGATGATGATGATGATGATGATGATGATGATGATGATGATGATGATGATAATAATAATAATAATAATAATAATAATAATAATAATAATAATAATAATAATAATAATAATAATAATAATAATAATAATAATAATAATAATAAAAGGCACATATCTAGAATAATAGCATTACGGATTTGATGATATACGATAGTTTGACCCACAAATTCTTTGACCTTTGAAGTAGTATATAAATATTTGCTGCACCTATCCTTTTGTGCTGGAAATAAGGAGTCCCCTTCTGTCACGGTCGAGCCAACTTATTTGAAAGAGCGGCACTACTCGGGGAGATACGACAAGGAATGATTTGGCAGGAGTAAACACCTGTAGCGGAACTGTACCGGAAAGGTTTCTTGGAAAAGTTTCCCAAGAATAGTGTCGAAAGAGGACGAACGGAAACGGTTTTGTCGTGAAAGAAATAGCTAGTCTTTTAGTAAGGGGTGAACTCACGAGAATCAAATCTTGGGGATAATCATTCTGACAATCAAGGAGAGCAGATCAATCTTGAGTGTAATTTTTAATTAATTAATTTGTTTGGAAGGAGGATAGATGGTGAGGGATTGCAGGATAACGTGAACTGGAAGACCAGAATTTTGAACAGAGATACGTAGTCTCGGGAGCCGAATTTAATTTATTTAAGGAGGACCAGTTTGCTTCGTCATCTGGGTAACAAAGGCAGGAGTTCCATACTTTGTGAGTTTTTTTCGCCACCTTCCTCCCATCTGGCTTTAGATCTTATAATTGTCGCTTGCAACTTAAAATCGTAATAATGTAACAGATCCTTCTGGGCTTCTTTCAGCCTAGCAGACACATCAGGAGAAGGGTCTACAAAAATTTTCTGTTCAAGGTAAGAAATTGTATGTAGAAGTTGTTCCTCTCTAAACCTTATATCTCTGGCTTTTATCTTTGAATAGTTCATAGAAAAAACGACGAATTTTGTATTTAATAAAATCCCAATCAACCCCTGCATTGCCAACATCTACAAGGTTTAGTTCATTTCCCAACTGGTTACTAATGAGATAAACATAATTAGGGTCTTCTAACAAAGAATTGTTAAATTTCCAAATACCTGGCCTCCTTTCCATAGATTGAGGGGAAATAGTTAAAATACAAAAAGAATGATCCGACTGGATGCCATGTGAGAAGGTGATAGATCGAACAGAATTTTTCAAATAATTAGATATAAGACAAAAGTCAAGTCTGCGATGAATCCCCGGGGTAATGTTAGAGCCCCATGTATAGCTCTTTGCAAAAGGATTTTTCTCTCTTCAAATACCAATTAAATTGTGTACTGACATTAAAGTCAAACATTCGTCCCTAGCTTTGAACCTGGTTCTTGCTTGGCCACCCATTTTGTCCAAATGCAAGGAAAATAGGAAATTAAAATCTCATCCAATAACAACTGTGTCCCCAAGGAAGTTGGACTAAGTGTAACTGATTTCTGTGAAAAAGACAGGAGTATCAGTATTTGGCCCATAAACACATACAATGGTGAAGACTTTAGTATTAATTTCAAGGTCTGAAATAATGTATCTACCATGGTTGTGAATAAACAACTTATGTAAAACAACATGTAGGGAGGGCTTAATTAGTACACAAACCCCACAACTACCATGACAAAAAATAATTTTATACCTCCCCATTCATCACGCCAGAAGTTCTCATCTTGAAGACAGCTATGGCTTTCTTGAAGGAGACATATATCAAACTGTCTACGATGTAAAAACGCAAATAACCGCTTCTTAGGTTGTCTGAGGCCTCTCGCATTATAACAGGCAAAGCTTACGGAGGATGCCATCTTACAAGTTTGACATAAAAACAATAACGGCCAAAGACATTGCTAAGAATACAAAAGCTATTTGAAGCACGAAATACAGTGTTAACACACCTCGAGTTCCCAGGAGGTATAGTAACAAATAAAAAGATCAATCCACAAAGAAAAGAACAAAGAGGAAAATGCCCACACAGTCACACAAAAACGAACTGACTTTCCCGATGATGGATTCAACGTCGTGTTATGTCCTACCATGGCATAACGTATATATGTAAAAAAAAATAAGTTTTTCCACAAGAAAATGGAATTTGGAGAGTCACAAAATAGATGAGGTTGAGGTTGAAAGAAGGCGACACTGATTACTCTTAATGAAAGTTAAAAGGTTTGCCAGTAGAACCCCTCCATTAACTAGTCCACTGGCGGTAGAGACATAGGCGTACGAGGCGGGGGGGGGGGGGTCTGGGGGCTGCAGCCCTTCCAGAGCAGGGAAAATGCTTATTTCAGGGCACTGACACTTGTATTTTCAGGGTAAGGGGGCAGTGCAGTGGGCAGTGGCGTTTGCCAACGGGGCAAAATGCTTATTAGTTGCACAAAGAAATAATATCTCGAGAAATATTATCTTTCTTTATAGTTTGTGAGGGGAGGGGGACTCATCCATACCCGTCCTGAGTGCTATCGTGGTAAAAGGGGAAAATCAGGGCAATTTGCAAAATTTTCAGGGCAAACATCCTCCGATCCCCCTGTGCAATGTCTTCCCGTAAGCCTATGGATAGAGGTCACAAAGCTAGTCTCGCCATCTTCTCTTTTCGCTCAAATCTTTTTTCGTTAGATCATCAGTTATATAAAAGTTCTCCCCTTCTAGGAGCCGCCGTACATTCTTCATAACTTTAACTTTATCTTGAAAGAAAGACAATTTCACTAATATGTGAAATTTCCCTTTCACTGCCCGTCCATCACGATGGACCCTTTCCAATTTTGGATCGAGAAAACCCATCTTACATGAGATACCTGAAGCAATCTTGAGGCAGTCCTTATCTTTCTCTTGCTTGGTCCCTACAATTCGAAAATTATTTCGCCTTGAATGCATTTCTTGTTTATTCAATAATTGTTCCTGGTCTTTCTGTCTCTTTTCCAACTCATCCACTTCGAGGGTTCGAGACTGCTATGTCTTGCTGAACGGACGTGCCTTATTTTGGCTCTAGATAATTCTGCTATTGCTGTATATTCTTCCCTACTTTGAAGGGCTTTGTGAAGGTTTGTGTACTTATTTTGCTGCCGGACATTCATCATGGCTGATTCAAGACCGAGGGGTAGACCTCCAGGTAGTAAAAACAAGAAAAAAGATGAGCTTCCTCTCTCACAGCCTTTGGTAACACCCTTTCAGCTTAAGCCTCGGAGCCTAACACAGTTACCTGCCTTGGAGTACGAGAGTTCGGAGGGTGACGTGGCAGTGAGTACAGGCCTACAGAGTCTGGACTTAGCCACTCAAAATATTACTACTGAGTTGTAAAATATTCGTTCAGAATTCGCCAAATCAATTGAGGAGCACGCCAGGTTGACCTCGTCCTTGCAAGGATAAAATGTAGCATTGGCAATAATAATAATAACACTGAAGAAGGTGCTGGGAGCACCGAAAATTTTGTGACTAAAAGATCATAAATGCAGTTGACTGAGAAAGGACATCAAACTTTTTGCTCATTTATTCTGCTATGATTGTTCAATCAACACACGGTTCCTCTAAAATACTAAATATATATATATATATATATATATATATATATATATATATATATATATATATATATATATATATATATATATATATATATATATATAAATATGTACATATATATATATATATATTAAGAGTAAATTAAATGGTGAAAGTCAACTACAAGCTAAAAAGATGGACGAAAAGCACCGGGCTTGGAAGCTTTCGGTTTTTAATCAACCTTCTCCAGCCTAACTGATAAAAAGCAAGCATACAAACTGTTAAAAGAGGAAAACTAACGACTTGAGCAAGTAAAAGCTTCAAAAATGCCTGAGCGTTACAGTGATAAAAGGTAGAATCTCAAAGCGAATAAAGGCTGGCAACTTCCCAAAGAGCTTAAAAAATAAAAATGGTAGAACACTAAATAATACAAAAGTAATGAAAGTAGACTGGCAGAAATAAAAGAGGCAAGACAATATATATTTTTATATGCAAACAGAAACACACCGGACGCTCGACATATCAAATGTAAAATCCGTTAAAATTCATTCAAAACCAACGAGAAATGGATTTCAAAGATCTTCAGTACAACATGGTACAGCGGTAAGACGTCGATAAATGGCAAGTGAGCATACTTCAACGACGCTTCGAAAAGCTCGTCTTTTCTTGGTCACGTATATATGCAGATAAAATGCAGATAAAATACTCTAAAAGGAGAACCTATAAACCCGCTATGCTTTACACTCTAAGCTTGACCTCTTTTACATTTATTCCCTCTGGTTTAAACGTATTTAATCGATGAATCCATTTAAGTTCAACTTCTTCTCGAATCCTCGTACAATTATTCTTGACTTTTTCCAACCCAATAAGCTCAAAATCCCTACAGTTTTCAAAGTGCTTTCCTGAAGGAGTATTATGTTTACGAAATTCCTGCCTGTAGCCTCGGTGTCCACTACGTAGCTCCAGCCCTGTCTCTCCTACGTATTGTTTGTTACAGTCAATACAGTTTATTAAGTAAACAACTCCAATAGTATTACAACTTATATCATCACTGATTCTAAACTTCTCACCAGAAGTAAGACTTTTAACACAATTGGTCTCTTTAAATACATTACAGGTTACACAGTACTTGTAATGTATTTTGTAGCACCACCACCCTCCCCTGTTATTCTTGGATACTTAAGCCCTTACCAAAAGATTTTTTTAAATTAAGGGGCTGTTTATAGACTACGGCCGGGGGAGATTCAAAATTATCTTTAAATGTTTTAGACATTTGTAAAATGAAAAAATGTTTAGATAATATATGAGAAAGAGGCGGAAGCCGTGGGTTACGAACTTACCAGTAGTCACTAAGGGGGCCAAAACTTGTTTCTGCTTTTTGTTTTTACTAGGGAAATAAAAACTACTTCGAAAAACTTTGCTGGCTTTACGTATTTTTTCTCTAACTTTAGAGCTGGGGTAACCACGCTCACTAAGATTATGTTCTAGAATCTCTAAATTTCTTCGAAGATCCTTTTCCTGTGAGCAAATGGATTTGATACGTAAAGTCTGACCATAGGCTATGTTATCCAATGTATGTCTGCTATGATGGGAATCGTAATGAAGATACAAATGTTTGAAAGATGGTTTTATATACAGATCAGTATCTAGGTAACCTTGTCCTGTTCGTTTGACACAGACGTCTAGAAACGTATATATATATATATATATATATATATATATATATATAGATATATATATATATATGTATATAATATAATATGTATATGTATATAATATAAGGTCAAAGTACTGCGTAGCACTTATGAAGTAACTAGGTAAAAAAGAAGTAGTAAATAGTGCTAAAAGTTTGTGAAAAATTCCACGACGTTTCGGGCTTAAACCCTTCATCAGGTGGCAAAATGCAACTGATCGTTGGCACGGCCAAACGTGCCATTTACAGGAATGTAGAGACCCTCCGTCATGACCCATCCACCCGTGACCATTTCCCTGAACCCCCCACCACAGCATTCAGAATTGAAAAGAACGTATCTAAGCACTTGGTCCGTGCCTCTCAACCTCACTCAGGCAAGCAGTAGTGCCTAACTGCCCCAGGAACTTTTCCTTGCAACCGTGGGAGATGCAATACTTGCCCGGTGGTCAGTTATGACAAAAACCTTTCCATTGTAGGTCCCAACAACAACCGGTTTAACGTTCATCAGCATTTTACCTGTACTTCAGCCAATTTTGTTTACGTTCTCGTATGTAAACTCTGTAATATACTGTACGTGGGAGAAACAAAACGTCGTCTTGCTGACCGAGTCACCGAGCACCTGAGGTCAATCAAACAGAACCTCCCAGGGTTCCCTGTAGCCACACACTTCAATCCCTCGTCAACATGCTCGATCCGTGACTTGATGGTTTCGGCGGCCATCTCGTGTCGAGGTTCCGATCATGACCGCCTAGCTGACGAAAACCGCCTAATCATGAAACTTGGAACCCTGTCCCCACATGGTCTGAACGTTGGACTTGAACTGTTATAACTCAGCAATTCCTACATTGTTTTGACTTGTGGTAACTACTTAACACTGTCTGTTTTCCTAGCAGGTTTTACCGTGCCCAACTTTATTGTGTATTTCTTTAAATTGTACGTTTGGCCGTGTCAACGATCAGTTGCATTTTTGCCACCTGATGAAGGGCTTAAACCCGAAACGTCGTGGAATTTTTCACAAACTTTTAGCACTATTTACTACTTCTTTTTTACCTATATATATACACACATACATATATATATATATATATTGTGTATAGGACTTAATAATATATACATATATATATATATATATATATATATATATATATATATATATAAACGGTAGTTAATAGTTCCATCGGTAAACATGGACACTCCTCAGGTAACATGACAGTAATCATGTCATGTCATGTTACCTGAGGAGTGCAGCACCTTATGTGTTGTATGAAACTAGCAAGTAGTAATACACAGTATGCCTCTGAGACAAACTTTTGATTTCATTTCTTCATGTTTATGGCTCTGGTCTTCCATTGAGCACTCCAGCAACAGTTTTTCAGGACTTGTCATATTTTTTTATATTTTTATTTATATATATATATATATATATATATATATATATATATATATATATATAAATGCCGCGTACCATTGGCGACGTAAAGTGGTGAATTCTTTTTTTTTTTTTCTTTTTTTTCCATCTCATTTATTTCTCAATAAGTTTCAAAGATTCGTGAACAATTTTTACAAAGACTATATACATATACAGGTATGGAAAAAGAAAATAACGTATTGGAAGCAAGTTAATTCTCCATTGGGTATAACAGAACCTATATATAAAGTGCTAATTGTCATCTCCAAACAATATATCACAATCGGCGAAGGCTTCTTCTAATTCCTCATATGAAACATAACGTTTAGTTTTACCACATTTGCTTCTCGAGATACTTTTTTCCACTTCTATAGAAAATTTAAATTTAAAAAAGAAATCATCAATTTTAAGGAGAGCATTGCTTTGCTTTTGCTGGAAAATATAAAATTTAAAATTTAAGATCAAAAAATTATATGGGTGCCTTCTCAATATTTTATAACCAAAATAAATATCTTCTTTTGAAAAGAAAAACTGTCTTTTTAAAAAACATTTCTCTACTACCAACCAGAAAGAAGAGATTACTTGGCATCCCCAAAAAGGTGTTCAATAGTTTCATCGTAAACATTACAGAACGAACAGAGTTGGTTGTCACGAACATTTATTAAAAACAGGAGGTGATTTGTGCTTAAAGTTCTGTGTAGAAATCTGTACTGAAAATACTGTAACTTAACCCCTCTGATAGAGTGCCACTAGCTTAAGAAAATGTTTTGCCAAACATCATTACAAAATCTAAAGTTTTCACTCCATTTAGATAAAGCCTTTGGAGGGACAGAGACATTTTCCACCAAGTTCGAGTAAACAAATTTGGAAATTCTTGGTTTTTGTTTTATGGAATTAAAAAGGCTTTCATCTCAACTCGTACTAATGTGATCAAGATGGCGATAAATCTTCCAATCCATAGGAATAGCACAGACAAGACCTCAGTAAGTAGTGAAATGACAATGAATGATATTAAACTTCTGTAAAAACATATGATAGTTTAAAACTTTTCCATTTTCCTGCAAAATATCTCTGACATACGTAACCCCTTTATCAAACACTGACTGATAGAATACGACTTCATTGTTCACTTTAATAGAAGAATTATTCCATATAATTTCATTCTCATAACTACAACTTGGACTTTTTTGTGAAATTATGTATGTCAACCAAGCATTACAGATATTGGTAATAAAACTATTTCTAATATTAGTGACGTCACTTGGATTACAATTACATTTAAATAAGAGGGTTCCGCCATATCTGTGAAGGTAAAAGTCAAAAAACAGCTTCCAGTAACCCTGAGTGTTATCACTATATCTGCGAACCCATGTACATTTTAGACCGGCAATGAAGCTGTCGATGTGAATGATATTTAAACCCCCTAAATAATAAGAACTAATAACAGTATTCCGCCTGATTTTTTCTGGGTTACCTGACCAAATGATATTGAAAATAATGCCATTCAGCTCCTTTATAAAATGAGCAGGTGGATTGGGGAGAACAAGAAACAGAAATACTAACTGTGAAATAGCATAACTTTTAACAATAATATTCTTACCAACAGGTGTCAAATCTCTGGAAGACCACATTTGTAAAAGTCTTTTGAGACGGGATAATTTTGGACGAAAATTTAGGGTAAACAAATCATCTCTATTGTTCGAAAAGGAAACACCTAAAAGGTTTACCGGCCCAAGAGTCCAATTGATGGGGGAATCATTCAAAAAGAGAGGCTTGTCATTCACATAAGGTCCTAATGGAAATATGTTGCACTTATCGTAGTTAACCTTCAAGCCTGAAGCTGGCGGAAACTTTCTAAAACATGAATCACTTCTTTAAAGGAACCCTCAGTACCATCTAGAAAAATAGTTGTGTCATCAGCATACTGCAATAATTTGATTTCACGATTTGAAACTGTAACGCCTCTAATTAAGTTATTTGCTAGAATTTTTTGAGCAAACACTTCCATACACAGGATAAAAAGATATGGGCTAAGTGGACAGCCTTGCCTTACTCCTCTGTTCAACATAAAATTCCCATAGGAGTAACCATTATTACAAACACAAGAATTACCGTAACGATAAAATGTCCTTATCCAATTGACAAAACTCCCCCTAAACTTGATTTCCTGTAAGGTTTTAAAAATGAAAGCCCATTCTAACTTATCAAACGCCTTCTCGAAATCAACAAGAAAAAGAAGCCTAGTTTTTGTTTTCTCTTGACAGTACTGAATAAGATCTAACGTGAATTTAATGTTTTCCCCTATAAATCTCCCCTTCATAAAACTAGTCTGGTTGACCCCAATAAGAGAAGGCAAGACAGCCTTTAATTGATTTGCAATGCATTTTGCACCAATTTTATAGTCTGTATTTAACAGGGTGATTGGCCTGAGATTTTTCAGAAATTTTGTGTCTTTCACAGGCTTCGGGATAAGGGTTATAATTCCTCGCCGTTGCTCAGGAGAAAGCTCTAACCTACGGTAAGCATTGTTTAAGGCGTCTACAACCAGCTGGCCAATTAAATACCAAAAGTGCTTATAGAAGTTAACCCATAGACCATCACTGCCCGGTGACTTATTCAATGGCATACCATTCAATGCAGTGTGACACTCATCAACAGTTAAAAGCCCGTCACAATACTGAGAAGCATCCTGAGGCTCAGACAATTTTTTTTGCCAAAACAAGATCATCAAAGAAGTCACCTGGATTTACATTCTCGGAAGTATATAAAGTATTGTAAAACATTTTCAATTCGTAAAGAATACTTTCACGGGAGGTAACAATAACACCATCATCACGACTAATGCAGCGAATAACATTTCGATTCTTATTTCGTTTTTCAAGATTTAAAAAATATCTTGTGTTTTTTCCCCCACTTCAACCCATCTTGCCCTAGACCGTACCATAATACCTTTCAATTTTAAATCATAAAGATGATATAGTTTATTCTGCGTCTCTTTTATATCAACATAAGTCTTATCACACCATTCATGCAGAAGTAAATTTTCAAGCGAACTTATTTTCTCTAACAGATTCTTCTCCTCATGACGTTTTTTGCTTGCTCTTTCTTTACTATACTTAATACTTTCAGATCGAATTTTGAACTTAATAAAATCCCATCTAAGGAAAGGGTCAAGGTGCAACGTAGCACTAATTTCTCGAAAAATAATTTCTGTAATTTGTTCAACATAAATATGATCATCTAAAAGAGAATTATTGAATTTCCAAAAACCAGGACCTCTTCTGTCGACAAAAGAATTAAATGATAAAAGAGACAATAGAATGATCAGAACACAATCCAGAGGAAAATTTATCAGAATGTACATTGACGGCAAGCTTTCTGGAGATAAGAAAGAAATCAAGGCGACAGTTAATCCCCGGAGTTACGTTGGAACGCCAAGAAAAATACTTCAATCGAGGATTTCTTTCCCGCCAAATGTCCCTTAAATCAAAATAATTCATTACTTTCATACACTCATCTCTGGCATGGAAATTAGAACGTCTATTACCATTTTGCTTGTCCAGGTCAAGATTAAAGACAAAGTTAAAGTCGCCTCCAATGATGATATTGTCACATTGAAAATTACTTAATAGTGGAACAAAAGATTGATAAAACATTGGGTCATCGACGTTTGGACCATAGACACAAAGTAAGGTAAAAATACAATCATGAACCTTTAAATCTAATATAATATAGCGACCAGCATCATGGACATCCATTTTAATGATATCAAACGACACGGTAAGCTTAAAAAGAATACAAACACCACGGCTAGCAGTATTGCCGTGAGAAAATACAGCCTTTCCGCCCCACTCATTTTGCCAGTACCTAGCCTCCCTGTGGTCGGAATGTGTCTCTTGTAAAAAACAAATGTCAAACTTTAAGTTATGCAAAAAAGCAAACACACCACGCCTTTTGTTCTGTTGTCTAAGACCTCTTGCATTACATGTACATACATAACCCTCTGTATCCCCATGCACATACAATTTGTAAAGACAATGCCCAACATTATTTACATATGTATTAAAAATGAGATGGAATATTGCAAAAATAACAAAACTAGACACAAAGAAAAGGAAAAAATTAAACAAGAAAAAAGAAAACATAATCAAGACAACCGGAGTCGTCGGGCGACAGTGGGTGTAGAAGGTAAGCCCCCTAGACGTTGGACCGCACTCAGGCTTGTTCCTTAAAAATTAATCAGAATCTCTCTGGAACATAGCAACGATTTTGTTTTACTCCTGGACCAGTGTCGACTTAAGTCTTCAGCTTGATCATTGGTTGTTTTAATTCAGAAGCCTTTGCCTTGATCCGTCTTTCTTAACAACAACAATACAAGCTGGAACTGACCTTGGTATGTAAGCGTATTTGACATCATGTTCCTTTGTAATTCCTGGTAGTTTTGCTCTTAAGTGCTTACGTGCTTCCCTTATTGCAGAAGTAACGTCGTCAGAGATAAAAATCTTTGAACCTTTGTAAAGCTTTCCTTTTAGCTTGGATGATGCTGCTTTCAACACTTTTTCTCTGTCACTGTAACGGAGAAATCTGACATGGATGGGTCGGGGTGCCTCAGAATTATTGGGTCTAGGCCCTCCGGGGGATCGATGGATCCTCTCTGTTTCAATGGAAGGAAATCCCATTAAAGTTTCCAAGATATCCTTCTTAATTTGGTTTTCGACCTGTGTTTTCCCTAACTCAGGAACCCCGAAGAAAACAAGATTCTACCTTCTAGAACGGTTCTCGAAGTCCTCTATCTTACGTGTCATGCTTTCCTCCATTTTCGAGAGTGAATCCTTTAATAGGTCTACTTGTTCTTTCTCAGCTTTATTTTTGACACTTTCTTTCACTCTATCAACTTCATTTTCCATGAACTCAGTGGATTCAGCCATGTCTGTTACAGCTCCTTTTAGTGATTTAAGTTCCTTCTGCATAGCTTCAATTTGGGATGGAAGTGACTGGAGCTTCTTCAGCTGTTCCAAAATTATGTCAAGTTTCTCCTTCATTGTTACGTTACACGCTGTCCCTTTCTCTGCACTATGTGTACTTGTACCAGATCTGCTATTTGTTTGTCGACTTCATAAGTTATAAGTTTTTGATTTTTCCATGTATTGAACTCTTTTCCAAGCAATAATGAAATATTATTTTCTCACCATCCTCCTTTATCTTAGAGTTATCTGGCACCAGTCCATATATGAGATAATAGAGATTGTATATACTTGAAAATGTATCACATTTTTGGTGCAGTCCGTTAGCGATGTGTCACCCACCAGTCGCCATTTTGAGTCCTAAAGTGGTGAATTCACAGCGTTTCGTTTTTCTGCAGTAAGCAGTAGCAGACAAAACGTTGACTAATCTGTGCTGCATAAAAAAGAAACGCGGTGAATTCACCACTTTACGACCCTAATGGAACGCGGCAATATATTCACCCACGTAGTGCTTGTCTTTAAATAGAGATGGAAAATTTAAAAGACATTACAGGAATAGCAATTTTAGTTATTCGGAATGACCACGAAGTTTAGGTTAGGTATATTGATCCGTTCTTCAATTGTAATATGCGTCGAGATTTGGCAGAATTTTTTGTTGAAGTAAAGGTGTTACGCTTAGTGACGTGGTGCGAGGTCGGTAATCTGGAGGAAGTAAGCAGTATCCTGAGATTGGGGAGCAGGCGAGAGGGGGAGGGTAAGGAAACCCGAGAGGGTTGGACTGTGTTTGAGGGAAGAAAAGTTTCCTTTAACGTACTTTTAGGGTAGGTTGGGGGTGCAAGAACCAAGCATCACATGTTGTTATCACTTTTAAATTGTGTTATGGGACCATGAAAACATGAGTGTAAACCGACTAAACCATGGACCATGAAAACATGAGTGTAAACACTAAACCACTTTTTTCCACGAGTCTCACGAGACATGGACGAAAGTCAATCAAAATAGCTGGCATTTCGCATTTATGCAAATTAGGTTTGAAAAAATAGCACACGTTACTCTATTTGCTATGATTGTATTTCTAGGCCTTTAAAACATGAGAAAAGACACTCAAATGATTCTGATAAGAGTCCTTCATTTCGAGATATGAACAAACGTCTATCAAAGTGGCGGTCATTTTGAACTTATGCAAATTCGGCCCGAACAAAACGTCACATGTTAGTGTTACTGCTATAATTGTGTTCTTAGACTTTGAAAACATGGGTATAGACACCAAAATAATTATACGACTCTCCGATCTCGAGATATGGACGAAAGTCTGTCAAAATGGGGTCTATTTTAAAAATTTGACATATTTCCGCAACTGTGAATTGCTCAAACTCTTAGTATGTCATTATTTGGTACTTTAAAGAAATGCACTGTGGAAGAAAATCCTTTGTTAGCAATTAGTTCTAGGTCAAATCTGAATACCTTGGACTATTAGTACGCAATCTAGACACACGTAGCATTATCTTTTTTTCTTTAAAGCGAAACATTTCATTTGCATTGGCATAGTTGTCTTGTATTTGTAGTAAAGTGTGGTAAACCAGTCGGGCTTTGAACAGCCTGTCTGGTAAATTGGGTGGGTGTGACGCAGTGCAAGTCATTCCCGAAGGGACCACTTGCAATCTGCGTTCACCCTCTAGACTTGCAGATACCTTAAAAAAAGATCAGCAAAAAGCAAATTCAATACATCACGTATGTGTAAAGTGCAAGATGTTCTATGACATGGAATGTTATTGTATAAATGTTTCAGCCTCTCCCCACCTCTGTCTCCTTCTTAAGCCACCCAACAGCCCCCCCCCCCTTTCTTCACACCATTTGTCCCTATGAGGTCCTGATGTAACCATGTCATTATTATTAGACAAAATGTGATATCGCCCTTCTTCCGTCCTTCCCTATAGGGGAATTTCGCTTCGTTCGTGCTAAGTTTTTGCTCTTCCCCTTGATGAAACACGGGGCCTTAAAATAATATTCAAAACAACCTACATGACCTACCTGGGAATTGTCATCTCCTGCAATAAAAGAGGCACTCGTGGTACACTTTTCTTGGTACAATAATCGCCAACCAATATCCATGCTCCACTTAGATAGTGCCATTGCAAGTTATGCCCCACTGTGGAAAAGAAGTTAACGCCAAGGCCCTTGACACACATGATGATCCAGTAACTATTTAAACTCCTTCAACATGGCTGGCAAAAGTTCCACTTGATAGACCGTAAGGGGGTGATGACTCCAAATCCAGTTTAAGATGAATTATTTTAATTCCTTGTAATCAATCTGGGACAAATAACTTCAGTTTTGGTCACCGATGACTATGTCAGTAGTTTCAACGGCGTATTTGGTTACCAAACTACCTTTTCATCAATGGATTTGCTTTGGAATCTAATTAACAATTGCTCTTGTCTTTTTTAAAACTTGGTAAGATCGTTGAGGATATTTTGCTCTAGGGAGGTCTGAAACTGCAGTTACCAAATTATGTGAGAGGTACATCGGAAATTATATTTTAACTATGAAGGTCTCAAGTTCCAGTTGCCAAAAAAGCAAATACATCAGAATAACACCCCGCCTAGGCCTTACAGGGTCTTGTGTAACACGTCTGTAGTTTACTGTTCTGTTTTAATCGGTTAGTATTTTTGAATTGCCTCTACATTGTGACGATGTTTTGTCTGTTATCCGTCACATTCATGCCGTTATGATTGACCTGAAAATTCCGGCCTCTCTAGAAACACTTCTGTTATATATTAAATATTTGCAAAAAGGTTATTTCAATTTTTCTCCGATGCTACGCCCTTCCAGACTTCCTCAAGGTAGACAAATTGAATGTCTGAAAAATGCATGATTTTGCCCCCAAATGACAATCTTACTGGACTTTTGAAGAACTTCGAACATCAGCTAGCAATAGCAAAGATTATATGGTATTTGACTGGAAGATAAAACTGGTTTTGTAAGGAAGACCTACAGGGATGGGGGACTGCTGAAGGATATGCATGGTCCTTTTCCGTCATTCAAAGACGTGAACGATTATCCACCCATTTTATAGTGAAGGGATAAACTTTGAATGGAAACTTTAGTAGGCTTAACTGTTCGTACCGTCGGTGAGCAGTTCACGTATTGCAGAGCTGCCCTCTCCCATAAATCTTGGCAGCCATCCAATAAAACTGGTGCCCTAGTAAACGCAACAATATAAATTGTCAAAGTGCGATTTCCGACAATTTGGGGCCACTTATTGCCCGCTTGGCGGACGTGCATTACTCCTGCACCTATATTGGCTGCATTCGTAATACCAAAGTCGACGAACTTTCGCAAGATTTCTTAGTGAAACTGCGGAAGCGTAAAAACTGTACGCTATGAACAATTCATATATATCATCAAAACAAATACAAATTAAAAATATTCAACGAAAAATCGACGACTAAAGCAAGTATGATTACCATGCTGTTCAAGACGACCAATGTCAATGGGGTTTTAGTGTGTGATTTCTCCTGCTTGAAGCTTACACAATGAAGTCCCATTCACTTACTGTTTAAAAGTGAACGTTACAGCCGAAGCTTCGTCTTGCAATATAGATATTCATATATTAAAACCAATCAACAGCCGAGAGGTAAAACCACATTGGGTTCATGAGCGAAATTTGATGATCTCTGTCATTGTTCGCAGGTGTCAGAGTATGTACGTCAATAGAGGAGTACATATTCGACACCTGCTATAAAGGTTAGGCCCCTGCGGATGCCAAAGTTTCTCCATGTAGAGCTTTATAGGCTTATTTGTTCTAATGCTGTTACTTTCCTGAAACCTTCACCTTTCGGGATGCAAAATGTTCATCAATACTGGTGACACACGGTTAAGCAGATACCCAGGATTTTTACCGCAAGGGGGATGAAACTCAGCCCATGATGACCTTATAACTTCAGAGGCACCGTAACGTAGGACTGCAAAGCCGTCATATGGTATGGAGCACACGAATCCATCTAAGTTCTTTTCTCCTTCATGAGAGGTTGCAGGTGAGGTGAAGAGACAGGCAGTCATAAAGGAATGTTTTAAAGCTAACTGGTGATTTGGGGACATAGATTTCCCCACCTGCGTCATTGGGCTTTGATCCCCTCTTGACTACCCTCTTGCCCACCAATGTTAAAATGCGATTTTTCTTCATTCTCGGATGAATGCTACACTGTATGACCCATCTCCAATCATAGTAGAAGGAAGGTAGGCTACTTTTCGAGCACGGGATCCCTATTTTCAAAACTCCGAGATAAAAAAATTGTGGATCCACCACTGCAAGTGACGCTTGGTATTTTTCATATTTGTATTTACACCCTGGTTGCTAGTGTATTGCCTATGTTATTGTGATCAGTGTTTACTAAGCTCGGAATGTTTTCATCAACCTTTAAACGTAGGCCTTATAGTTCCCCTTCTGAGCAAAGTAGCTTCATATTTGATATCTAAAAGCAATAAATGAACAATAATTTTCGGGTTATTATCTATCCATGGGTCCATTTAATGCAATACTAACGTTCAAACGAAGAATATATACATTTTACCGAATTACACGTAATAACACAAAGTGGGATTTTGTAAGACAAAGCAGCTTCATATACATTTCATCAGTTTCAAACGAATCTCTTATGTTACTATAATATTTTTTTTCCTGTCTTACAAAAAAAAATCATGACAAAATTTAACGACTGTCAAAAGGGCCTATTAAACATGGCTAGTTGACTCAAGTCACGCAGAAGATGGACGAATTTTCATTTCAGCAGATCTGAGGTTGCAGTAAGTATTATAATACCAATTGATGTTCTGTCCGTTACCACCGTTGTAGACCCCATTTAGGTTTGAATAAGTGCAAATGTTATTGCAGCTGCTTCTGGTTTCGAAATAATCACAATATCTATAACTAGTATGGCACGCTTGACACCAAGTATTCGTGTACCACCAGGCTCCTCTATGTCCTGTTGCACAGTGGTGGTAGCTGCATGCGTCGTTGTCCTCGTCGTGCGTGCTGAAGGATTTTCCATTACTATAAGCCATACCATCATCTGTGAGGAAAATACAGATTGCTACACATATTGCTTCATTCCTCAAACTATATTCAGTAAAGACGTTCCTCTTACAGGTTGCCTTTAATAACATATTAAGGAGCTAATATTACTGACTAACGTTTTCGAAATTCCATTCAGTGATAAACCTTTTGGAGAAGTACAGTGTTTACAATAAGTTCATTTCTAAAGGGTCTTCTTAGCAAAACTGAGTGTATTTTCAAAGTTGAAATAACCATTAGCAGATCACAGCCTCATTTTTTGTGTAACGAAAGTGCAAATCTACACACCTGCTTTGGGGCTCTTATTCGGACGAGTTAAAATCCTAAAACATGACAGTAATAGAACTATGGTAAATGTAGAGATAACGTAATATTGTGTAGCCTAATGGCAAATGTTATTAATGTATGTTTTCTATTTCACTTGTATCAGGAATGTGAGTGCTATTGCAATATATTTTGAAAGTGTGGAGTCGAGATAAATCAAAGTAACATCAACCTTATTCTAACATCAGCTATGACAGTGGTTTAAAACTTATATATCGTTGCGTAATAAACACACAAAACATCAAGGAAATTTAATTATCTGCAAATAATGGACTTTCTAAGGAATTGTTGAAAACTTACATTTGAGCTACGAGTACTGCACTTTTATTTAAACTGCCTTGTACTTCTACATTTCTTGTTTTAGTTTTATTTTTACTATCTATTTTATTTGTCTTTCTAGTTGCCAAGGCTAAAGGAAGAATAACACGGGATCACATATTGACAGACCCTTTAGCAGCTGTTTTGTTCAACACTTTCATCAGATTACTAGGGATCTAGGATCAAATCTACTGCTGATATGTTAGAGGAGTACTTATTCTATGGATTTTGATAAAATTTGTATTGAAACCCGATGTGTGGTTCTCAAAATATTAGAATTTGAAGTTTGTCACATTTTTAACCTAACGTAAGCTTGAAGCAAGCACATATGACATAATAACCTTACATTAATGAGCAATCTTTTGTTTTTCTTTAACTTCACAACCAATTTTCCCCTCCATAATCGCATGTTATCGGAATAAGAATGCATGAGAGGCAAGGGAGTTTTAGAACTTCAAATTCCCCATTGAGAGCTTTTATCTCAATTAACTTCAAGGTCATTATAACAAAGTGGAAACAGGGGAAACAAAGTATTCTTTATCAGTGTGAGGTGGTGATATAATCCCTGCTAAGTTGCCTCAAGCTCCCTTTAGGGACTTCACTTGCTGATATCTGGAGAACTACTAGTCCTAATTGAATGAAAGTTTCACCATATTGCTACAATTTAGTTCCTCTTTTAAGTATGAAATTAATTTTTGCTGTTAACCCTTTCTTTAAAGCATGCAGGTGTTTTGTTCAAGCTTCGACTCTACAAAGCAAAAATCTTTCATATTTGCCTCTACTCATAAAAAATAGTGTATCCCAAAATTAGTTATTTTCTTGAAGGTACCATCAAGGGACATATTTATGTAGCCTAAGTTAAATTTTAATCAAAACAGAAAAAAAAAACATACAGGAATTTCCGCTGTGACCGCCTACACTCAGTCGATATTTAGTGCTATTGTCTCCAGTTTCAAAGGTTGTATACTCGCTGTAACGTGATGTACCACCCGAGTCAACGATGTCTACACGTAGTTTGTAACTCTTCTCGGGCTGGTTTGTGAGATAGTGGAGTTGTTCGTTTCCTAGCCAAAAATCATTACCATTTTCTACAGAACCGAACCCGTGTTGGTATTCTACCCAGTTACGGTAAAAGTTAGTAACACCATCAATGCGTCGCTGGAATATCTAGCATTCGAAAGATGTAAAATTTTGATGAATTTATCATTATCTCAAAACAATCAGAAAACACGCTGCTTGAGTTTTGGAGTGAAAACTACTTTAGTTATAAAACATTGGACACTGGATCAAGAATGCAATCCTTGAGATTAACTCTTTGCAGTTACTGTGTTATTGGTCTGGGAGAGACTACTAACCATCACAACGAAAACACAAAATTTACAAATCATATAAGCAAAGTATCGGGTGCTCTTGTTATGACACTGTAAGAGTTACGCTGTGCAGTTAAACACTTTGAAATCTTCATGTGTAAACAAAAAGGCAAAGACGAAATGTTCCTGTACTCTTTAAACATATCGCGTAAATGGACAATATTTTGATGGTAACATATTTTTGCGATGTTTATATAGTTCTTATGTCAATTGACGTTATATTAGAAAAAGAACTTAATACCAAGCCAAGTAAAAGACGCTTGGCAATATTAACTTACCGTCCATCCTCCACCAGTCATATCACAAGATACATTAAATGGTGCTCCAGGCCATCCTGTTGGTAGTATGGTATAGACACCATTTTGTCTTTTCCTATCTTGGTATGCATCATAACAGTCTGTGTATATGACAGTGCATGTTTCACCGTCACCTTCATAGCCAGTATTACAGTAGCAGTCTCGTACACCATCCTGAACCCCACAAAGTGCATTAGAGTCACATCCATAGTTAGAATTACAGCCTAGTTCACCATCTTCACAAGTACACTTTTCAGAACAGTCTTCATTGACATGAGTTTCTCCGTCCTGCAAACAATATGTAAGTTACAAAGTTCGTAAATCATGTGCATACATTGATATGATTTTTCGTTTCAATTTACATCTGGGATGGTTCAGCGATGTAAGGTCTTAGTCACAGTCTATTGAGCTGAAAGCTGTCAAACACGGAGATAACTCGAATCCTTTCCTGTGGAACTGCTGCCTGCCAAAATGACGACCAGTCCCAGTGAAGTAATAAGAAACATGTAAGGTTTTCTTTCAATGAGATTGCAAAAGGGGGACTTAAGCAATGAAAAATGTTTACAATGTGAAGTAATCCTGAAGCTTGCCGCAGTCAAATTAATTCCCACAATTATTGAAGTTATGAAACAAAAAACAACGAAATGAACATGATTAATCTTAATGGTGCATTGTGCACATGACATTGTACATTAAATATACAAAGCCATTGATTCTAGCTTCATTAACAGTGTGTAACCTACCACTAAAACTGCATTAGCTTGAGTAAGGAAACATCCGCATTCACTTGGAAGCACACATTTGCCATCTTTCATCAGAAATCCACTGGAGCATACACACGTTTCAACACTTTCAAGACAGTCGTCACCGCAATTATTTAAACCGGTAGGATCGTCACAAGATGGCTGACAGGAACAATTTCCAAAGATCATATTTGGCGGACAAGAGATATCTGCAGAATATAAAGATATGCTTTCAGCCGATGAGATTCCTGAAGTCTTCTTGGTCTACATTAAATTCAACCGATTTTCACAGCTGAAGTTGATAGTGGTGCAAGAACGTTTACATTAAAAACTGTACAAAGCTTTTGGTTGACAGCATAGGTTAAACCATGTGCAGTAGAAACTGGGTAACGTTTCTTTGAACTTGATAAAGTCTCTGTTTTTACTGTCAAACTTTATGCAGAGTTGAAACTGATCATGGTATAATCTATGCTATCAACACTAAGCTTTATACAGTTTTTACTGATCACGTTCTTAAACTATTATCAGTTTTCGTCGCACAGGCTATGAAAATCGGGTGTTTAAACATTTGACTTCGTTTGCTTAAGTCAACGAAACAAATAAACAGCATCCCTTCCCTATCCCTGTTTAATATTTTTTTGCTTCCAAATACTACATTAGTTGTAAAGCCGTAACTTTTAGTCGCTCTGGGATCAGATGCAGGGCATCTGCGGTAAAGGGTATCCAAGCCTAGATACCCTTTACACACAACAACACCTTTGCTTGCATCATGGACACTATTAGTCAGGGGCATCCCAAATCATTTTCGCACCTGGGCACCCTGAACAAATGTTACGCCATTGATTTAGCCGTGGATAAAAATGACCAAGGTTACACAAAGAATTCTACAATATAACTACCTGAGAACTTTAAAATAGTTTATACTGCATGTTTACGCAACTGCTTATTTGAGAGGGTATTACAAGACTACCAATGCAGAGCATATATTTCTTTCTCCAAAAATTACTTACCTGTGTTTCCAAGGAAATTTCCAACAGAAACTAGTTTGTACTGGCTCCATTCATCACTTATCCTGAATGTATCATAAGTTGCGAATAGTGATGTACCGTTGGATAATTCTATATCAATTCGAAGTTCGTACTTTGCTTGGTTTGTTATGTATGAAAGTTTCTCGTTGCCAAGCCAGAATTCCGTGGAAAGAAACCCGAAACCGTTTTTATATTCTTGCCAGTCTCGATTGAAATCAAAAGAACTATTGACCCGTCTTTGGATCACCTGAAATGAAAAAAAAAACCTTGAAATTTCATATGGAATAATAAGTCTGAAGATCTGAAGGTATTCCAACAGATTACTGAATGATATTATTTCGATGAAACCAGAATAAAATATGCAGTTTCGAGATGTCATACCGTCCATCCACCAAGCTGAAAATCATTACGACAATAGACCTCAAATGGTTCTGGATATCCATCTGGCTTGATTAAAAACACCGCACTAGAATTTGATGAGGAGCATTCGCTATGGGTGTCCTTACAATCTCGTGGATATTCCGGTCGTTGGTAGAAGAAATAAGATCCTCAAAGAAAAGACAGAAAAGAGATTTTAAGAGCAAACTTTAAACACGAGCCCATATCTATCTTCAAAATGAACCATATTTGATGCTATATTCAAAGTATTAAAGATATTGACAGTGTCATCCGTAAGTTGCAAACCGTAAATGGCTGGGAACAGAACATACCAAAGTCGCTTCGAAAATTTGCTTGTAACGGACAAAAGGTTTGCAACTTTCAGTACACATGCATTGAAATGTCAGGCAAAAGTGCTAAACCACCCCACTCAAACACACATTGGAAATACACTTCACTTATACTTTCCTCGTACACGCATTAATTGTAAGGAACTGAAAGGTAAATCGTAAACATTATGAATAAGAAGATCCAATGGAAACAATTTAATAGACTCCATTAAACTTACTTATTATGTATTTAAAGTTGTCGTAGTGTTGCAAGAACGGCAACAATATCTTTCCTTTACTTATTTTCAGAAATACTCGAGTACTTACTTTGATTATTGTTCTCTTCTATCCCACTGGCTCCTTGTTGGGCATACTGATGAAAAAAAAATTAAAAACCCCTTTCAGCAAAGAATCACTAAGCCTTTGGGCTTTCTGGTTGGTTGCTAAGGGTCGAGGTGAAAGTCAAGCTGGCGTGTGTGGTGTATTCGTGTGAACGTGTGCGTGTATGTAGGTGACCCCCAAAACTGTGCACAAGCAAACTCATAGTAGAAAAGGTCTGTTGTGAACGATTTTTGGTAGGTATCTTGACCCTAGCATGACGTTGTGCCCTATTGTTGGTGTCGCTTATCTATGCATAGTAATGCGTGGGTGGGGCTAAAGAAAAACTCTTAAAATGATATCTTTCAATCAGGGTGGCCTGATTAGCCTCATATATGAAATGGTTATGCTAATAGGCATAGGTATTAGCTTCTGGACCAGTTCATTACCTTTGTAAAAATTCATGACCGGGCCGGGTCACTTTTGAAATGGCTGAAAATGTTTGAACAGTAAACTTATAGTAGGAAAGAGTTAGATGAGGCTTTGCGGCTCAGTTTCTAACCAATTGGTTTAAAGGGATTTGCCAGTGACAAAAATCAATGACTTCAGAAAATGGAGAAAAATTTCCTCTTCTAGGAGGTGAAAACCGCATCTCATAGCTTGTAGCGTTTGGAAGATACTGGTTTTCAAAGAAATACAATTTTTGTTCAAGGTAAAGTGCATTATAGAAATCTGTGATGTCATCGCGGCACATTAATGTGATAAAGTAGTGAATTTCTTAATGATATTGACACTGTTGTAGGGAATATTTAGCAACTTTGTTTGTTATGCCGTACATATGGTGTAGATTTAAGCTAAACCTACATGTAAAGATATTCAAACATTCCAACAGTATCAAATTTCAAGGACAACAGGACATTCAATTATAAAGGAAAACAAAAGAAATCTGAGGCAATGTGCCCACTTTACATAACATTCTGTGACCTTGATGAAAACTGGAGGTAGTTTTTGACAAAAATAAGTAGTCTTTAATATTAGATAACTCGAGTTAGGAAAAGAGCATTGCTACGGGGTTTAGAGGGTATGAACTGAATTTTTTTCTCTTTCACATGGGACCCTTGTGAAAAGCCACTGGAAAATGCCTTTGAGTAGTAGATCTGCTGTGCTCTATATTTGGTAAGTATGTTGAGTTTGGTGTAAAGATTTTCCCTATTGCTCTAAGTGCCAATACCATGCACAGAAATAAGTACCTGGGGCATATTTAAAGTCTTAATATGGCAATATGTCCTATTAAGGATGACTTATTAGATCCACATTTGGCATGTGTATGTTGTTTTTGCAACAAATATGAATAAATCTCTTTTTAAACTTGGTTGAAGTTATTGTGGGGGTCTTTGCTGTGTCTGGAACATTTGAGGTCAAAGGTCATATATGAAAGTTTTATTTGGGGCCATACTTTAAAATAAGCAGAAGGCTCCTCTGTCCACACATTGCAATAAACTTTTGTAGAAACTGGCCAGAATTAATTGTGAATAGGAGTTGAAATATAATGCGAAGGAATTTTTATGTGGATGTACGTACGTTTGCTTTGCGTTGATTACAATTTTAAAAATAATGAAAACAAACATCAGATATGAGGAAGTGGGGCTTCTATCTTACAAACAGCTGGCTGTATAATCACTGTCCTCTATCAGAGACAATTTAGCGTGCATGAATTGACATTGACTAATGGAATACTACCACAGGTTGTTAGGTTGCATCTAAGAAAACAGTTGATTTTATGTTCATTCATACTAGTAAAATCCTCAATTTCTATTGGTTCATTACGGTCAGGTGACCGTGCATTATCCGAGGATAACCCACGGTAAATTAAGAATAGAATCACCCGCGGATGAATACAATACCGTACTATATACACTGTACTAAGATCACCTAGCTTCAGATATGGCTGGCTTGACACACATAGGCCTAGCTAGCTGAGCATGATATGATATGATGGGGTGACCGTCGACTGCGCGGGCCCGTCGAGTGCGCATCTAGCATAACATATCATACAAAAAGCTTGCCATGGTAGGGTTCTTAAGTGCGCATTCGACGGTCTACACACTATCCAACGTTAGGCCTATGGTGTGACACTATACTCACATCAAGGCCTACGAAACGCTTCCATTTCTAATAAACACTTTTGTTCCCATATCTTAGGTGAAACCCTTAAGTTAGAGGCAAAGGATCCATACACGGTTATAATTCAAAGTCAAATAACCTAGGCCCAAGCCTCAGTAACGTTACAACTTACATAAAGGTTCCTTGTCGAGCACTGAATCCTCGAACGAAATCAACGTTACTAACGTTACCGCTGTTAGTGCTGAGATCTAGCTCTAACATGTCCAAACTTTTCTCAAAATGTACGTTTCAAATGCTGTGATTGTTTATCTCCCAAAATCAGTAGCTGAATCCTAGGCAAATTCCATCATTTGAAGTAACTTAAAAGCTCAAGAATACCTGAACAGATCCGTTAGGGTTTGAACAAATGAACAATTTTAAAAAGACCGCGCTACTTAAAGCATACTGGTGGATATGTCACTGCATGCAGTATATACGCGACGTCGTAAGTGCATATGTGTTTATGTACACAGCATGAGCGCCCACAGCATACACAACGTACCATGCATGATAGGTCTAGTGAATATGCTCTACGTCACGTGCATGCAAATGTACATGATACAAATGCAAGATTTCGTGGCTAAGGGGTTGCCATGGAGTCATAATACCTCTAGTTACGTTATCAACTGTGTAAGTTTTTGTCCTTTTCGGTGGTTAAAGTCTTTAAAGAATACCATTTCTCAAATTTAGTCACATCGTTGTTATATATTTCATGATTTATGGATGTTTCATTGAATTAATTTTGTTTAATAGTAGGCTACTTTATTAGTTGCGCACGAATAGGCCTATTGTTTTGAAAGGTTGTGAATAGGTCCCATCTTTCCTCGGGGTTTTGATTTCAATAAAAATGTGGTTATCTGCAAACACAAATTTTCTTTCGTTTTAGTCTTTTTTACCCAAATTCTTGTTGTGTATGAATGAACAGGGTTAATCAACGCTGGACCGTGCATTAAATAGAGGATAATGCACTCCGGGGGTTAATGCTATCGCTAGATGCACTCGGGCTGCGCCCTCGTGCATCGCTTGAATTAACCCCCGATCGTGCATTATCCTCTACTGCACGTTCCAGCGTTGATTAACCCTTTATTATTCACCTGGATGAAGTACACTTGAGCGTGTATGAAATTTAATTGACTAATTGAACATCACCTCTTATTGTTAATCAATTGTGATTGCATGTGGGAAGATTCATGTGTTAAAACTGACACAAACTATATATTAAAAGATTTAAATGGCTCTTGGGTCTTCAAATTGGTAGCAGACTACACGAACTACGATAAGTACCATTTGGTTGCATTGGTAGAGGTCATTCTATGTAAAGAACTATAATGTTGATTTTACTGTCTGAGTAATATTATTAGATAGTGGACATGGAAAGTAACATAAACAACTACTTCAAATAAACATTTATAGCTTGCAAAACTAGCTTTATGTTAACACCTGTTGAAATATTCAATACCTTTTACCATTTTTAAGATGTATATTTCTTCACAGTGAGACCATGCCAGCATAGGCATAAAAGCCAAGAACTGGGGAGGAACTGCAGTAGCCTAGTAGTTGGGACACACCTAATTGGTGAGACAGATATTTGGCATATTCAGGCAATATCATGGTTAAAACAGGCTTTGTTTGGACAGAAAAGGCTTGCCCCTTACTTACAAAAAATATCCTAAGCCATAAGTGCATTTCAGGGAAAACTCGTCGTCAGCTTTTACAAAATGATGGGAAATTTTGCAGAGTTAGTAGTCTGTTATTGAAAAGTGTTCGCGGAAAACAGTACTTTGAAGTCAGGAGAGGAATGTTGATTTTTGTTTTATTTCAGGTAAACAACCATCACTGCCAAAACTCAGTATACGCCGTGATTACAACTTTTCTTGAAATGAAGGATGAACTTCAAAGATAAGGTAGGAGCTAAGTCGCAAGTCCTTTTTACATAACAGATTTACATCCTTAGATAATTAGTGAAAAGGGGAAATTGCGCTTTTTCATAGACATGATATTTTAACACAGGTAATACTGATATCAGCCATATTTGACTTCTAAATGTCTTGTATTAACTACTATTTGGCATCTAAAAGTCATGTATTAAGTGCTATACTTTGTGGTGAAAGTAAATTTGCCACTCTTGAAATTTTCCTGAGTAAACTGTGTTCATACCATACCCATGTAGTCCTTAGGCTGAGGGGGTCCCCGTGTGCATGAGAGGTCCCCTAAGTTTCTCTTCATATTATTGAAGTACACCATGTGGCACATCAAAAAATTTTGGGTAGACTTTTGGTAACCCGGCAATAATCGAGAAAATGACATCATAAGCCACGCCCATTGACGCTCTATTGGAACCAAAATTTAGGGGTAGGGGAAACATAAATCACTGTATCTTTAGAAGTGTAAGTCACAGAACAACAAAATACCCCTTAAAATGTTTGTATTTAAGTACTCTATTCATTCAAACAATCATATTGCAAATTAGTATGTTAATGAGGTCACCAAAGGTCAAAAGGTCACGAAAATCGGGTACAAGTCAAAAATTTGACCGTTGCTCCAAAAATAACCTGTCAAATCATGATTCATTTATTTTGATATTTGTGATGCATGGAAATGTTAGAAAATATGCTACTAATTGTTTTGATATGCATTTCAGGCCATTTAATGCCTAACAACATATCATAATATCAACTGAAAAATTCCATTAATCTAGAAATTGGGTATTGTGCACTCAAGCATATAGTATGCTGTGCATGCAGTGTAGTACCCACAAATACATTAGTTGAGCAATATTTGACAATGTTTTTATGCTTTCCATACAGAAGAGAAGTTTCTTAATGGTCATTTTGTTTTATTTACCCTTAATGGGCCTTTGGAAGGTAGCTGGACAGCTCATGAACTGTTCATCCCGCACCCACCCACCCCCACCCCAAATAAATTACGACAGTAAAAATGTATGTATGTCGGCCTGGCCAAGGCTGGTCCTAGGCACTTCGAGGGTCATACTGTATGAATAATATATATATTTCCAGGGTACGTTTCTGCATGCCCTGTGACGTCCAACGGTGCATGAACGCGGCACTCATACACCACATCAATATAGTACTAGAGCCAAACAAATATCGATAGTTAATCGACCGCTCACCGACATTCATCAATCAAATGTCACATCACAGTATTGATGCATCATACAATGAAATGATCCAGCTGTGCATGTAGAAAATGTTCACTGAGCTAAATCTTTTTTAACAGTTGATCATAATGCCCACTATTGGTCATAAATTAGTCAACTTTTTTACCCACACAGAAACCACACTTATGCCTTGTGCACAGCAGGATCGTTTTGGGCAAGATTTAGGACCTAATTTTAAACACAATGGTGAACTTGTGAAAACTGAGAACAGACCTCATACACAAAAATTATTCATTATGTAGTTAGTGTATTGATAACTAATTTACCCCTTCCTTTTTCACGCATTTCCTCCACTAATTTTGCCTCAAAACAACCTTTTTCTTGATTCATATATGTATATATATATACATATATATCATATGTAATTTTAAGGCCTTTTGACCTGGGGAGTAGCCAGGAATTTGTCAAGGGGGCGAAGCCCATAGACAGTCTCAGCGCTCCGCGCCACCATGGGTTGGCGCGAAGCGCAAGAAAATTTTGACCCAAAATGCCTCCCAGGTCGCTAGGAATGGCACTTCCCAGGCCTATTTACCTCATATAAATAGGGGAAACACTAGCAATATTGTAAAAATAAACATAAAAAATACCAAAAATATGCTCAAGGGGGGCAGCCGCCCCCTTCGCTACGCGCCTGCTTTTGACAAATTAAAGACGCTGTGAGCAGTGGCGCCAGAAAATTTTTTTGAAAATGATCCCCAAAGGCTTTTAAGCTATAGATTTCTGAAGGAGGTAGGTTGAGGTATGTTTTCGACAGGGCGATGGATCTACAACCATTTTCTATCACAAATGGTTCTCAAACTATCAGAATTATCGCAAATCCTTCGCAAACTATCGAAAGCTTTCGCGCGCTCCACGCCCTTCAAACCTTCCCTAAATTTTGTCCTTATTATCAATAATTTCCAGTTGCAACTCCTGCAGAAGCACAGCAACAGAAGAAGTCGAAAACTGTTTATGAATTCTCAGGTAAAAGGCTGGCTTTTTGATTGGCAAATAGGTTTGTTGGGAAAATGGAAGTGTCTCGATGCAGAGCATGAATGCAGGTTTTGTCATGGTTATCTTATTTAATGAAAAATTTCGACACGCTTTGCGCGCATTCGGCACGGTTTTCACTTCATCTCATGACCATTATTAAGGTTATAACACATACAACTATTCTGATCGCAACATTTTTCCGAAAAACAGAAGTTCCAACCTCTGTTTAGGCTTCGCATCAATATGGGATCTTTGATCTTTCAATCTTATTTGTGGCATGATGGGGAAGGTTGAAAGTACTTATTTGCCCTTACACAGTTTTCAAAACTTTGTAGGGGCCTACGGGATCTTTCAGTCTAATTTGTAGCATGTGGAAGGTTGAAAATACTTATTGGCCTTTAAACATTTTAAAAAAAAATTACCGAGTGCTTCACGCGAAGCCATCACTAGTATAGATGGTGATTGTTAATACACTAAAGACGAAAAAACATTCTGAAACACGCTTGTTTAGTCCTTCACCCCTTGATCAGTTGATATCATAATATCAACTGAAACACGCCATACAATTTTAAGGCATGATTTTTCTGTATATTTTTAAGCATAGTGTGGAACCTTTCTTGTACCTCATATTAGCCATTAAAATGTTGCCACGCTTGTCAATTAAAGAACTGATTATTCTGTTTTGGTCTTAGACTTCAGTCCTTGTAAATAGGTGGAAAAATGTCAAATTTGTTTCGAATTCTCTCACAGCTGTAAATGAGTGCAGCACAGCCTTATGGGAGAGAGTAACTTTGACCTAGCCTTGAAGTCCTTGTTTTAATCAAGATAAGATTGTAAACAGCAGTGTGGAATCCTTTTTTGTCACTACATAACGGTGCCGTCCTGGGGGAGGGATGTACCCCTCCCCTTTGAGAAATTTTTGTTAATTTAAGGTTGCCTAGATGCAAAATGGTGCTATTTTGGTATATTTTTGGAACTGATCATATATGACTGGAAAAGTACTGTATCCATAATTAAGTGAATTCCAATTTTTGGTTAGGTGAAAGAGAAGAGCATATTGTCTTAGAGAAGGGTATGTTGTCAGCAACCCTCCTACAGCCCCCCCCCCCCTTTGGCTACTTCAAGGCCTTCTATTCAGGGAAAGTGTTTACGTAAAAATACGTGAGTGAAGTCCACAGAACCTGGACTTTTTCAAAAATTTTCCTTTGCTTCATTGTGCATTATAAAAGGGCATCTAAGGCTGGCAGACACCGGTATAGTGCCACCTGGGAGCTCTGGATTAATTATATAAAATGGGGCACTGATATGGTGATTATTACCTGACATCCAAATGATAGTAAAGAGGATGATGCCAGGCATTTGACCACTATGGTATTTTACTAAGTTTGAACGAAAATGTAGACGAACAGCTTCCAGCAATGGAGAATGGGAGGAAGAGTATAGGTGCAGGGAGGTGATATTATACCTCCCTGCTAGGTAAAGCAAAACGGGTGAAGGACTAAACAAGCGTGTTTCAGAATGTTCTTCGTCTTAAGTGTATTAACAATCACCATCTATACTAGTAATGGCTGCGCGCGAAGCGCTCGGTAATTTTTTTTAAAATGTATAAAGGCCAATAAATATTTTCAACCTTCCACATGCTACAAATTATACTGAAAGATCCCGTTTTTCCCAACAAACCTATTTGCCAATCAAAAAGCCAGCCTTTTACCTGAGAATTCATAAACAGTTTTCGACTTCTTCTGTTGCTGTGCTTCTGCAGGAGTTGCAACTGGAAATTATTGATAATAAGGACAAAATTTAGGAAAGGTTTGAAGGGCGTGGAGCGCGCGAAAGTTTTCGATAGTTTGCGAAGGATTTGCGATAATTCTGATAGTTTGAGAACCATTTGTGATAGAAAATGGTTGTAGATCCATCGCCCTGTCGAAAACACACCTCAGCCTACCTCCTTCAGAAATCTATAGCTTAAACGCCTTTGGGGATCATTTTCAAAAAAAAATTCTGGCGCCACTGCTCACAGCGTCTTTAATTTGTCAAAAGTAGGCGCGTAGGGAAGGGGGCGGCTGCCCCCCTTGAGCATATTTTTGGTATTTTTTATGTTTATTTTTACAATTTTGCTAGTGTTTCCCCTATTTATATGAGGTAAATAGGCCTGGGAAGTGCCATTCCCAGCGACCTGGGAGCAGTGGCGTAGCTAGATATTTTTTGTGGGGGGCAAAAGCAAAAAATTTCCGACAGACTATTATCTGGGGACCTTTTTTTTATTTTTTTTTTTTTGCTTTTCGGGCAATTTGAGACCGACTTTTGATTTTCACGTTCATATTTCGATATGTAATTCTGTTTAAAAGCATAACAAGTGTTGTAAGTGTTTCAGATGAACTGTTTTTTTTAATTATTTCCGACAGAGACTAGAAATTTCCGACAGAGGCCTTCGGAGGCTTTGTGGGGGGGGGCGACCGCCCACCCTGCCCCCCCTCTAGCTACGCCACTGCCTGGGAGGCATTTTGGGTCAAAATTTTCTTGCGCTTCGCGCCAACCCATGATGGCGCGGAGCGCTGAGACTGTCTATGGGCTTTGCCCCCTGGACAAATTCCTGGCTACTCCCCAGGTCAAAAGGCCTTAAAATTACATATGATATATATATATATATATATCTATATATATCTATATATATATATATATATATATATATATATATATATATATATTATATATATATATATATATATATATAATATATATATATATATATATATATAAGGTCGATTACTGCGAAGCACTTGTAAAATGTATAGATCAAATAAAGTAGTAAAAAGTGCTTAAAGTTTAGGAGAAAACTCCGCAACGTTTCGGGTACATACCCTTCATCAGGCGGCAAAATATCAACTGATCAGTAAAACGCGATTCAAATGAAACAAACAAACGCGTGCCTACACAACTCGACCAACGCACGTGCGTTGGCCGCGCTTACAGAGTGTATGTATACAGTGAAACAACGCAGTAAAACAATGCAACTGCGTTAGCTACAGTAAAGCTACGCAACTGCGTGAAATACAAAAAACTGCGCAACTGCGTTAAATAACTAAAAGCTGTAATGACGCAACCTAAAACGATTGACGCGCTCACAGAGTGTGTATGTACACAATAAAGCAACGCAGTGAAACAATGCAACTGCGTTAAATACAGTGAAGCTACGCAACTGCGTGAAGTACAAAAAACGCGCAACTGCGTGAAATAACTAAAAGCTGTAATGACGCAACCTAAAACGATTGACGCGCTCACAGAGTGTGTATGTACACAATAAAGCAACGCAGTGAAACAATGCAACTGCGTGAAATACAGTGAAGCTACGCAACTGCGTGAAATACAAAAAAACTGCGCCACTGCGTGAAATAACTAAAAGCTGTCATGACGCGATCTAAAACGATTGACAAAAGACGGTCATGTAAAAAAAAAAAGAGCACGCGTTTGGCAAGAAAATTAAAAGCGTTTGGAATGGTCACGGCCAAACCTGCAATAAAACAGTTACAAAAGTTCAAGTTTAACATTCAGTCCATTAGGGGTGAGGGTCCCGAGCTTCATAATTAACCGGTTTTCTGCAATTAAACGATCGCGGTCGGAACCTCGGCATGATATTGCTGCGGTGACCATCAGGTCCTGTATCGAGCAAACTGACGGGGGGTTGAAATGATTAGCTACTGGAAAGCCAGGAAAGTTTTGCTTGATGGATCTTAAGTGTTCCGTAACTCGATCAGCCAGGCGACGTTTCGTTTCACCCACATACAAAATGGTACAACGCCTACAAGTTAAAATGTACACTACGTTAGTGGATGTACAAGTAAAATGCTGGTTAATATTAAAGCGGTTGTTGTTGGGACCTACAACAGAGAGAAACCTGTCATGGCTAACTACTTGGCAAGTATTACATCTGACGCGATTGCAAGGATACGTCCCCGGAGCGTCGGGCATTAATGGTTGGGGATGAGAGGCCCGAACTAAGTGATTAGAAATATTTTTCTCATTTCTAAATGCAGTGATAGGTGGTTCAGGGAAATACTCACGGGTAGAAGGATCTTGTTGGAGGATTTCTACGTTCCTATAAATGGATTGAACAATGGGACGTACGGATGGGTGATAAGACACGACCAAAGGTATTCTGGTCGAGGACTTTACGTTCGCTGTTTTAGGGATCATGGTTGTAGCTCTGTCTATTCCTTGAATACGACCTAAGGCCTTCGTGAGTACCTTTCGTGGGTATTGTCGTTTTTCAAAGAAGGACATTATCTCTTGAGAGGCCTTAGCAAAATCTGTGTCATCGGAGCAAATCCGTCTTGCTCTTAATAGTTGAGAATAAGGGATTGAGTTGGTGCAAAACCGGTTAATTATGAAGCTCGGGACCCTCACCCCTAATGGACTGAATGTTAAACTTGAACTTTTGTAACTGTTTTATTGCAGGTTTGGCCGTGACCATTCCAAACGCTTTTAATTTTCTTGCCAAACGCGTGCTCTTTTTTTTTTACATGACCGTCTTTTGTCAATCGTTTTAGATCGCGTCATGACAGCTTTTAGTTATTTCACGCAGTGGCGCAGTTTTTTTGTATTTCACGCAGTTGCGTAGCTTCACTGTATTTCACGCAGTTGCATTGTTTCACTGCGTTGCTTTATTGTGTACATACACACTCTGTGAGCGCGTCAATCGTTTTAGGTTGCGTCATTACAGCTTTTAGTTATTTCACGCAGTTGCGCGTTTTTTTGTACTTCACGCAGTTGCGTAGCTTCACTGTATTTAACGCAGTTGCATTGTTTCACTGCGTTGCTTTATTGTGTACATACACACTCTGTGAGCGCGTCAATCGTTTTAGGTTGCGTCATTACAGCTTTTAGTTATTTAACGCAGTTGCGCAGTTTTTTGTATTTCACGCAGTTGCGTAGCTTTACTGTAGCTAACGCAGTTGCATTGTTTTACTGCGTTGTTTCACTGTATACATACACTCTGTAAGCGCGGCCAACGCACGTGCGTTGGTCGAGTTGTGTAGGCACGCGTTTGTTTGTTTCATTTGAATCGCGTTTTACTGATCAGTTGATATTTTGCCGCCTGATGAAGGGTATGTACCCGAAACGTTGCGGAGTTTTCTCCTAAACTTTAAGCACTTTTTACTACTTTATTTGATCTATATATATATATATATATATATATATATATATATATATATATATATATATATGTATATATAGAATAATAACAACAAGAGCAACGGTAATGCCTTAGCAGCCAACATTGTATTGAAAAAAAGTTACGAAATTTTCGAAGCCCTGCTTCTTCCTCAGCGTATAGTCAGACAGTGAACTTACTACCAGAAGGTTACAAAACAAAAAGTTATAAGTAAAACACGAAAAAGCTGGTAGCTCATCGGAGGCAATTGAAAGCACCCAAGTGCGACCGTTCCCTATTCAGACCGTGGTCCAGCGTATTAAGCTTATTGATGAGCTTTAGTTCGTACGATTTACGTTCGGAATCAGATTTGAAGCCTCCACGTAGCAGACAACAGTGTAAGTTTTCAAGTCCATGATCTGGGAGATTAAAGTGAAGTGAAATAGTGTGGTGTTCAGATTTACTGCGAATTGTCTGTTTATGGTTATTAAACCGGAGACGGAATGGAGTTTTGGTCTCGCCGACATAATTTCCATTAGGGCATTTGTCACAATAGAAAAGGTAAACCACATTGGTCGAGTTGCAGTTGAAAGGACCGGGATAAAGTTTAATATTAGTGCCGGGAGGGGTCACAACGGTGTCAGTAATCAAATGCTTGCAAATCTGACAGCGGGGGCGATTACATGGTAGGTTACCCGGTGGGGGTGGGTTCAGTGGGGGTAACGAACTTGAGACCAGAAGGGAACTCAAAGAGGGTGGCTGTTTAAGGGCAAGGACTGGTTGGTAATTGAAACACGCGGGGGTCGGGTGGGGTCCCGATTGTAGAGTGGGCCAAAGGGACTTGAAATGTCTAAAGAGTCTTCTACATTGGGGAAAATAAGTGGTGACAAAGGGAATGCGATCATAGTTAACCTTGGACTTATACTGTAACAGCTGTTCTCGAGGGAATTTGTTGGTCTTTCTACAAATGGCATTGATTAAGCGAAGGGGGTAGCCACGGTCAAGAAACCGTTGCTTCAATTCAGATAATTTGGCACGGAAGTCCGTCGGGTCCGCACAAATTCGCTTAAGTCTAAGGGCCTGGCTATACACAATAGACTCCTTGATGTGGTTAGGGTGAAAACTCGTATACTGGAGATACGCATGTCTGTCAGTGGGCTTGCAGTATACAGAAGTATGAATGGATGAATCCCGCAAGCTTACTAGAACATCTAAAAAAGGTAATGACGTTGGGGAAAAGTGGTGTGTGAATTTGATAGAGCCGTGGGCATTATTAAGGTCCCGGATGAAATTAATTAGCTCTGCTTCTCCCTGGTCCCAGATCATAAAAATATCATCAATAAATCTTAAATATAGAACAGGTCTGTGAGCGCGACCTTCTAGGAAATCCTCTTCAAGGGTAGCCATGAAAAGACAAGCATAGGCCGGAGCCATTTTTGTCCCCATGGCCGTGCCATGGGCCTGAACGTAATGTTCACCTTCAAAACTGAAATTATTATGTGATAGGATGAATTTCATTAGGGAACATAGTTTTGAAACAAGGGGTCTGGCGATATTTTCACCTACCAGGAAGCGCTCACAAGCCTTAATACCATCAAGGTGTGGTATGTTAGTATATAGCGACGATACATCTAAAGTGACTAACAAACAATCATTTGACAACGATACAGTCTCAATTTCAGACAGTTTTTGCAGGAACTGAGTAGTATCCTTGATGTAACTGCGGATCTTGGGTAAAAGTGGTTGGAGGAATGAGTCAACAAAGGCGGACAGGTGCTCGGTGAGAGTTCCCCTGCACGAAACAATGGGTCTTCCAGGAGGACTGATGCTGTGTTCCTTGGCGTATGTGACCCAGTCAGTGACATTGGTGGGGATCTTTTCGCGCAATTTGTGGATCTTGGGTAATAGGTAGAAGATCCCTGGTTCCGGGGAGTCCGGTATCAATTTGGTAAGAGTGTCTCTGTAGGGTTGGGGAAATTGCGAGATCAAACTTTTAAGTTCCTTTTGGTACTCACCGATCGGGTTGTAAGGTATACATATATATGTATATATATATATATATGAATCAAGAAAAAGGTTGTTTTGAGGCAAAATTAGTGGAGGAAATGCCTGAAAAAGGAAGGGGTAAATTAGTTATCAATACACTAACTACATAATGAACAATTTTTGTGTATGAGGTCTGTTCTCAGTTTTCACAAGTTCACCATTGTGTTTAAAATTAGGTCCTAAATCTTGCCCAAAACGATCCTGCTGTGCACAAGGCATAAGTGTGGTTTCTGTGTGGGTAAAAAAGTTGACTAATTTATGACCAATAGTGGGCATTATGATCAACTGTTAAAAAAGATTTAGCTCAGTGAACATTTTCTACATGCACAGCTGGATCATTTCATTGTATGATGCATCAATACTGTGATGTGACATTTGATTGATGAATGTCGGTGAGCGGTCGATCAACTATCGATATTGGTTTGGCTATAGTACTATATTGATGTGGTGTATGAGTGCCGCGTTCATGCACCGTTGGACGTCACAGGGCATGCAGAAACGTACCCTGGAAATATATATATTATTCATACAGTATGACCCTCGAAGTGCCTAAGACCAGCCTTGGCCAGGCCGACATACATACATTTTTACTATCGTAATTTATTTGGGGTGGGGGTGGGTGGGTGCGGGATGAACAGTTCATGAGCTGTCCAGCTACCTTCCAAAGGCCCATTAAGGGTAAATAAAACAAAATGACCATTAAGAAACTTCTCTTCTGTATGGAAAGCATAAAAACATTGTCAAATATTGCTCAACTAATGTATTTGTGGGTACTACACTGCATGCACAGCATACTATATGCTTGAGTGCACAATACCCAATTTCTAGATTAATGGAATTTTTCAGTTGATATTATGATATGTTGTTAGGCATTAAATGGCCTGAAATGCATATCAAAACAATTAGTAGCATATTTTCTAACATTTCCATGCATCACAAATATCAAAATAAATGAATCATGATTTGACAGGTTATTTTTGGAGCAACGGTCAAATTTTCACTTGTACCCGATTTTCGTGACCTTTTGACCTTTGGTGACCTCATTAACATACTAATTTGCAATATGATTGTTTGAATGAATAGAGTACTTAAATACAAACATTTTAAGGGGTATTTTGTTGTTCTGTGACTTACACTTCTAAAGATACAGTGATTTATGTTTCCCCTACCCCTAAATTTTGGTTCCAATAGAGCGTCAATGGGCGTGGCTTATGATGTCATTTTCTCGATTATTGCCGGGTTACCAAAAGTCTACCCAAACTTTTTTGATGTGCCACATGGTGTACTTCAATAATATGAAGAGAAACTTAGGGGACCTCTCATGCACACGGGGACCCCCCCAGCCTAAGGACTAATGGTTTTTTAGTAGAGTATAAAGGTTCTTGAAAAATGAAAAATGTGCTTAAACATTAGAGGCACATTTTAAGGGAAGAGAAGATCATTGTTATGAGGCCCCTTATACCTCAATGCATCTTTTGCTTTTGAAAAATATATTGTATCTGATCAAAAGTTAGAAAAAGCTATCACCTCCACTTTTAAGCTTAAGCTACTGCACCTTTGTTGCTCTACTTGAGTATGCTAATAGGTGGAACAAGTAGACAAGTAGCTTTGTTGGTAACTGCATACTGACTCTTGTGGACGATATAGTGATAAGTAACGTCTTTTATTTAAAAGTAGTTCTCATGATTTACTTTAATACTTTACCATATTTCACATTGTTTTTTTTAAATTCAACAAATATTAAGAAGACACGTACTAGTTTCAGGCATCGTAACTATTACAGAGTTGTTTCGCTTCGTATCTCGGATAATTATTACTTTACCTTTCATATAGGTCCACCTCCAAAGGTGCTGCTCCTCGAGATTGGAATGATAAATAGAGAACCACCAACACACAAGGGCGTGGATCTATATCCAAAGGTGTGGGGGGGGGGTTCACCATTTGCGAATCGCCGTCCTGGGGAGGGGTCTAAGGTGTCCCGCTCCCCTTTAAAAAAGGGAAATTGGAAGGTGTCTGTATGGCAAATGGTGCCATATTGGGCGCAATTTAGTCTTAAAAATGTAGTGTCAATTCGTAATCACAGTAAGTTTTAGTTTTCATCATTTTTGAAAAAGTGGGGGGACTTATTGGAGATATCCTCCTCCCAAAAACAGTGAGAGGGACGCGTCCCCCCTTCCCCCAATGTCCACGCCCATATCAAAACATGTCTAAAATTAAATACATTCTTGCAAATAGACATGAAAATAGGACTTTAAATTAACATAGACTGAGACAAAAAAATATTGAGGATCTGATCACATTGTTATTAAAACTAAAAATCCCAAAGGCTTAGTGATTCCTTGCTGAAAGGAAATGCTTTGTCATACTGAGTATTATCCCTCAAAGTTATATCTTTCATGAGATACCATGTTTTAAGGTGTTTCCACAGTTTGACCTCTGGTGAACTCACATGTCCTTTGAACTCCAAAAGAAAGGAATTCTTCCTTTCAATATCAAAAATCTATATTCTAAGTGTGATAAGTAAATGGACACAATAAGTAAAACATAGTTGCTTGAGTGGGATTTCTTGAGATATGACGTTTTCGAGTTATATACAAGGATAAACCCCAGATGACCTTGGAATTCCACCAAAACCAATAGGGATCTTTTTCTCTATATGACGAATTTACATGGACTATTACCGAGTCTGAAAAGTATGCATTGTTCCTAGCTCGAAATATCGTGTTTACGATTTTTAACCTCTGGTGACCTCAAATGACCTCTGGTCTTTATCACGAACAATAGGAGTCTTCCTCAATTTAAAAAAAGCTACATACCCATTATGAAAAGTATCCATCATTGCTACTTCGCTATAGCGTGACTTCAGGCGGTTTACACGTTCCCCGTAGTTTCACCCCTGATGACCTCAGAGGAGCTTTGCTCTCCACCAAAAGCAGTGCGGTTTCTCGTAATATTGCAATTCTATACACAAGTATGAAAATTGTCCATCATCTCATACTTAAAATGTCGTTTACACAAGATTTTCGGTTTTTACCTCTGGTGACCTCAAATCACCTCTTCATCAAAAACAATAGGGATCTTTGTCTAAATGTGACAAATTTATATGCCAAATTTATATTCTAAGTGTGAAAAGTATCCATCATTCTTATCTTTAGATAATGTGTTTACAAGCAATTTTATCGTTTTTCATAATTTCACCTCCTGTGACCTCAGATAACCTTTGTTCTCTTAAAAAATTAAAAGGTTTCATTTACTGACCATTACGTATCCACAATCTAAGTATGAAAAGTATCCTTGCTTTTTACCTTTAGATACCGTATTTTTAAGGTTTCGGTTTTTAATCTCTGCTGACCTTAAATGACCTTTGACCTCCACCGAAATCAAAAGGTTTTTTCCTTAAAGTTATATTACCTGCTCAAGTAAAGAGAAATACATAAGACCTAATGTTTTTCTTTATTTGTCAATATACTAACTATGCTAATCATGGATGAACTTGTTTATGTAATGATTGAAAATGGTAGTGTGAATGGCAAAATTTTAAGAAACGGTGCGAAAACACTCAAAATCTGTATGCTTTTTTTGGAAAACAACCGTCCTCATTACAACTAGCTTAAACCACGCCTATCACAACACTATATGAATATTCAATGCGTCACGCAGCTGCACGCTGAGCGCACAAAAGTACCGTACATTATAGTAGGCTTATACTGCCTCGGTTATTAATGCATTAGCTGGGACTAGTATGATTTTGAAGGTTGTATACTGCACAGCCCACTTGAGTTTTTGAAACAAAAGCACGTGTTTTCATCATAATATTCGTGCCAGTGAATTTCACTAACACTATTCAAGAAGACACTTGCATACTAACGGTAGTAACGGTAACCAGTTACACCTCTACACTTAAGTACTTCCCCGCATCCCAAATCTTTGTCCTTGAACGGTACATGCTGCGGGTAGGCCTACATAATCAAGTAAACTGGACAACAATACGCTAATTGACGAAAAATGTGTCATGTGTGTAGATGTCAATCGAAACTAACCTGAAGTTTGACAATGTAAACCAAAATAGTCGTAGTAAAATCCAAACCAAAATAGTCGAAGTCGTAAATTCATATGGCCTGATTCGATTTCCTCGGTGAGCAAATCAATGTGTTTTTTCCTCGGTGAATTTCGATTGTTGTAGATGGTTTCTCCAAGAGTTTCGAACATGTAAAAGAATTTGTGTCTGTTGTATCAGAACTCCCTAGTTGAATCAAGGCAACTGTGTACATTTTAGCTGGAAAACGTAACAGGGAAAGTATGTCCAGGTAGTGGTTCCATGGTATGACCTTGCAACAGAGGGTAAGCATCTCAGATGTCAGACTCCAAGCTGATATCGTTGACCATCGGGGATTTGAATGACTCAAGAAATGCTCATTATTATTCCTCGGGGGTAGTACTCACATATATTACATCGATGGGCAGTCTCGTGGGTTATTTGAGTTAGAAATACTCGTATTTCCTTTGAGTCTGCCTTCAAAATCATGCAAAAAATTCAAAACACTCTTCGATGACTACGAAATCTCTCTTACTGCACAAATTTAACTGTCCTTTCCCTTCAAGGTAATAACTCTTGCTGATACCTAGTCCCAAGTTGTGGTGTTATTGACCAGCTCACGAGGGCTGTAGTTTGTTCCGAAATTCGAATTGGTCGGGTGGGCTTCAACGAAAATTTCTCCTTTCATAGTAAGTATGAAAAGTATCTATCATCGCTATCTTGAGATATCATGTTTACAAGCTAAGCGTCACAAACACACAGACATACATACCCACATACAGACGCATACACACATGCATGCACTCGCCAGGGTGATTACATAGATTTCTTTCGCTTTTGGCAAGGAATCAAGAAATAATAACAGAGGGCAACATCAGGAAAAATACATTTTTAAGATCGTTAGAATTTTCTCAGTAAGACGATTGTGACAGAAGTTAAGGATACACAAATAGATAAAAATATGCTTGATGCTAGAGAGATATCAGTTGAGAGACCGAATATAGTTCTGGTGTTCCTGAAGTATCACATTGTTAGTATAGATAACACAGGTTTTATCCCAGGGAAGCCCTATATGACAGAATGATTGAAATGTTTAGGTACTAAGAAGCTATCAAAACTAATAAAGTATTTTTGCCATTGACGTTAACGTTCATAACCCACATACAATTATGTTAGGTTTTAACATTATTGACTACCGAAAGCATTAAATGTGGTCTTTCCGTACAAAATTAAACCTTCGCTCAATAGTTAATTTAATGAAGTTACGAAATTGAACACCCACTAAACCAAAACATTATGAAACACCAGCTCTTAAAATGATGAGATCGATTTTTACGCGTGCAGTGAATGTGTACCTTTATTCATTAAGCAAGAAAGTATTTCGGAGCAGATTGCTTAATGAGCACCTTATACTTAGATTCATCAGAATGAAGCACGCAATCTGGTATAACATAGTGCAGGTTTCTTCTTTGCTCGTAGTTGGGAAAAGTACTTTAGTGAACTATGCCATTACACCCTCCCCATCGTCATCACCATTATTACAACCATCATCGCCATCATGATCATCATCATCCTTACAATCTCTACCATCACAATTATCACCATCACTACCACCAACTGAATATCTTCTTCAAGATCATGTACCATCACTAGTCACTTCTACCACCAGCTCATGTAGGCAAACTCTTTCCACCCTGTGAAGTATTACATCGCCATCTCCACCACCATCAAGCCACCCCTACAAGATAACCATCATCATTCATCACCACCATCGTCACCAACATTAAATGTTTTGACCACTTTCTAGCTCTCCACCTTATGAAGCACATGCATGATAAAGAATAATACTTTTCAAGACAAGATACTTTAAGCAAACTTGAAAAGGAAAATTCAGCTACAACTTGCAAGTGACTGAATACCATTATTATTTTAATTTCTTTTATCAGTAAGGAATTCCACCTTTTGGCAAAGCAGTAGAAAGTCCAAATAATTTTTGGCTCTTCTTGAGATTCCGGATTGTTCTTAAAATAACGAAACATGTTTTAATGTTCAGCAAGCCACATGAGGTAACTACTGAACTTGACCCTTTCAAAAAGCTAGACCCGGTGAACAAAACATGAAATGCAGTTTGTTTACCTAGATTTCTGGTAATGTCATGGTAATGGTCAAAATTATCCCAAGGATTATTTAAAATTTAACAGTTGTTAAGACCCCAGTCTTCACCTCCTAATTCCTTCACGTCCTATTGAATTTCAGAGCAAGGCAATTGAGGAGCTTACTGTTGCAAAACCACGCGTAATTTCAAAATATAGGCAAAGGATGTGTCTCCATCTTTTACAACTCCCTGTTGCTACAACGGGGAAGTATTAGCTACGATGTAGTACGTATATTGTGTTACCTATTGGGGCAAAACTTATGTTAATTGGAGTCCTCCAAACCACCGTGTAATTCAAGGGAGGTGTTCCGTCAGGGTGTTAGTCAAGGGTGAATCAGAAGTCAAACAGGCCATGTATTATATGATAGTATCAAAACATGGTTTGAATGAAATCAGAATTTCATCATTGACGTTACCGTCCTTTAGATTACACCTCTGTGAGAAAAATATGTAGTAATATGATAGTAACTGTGTGCATGATCTATAAAGGATGCCTACATCAAAAAGTGGGGTACTCGAAGACATGACGGGAACCATGATGCCTTCTAATGGAGGACATTTACTGATCTATAGCTTTGTGCTCCCTTCATAGGGGAACAGGCAGGCGTAACCAATTCAACGAAAATTAAAACATTTAGGACACAGTCTTGGCCAAGTTTAAGGGAATTATAGAAAGAAGTTCGATGCATCTCTTTAACTTTTCGTGAGGCACGCCAATGTCATCGGATGTAGCTTCAAAAGGTAAACGTAGTTAATTGAAACATAAAAGATAGTTTGATCACAGTCCTCGTCAGAAATCTTTGAAACTTTGTTTCCTTTCGGTGAAGAAAAGTGGTGCCGCCGTATTATGATCATCATTAAAATTTGGGACTTGTTCAATATGGAAACTGCCGATAAGCACCATAGTAACAACATTTGACTTTCAGGGAAATCTCTAAGGATCACGAATGCAAGTAATTCAGATAAAATAGAGGATCATGAAAATTAATCGTCTTACACTTAAAAACGACGTTTCTCCTCGCAGCTTGTATATATGAACGTTATTGAATAATTCATGGTCCAACGTGCTTTCCACATATTTGTTTGTCTTGTGAAGCTAAATGAAATCTAAAGCTTAGTAAGAAAGCAACCACTCGCAAACAAGTATAATGAAGACAATTTGATCACAGTCCTCGTCATAAATTTTTGACGATTTTATTCCTTTCGGTGAAGGAAAATGGTGCCGCCGTATTATGATCATCATTAAAAAGTGGGGCTTGTTCTGGCAGTTTAATATGAATGATGCCGGTAAGCACTAAAGTAACAACGTTTGACTTTGAGGGAAGACTGTGAAGATCACGTATCCAAATAATTCAAACAGGCCAAGATCATTAACATTAATCGTCTTGCTCCAAAATATGATGATGTGTCACTCCTCGTAGCATTGCATATATGAGCGTTATTGAATAATTTACTGGTCCAACGTGCGTAACACATATTTGTTTATGTATTGAAAAGCTAAATGAAATCTAAAGCCTAGTAAGAAAGAGAGCTCTTGCAACCAAGGAAACATTGGAGAGTCGTGGATAGCTTTGAGCTTACAGCTAAGTATCCATTACTCAGAGCTTGCTTGACTTTACCAAGAACACTAGTAAGGTGGAAACCGTATCCTGAAGTAGCTTTTTACAATAAGTTTAGTTCTTGTTTGTTGTATGTTAATGCCCTTTACAGAAAAGAAATTTGAATCGTCTAGTATTAAAAGATTTTCGACTGACATTGTGAGTGTAGTACAGTACGGCAGATCCGGGCATTATGTTGGCCCATGTGTGAATGTGCTGCAGTCAATTTAAATTTCTGCATAAGCTAATCATTAACTCTGGAACGTGTTTTACATATCCTCGAAGAATCATGATATTGGTATTATCAAAAAGTTTTGATTGTGCGGTTTTAATTTGTGCTAAAAGTATATTGCCTAATCTGTTTCGCAAAATGTCAAAACCAAGAGTATTCACAATAAATTAAATAAGCCATTAGAATTCCATTATTGGTAGGAAGAGCCGTTTGCAGTTAAGAAATAAGAACCAAGTCCGTGGACAAGGGAGGGGGGAGAACTAGGGGTGGCGGCGCCCCTCTTGAAAAATCCCCCTTAGAAGATTAAAACACTATTACCTTAATACATTTTAGAACATCTCTTCCCAAAGTATTTCGCCCATAGAAACCATCTGGCTTCTTCAGTACCTCGTCTGGCTACGGGCCTGATAAGATCTGATCAGATCGACTATCAGATGTAAGGCATAGATCAATGTTACATTATGAAACTAAGGAAAACACTTTTTTTCTCATATCAATGTAAAACACACAATTTTTATTTTCCTATATCTAAGTGATGTATATATGGAAGCATTTGACACTGTTTTATGCTAGATCACAGAGTAATTTTACATCCGATCAATGGAGGGGCGTAGCTAGGATGAAATTTTTAGGGGGGCCTGGGTATCAGATGGGGGGTCACGGCATTGATCGCCGTCCCTAACTCGTACACATTTTATTAGGACGCAAACACTTTTTGGGAGGCCTAGCAAACATCTGGGGGTCCAGGCCCTCCGGCCTCCCTTAGCTACGCGCTTGGATCAATGACCGATACACGGCCCGTCCTCTGATGTTCATCGGAGTGATGCACTGCCATGACAACTAATATTCAGGATAGGGACCCTATTCTGAATTAATTTTTGTCAAATAGATACCTAAAAGGTCCAAACCAAATAAAGAGTTACGGTCTCTTGCTTTATTGCACCGAAAGGGAGCAACAGTCTATAACTCTTTATTTGGCCTGGGCCTCTTATGTATCTTTACTTGACGAAGGACAGTTGATCTGTTCGAAACATTGTATTTTCTACATTTTTGATCAAAGTTTCCTTGTGAATATATTAGGTAAATGTTATATTATGTAAATATTACAGGACATCAGCTACGTAAAATACTGAACCGAAATACCGTCAAAATAAGTATGCCAAATGTGCATCAAATCATCACTTTACACAATAAATCGATCTTAAGAGCTGAGAAAACTGCAGATCGTGCACGAAATACTCCAAGCTGTAACTGCCGGAAAGACAACCCATGCCCTCAAGAAGGTAGCTGCCTAGCATCTGGTGTAATATATCAAGCCTTAGTAACAAGACATGATAACCTTAAGGTGGAAACATACGTCGGATTAACTGAAAGTTCCTTCAAAACAAGATTCAACGGTCACAGCAGCAGTTTCAGAAATGAAAACCGGAGGAACGTTACTACTCTGAGTCAATATATCTGGACATTAAAAGACAATAACGTACCGTACTCGATCAAATGGAGACTCCTTGCATATGATAAACCATATTCAACATCTAGTAAAAGGTGCAACCTTTGTATAACCGAGAAATATTTTGTCATCTACAGACCACATATGTCTTCCTTGAATAATAGGAATGAACTGGCAAGCAGCTGTAGACACCGTAAAAAGAATCTATTATCTTTTAATAACTTTCGTGATTTGCAATGACGTAAAAAGACGCTTCTACATTTCTATTATGTTTATACTGCCAATATCTTGCGCATATATCGTTTGCTTGTGACGCCGTTGTAGCTTCTTCATATATGAAACTGTTCTCTATAGATGCATCGACGTCACTGCTCTGCGCGCCTCTTTATTTTAACGGTGAGACGTCCATTGTACAACAGTGGTAACTAAGGTCCTTTCGTCCTTTGCGCATGAGCAGTGACTGCCAGTTTGCCAAATTTTAACGCACTGACGTCACAAAAAACTATTACTATACGGCTGCTATCTTGTGCCTACACTGTTCGCACGCGACGCAGTTGCTTTGTAACCTACATATATTTTCATATAAGACGCTTTGCTTTTATTATACTACCGCTATCTTGCGCGTACACTGTTTGCGTGCGACGCCGATAATAATCTGTTGAATACATAAAAGACGCTTTGCTCTTGTTGATGACGCCTCTATGGCTCTTCCAGGCGCGCTTTCAGATTTTCATATTGTTATTGTTATTGTGTAACGGTTAGGATATCACATTTTAAGACTGAAGAGTGTGGGATACAAACCCATACGAAACAAATTTGTATCTTGAAAATGTCATAGAGTTTACTTATTATTTGGATTTATACTCGCTCCCATCGGTTGAGCACTATTTCCAGTGTTGTTTCACAACTATGTATCCTATATATATATATATATATATATATATCTATATATATATATATATATATATATATATATATATATATATATATATATATATATATATACTTGGAGAAACATATCCAAATTTTCGGACCACAACGGGCCCTTCCTCGAGTTACAATGAAAATAAAAAAGCAAACTGAACAACTACGTGAAGTAGGCCTAACGAACACGAAGATTACAAAAATAAAGCGAAAAGCCTCAAGCCAAGGAGAAAGAAAAAGAAAAGGCCAAGGGATTAAATGGGTCAGCGAAAAATTACAAAGGCCTATTAAGTGCGTACACATATTTAGAAGAGCATAGCTTTTAGTCAGGCCATTAGGATTAATAGGATCTGCTCTGATAGGGAAACTGCTCATATACGGTGTGACGAACTGGCTGAGAACCTCCACCGTAGGGGTCATAGCCGTGGCAAAGTTCGTAAAGAAATCGGTCGTGCTTTGACCTGTAATGTGACTGCTGTTTCCCAGCCACCTGTAAGGGATAGGGTCCCCCTTGTCACTACTTTCCATCCCGGGCTGCCTGACATTTCTGCCATTTTAAAAAAATACCAACCGCTTTTGCATCAGTCTGAGCAAATGCTTGAGGCAGTCCCCGACATGCCTGTTGCAAGTTTCCGCAATCCCCCTAACCTTAGGAAGAAACTTGTACGTGCCAAACTTAAAACCCAGGTTAGTGAAACTTTAGACTTTAAACAAGCCTGTAAACCCTGTGGCGACAGACGTTGTTCCTTGTGTGATCTAATGGTAAGCACAGTTTCCATTCGTAGTAAAGAGAATGGCAAATTATTTCGTTTAAAAGCCAGGGGAGGGACTTGCAGGTCGTCTTTTTGTATTTATTGCATTTTCTGCCCGACCTGCAATTTACAATATGTGGGCTCAACGGTTAAACTTCGTACTCGCCTTAATCAACACAAGTCTTCACTACGGCTGTATTCAAACCCAGGAAGACAGCGTAATGATTGCTGGCGATTGTACGAACACCTTGGTTCTCATTCCCCCAATAAATTTTCGTTTACTATTTTAGAGGTCCTTTCAAGCGAGACCGACCTTCGCAATGTTGAAACACGATGGATTTGGAAGCTGGATACTGTTTACCCTAAGGGGCTTAACATCGATGATGGTTTCCGCGTTCAGGCCCGCAAGTCCCGTGTACGCACTTAATAGGCCTTTGTAATTTTTCGCTGACCCATTTAATCCCTTGGCCTTTTCTTTTTCTTTCTCCTTGGCTTGAGGCTTTTCGCTTTATTTTTGTAATCTTCGTGTTCGTTAGGCCTACTTCACGTAGTTGTTCAGTTTGCTTTTTCATTTCCATTGTAACTCGAGGAAGGGCCCGTTGTGGTCCGAAAATTTGGATATGTTTCGCCAAGTGTGTGTTAAATTTGTTGTTTATTGTTGGTGTGATGCTCTTTTCAATGAAGTATAAATACATACATACATATATAGATATATATATATATATATATATATATATATATATGTATATATATATATATATATATATATATAAAGTACACAGAAACCAGCATCATTCCGACAAACAATATATAAAGCACAAATGAAAATAGACGGAAAATCCAGTTCGAAAAGTTATATTTCTCGCAGCCAACTGGCGCCTTGGTCACAGTGGAGATCACAAAAACCTAAGCAAATGTACAAGGCAAAGCAAGACAACAAAATGACGAAAGTACGTAAACACAGGCTAGACCCTACAAAAATTAAAAGGTAAACAATACGAAAAAGCAAGAATTTCTTAGAATCAATTTCTTTTGAAATGAATCTTACGGTTCTGAGAATAAGTCCCATCATCCACGTTAAGACCGCTAGGAGCGAGCGTATCCAAGCGATAAATCCAGTCCCTTTCATAAAGGCGTAATAAGGCGAAAAGATCGGCAAGTCCACGCTTATTAGCTTCGCGCTGCAGGGTCTACTCTTGAAAAACCTTAACAATTTTAAAGCTCAAACTGCTTTCACAAGCGCTAAGGTGGCTATACAATAAATGACAGTTGGTTTGAGTAAGTTTTCCTGAACAATAACCTTCTGGGGCCGACTTGTGGTTATTCATACGAAGCCTTAGGTTGTTGGTGCAGCCGGTATATTGGCAGCCGCAGGAATCGCAGGAAATAACATAAATACACCAACGGGTTTTGCAAGACGCTCCATTTAACACAATTAAAGCGATTTCCAGTCACCTTACTACTAATAAATGTGTTGGTGTTAAAACAAGAACACAAGTTACAACGTTTTTCTCCACAAGGGGACGGGGAGGGCTTAAGAGATTCGCGAGTTGAAGCAGGCCTTGGGCCGCTTAAGCGGGCGCGGACCAGATGAGATTTAAGGTTTGAAGGCTGGCGAAAGGACAAAAAAGGTTGCAAGTTAAGCTTTTGGGCTACAGGGGAGCGCAAAAGAACTGGCTTAAACTTGCGTAAAATCGCACCAATGTCTGGAGCTCTCAATGGATCACTGCAAATGCGCTTAATGCGTAAAGCCTGACTAAAAGCAATCGAACGTTTAATGTGATGGGGGTGACAACTACTGTTGTGGAGGTACTGATGTGTATCAGTATTCTTCACAAAAACATCAGTAGAAATAGAGAAGTCAGGATTCTTAGTTATAGAAACGTCCAAAAAATCTGCACTAACAGAAGAACTAGTGTGAGTGAACCTAAGGGAGGTACAGTCAGCATTTAAGAGATCAATAAAGTGATTAAGACACTGAAACCCATGGTCCCAAAGAAGGAAATAATCATCAATAAACCGGAAAACAACGGAAGGCTCAAGAGCACACTTGTCAAAAAAATTCCTCTCAAAAATATGCATAAAAATGTTGGCATATGATGACGCAAACTTCGTGCCTATAGCTGTACAGGACACTTGTCTGAAAAGTTTATTATCAAATTCTAAAACATTATTTTCTAAAACCAATTTGGCTAGGGAGCAAATACCATTAACTTTGCGAACAGGCCAACCATGCTCAGAAAGAAAATCACGAAGGGCCTCAAGGCCCTGAATATGGGGGATGGAAGGGTACAAAGCAACCACATCAATGGTAACTAGTAAAGTATTTGGGCCGATCGGGCCATATGCACGAAGCTTGTCAAGAAAATCGTAAGATTGTATAGCCACCTTAGCGCTTGTGAAAGCAGTTTGAGCTTTCAAATTGTTCAGGTTTTCCAAGAGTGGACCCTGCAGCGCGAGGCTAATAAGCGTGGACTTGCCGATCTCTTCGCCTTATTACGCCTTTATGAAAGGGACTGGATTTATCGCTTGGATACGCTCGCTCCTAGGGGTCTTAACGTGGATGATGGGACTTATTCTCAGAACCGTAAGATTCGTTTCAAAAGAAATTGATTCTAAGAAATTCTTGCTTTTTCGTATTGTCTACCTTTTAGTTTTCGTAGGGTCTAGCCTGTGTTTACGTACTTGCGTCATTTTGTTGTCTTGCTTTGCCTTGTACATTTGCTTAGGTTTTTGTGATCTCTACTGTTACCAAGGCGCCAGGTGGCTGCGAGAAATATAACTTTTCGAACTGGATTTTCCGTCTATTTTCATTTGTGCTTTATATATATGTATATATATATATATATACATATACATATATATATATATATATATATATATATATATATATACACACACACAAAGGCCTTCTCTCCAAATGTAGCTATGTTTACCATTGATGTCACAGTTATGTATCGAAGTATCGAATCGAAGCACTTGAGCATAGGAGTAAGATGTGCTTTAGATCGTAGAACTAGTAAGAGACCATCCACAGATAATTTAGTTGAATGGTTCAGGATTTTTTTCATGAAAACCATTTTGAATTCAACGGTGAGTTTTTTACTCACATTCATTGTACCTCGGTCGGACCTGCAGTGGCTTAGGGATATGCTTCTTTGGGGATGGGTTTGGTGGAAGAAAAATTATGAAAAACTTGAACACTGAAAACTTTGGAATGGTGTCTTTTTATTGATGATATCTGGGGTCTGTGACCAGAGGGCAGAGATGCCTTTATCTCTTTTATAGGGTTTTGAATTTTTCGTATCCTACTAATTTAGAATTTACTACAGTTTAGAGTTTAGGTCTACTTCCTTTCTTGACATTCTTATTAAGCCAACTGGGAAAGGTTTCTCAGTACCGATTTGTTTGTCGAAGTCTAATTTCAAAAATCTCTATCACCGATATGATTCATTCCATAGTAAAATATTTTAGATAACATAGCCTATGGACAGGCACTTTTTATTAAATTTATTTGTTTAGAAGAAAGGGAATTGCATTGGAACCTTACCAATCTTCTAAATAATCTCGGTGAAAGGGGGTAGCCCATTTGTAAGGTTCGTGGTAAAATAAAAGAAGTTAATAAGTGAAAAAGTGTCTCGTGACACTTTGCCTAATACACAGTAAACTACTAAAGAGCACAAGTGTTTGAAAGAGTTCTCATCTCGTAATCACTCGTAATTCGCCCTTCCTCCTTTGTCTAAGATTATTAAGAAATATTTTCCCGTTTTACAAATGTCGGAGACTTTGAAGGTGTTTTACAAATGTCGAAGACTTTTGAGGACACATTTTCTCTTCTTGTTAAGTCTAAGATTTTTAAGAATTTCATTTTGTTGATAAGGCTGTTTTAAAACACATTTAAATCGGTGTGTAACCTGTGCTGCTATTAAAGAAACCGACCTGGTACAATACTTTTCTACAGGTCAAACCAGGGAGGTGTTACCTTGTCAAGGTAACACCTCCCTGTTCAAACATTTAAATTTTTTCACAATGTTGCCTGTGGTGATATGGTAGGAATGGTCTATCCTCTTAATTGTTTGGATTGTAAAAAGTGGTAAGCTATGTGGGAGAAAGAGGAGGGAAGCTGAGGATTAGACACTGTGGACCTAGGCAAGAGATGCATAAAGCTAGTAAGCCTCTTGGTAAAAATTTTCAAACTTGTAAGAACTTTGAGTTGATAGGGATTGAAAAGCTAGTTAACATTAGCAAGAAGACTCTTGAAAAAGTAGAGCTCAAGTGGACTTACTGCCTGAATACGTGAATGTGAAAGACAAGAGCTATAGCTCCTACCATAATCTTTGAATTTCCACCTGTGTTCTTCCTTGGTGCATATTTCTTAGAGTTCGTGTTTCAATACACCTTCTTACGTGATCAAAAAGGCTTACCTTTTCGAAATGCCGTGCTACCAGTATGCTCATTTTACCTTTGTACGGTTTAACCAGTTTTATCATCTTACTGCATTGAAGATTTTAATGATCCAGCTTACAAACCTGTTTTCAGAAAATTTTATGGATTGTTCTTAATATGCCGTGAGTCTGGTGGCTTCTTATCTGTGACAAGCTTGAAAGCAGGTTGGTAGAGATATCATACGATGCTAAAACTGTGTTTGTTTTCCACTGTGATTCATCGCAATGTTGCCGCAGTTCTAATTCTAGCAATATTTTACGTCTTCTTACGACATTTTGTGACTTTTTCTGCATGCCTAGTCCAAAAGGTGGTTTTTGCACCTTCTTTTGGATGTATGGAAAATGTCTATGAATGGTTAGGATTCTGGAGCCATTTTGTGGGTTGAAAACTAACTTAAAGTAAAATGGCTAGTGTCTACACCATTGATTGTTTGTGAGGAGCAACGGTCCTCAACTCCACTTATGACATCATAAATAAGTTTGGCAATTCGTAGCTCTTTGGAACTGCTCGTGGCAGATCCTACCCCTTTTCGGTATCTATGGAAAGATTTGGTTTTTTCCACTTTTCGAGTAATTATTGAGGGGGATATTTAAGCGCCAAGAAAGTGTGCCTTTTAAATCATTACTGGGTGATAAGCTTAGCTGAAATACTAGATCTTTAAGGGAATGGTAACATTGATGATAATCAACTCCGTACTGGAACCTATCACTTTACAAGAGATAGAACTGACAACATGTATCGGAAAACAATATCATTCATCAGTGTGTATTATGCACTCGGGAATGTTCTAGCTATTGATAACTCGTTTCTGAAGAATTCCTAAAGAATGACCGACATTTGTAATAACACCCTTGTTCTACCCACACGGAGTAACATCTCCATAACCAAATAGAATACCCTCTTTTTGTAAAAGAAAGCTGCTTAGAAAGTTTTCTGTTTACAACATCCAAAATGAATGAAACTGAGCAAACATTCCCAGTGTAAATGTTTGGTTGGTTCTTCCTGAATATGGCACAAAGCCCAGTTGAACGAATCGATAAACCCTAATTTAAATTTACAGAAATGATCGTTGGTACAAAGAATTCAATGTAATAGGCAACACTGGGAGTGATTTTTGCCTCTAAAATGGTGTGAGATGAGAAAGTATGGGGTCAGTTCTCAACGGGAGCATTAAACGAGTTTCCCGATTTTCAAGTGTCTGGGAAAGTGAGGGGGTAACAATTATTTCTACTAGTAACATACCGTAGATCCTATATGAAACAGAAGAAGAACTTTTGACGTCAGAATCAGTATACATCAGCATTATACAAATGAACATTACCAATACCAGCATGTCTCCATACCGCAAGGGTGCCTTGGTCATACCCAAGTACAGAGTAACGTAGGTGTCATTCGGATTGGTTTTGTATGTATCCCTTTTCTTACAATAGAGTTGAATAAATGGAAAATCAACGTGGCAAAAACCAAATCTATCCGTCATGGTAAAAAAATGTTAGGGTTTGTGTCATACACCATTTCGCTGCACAAGTTCCGTTTCTGAGGACGAAGAATATCAATAATTGGTGTTTCTGTGATAAATCAATCAATAAGTAATGGCTCGATGGAAAGCATTAACCCAATCCATTTCTTTATCTTTGATTTCAACTGATCTGACCGGTAGCATAGCAATTACAGAGGTTAAAAACCTGCAAATATTCTCGCCAAAACCCGACCTTATACTGGTAACAACGTAATCAATGAGTGAAACCGTAATTAGGATTTACTTTAGGATAACATTTGGTAAGTACCAGTTTTTGATTCCTTGCCAAAAAAAAAAAGGATTCTATGCAAGCACGCTGACGAGTGAATGTTAGTGTGTGTATGTATTTATGCATACGTGTGTGTGTTTTTGAGGCTTGTAAACATGGTATTTCCAGATAGCAATGACGGATACTTTTCATACTTGGTAAAGAGATTTAACATATTAAGAGGATAAGCGTTACTGATTTGGTGGTCACAGGTCATTTTAGGTCATCAGAGGTCAAAAATCTAAAACATAGTAAACATGATATCTCACGGTAGAAAGCACGGGTACTTCCTACTTAGAATGTGGATATGTAATGGTTAGTAAATGAACCATATCGTTTTTGGTACAAGCAAAGATTATCTGAGGTCACCACAGGTGAAAGGACGACAACCGAGAAAAATGCTTGTTTACAAGTTTTCTCAATATAGGAAAGTTGAATACTTTTCACACTTGGCACACAGATTTGTCATGTTAGGAAAAAGAACCCTATTGTTTCTAGGGGGAGGGGGGGTCAGAAATCTTTTGAAGTCACCAGAGTTCAAAATCCGAAAACGTTATGGACACGATATTTCAATACAGGAATGATGGATACTTTTAAGACTTGGTATATAATTTCTTTAAGTTAAGAAAGAGATCCCTAATGGTTTTGGTGGAGGGCCAAGGTCACCTGAGGACATCAATCGTGAAATTACAAAATCTTCCTAACTACTCGCAAACACGTTATCCCATGAGTAGACAGTGGGTTGTACCTCCAAACTGTGTCGTTTCCTGACCTACGAGAGGGCTTGATGTTTGTACCATTCCAAAAATAAAATTACAGAGAGCAACATACATCTTTTCACAAGCATAACTGTGGTAAATTCATCAGTAATTCAAATTTTAATTACCTAACGATGACTTGTGTGAAGTGTGAGTTGATCATGGTATAACTAAAAACAGCATTCAATTACATATATGTTAATGGTGTTGTGGAAAGAGCTCAGTTTCCTATTCTCACTGTCTGGGTTATAATCGCATACAAGCACTTATTTTTTCAGTTTTTGTTATTCAGTTTTCGTCTTCTGTTACTTATCATACTTGGAATACAGATTTGTCATATTAAAAGGGAGAAATCATTATTTCGTGGAGGTCAGAGGTAATTTAAGGTCACGAGAGGTCTGAAACACCGTTTCTCAAGGTAGGAGTCATGGATGCTTTTCGTAATTGGAATGTAGCTGCGTTATACTGGGAAAAATATCCATATTGTTTTAGTAAAGTTCAAAGGTCGTTTGAGGTCACTTGAGGTAAAACTACGAAAACATTGTAAACTGAGGCATCTCATACATGGATGTTCAATAATTCAATTGTATTTTGTGGTGATCAAAGGTCATTTGGGGTTAAAAGAGGTTAAAATGAAACCTTGCTTGTAACTCCTTCAGATCTAATACGCAGCAGGTAGACGAGCCATGTAATTAACCAGAACTCCATTGTTTTCGTGGAGGTCAAAGGGCATGTGAGGTCAACAGAGGTCAAATTGTGAAAACATCGTACAACATAAAACCCAAGAAGGATACGTTTGTGGGATTAGTCTATTTCGACGAAGCATTTAATTTCCGCAAGGAATCACAAAGCCTTTGGGTTTTCTGGCTTCAGAAATAGTTGCCATTATTGTATCTGCATAATGTTGAAGAATATGCAAATTGATCGTTTACAAAAATTGCCAAAACGTTGGATTCATTAGCGAATTTCAGTGCTATTTAAGTACACAAAACTTTTTCAATCACTTCAAAGTAGCGTTTTCAAGCAATCCTAACCGGTGTATCCCTGGAGTGTACATGGTGCTTGAACTTTCCATAAAAGCACCATTTTGCATGTATGCCATCCTGCATTAACGTACAAGTAGTTTTCTTAGAAAGAAGGGGTCGACCCAGCCCAGAATAGACCCACCTCCTCCCCTCTCTCTCTTACAAGCACAAAAATAAGACACACTTAAAAGAGATTTATTTAAATAAAATTACTTTTAAAAGTGTCAAAATAGCATACACCATTCTGCATTTTCGTCACTTTCTATTAGTAAAAGTTACTCAAAATGGAGGGTGTTATCCCTTCCCTCTAGACCCTTCCTAGGACGACTTTTCTTGCAACGGGTGACAAACTAAAGGATCCGGCAGACAGTGTCAGCCAGAGTAAACCAATACGAATGATTGTCACAAGAGAACACAGCTCTGTAACTCACTTTGTTTTACATTTTGAACGGAAAACTGTACGTACACAGTGCATATAATATCTGGCCATAGTTAACATTTGGCTCCAAAATGGCGCCCATGAAATAAGTTGGCCAATCTCTCCCACTATAGGGTCTCTAACTGTTTTTACTGCTTGCCCCCCACACTTAAACCTTCCCCCCCCCCATGAAAAAGTCTGGTTACGCCTCTGTTAGGAAGAGTGTTCTAACGTTGGTTCAAAAAGTTTGTTCTAGTATTTGTAAGAGACGATTGTCAAATCTGAAATTGTGTCTACACTTTCCTTAGGAACCAAACATGTTGCCGATAATAAAACGATGTGGCAAATACATTTGTAATTAACTTGTGATTCTTCTGTGTTACATTTGCAATATTTTGCTCTGTCTCGGGATGTTCCGACAACTATCCAATAGGGTTAATTAGTACTAGGATTAGGACTAGCCGGTTAGGCCAAAGGGTTCATTAGGAGTTGTATTTGAGTTTATGTGTTGGAATATCAAGCAGTCGGAATATAGAGATGGAACCGCCGTATACGGTATAGGCTAGGCCTTGTACAGAACTTCGTACAGTAATCTAACTCTAAGGCTAAGCCTACTCTAACGTTAGGCCTATATGTATTACTGAGTTGTATACTTTAAATTAAGTCGCATAAGCGATCGCTATTTGATGGATTCTAATTGAACCTTCTAGCTTTTACAGCCCACCGAAGCCTTCCTTTTGTACAGAATGGGGATCGATACAACTTGTAACCGTTTTTGGTCTGTTCGTGCATCCAAATGAAGCACAACCTTGCCGCAATTTTTGAAACAAAACATGTCTATCTTACGCAGAATGCGTACATTCGGCCGTACGTACAGTACAGCCTGCACAACTTTTCGAATGTAGCCAACATATGCATGCTACACATGATCTTGTAAGTTCGTACTTTGGCTCCAAAATGGTGCCTATGCATTTCGTCCAACCAGAATGCGTATCTGAGAACAATGGTTGGCCAATCTCTCCCACTATAGGGTCTCTAAAAACAGTCTAAGCGGAGCGCCACCATTGTTGGCGCGTAGCAAACAGAGAAAAATTTTTGATAAAAATGCCTCTCAGATTGCAGTAAATGGCACTTCCCAGTCTCCCTGGCCTTGTGAGTTTCAGCTAAGTATTCTTTATTTTTGTCTCATACAATTTGTCCAATATTTTTTAACGCCACTGCTTCTCAAAATACCAGTTGACTGGTCCCAAGCAAGTAGACTAGGTAGGAAGACTGAGGGCCTAAAGTATCCATTTCCATGACAGTATGTTATAGAGGTTCCAACATGAAAATCACAGAATTCCTTTCATTTTTTGCAGTGCTTTTGTATGGTAAGGAACAAAAATTATAAACAATGATTCATTAAAACAAGATGATTTTGCAATAATTCGTGATAATAATCTTGTACTACTCAACTGCCTGTCAAATGTGAATAGTGTTGTATTGGTTCAGTGACGTGAATATACAAAAGCAGACTTCTCAGTTGGTACTTGCAATTAAAGAGTCACTTCCAAGGTTATATAATCCTTATAAATCTAAAAGAAAACTCAAAGTACACAGAATAAATAGAACATCACTAAATTATTACGCAACCAAAAAAAAAAAAAAAGGTAACAGCAGATTTATCAATTTTTATCACTTTATATCTCAGCACCATTATAAGCCACTTGGGAGTTTGATCAGTATTTTGTCATGTGGTATCGCTTGAAACATGTGTTGTGTAGTTGTGGAGTTAAGGTGCTCTTTAAGACACATTGTACGAGTTAACCAAATCAGCAATTATATTTTGTGGAAAGACTTAAATGTTATGTCTTTCGTACCATCCAACAATGAATATGTAAGCTCTTCTCATCCAATTATTTCATAAAACTTCTACAGTTTTGTGCCAAAGGTCTGGTGCACTTATTCTTTTACATGTACACGGACGTAAACATAACTGTTGTTAACTTTACAATTTGTATTGATACATTATTTAATACATAACTTCATTTGTTCACTAAACATTAGTAGTGGTTTTCAACCCCCTTTAGTGTGGGGCGAATAGGGTGAGCCCCAAACTACAGCCTGGATGACGTCATGGTTGCTAAGTATGATTTAAGAAGTGACTACACCTATGACAGACACGTGGTCATAATTAGGTAATTAAAATTATAATCAACAAGTACTGTAAGAAATATACGTTTGAAAAAATGTAGGCCTATGTCTTTTTCTATACTTTTATCTTTGGAGTGGTACAAAATTCAGCCTCAACTTTTCACGTATGTTCACGAAGCCACACAATTCGGAGGTACCGCCCACTGTCTATTTTGTTTACGAGGTTTGAAAGGTTTACCTCTGGGGACCTCAGACGACCTTTGATCTCCGATAATACCCATAGGTTCTCTCGTTCTTAAAACGACAGATGTATATACCAAGTATAAAAAGTATCCATCATCCCTCTCTTGAAATATAATATTTTACAAGGTTTTCGGTTAATGACCTATGGTAACCTCAAATGACTTCTGTCCTCCTATGAAAATAATAGGGTTCTTTCTTTCAAAACGATATATATCAAGTTTGAAAAGTGTCCATCATTGCTATCGTGAGACATCGTGTTTACAAGCATTTATACGGATTCCGTAATTTCACACCCGTCACCTCCGATAACCTTTGACCTCTCCTAAAACAATATGGTTCTGCTTCTGACTATAACACATCCACATGCCAAGTATGAAAATATCCATATTTCCTACCTAAGTTTTTTGGTTTATGGCCTTTGATGACCACATATGACAGTTGACCTCCACCAAAAAACAGTAGGGATCTTTCTCTCTGTATGAGAAAATTATAGGCAAAGTATGACAAATATCCAATAATGCTAACTTGAGATACCGTTTTTACAAGCCAAGCTTCACATACATACATACAAACGCACATGCATACATACATACATGCATACATACATACATACATACATACACGCACGCACATATATACATACATACATGCATACATACATACATGAAGAAGTATGTTAAAGTGTATCCTTTTATGATCCAAAGCATTATAAAGATTGACAACTTTTGTTATTCTTTGCTTGTTTGTTCTTTGATCAAGTGACTATAAAGCTAATGATGGCATTCGATGACGAAAGCCTTATTATATAAAATCTCGAATGCGATAGACAGCTTACAAAGATCCTGAAATGAAATGAATGATACCTGGATGAAATTGCTAAAGAAGTGGGAATTCGTGATATGCAAACATGGCACCAGTGGAGTAACTAGTAGGGTCTGTGCCATAGTGCGAAAAAAGAGTGAGCTTCAAATAAGTAGGATAGGTGGTTATTAGTAAGGTGACGCGCAACGCTCGGTGAGATCCCCTCTACTGCGCTGAACCGTTTTGTCCGGCGCTTCACCAGGTGTGACAATTCCGTATATCAAATAGAAACTATTATGCTGTTTAATTACATGTAAACGGCTCTCGGACGAGTGAAATCGGGTAATAAAAGTGAAAGTAGATAAACTAATACGCACGTTACCGTGAAAGTTGTGAGTAGACCCGTAAAGCAGGGAAAATAATAAACTGGTCATGTCGAGGTGGTTGAACTAAGATTCCTTATGAACAATATGCATTTCCTAATAGTTGTCTGTGGGGTGGACGGTGGAAGTCCTTGATAGATACACAATACGAAATTGAAATGGCACAAACTGCATTGAACTATAGAGCTCTCTGTACTAGGTTACACATAAAAGTTTACTATAGTAGGTTTACAAAAGCTACGGACAAGCCTTAGCATTTCTTGAAGGAAGGGTTTAAGCAACAAATTAATTTTCATATGTAAAAGAGCAACTAAATCTTGCATTTTGGTGAAACTCATTCAAAACGAACATGCAGTACTCGAAATATCAGCAAATGAAGTTACTACATTTGTGACCTAAAGTGAACTTGAGGCAAGCAGGGGTTATATCACTTCCTCACATTGATGAGAAATGCTTTGTTTTCTTTGTTTTTTCAGTCTGTTGTGCTGACCTTGAAGTTAGTAGGGATAGGACCTCCTCATATAAAGTGCAAAGTTTGTAAAAGTCTTATGACTCTCATGAAATCATATTCTAATAACATGTGATTGTAAAGGAGAAAATTGGTTGTAAAGTTTAAAGAAAAACAAAAGACTGCTCATTAATGTGAGGCTATGACGTCATATGTGCTTGCTTCAAGTTCACTTGGTGTGAAAAATGTGACAGCTTTAATTTCTAATATCTTGAGAACCACACTTTGGATTTCAATGCCAATTTCACCAGAAACCTAAGAGTAAGTACCCCTCTAACATATCAAAACTTGTTTTGAGCTTAGACCCTTCTTTTAATTCATATGCGAACAAGGAGAGAATGGGCTTGGTCTTCAGCCCATTGGGACATCATATCTTTTAATTTCGGGCAGAACTCGTGCTATTTTTCGACAAACATGCATTCAAGCTGCGAGCAAGAGAGCGGCAGCCGCCCACCTCATTTTGGAAAAAAAATTCTCTACATATTTATGATCGAATTAACGGTTGTTTGCTTGTTGCAGGGATTTCCAAGGTATGATATATCAAAATAGTCTTCTTTCGAGGGAAAGATTGCCATTGAGACATATTATGAGGTTTTCTTTGTTTTAAATGTTTATATATCCAAACGTGAAATCATAATGCAATAAAGCATTGTATTTAGTAAGTTAGGCTAAGCCAAAATTTTATTCCAGCCATTCCCTTTAGTTACAGTGCAGAAGTCACTTAATAATTTGTGTACACTACAGACCTTCTTCATAAATAAAGTCCCTGCTTGACAAACGTTTGATAAGCTTGCTGAGGAGGCATTTGATAGGACCAAAAGATGGCAAAAGAATTTGCACTGGTAAATGGTAAAGCATTCTACTCACAGCTTTCATAATTTTGTCATAGAATTTAATTTAGCTGTTTTCATACCTCCTACTTTTAACCCAAAAGGAACATCAAAATGTGGAACAAATTATACCTTAACCGGAGCTACCACATATGCCTCTAATTGTGTTTTAGCCTTATCTTAACCCTGTTATCAACCCAGCGATATTCTTTAATATTTACGGATAACTTTATGTAAAAAAGGATTTCAAACAACGATTAAATACATGTCTGTTTAACGATTTTACAGATTTGAGAATCTCTTAAAATTTAACTCTATATACCTTCCACTGAATTACATACAGACACTGAAAAATAAATTTGGTAGGCACGAGATTGAAATTTATTCAAGTATATAAAGCAGCATATTAACTTTTAGATATTTCTCAGTCTAATAAGTAATTTCTTTTTGAAGGAATGTTTATGATTCTGATATCTTACAATTTATGTCAGAAGTGGACTTAAAACTATGTAAACTTATTTCTTTCATTTATTGAATCCGTCAATGTATCATGAAAAATAGATAAAATTGAAAATCAGAATGTTCCTCATGATTTGTAAACAAATGTAAGAAAATCAAGCAAGTATGCATACAGATATGAAATATACACAGAATTTTAACACAGAAACAGTAGTACAGAACTTTGAAAAAGATACTCATTAAAACGAATTCAACAATCGCAGGGACCGGGAAACAATTAACAATTAGTCTCTTGTTAACTTGAAAAGTTTGTTGACGGAGATTTGATGGTAAGAAATCGAAATAACAAGAAGCAAAGTGAGTTAACAATTTTTCTCTTAGCTGTCTTGTCCACATAGATAGAGTGCAGTGATGGAAAATCGGATAAAGATTTTTCCGCGCACTGTTAGCATTGTAACTCTAAAGGCCAACAAATCAAAAGTGCAGCAAAATCCTACTGTTGACATACGTCCTCCTAAACCGGCGAGATATACGCTACTCCACACATGTCAAACTGTATGATACTCCATTTTTTTCGATAAACCAATCGACATTACCGTTAGCACCAAATAGTCCGAAGGGAAAATAGTGAGTTGGTAAACATTTCTACAAAATGAGAAAACTCAGTAAAAATCTTGCTTATACCGGAAAAGGGAAAATAATATCTGTTAAGTTGATAGTTGCGAAAAAGTCGTGCAGAAATGAATGTGCTGTACAACCTCTTAGCAGATAGAAAACACCCTATAATGAGAAAATTATACATTACCAAAAATCACTTTTTGCACAATTTGTAGAACAATTCTTTGATGCTATTGGGAATTTTTCCATTCTACTACTGTTGTGCCACTCGACGGGGACGTTTCGTTACAAGTTGCTTAAGTCCTCTTTGAAAGGTTTTGAATTTCATGATGTAAATAATGGGATTTACGCAGACGTTGCTTCCCGCTAAAATAAGTGCGATGCGATGAACTGAATCTGTCCAATCATGCGGAGTGACCAGGTTATGATGTAAGTAGAGAATGATGTCAGGGGTCCAGCAGATCATATACGCTACAGAAACGATGATCATTGTTGTAAAAATATCCCGAACGCCTTTCGGTATCTCCTTTGACAATTTAAAGTGATTAGATGTAAGGGTCCATATGATAGAACCGTAAACATAAGCCATTGTAATAGCAGGGATTATCAAAAAAGTCATAGCGCTGACCAACGCTATAGCATATCTTTCAGAACTTCCTGATTCGAGCAATGCATCAGTGCACATTCCGTCCTCTTTTGAAATTCTGTAAATCCATGGCTTGTACATTTCGATCAAAAACCCAACAAACCAAGCTGAAATACAAATGATTAGGGAGATATTCTTACGGGCTTTGGTGCGGTACTTACTCGGATGCACCACAGCAAAATATCTCTCTATGGTCACGAAGACGAGATTAGTAGTGGACACATGCAGCAAGGCCCAGTGCACATAATCAGAAAACCATATTTTGCAGAGGAATATCTCTAAGAAAGGTTGGCGAATAGTCATCGGTTTGAACTCCGTACAGAAATGTATAGTATTAAGAAAAAAGATAAAAGACGAAATGAGATCCACAAGTGACTGGTGTCCTATCAAAATGTTTGGAACCACGTGTAGTTCTCTCCCTTTGTAAAACACCGCTAACACCAAACTGTTTCCTATGAGACCAAGAATAGCGATAATGGCGAAAGCAACTTTCATCAAAACGTCGTTATCTTGTACCTTTTGAATTTCTTTACCAAAAGCTTCCGTAGTAGCCAGAATTGCCATGTCTGTGCTTGTCATTTTCGGTAGTGTTACCGGTGCTAATGCATACAAAGAGTTAAATCGAAATTTTGCTTGGAACGTTAACGCTGTAAATTATGTTGTGGTAGACTTGCTATGACAGAGTGAAACGCTTGACGTGTGAGTGCGGCACCGCATTATGATAAAAGTAAAAATGACATTGACGTCATGAGGATTATTTGACCACACAGGCAAATTGGAATGATTCCTTCCCTCAGGTTGTATTTCAACTCTTTCCAAAGCAATTTGGTAGTTACGTGTGGCTATCCTCGAATTGTTTCCAAAACAAGACATCTGACATAATTTTGCTAGCTTTATTGTTTAAAAATTGTTCACTATTTTTCTTGCGAGAAGGAACACGGACTTTTTGCTTCGATCATAATACTACAGTATGTATTGCATGCAAATAAAGTACACATTGGCATGCAATACGGTGTACATACTAAACCTTGCAGCAATGGTAAGGTAGCAAACCAGGGGCGTAGCTAGGAAGAAATTTTTAGGGGGTGGGCCTAGGTAACAAATGGGGGCCGGCACCGCCGAGGGTCAGGCTTGTCAAGACTATCTAAACGGAGCGCCACCATCGGTTGGCGCGGATCGTACAAGAAAATTTTGGCTTTACAAACCCTCCAGATGGCCGGAAACGGCACTTCCTACGTGTTTTAAGCTGCGTGTACCCAGCCTTGAAATTCGAATCTCATGTCTTCTATTTCTCAAATAATGGGAAAAAATAAATCCATGAAAAATGGTAATGCACAAGGCCGCACATACCTCTTTCGGTTGGGGGCACGCAAAAAGTGGGCATTACTGATCTGTGGCCTGCGGGAGGGGAGTAAAGAGAACGGGTGTCTCTCTCCCCCTTGGCTAAAATTTTTAATTTGAGGAGGACCTATAGATAGCAAACGGTGCAATATTTGAGCGATTTTAGCTTTAAAACGAAAACGAAAAGTAGTTGTGACTAAGTGCGACAAAATTCATTTTTGAGAGCGTGGTGGATATGATGTGAAGCATGACCTCAGCCATTGAACTCCGTTGTGGGGGAGGGTTTAAGGGAGGGGAGGGAGTGTTATTGGTTGGAGGGGAGGGAGTGTTATTGGTTATGAAACGTTTTTATGACTAAACTGGCACGGTTTAAAAAGACGTTTTGTGTCTACTGCCATTGATGATTGAAGCTACCTATAGCAACAACAGCAATATTGTAGCTATTCATAATCGCGGGTTGCGGGAGAATTTTAGAAAAGTAGGCTAGAAATACATCTTAATAGAGCTGTAAATGATTGGTGATGTGTACAGATATAGGCATGAAAATATTGATCTGCCTATTTGATTGTTTAAGTTCTATCATTACGATCACAGCTATTTCTTATATTTTTACTGCGTTTTATCTGTATATTCTCAAAGTTAGAAACGGTGCACTTTGAAAATTTCTGGGGGAAATTACGGCCTTGACATCATATGAGCTGGGATAATAAAAGAATCATACTGAATTATGCATCCCTTTTCATTTATTCTGCCTGCAATTCTCCCATATTCACCTTCTAGTATATCTCTGTTACATTTGTCCATCACCCTATCCATAGGCTACATCTCCACTACTCAATTACATATCCCCTAGATCATACCATTTGTCTCCAACCTAGGGTTACCATATTTATTTTTCTAGCAAGGAAGGCATAGATCACTGTCCTGATGTAGGGGTCTAAGGTTGTCCCCTTCCCTTTGGAAATTTTTCCGGTTTTCAATGTTGTCTAGATGCAAAATGGTGCCGTATTAGTTCACGGACTCAAGTCATTGGTATATTACTTGGTCAGACCTATAACACCAACAGTAAATCTTTCACCATATTTGACCCGCAAAACAGAAGTAGGCATCATGTGGGAAACACAGGAAATCTGGACCTTGTTGGCAGTTTTACAAATCCGCCCAGACGCCAGTGCGAACAGGTAAAAGGAAGACTTGTCAAAATTGACTCGAAAACAATCGTTCTACGGTGCACTTGTCATGGGCAAGGAGAGAGACACGACATTCTTGTTAAGGATAGAAGAATTATTCGAACGCAGTACCTTACCGTACGGCATATTTTGTGTATGATACCGTATGGGAATGGTCGTGTAAGAATGGTCTTCAGTCTATGGTTGCCATGTTTTCAGTAAATCAGCCAGCCATCCGAAAGGCAGAAAGGGTCTAAACCTGACAATGTCACGTCCGAATTTGTCGTCGGGACGTTCGTATCATCGTCCAAATGAATTATATGCGAATTAAACGACAGTGCAGATTATATACCTAATTTAGTGAAAGTAGGCATTTTAAAGTTATAAGTTGATTTCATACGTGCGCAAAATGTGTTTTGTTTTTCACACATTTACCTTTTCTTAATTCTTACACATTGTTTTGCTTATTTATTTTCTGAAGGAAAGACATCAAAGTTTATTTCCGTTCAAACATTTATCTTTTCTTAATTCCTACACATTTCATTAGGACACAGAAAATCTGGGGAGGGGGGATGACGAATCTCTGGGGGGCCTAGGCCCCCAGACACCCCCCGTAGCTACTCACTGTAGCATACCCCCAATCAATTCTCCGTGACTTACACACTAATTTGAAAATCTAAAGTAGCCTCTAAAACCTTGCAGAAATTTTTGCCCGGTTCAAGCTTCCCCTCACAAGAAAGCTGACAAGTTGGCCATTTATGACAATTTCAATTTTCTATACCATGACCTAAAGATTTTTTTGCCAGCGGTGCTCATAGTTTCAGTACATTTAACCAGGCTCTTTTTACTCAAAGCCTAATATATGACTGCCAGCTTCTAAGCCCAGAATTTAATCCAAAATCACTTAAATTGACCCCACTTTTGCACCAGTGATACTTCATCTAGTCTACAATTATATCAAATTGACATAAGACCCCCTCTTTTTGAAAACATATTGCAAAAGTTGTCCCAATGTCTCCTCTTGGTGATATTATTTTTAAATGGCAAACAAACGGACGCATTAATATACCTATTAATGGGGGTGTACTTCCTTAAGTGAGGGGTAAATTTTTTGAATTTCCACCAAATCAAATTTTATGACTTAAGTACTCTAGACATCACATTAAGACACCGTTTGCACTTCTCTTTGCATTACTTGTCAATGTAAGACATATCCATTTGATGTCACTCACACTATTTCTGTAGACTTTGCATAGGCTTAAAACTGATTTGAAGATAGGTTAGCCAAGTATTTCTCAGGGTCCATATGAGTATAAGAAACCTTTCTACACAAGCTGATTTCATGTGCTACATTCTTATTTGTTAAACGTGCCATTCTAGATCATGTGTCCCATTTGCGCCAGGTAAGGTCCATTTAAAATCACTTTACTAGCGACAGTGATACCCTCACCCGTAAGGGTTGAAATTCTCTCTTCTGTTATCCCCTATTTAGTATTGTTTTACCTGAGTATCCTGAGGAGAAGAAGGAAGAAAATGTATAAAAAATGTTAAGAAATGTTAAGAAGTCAAAAGAAATGGTGTTCTTGTTGTAGGCCAATCTCTGCTGAATGGAAGTTCAACCAAGCATGACTTAAAACCTTCTCCATGTGTATCTGTATGTGTGTGTGTGTGCTCTGAATAGCACAGCACTACTGTTGTCAGTGTTTCCAGAGGAGACAGAAGGGGAGCCTTACAGCTGATGAGGAATCCGGTCTGGATTTGAAAAGCTTTCTTTCCCCCAAGTAAGTCCTCTTTAGCGTTGGAAATGGTCATGAATCCATCAAAACTATCAAAAGAAAGGGTTGTTGATTATCGGAAGTCAAAGAAAGTTCCAAGTGCTGTCAATATAAATGGAAGTATAGATGAAGGGGTGGATAAAAATAAGTATCTCGGAGTGGTTATGGATAATCGACTTTCCTGGCATGAACATGTGGAGGCTTTATTGAAAAAAAAACTAAACCCTAGAATGTATTGTATGCGTATTATGAACAAATTTAATGTTAATAAAGATATCCTTGCTGTATTTTATAATTCAGTTATCTGTGGGGTTTGGCAATATAATCTTTTATCGTGGGTTGGGAATACGCGCACTGAAGACAAAAATGCAATCAACGCCATTATTAGGCAGGCAAGTCGTATGATAGGGGAAGTTCAGCCATCATTGACCACGTCCTATCAACGCCGATTAGAGATTAAACTAAGGAGATTATGCAAGACGATGGTCATCCACTTAGTGTAATTTTGCACAATGCGGTAATCCCTAGAAGTGGTAGAATGAGATTACCCAACTCGAATACTAATCGACATTCGTCCTCTTTTATACCTCAATGTATTAAATTCCATAATCTTACTTTTAAACGCTAATACTTGCCTGGTTGGTTCCTATTGTTTTATAGTTTTACTTTTTCTTAGTTTCTCCTGTTTATTTTTTTTTAGTTCTATTTATCTTTTTAGTGTTGTTTGTATGTAAATATTTTGTGATTTTGTATTTTTGCATTGTCTATTGTTGTTTATTCTATTCTATGCAAGCATTCAGTTACCCTTTGTGGGGTTTAATAAAGTTGATCGTAACTTATCTTATTTACTTACTTTTCCTTTGTAGGAGTATTGCTCAAATGTTTTTTAAACAAACATGCTAAAGAATGTCACACAGGGATTCCTAAAGGAAATAGAGGGCGTTGTTAACAGGTTATGAGATCTCTGTTGGGAGGTAGTTGATCACAGGTCGCGTATTGAACTTTACCACTTTACATACATCCAAAAAATTGTCTGGAGTTACAAATGTTGCACACAGTTAAAGTTAGTCAACTATGTAATAAAAGGCTTCAGACTCTCTAATAATTTAACATCACGATATTAATAGAACTGTGGGAGAGATGAATGGTTTGTCACGTGTGTAAGTTTTTCAGAAAAAGAAGCAAGCGTAGTTCTAGCGCTCCCAGAAAGGTTGATTTTGGTGTCTAATATGTTGAAAATTTGCTTAGAAAACGTACAGAGAGAGAGAGAGGTTAGTAAAATGTGCACAGAATGAGAGGCACACATCGAATAGCTTAATATACCTATTGCATGAAGGACTTTGCTCACAAGAGAGTCTAGCTGGCACATAACAAATCAATTAAAAGGTGTTTAAAGTCAAAAATGAACAGAATCTCTTCATTTGGAAACTATGCTTTTAGAGCTTGACACGAACAGTACTTCACAACATACTCCAACATTGTCTTGAACTAATTTTCGCTGCAATTAAAGGGTTAAAGGAGCTGAGTAGTGGCGTGCTTCCAGAATAAATGCATCATACCAAACGAGATGATTACCCTCTGTGCGAGGCTTATTTTAAAAATATTAATCCCAATGCGTGTTATATTCTCATTTAAAATAATCTTGCAAAGTAATTTTGCAATAAAATTCCTATACTATTTCTTGGGTTATTTGATTTTAGAGATATTAAGATATTTTACAATTTGTTTTTTGAATTTCTGTTTCGTTACTTTTTCTTCTGGCACCGGCAATTTTGAATCGTTTCCACTTGTATCGGTTCTGATCGATGCATCTACCCAGGCATGTACTACACACAACTCACAACGTACGTACGTATGTAGTATAATAGCGTTACTAGTGGCAAGGCACACGCCTATTTCGCGCATCATCTGCAGGAGGTTCATGAACAAAATTGTGGATTTAGCAGGTATTGAAACTGTTTTTTCGATCAATGAGTTTGTTTTTCGTGGTAGACCTTGGCCCTATCCTAAGTTAGGCTAACGTTACTACTGTTAACGACAGTAACAAGTGTACTGTTACACTAGACACACTGCATGCACGGCTCTGATAAGTATCGGTATCGGATTGAGTCGATAAACCAAGAAACATAACCGGATGTGACGTAACGAAGTCGGCGGACCCGAGAATTTATTCTACTTTGGAGGCTACTCAGCTCCTTTAAGCTGCTGTGAATATTTTTTACCAGAGGAGCTCAACGTGTTAGTAACCTTTATCCAGGCCTTTTTACTCACTCAAAGCCTGATATACGGCCGGCAGCTTCTCTGCCCATAATTTTTTCCAAACTTGATTCGATTGACCCCATTTTGATATCAGTGATACTTCAGTCTAGTCTATTTAATAATCAAATTGATAAAAGACCATATCCTGTTTACACATTGCAAACGTTGCCCCAGAGTCTCCTCTGAATCAATTCAGTTATTCGAACTTTATTCCAACCGATAATCCACATAATGCAAACTTTATACACAACTAATGTAAATAAAAGATTGAGGGTAACCAAAGAAGCTCTAAAAAGTTTATGCATAATCCCCTAGCAAAATAGCACATACAGATAAACAGTAATGTTTATAACTAAGCATGAAAGCAGTAGGTATAACCCAAAAGTTCTCAAATGTTTTTGGCCGCAGACCGCATCTCCTTGATCACATGCTTTACCACTACAGTTGTAACTAATAGCCAAAAGAGGCGAATGCACGGTTTGGTTTAAAGGGGCTTATTGAGTTGGTTCCTTAAATTCATGATTTTTTTTGACATCTGTTGAAATTTACTCAAATCTTGATGGTAAATGGTCAAAAAGAGATTCTGCACATCTAATAAACAACTGAAATGGCAATGATAGGGTAATTAATGATTAAAATCAGCTATTTCAAATTCATGGCAAGACACTTTTTACCATTAGGTATTAATCATATGCAACCTCTGTCCACAAAAACTACAGTTCCTCACATTTTCGGTAACTATAGGAAGTGATACGTGAGTAATGAGGCTAATTAGAAACATTGTTATGCAGTGATTTCCTTCAAACTCGTCACAAAATAATCAATACCAACTCAATAAGCTCCTGTAAGGTGCTCATTCTTTAAAGTCTTGGTCAAGACGTTCGTAGGTTTTACCTCTCACATGTTCTAGCAAAATTAGGGCGCTTGTAAACTAAACTGTACGTATTCGAGTATTTATCTTTATATAATGAATATTAAGCGGTTCTCAAAGGTGTCCAATTTATGTTTTCCCATCCTGATCACGCAATGAAGCTTTATCCGATTATGCAATCTCATGTAATTACGGAGTGAAACGTAATGGTGAGGTAGAACCAATTTCCTGCTCTGAAACATGGCGCCCTTTCGAATTAAGAAGTAGAAGTTCTCCTGCGCTTCCACGGGCCAAGTGTCATCTAGCCCGGCAGGAGCAGGCGTGCCCGTGCTTGGTGGGGTTCATCGAAGAAGAAGGGCGGAGAACTGCGTGGTGCGAGATCGCTGAAAGGAATTATCCGGAAACTTGTGCGGTGTAAGGGAAGACAGGTGTGGTAAGGAATTTGTGCTGTAAGACTCATTTAATTGAGTGAAGACAGGGAATCACTTATTTAAGATTTATTAAAGGTAAAGAGATCCCTTGTGTGTTCACATAAAGTTATCTTACGCTGAAATTGTTAGCGTAGGTCCTGGAAAGCTTACAAGTTACAATTAGTCAATCTGCAATTGCTGAAGTTCAGGAAATGTCCCAGTTTCTCTTGCCCCTTTTCAGCCTTACATTCGTCACGCGACCCTTAATCATATACCGTAATTTGAGCAAGGACTAGCTACTTGGACTCAGGACTAGCCTAGGTCAACTCACCGTCCAAGAAAGGACAATTAGGGACTAATTTAAAAGGTCCTCGGTGGTTTTAGTTAGTCCGTTCACTATTAGAGGAGAATCACAGAAAACAGAGTGTGAGCTGGTGAGTCCTGTCCCTCAGTCTCTCTTCGTACAAAGAGATGTCATTTCCTGGAGGCGTGCCGAGGGTGTCAGCGCACTGAAGGTAGATGTTTCAGCTTTCTGGCAGGCAAGTCTGCTGAAGGATTCAGCACACTGACAGTTGTGGGCTTCAGCTCTCTGGAAGTGTTACGAGGCAATAACCAGAACAACCAAAAGTCACGACGCTAGCAGAGGTTTGAACTCTGGTCCTGCAACTCAGTTTAACAATTCGCACAAATTGGAATGTTCCTGTAACTTCCATGTCTGGAGAGTATACATAAAAGGGACATTGCGCCATGGCTATAAAAGGAACATTACGGCATGGCACATTGTGTTGATTGCTTAGACGTAATCTCGAGTATTCTAGAAACTTCTGCCCCATTCTTCGAATGGAACGTTCTCGTCACACAGTGCTCAGTGTGTGTGTGTGTGTGTGTGTGTGTATATATATATATATATATATATATATATATATATATATATATATATATATATATATATATATATATATATATATATATATATATATATATATATATATATATATATATATATATATATATATATATATAATATATATATATATATATATATATATATAGGCCTACCCGTTCTAAAGTCGACCATCCAGAGACAGCATAAAAGTTAAGAAGAAACAACAACCGAAAATGCACAACCTACTCGTGACACTGAGCTAAAAGTAAATCGACTAAAACGCAGGCCATCTGTACACCGCAATTTTACCTGCAAAAGACTCTTTGTTTCTCCCGTTACTGCAGTCGACTACCGAAGTTTGTGGACCAGTTAGCCTAGCCTAAAGTCGTTACCGCGTTGGGTTACTACGAGCTTAACCTTCATCATCATTGAATAGCCGATATCACCGTCGTCTTTCGGAGGAGCCAAGACCATCCTCGTACGAGTGTCTCCTTCGAGCAAAGACTAGAGATAAGTGTACGGATAGAGTATGGTAAATATAGGCCTAAGCAAACAAAAATTGTAATGTATTTTGTAGAAATTAAGGAAAAGGGACTTGAATAATAACCAGTTTGGAATCTTAATCTCATTCTTCCGTATCTTTTCGCTGTTACGGTTTTGTGTATTGTACCCAGCCATAACGAAGGGCAGGTTGCTATTGACGGATGCAGAGACTATCATCCATGGAACGACTGCTGTCTGAGTTAAAGTTTCCAAAAGTCTGTCAACTCCTTAACCGGATTTGATATAACTAAGCACCAAGAAGCTGTATTCATGTTCCAACCCTGTCACAACTTATTACCAAGTTCATTCTCCGATGTTTTTTGCTCTTCGTGGTCATTATTATGATACCAGAGACCGTTCTTATTATTCTGTCCTATTCTGTAGCCTCGCAATTAGCCAACGCAACGTAAGATATTCAGGGCCGTTCACATGGAATGTTCTCCCAGACTCGATAAGGAATTTTCACTCCCTGTTAAGCTTTAAAAGAAGTTCCAAATCCTATTTGCTATCTAATTACATTTAACATGCATTTATATTGTTATCTAGCCATGTTTTTTCCCCTTTTTCATGTTTTTCATGTCGTTGTTCTCAATCGAGTTAAATGTGTCTAGTTATTTTCCCAGTGGTGTTGTTTTCCTTCTCTTTTTAAAGGAGATGCACATCCCACAAGCTTTCAGTAGCTTCCTTGTGTTATCCCCCAACCATCTATTACTGTTGCTTCTGTGATTACTGTAAATTCTTCGTATTTCCGTACTGGTTGGTTGAAATAAAGTTGAACTGAATTGAATCGAATCAATGATTTGTACATTTATAATTTTAGAATGAGATTTTCGTGAGAAGAAAAGAGATTCTCTTTGTACTATAAATTGGTCCTAACCCTAACTTTTAAAGCAATTAAGGGAGGGTCGAATTCTAATTGTAAGGGAGGTCGTTCCAAGTTTTTGGACAGGTATATGCAATTGCAGCTATCAGCAGCATAGGCGTAGTAAGCTGTTCGAGACGGGGGGCTGAACGTAGTTTCGAATCTCCGTCCTGGGGGTGTAAGGGGAGGGGAGTCCCCCTTTGGAAAATTTGTGAATATTTTTGGGTCCTTACATGCAATTTGGTGTAAAATATTGGACAAATTTTAAGGTAAATTACTGCAAAGGTTTGACATTTCTTACAGAGGAAACAACTAAGGGGTTTTCGTCCATAGATTGGGGGGGGGGGGGGGATCGGATAGAAGCATAATTCCGCTTCACCACATCTTTGACTGGGGGATTTAGCCCCCTCCTCAGCCCCTGCTTCCTAGGCCCATGATGAGCGGTGAACGCAACAGACGACATAGACCTAGTAGCAATGAGTAGCGGGAAGCACTCTCTCTTTTTGGAAATACTGTCTTCTCTACAGTACTTCCACGTTGTAAGTCACTCGACTTTCAGATAAACCAGCATTACTACCATAGACGAAATGTATGAAGTTCAAGTAATCAAGCTTAGGAGACATGTCTTAGTAGAACTTCCTTAATGTAAAGACCATAACTCGGGCGGATCTTTTGGAAAAATTGGCAATTTTCCCAAGGAAATATTAGGGTTTTTCGGGAGTTAAAACTGCCCAGGGGATTAAAACTGCCCCCGAAAACATCCCGTATGCCTATGCGTACAATATTATTGAAAGGAAACTTGAACAGCACACGTTCGATCCCCAGAGAAAACGTACCCTTAAGGGGTAAAATTTAAGAGAGGCCGGTTGTGACCTTATTCATTATAAACAGACTTTTTAATATATTTTTACATGCTTCAGACTATATAGTTTTCTGGTGACGTCAACGTGTTTCAATTTGGCATGCTAGCCGTCACAGCTCATGCGCAGGTGTGTTTTCAATAAGTGTGCACAACAGGATACAATACAGATACAGTTTTGATGCAATGAAAGACTGGCCATCAAAATGTCCATTAAACAGTGAGCTAGACGAATTATTGACGCAGTGAAAAATGAAAAAAAAATTTAGTAGTAAAAATTTAGTACTAATGTCCTTTTGTTGTTGTAGGAGATAATCAGAAAACATTTCCCCCTTTCCTAGCGACTCAACATTTAATATATTAAAAATATATTTGATTCAGGTTGTAACACTATTAACATCAACATTTTTGTTACAGGGGCCCCGCTAACACAAAACGTTTTAAAAACGTGTCAAGTGGTGTTATAAAACGTTTTATAACACCACTGGCACGTTTTAAAAACGTTTTGTGTTAGCGGGGCCGGATCATGCGGAAAGGTTTTCCCGCTTTCCTAGCGACTAAACATTCAATATTTTAAAAATGTAATTCATGTTTTAACATTAATGTCTACATTTTTCTCATATTGATTTTAATGTTTCAAAAATATTTTGAAATAATATTACTATAGTATAACCTGAACACTCTTCAACCAGTTGTAATTTTTTTTTTACATTGTATAAATGTCATACTAATGCTCTTTTGTTGTTGTAAGGGACCATACAGGAAAACATTTTTCCGCTTTTCTAGTGACTCAACATTTAATATATGTGTCATTTGCCAGTACTGATTAATAAAAGTGTTACATGCATGCAAAAAATTAGAATACATAAATAATCTTAAATGCAAAACTCCTTATTTACTTTTTTGCATGTTTGAACTGAATATGAAATAGAAAGATAGTTTAATATAAATGGACTGAAATATTCCACAAAATAGATTATACCCCTACATGTGTGACGTATGCAACATGGTGTCTACTTAAATGCTTGGAACTGAGTTAGTTATTTTATCCTACCCTTCTTGAGCATCAGAATACATTTTATACCAAAAAGTGTCACCCTTTGAAAAGGGCATCAAAATCACACTGTTGAATATGTGGACACCGTTGTTACATACGTCACAAGACGAGGTAATTGATATATGTTGTTATTTACTAAAAATTTGAATTTCTTAGTTTCAAACAAAATAGATTTACAGATAACTAATTATTAATGCACCAATGAAGCTATATAGACTGTATTTTACATTTATTAAACTTTGGATGTGCTCTTAATGTAAAATTCTGCTTGTGAATTGTTACGTACGTAACACAGGATACCAAAAATTTGAATATTTCAAACCCCCAATTTTTCAGGTTACTCATTCTAGAGTTGCTCTTTATAACAAAAGTGTTAACATGAACATGATATTCTGTCCCAAACCAGCATTTTTGTAGAGTTCAGGTTTTTTGTGATGTATATAACAGGACACCAAAGTGCTGGACACCGAATATGTATGTTCTCACTATGGCATTCATAGCAAACATTACCACAAATGACAACGCCCAGTAAGACAATGGTAATAGCTGCTGTACGAGATGCACATATAATTTGAAACAGATTGTTTGGAGGTAGGATGGCCTGGGCTGTGTGACGTATGTAACGGGTAGAAAGTGGACAAAGATGTTACATACGTCACAAATTAAGTTTTTGTGTTCCTCCATTTTCGTAGGAATGATTGCTACATATTCAATTCTGTGTGTCATATGAGCTGTTGTTGCCTAGATCTTCACAAGCAAACCTCTAACCAGGGAGGTGTTATTAGCTGGAGATCCATCGAAAACTTTAATTTATGCTAATACAATTAGATTGCCCTCAGAGTGGAGACTAAATCCTTTAATTGGGGATTATTGAACTAAAGGGCATTGAATTCCTTTGTCTAATATCTAGGCAACATCATTCATACCTACTGCGACCCCATCAAAAAGGATTATTTGGAACAATGCTTTAATGTCTAACTAGTTGCCGACAGTCGAGTACTAAACAATGTTCTGACATTCAAAACGACTGTTTATTGCTAAGGAACCTAATGATGCTGACAATAAACCAAAGCTCATGATTTATGCAAATGAGCAAAAGAAGCATAAGACTTAACTTTGCTGTCAGATTTTGACTAATTTCCGCATTCCCTCGCATGGCTTAAAAGGCACACCCATATTGAGCAAGTTATAGGAAACTAAACAAGTATGTTGTAAATAGCGTCCAAACGCGTCCAAACCCTCAAATTAATTTACATCTTAAGCGACTGGCAATGTTAAGGCAAGGGGCAAATTTCCCGATCTGTTCTTCGAGATGTAGCAGACGACGCACCTCTCTTCTATTTAGTTCCTGACAGCTCTTAAGCCTATTGAATCATCAAGAACAACACACAAAAGAGATTATTGTCGGCAACTAGTAGGGTTCAAAGAAAGAGTTTTCGATGGATCTCTAGCTAATAACACCTCCCTGCTCTAACCATCACCAAAGTACTTGCAGTGTTAAGCTGACAGAGTTGTGTGACGTATGTAAGGGGTGGACAACAATGTTGCATACGTCAAACGCTTTTTGTGTAGTTCATAAAACTCATTTAAGTGATTAATTTTCCATGTTATGTCACATTGGATAAAGTGTTGACAGAAACTTCACAAAAAGACCTATTGAGAAAGAGTTAGTTCCCTTGCTCTGCTTCTGATTTCCCCAAGAAAAAGGTTGAATTTTCATGTCACGATTTGGTGTCCACTTTATGACCATTTTATATCATTATCTGCCCCCCAAATACTACTAAGAGCCATATGGTAGTGGTTTTATCTTATGTATCTCTGTGGTGGAAAAGGTCTATGAAAAAACTATATCACGCATTTTGTACATTAAGGAGGCTGTATAGGCACTCCCTTTGTTCATCCACCAAAAATCTTTCCAGTATAGGAGAATTACACATATTTGTAATATTATGGATTCATGTTTCGGCAACATTAGTGCAAATTTTTTCCTGATATTGCTACAATATTAACGTGTCTACTGGGATCTGTTGTCCCCCCAATCCCCAACTTCTGTGCGACGCCACTGTAACAGATTTACATTCTTAGATAATAACCAGCGAAAAAGGGGAAATACTGCGTTTTCATAGACATAATATTTTAACAGAAGTAACACTGATATCAGCCATATTTGACATCTGAATGTCTTGTATTAAGAGCTATACTTTGTGTGCTGGAAGTGTACTTGCTAATCTTGGAAGTCATCTGACTCAACTGATTTCATACCATGCTCATAGTTTTTGAGTAGAGTATTAAGGTTCTTGAAAAATGTGCCTAAAATTAGAGGCACTTCTACCAAAACCAGTAGGGATCTTTCTCTTTATATGACAAATGTATATACTACGTCTGATAAGTATTCATTGTTCCTGTCTTGAAATATCGTGCTCACAACTTTTTCGACTTTTGACCTCTGGTGACCTTAAATGACCTCTTGCCCTCATAAAAACAATTGGAGCCTTCCTCGCAATTTAAAAAGAGCTATATGTTCAGTGTGAAGTATTCATCATTGCTATTTTGTAATAACGTGTTTTCAGGCGGTTTAAACGTTTTCCGTAGTTTCACCTCTGATAACCTGAGATAACCGTTCATCTCTACCAAAAATAGTTCGGTTCTTTCTCGTTATATTACAATTCTATACACCCAAGTATGTAAATAATTGTCCATCATCTCTTACTTAAATATCGTGTACACAAGATTTTCGGTTTTGACCTCTGGTGACCCCAAATCACCTCTTACCTCGATCAAAAACAATAGGGTTCTTTCTCCTGAATTTATATGCCAAGTGTGAAAGTATCATTCCTATTTTGGGAAAAATGTATTAACAAGTAATTGATCTGTATTCGTAGTTCACCTCCGGTGACCTCAGATAACCTTTGTGCTTTAACAAAACCAAAAGGGCTCATCAACCGACCATTGCGAATCCCCAATCTTAGTATGAAAAATATCCTTGCATTTTACCTTGAGATATCGTATTTACAAGGTTTTCGGTTTTTTACCTTTGGTGACCCGAAATCAATGGGTTTTTTTCAGATATCGTGTTCACAGGCTAAGCGTCACAAACACACAGACAGATACACACATACACACTCGTTTACAAGTACACACATGCACACGCTCGCCAGGATGATTGCAAAGCTAGCTTTCGCCTTTGGCAAGTAATCAACAAATGATAACCAAATGCAACAACAGGAAAAACACATTTTTTTTTTGATCGAGATTTTATTCTCAGTAAAAAGATTGTGACAAAAGTTAAGATAGATAGATAAACATATGCTTGATGCTTGAGAGCATAGGCGTAGGAGCCCAGGTTGATTGGGGAGGCGCTGTAAAGACTTGCCCGAAAAATTTGCCCCCAAAAGTCCGTGTGCTCCACGCGCGTTTCAACATGTTAATGTATATATCATATAGGCATGCGTCGTTTTTATCACACCGCAAATTACAAACAATAATTCGCCATGTTACCCCCATTTCCATATTGATAATAACTTTTTTGATTTTTGATTCCTTGCCGAAGGCAGGCAAGGAATCTATGCGATGGTGATGTCGTGTGTGTGTATGTGTGTATGTGTGTATGTGTGTGTGTGTATGTGACGCCTAGCTTGTAAACACGATATCTCGAGATAGCAATGACTGACACTTTTCTTATTTGGTATGTAGATTTGTCATGTTGAGAGAAAGAACCCTATTGTTTTTGGTGGAGGTCAAAGGTCATTTGAGGTCACCAGAGGTCAAAAACCGAAAACTTTGTAAACACGATATCTCAAGTTAGCAATGACCGACACTTTTCATATTTGGTATAAAGATTTGTCATGTCAAGAGAAAGAACCCTATTGTTTTTGGTAGAGGTCAAAGGTCATCCGGGGTCACTGGAGGTTAATCTGCGAAAACCTCGTAAACGGCTTGTAAACACGATATCTCGAGATAGCAATGACCGACACTTTTCATATTTGGTATATAGATTTGTCATGTTGAGAGAAAGAACCCTATTGTTTTTGGTGGAGGTCAAAGGTCATTTGAGGTCACCAGAGGTCAAAAACCGAAAACTTTCTAAACACGATATCTCAAGTTAGCAATGACCGACACTTTTCATATTTGGTATACAAATTTGTCATGTCAAGAGAAAGAACCCTATTGTTTTTGGTAGAGGTCAAAGGTCATCCGGGGTCACTGGAGGTTAATCTGCGAAAACCTCGTAAACGGCTTGTAAACACGATATCTCGAGATAGCAATGACCGACACTTTTCATATTTGGTATATAGATTTGTCATGTTGAGAGGAAGAACCCTATTGTTTTTGGTAGAGGTCAAAGGTCATCTGAGGTCACCAGAGGTTAAACTGCAAAAACCACGTAAACACGATATCTCAAGATAGCAAAGGCCGACACTATTCATATTTAGTATACAGATTTGTCATGTCAAGAGGAAGAAGCCTATTGTTTTTGGTAGAGGTCAAAGCTCATCTGAAGTCACCAGAGGTTAATCTGCGAAAACCTTGTAAACGGCCTGTAAACACGATATCTCAAGATAGCAATGACTGACACTTTTCATATTTGGTATATAGGTTTGTCATGTTGAGAGGAAGAACCCTATTGTTTTTGGTAGAGGTCAAAGGTCATCTTAGGTCACCAGAGGTTAAACGGCGAAAACTTCGTAAACACGATATGTCAAGGTAGCAAAGGCCGACACTTTTCATATTTGGTATACAGATTTTACATGTCAAGAGGAAGAACCCTATTGTTTTTGGTGGAGGTTAAAGATCATTTGAGGCCACCGCAGGTTAAAAGCCGAAAAGGCTCGTAATCAAGCTATCTCAAGATAGGAATGATGGACACTTTTCATATTTGGTATATAGATTCTTCATGTTGAGAGGAAGAACCCTAAAATTTTTGGTGAGGGTCAGAGGTCATTTAAGGTCACCAGAGGTGAAAGACCGAAAACCTTGAAATTGGGATATGTCAAGATAGGAATGGCGGATATAGATTTGTCATGTTGAGAGGAAGAACGCTATTGTTTTTGGTAGAGGTCAAAGGTCATCTGAGGTCACCAGAGGTTTAACTACAGAAACCTTGTAAATGGCTTGTAATCACGATATCTCAAGATAGCAGGGACAGCCACTTTTCATATTTGTTATATAAATTTGCCATGTTGAGAGGAAAAACCCTATCAATTTTGGTGGAGGTCAAGGTCATCTGGGGTTACCAGAGGTCAAAAAACAAAATTTCCCAAGGTTGTCATCTGGGGTCACTGGGATCAAAAGCAACATTTCCCATTCTCAAGATTGTCATGCGGGGTCACTATAGGTTAAAAAGCAAAGTTTCCCAAGAATTCCCAAGATCATCATATGGGGTCATCAGAGGTCAAAAAGCAAAATATCGTAAGTATTCCCAAGATTGTCCTCTGGTTTCACCAGAGGTCAGAAAGCAAAATTTCCCAAGAATTCCCAAGATCGTAATCTGAGGTCATCAAGGGTCAAAAAGCAAAATTTCCCAAGAATTTCCAAGATTGTTATAAGGGGTCACCAGAGGTCAAAAAGCAAAATTTCCCAAGAATTCCCAAGATATCATCAAGGGTCACCAGAGGACAAAAAAACAAAATTTCTCAAGAATTTTCAAGATCCAAGATCCATTGGAGTTGAATTCCTTTCAAGACACTTTCGTTTTTCTTTTTTGTTATATTTGGTGGGGTTCAAAGTTCATGTGAGGTCAGCAGAGGTGAAATTGTTAAAATATCGTAAAATGATGTAGTCAAGGTAGATAAATTTGAGGGATAAACCTCAGTACAACAAAGCATCCCCATTCGGCAAGGAATCACTAAGCCCTTAGGCTTTCTGGTTCTCATGGGGGTGGGGACATGCATTGTATTGTGTGATCGCCGACCTGGGGGAGGGGTCTAAGGGGAGGGGGTGCCCCTTCCCCTTTGAAAATTTTTGAAAAATTAGGTGTCCTTACATGCAAATCTGGTGCCACATATGCTACCTTTGAAGTACAATTTGGGTTAAAAAATATACGTTTTTAGGTACTAAAAAGAAAAAAAATCGGCGTCAATGAGGAAGGCATGGCCCAATGTCCCCTAAATACACCACTGATAATCATAATATAAGTTGAACAATTAGGTGTCCTTTCATGTAAATATGGTGCCATATATGCTACCTGTCAGTGGCGTAGCTACGGGGGGGGGGGCGGCAGAGGGGCGGTCGCCCCCCTGGTTCGGAAATTTAGAAAATTCGGAAAATTTTAAATATCCCAAACATAGCTAAACGTTATAAAATTCCGGAAAAGGGTAAAAACTCCCGAAAAATATAGCAAAATGTAGAGAAATATAGCAAATTTATCTTTACCTCGCCTACGCTCGTCATCTAATAATTAGGCCTAAATAATTTATACTATGGCCTGCACTTTACGGATCACAATAAATTGTCAACAATTCCTTCATACTAGACTTGACAAATATCTTTAATTATTGACTTGGAAAACGCTTTAAAGATAATTATCTTCCCGACTTAAAAAAGAAAAAAACAATAAGTTAATACAACACAATTGGGTAAATAAATAGATTTGGAGCCTTCAATTTCAAATAGAAGAAAAAAAAAATTCGCGTCTCGCTTCGCTCGGCGATTATTACAAGCTTATACGTCCCTACAAAGCCCTAGCGGTAAAATGAGCTACATTCACAATTGTATGTGAAGTACGTACTGCATAAATGTATATCCATATGTATAATACTGTGTAGGTGTAATATGCTTTGGGAAATATAAACCATTCAACTTGAGTTGTAGTATAGAAGAAGAAAAATTCGGATATTTTTATATGAAAATTCGGAAATTTTTAGGTCTTGCCCCCCCCCCCCCCGGAAAAAATCCTAGCTACGCCACTGCTACCTGTGTTAAAAAATTATATATTTAGGTACTACAAAGAAAAAGAAATCGGCATCACTGAAGGAGGCATGGCCCAGTAGCCTGCCTAAATACACCTCTAATAATCATAATATAAGTTTAACCATTAAAAAACAGGCTAGGGACGCCATTTGTTTGCGAGTAATACTGCCTTCCTTTTGTACTAAATTCCCAGGCCTTATCTCCAGGTCTCTTCCTTCCGGTTCCCTGTCACGTGTTTGATGTGCGTGACTTCCACGTCTCATGCCACGTGGAAGCTTATCCCATATTTCCCTAGGTGTGGCTAATTTCACTTTCTACAGCCTCCTCATTGGTCATACAACATTGTCGTATTGATTAATATTCATTTTTAAGCGTGCAGGGTATTAACTCTTGACCATTCAGGGGACTCTATTTAACTTCAGTACCATTACCGTAGGGTCATGAGGCTCATTCCAAGCCGCAAGCTTCGTAGCCCTCGTGCTGTAGACCTCTGAGGATAAATATGTCACGCTCGTCACTTGTATATAAATCATTCATTTTTTCTTTTGGCCGGCTTTTTTCAATCAACATCAAATTTAATCATCTTTTTTTTGAATGGAGGTAATTATCGAATAAATCAACAATCATTTGAAATAAATTGTCCTCATTTTTATGGCTTATTTGTCTTGGAGCTACACCCAAAGATCCCCGTACAAGCCTTTACATGGAGTGATGGGCGTACAATACAACATGGCGGAGAGAGTGGAGCTTGTAATTGAATAGCACAATACAACTTACAATACCTATACAAAAAGTGACTGAAATTTACTCTGTTAAAGTGTGCATACAGTTACTTACAATTTGCAATGATATTTTAAGTCCTTTAATAAACTGTGAAGAACTTCTGCCAAATAAAGTGCTGGCAAGGCTATGAGCTATCAAGATGGGGGTCACCTTTGTTCCAGAATAAGTTACATCAATGCCCCCGAATGCATGTATCTAACATTCTCTATGACACTGGACATGCTATGTGTATTGGGTATCTATGAAGACACTCGCCGTTGAACAAATTGACAAAGCACAGCAGCTTTGAATGGATATGTTGATTGAAAATGAAGAATGAACTGAACCACACAGCAAGAGCAGCCAGTGGGTTCCCCCTTTTGTAATTACTCTCTTCCCAACTGAAATGTGAAACAGTTCTCTTCAAGCGGTTGACCTAGCAAAGAAAAGTGAAATAAATTGCCCAACAACCAGGGGCGTAGCGAAGGTGTTATCTTTGGGGGGTGTGGAGATTATGTTTTGCCGACGGATCTGGTAATGCGTAATGCGAAAACGAGCTTTAGCGGGTGGGGTCCGGGGCCCCGCCTAAGGACCCCTGGTGGGGTCCAGGGAGCGCAGCCATCGGAAGCTCTGAGGTTTAAGTATATCTCTGGGTGAAAAATTAAGTCTCAGGATGGATATATTTGGTTCATAATGCATCATCAAATACAAACTAGATCCCCTACTAATTTTAATGCATTAGGCTATTGCTCTCGTCATGCCTCTATAGTTTTAAGCGGTTGGGATCCCGAGGTCCGCCAGTGGTTTAATTAGGACGTTTTCTCAATGCGACATTTACTGATCTGTAGCCTGGGAAAGTGGTCTAAGGGGAGGGGGGTGTCCCCCTCCCCTTTGGAAATTTTTGAAATTTGTAAGGTGCCTAGATCGCAAATGGTGCAATATTTGAGTGGATTTCTGCCTAATGAGGAACCTCAAAATTTACACCCGGGTAGAATTTGCTTGTCAGATTTTTTTGTGTGACATTTGTCGCCGTTTATGCAACATTGTCCCACAAATAGGGGCTGGCTAAAACACTGGGCCGGCTTTAGGGCCCCTGGTGGGGGTCCGGGCGGCTTCTCCCCCCGAAGCTCTAAGGTTTTAGCTTAATCTATCAGTAAAAAATTAAGTTTCATGCATGATTGGTATAGTTTGGTTCATAATTCATTGTCCAATGAATTAATTCTAATGCCTTAGGCTATTCCTCCCGTCATGTCACTATACTTCAGGAGCTGAACCTGTCGTTCAGAATTGGAACACTATGTGTTCAGCATTTGAACACTAGGCGCGTCATACTCTCAAATACGATAAGTGGATAGGCGTCCGGCGTTCAAAAAGGGTGAAAAAGTGTTTAGAATCTTAACACAAGCGTTCAAAATATGCTTTGAACGCTAGGATCTAAAGATGGGTTCTGTATCTGTTTCATTTCGGTGTTCAAAAGTCAAAAGCCTGAAATTGCAGTGAAGGGAAGAAATGCGCGGCACGCATTATTTTTTCCCAGGATGTTTGTGGGTAAACCGGATTCTCAGAAGTTGCAAAATGTGTTTGCCGAAGTCAAGGTTAGGGTTTAGAAGACGGGCTAAGGATACCCTCTCCATGGGTAATCGGGTGCTGCTCCCCACGGTGATGATGAAAGTGAGGAATAATGTGCAGAAAGTGGTTTTTAAGAATATCACCTATACGGTGCACCTATACGGAAGCCGTTAATTCCCTTTCTTTTCCCGAGTTGCCGACGGACTCAGTCACTCGTCAAATTACACCGACGGCCGTTGATACGGCCGTATACGGCCGTCACATGCATAATCAATTTGCCGACAATTTGCCAACTTGAATGGGCCAATTAGATGAACAGCCGAAAATCGAAAGAGCCGAAAATTGAAATAGCCGATAACAGACTGGCCCGTTTTCTCTTTTTCTTTTCATTCTCCGTCTTCCCTTTCACTCCCTTTCTTTCCCTTTCTTTTCCCTTCTTCTCTCTTCTTTTCCTCCTCTCCTCTTTCCTCTTCTCTTCCTTTTCCTCTCCTCTTTTTGCCGACAGACCGAAAATTTGTCGACGGGCCACCAAATATTGGGGGGTGTGCCACCCCCACACCCCCGCTCGCTACGGCCCTGCCTACAACGTTCACAGTACAGGTTACAACTTAGCTTCTTCAGTGTCATTTCTAAACATCGAAATTCTTGTCACCACTTCCAGATAAACCTGAAAAGTATTTAAAACAATCACTTTTAACTATCCAGTGACCTCAACTGACCAATAACTTTTGTTAACCTTTGTTAAAGGAAGGTGCAATACACACAACCGAAACAGCAAAAAGATGCAGAAGAATGGGATTAAGATTCCACAAAATGCACTAAAAATGTTGATTAGGCATATATTTACAATATTTATTCCGTATACTTATTTATATATGTTTCTTTGGTAGAGGCACTCCTACCAGGATGCTCTTGGCCTTTCCGAAGACAAAGGTGATATCGGCTATTCGATGATGGTAAAGGCTAAGCTGGTGGTCCTTGTACCCCCAACGTGATAACGGCTATAGCTCAGGCTAGCTGGTTCACACACTTCAGTAGTCGGTCACAGCAATGGGCGAAACATAGACGTCTGTTACAGGTAAAATACAGCGTGCAGATGGCCTGTGGATCAATCGGATTTAGCTCTGTCTCAGCAATATATCTGGTTGGTGTAGTCTTCACTATTTTTTTAACTCTAGGTCGGGAATATGTATGCTGAGCAGCTGAGCACTGTGTGACGAGAACATTCTATTCGAAGAATGAGATAGAATTGTTGAGAAGACTCGAGAATATGTCTGCGTAGTCATCACAATGTGTCATGATATAATGTTCCTTGTATACATACAATCCGGACCATTCCGGAAGGTACTCGCTCAATCCAGCTGAGGCAAATTTTCAAAGTGGGTTGCTACACCAAAAGTCCAAAAGTCAAACCTCTGTTAGCGTTGTGGCCATGGGCGTCAATCCTGGGGGGGACGGGGGGACATGTCCCCCACATTTCGATGGGTGGGGGACACAATATCAAATGCCCCCCCCCCCCCACATTTGCGTAAAAGAGTAGTGTCGTGGCTCTATTTGACTGGCTTTTTGAGTGACATGTAGGTTTGTTGGGCAATTGCTAAGTGTCTTGATGCAGATTCTGAATGTACATTTCGTCAGGGAAATCTTATTTAATGGCAAAATTTCGGCGCGCTTCGCGCCCATGCGTCAGCGTCACGGTTTGCACTTCTTCTCATGACCGTTAAAAAGGTAGTTATACATGGAACAATTCTGATCACAACACTTTCCGAAACAGACATACATCTCCAGACATCTGTAGGGGCCTCGCATCAATATGGGATCATTCAATCAGTGGCGTACGCAGAGGGGAGGGCCATTCCGCCATGCCCACCTTCACTGATTCCGATTTTTTTTTTAAGTTCCTAAAAATACGTAAATTTTTTAACACAAATTTACTTAAAAAAGGTAGCATATTTGGCACCAGATTACATGTAAGGACACCTAATTTTTCAAAAAGTTTCAAAGGGGATGGGGACACCCCATTGGGCCATGTCCCCCTCACTGATGCCTAATTTTTTAGTTCCTAAAAATACGTAAATTTTTAACACAAATTTTACTTCAAAAGGTAACATATGTGGCACCAGATTGCATGTAAGGACACCTAATGTTTCCAAAAATTTCAAAGGGACACCCCCTCCCCTTAGATCCCTCCCCCAGGCCAGCGGTCACACAACAAACTGCATGCCTCCCCCCCCCCCCTTGTGGAAGGTTGAAAGTACGTTGTTGCCGTTAAACACTTTACAAGAATTATTACCGAGCGTGACCGAAGCCATTATTTTTACCGAGCTTCGCCGAAGCCATTATCGGTATAGATGGTGCAGGCGCGGATCCAGGTTGGCCTGGGGAGCCCGCCCCCCCCCCTCCACGAAGGAGAAAAAGGGAAGAAAAAGAAAAAAGAAAAGGAGAAAGAAAAATTAAGAGCAAAAAATTAATATAAGTGTCTAAGAACGTATTTAAAGTATATATTTCTCTAGGGGTTGGGTGGAGCTATAGCTGGATTATCTCTTTAGATATCTTTCACATAATGTTCGAAAACAGGTGAATAGCTTAGTAATGATCCTTGACTTAAGATCTAAATAAGTAAACATCGTGACATGTGCAGTATGGGCCCTGCTAGATGGACTGAAATCAGTAACAATTTTGTGTTAAAGAGTGAAAGTTTTTGTAATCTAAAGGGATTGAGAGGCAAAGTTTTCGCCATCAGCCAATTTCATAGCATGTACAGTAAATACTGTACATGGTGGAATACCGTTTCCAGTTTTAAACTGTGCCATGTTATAATTTTGTAACACGAGGAACGTTTAAATATCGAGGAGATATATATCACCTTGTCTTTTCAAGTATAGAAAGAGGGATGGTGGACAGGCAAAATTCGTTTCAGAAAAGATTTTCGTCGTTATTGAACGTCGCGGTAAAATGTTTGGAAAATAAGGCAATTACGTACTTTCAATCTTTCAAACCATGTGCTAGACTAGATTAGTCAAAGATCCCATAATGATGAATGCCCTACAGAGAAGGAGATGTACTTTTTAGAAAAATGTTTGCATTTGAATAATTTCTTGCGTCATAGCTTTGTCAATGGTATATGAAATCGGGTGTAAACCCTGTCGTATGCGGGCGAAGCTCGCCGAAATTTTGAATAAGAATTAGTCCATGACAAAACCTGCATTTAGAACCTGCATCGGACACTGTCATTTTCCCACCAACCTATGCTATTCAGAAACGAATCTTCTGACTGAGAATTCTTAAAAAGCACTTTTGATCCTTGGTTCCCCGTGAGTTACCGAAAGCTATTGAAAATAAGGTCAACTCTGACACAAGGCTTGACGCTAGCGGAGCGTGTGAAAATTTGGAATTTGTCAAGAATTTCCAAAACTTATGATAGTTTGAGAACAGTTTGTGAAAGAAAAGGGTTAAAACAAGTAAACCAATCATCAAAAATACATCTCACCCTCCACCCTCCACAGAAATCTGTAGCTTAAACGACATTTGTCACCATTTTAAAAATTTTCAAGAATCGATGGGGGAGGGGGACACACGTCACCCATTGCCCACTGTGCCGACGCAACTGTCTGTACATAGACGTCTTCATTTTTTAACACATATATGGCGTTTAAGAATTAGAAAACGAACAACACAATGGATACGCACAGTAGATGACTGAACGAATATTAACACATGATAAGGATAATGACGTCAATTAAAGTGCACTCCGCAAACACGTTTACATGATTTATATATATGTTAATTTTTCTTTATTAAAGACAACTGATGTTTACAGTAATCATGAAATAAACGCATTAACGTGTTTACGGGATGGCGTTTAAGTGGCGTCAATGTGTTAAAGTTAGCGTTTTAGACGTTTAATTTGCTTATGTATTTTATTGTTTTTCTGTTACATAAACGCTTAGACGCGTTTATTATCTGTTACAACAAAGTGTTAATCAATTTTTACAGTGTAGCTTAAAAGCCTTTTGAGTTCATTTTAAAACTTTTCAGACAGTTTTTAAATCGAATAGGGTATGCACGCCGCTACTTTGCCTGCAACAGCTGGTGCCACTGTGCACAATAGCACGTCACCTGACAGCTCGTCTTCTGTATTCATTCTGCAAGGTCTGCATGGCGATACCCGATACACATAGCATGTCCAGTTTAAACTGATCTGTGTTACAGAAACTGTAACACGCCCATATGGATGTCGGGTAGGGAGAATCCCGTTGGTCCCTCTTTTGTATACTGTAACTAATTCAGAGCTCCCGGGAGGCGCTATACTGTTCTCTGTCAACCTTGGATATCCTTTTAAATGTAAAGGAAATATTTTATTATAGTCCAAGATGTTTCTGTGGATTCCACGCAGGTACAGTTTAATTGCGTGTACAATTTTCCTATGGGCGTGGATCATGGGGAATAGGGAGACGCGTCCCTTTCACTTTTTTGGAAGGGGGACATCATCAAAAAGCCCCTCTCACTTTTTCAAAAATGGTAGAACAGACTGCAATTATGCCTAGGAAAACGAAATTTTTAGAAGAAAAATAACCTAAAAATCCTACACTTTTGTTGCACCAAATCGCATCTGAGGGCATTCAGTTCTAGAAAAATTTCCCTTAGACCCCTCCCCCATGCCGACGATCACAAAACTTATTGCCTCCCCGTGACGCAAATTCTGGCTACCACCACTGCTTCTTCCACCAGGACGGCGATTCACAAATGTGGAAAAGTCCCCCCCCCCCCTACACACTTTTGGAGATGGATCCACGCCCATGATTTTTCCTGGGACTTTAGGAGGTTTGAAGACATGTATTAACCGTCTCTTACTCCCCTTTTTCACCTGAACGAAAATTAGAATTCACTAAATTGTGGAAATTTTTTAAACATACAATCACTTTAGAATGACCAAAGATACCACCATTTTGCATATAGGCTCCCTAAAATTATCAAACATTTCTCAAAGGGGAGGGTAAACTCCTTCCTGGGATTGCACTCTCATGTACTAACAAGAAAAGGCTCTCCCACTCTTGTATATAGCGTATACAAAATGCCACTGCCTAAAAAGGCACGGTTTAGCAGTTACCTGGTGTTCCCCCAATCACCAACTCCCGCCGGCACCATCGGTCATAGATTCTGAAGGGTATACCCTTCAGAAATCCATAAAGAAGGTGATATATCATCTCTCCTCCCATATGGACGTCAGGTTGTGAGAGTCCTGTTGGTCCCCCTTTTCAGTGTACAATTAATGCAGAGCTCCCGGGAGGCTCTATACCGAAAATTTTTCGCGTGCTTCACGCGCAATTGTTTACGCTTACGGAGAGAGGTATGTTTTTATTGAGTGATGGATTTATTTTTATCACTTTTTACGAAAAATCATTTGACATCTTTCACGATTTTTGCAAAGTCTTCTCAATATTTCTTGATTTTCGCTTGATGTGCGTAGTTTTAGCCTTGAATAACTCCTTTTACTATCAATAAGGTCCCAAAAGTATTCGCATTACTCATCGGTGGGGTTCTACCATAAGCCAATTATTCATGTGCATAAACGTGATTTCAGAGGAGCCAGCATTGTAAGGATGTAAAGCAACCTACTCTTCTTATGAGAACTGAAAAATTAGCATCGAACCCACCTTCTAATTGATAGACACACATAAAGGGAATTGACACAGTTTGTAATAGCAATGGTTTTAAATGTAAATTTAAATTTTCGCGGGCAATTGTTTCATCTGACGTCCTTATACCTGAATACCGTATAACGAAAATAAAACACTCATTATGGCAAAATCATTTCAAGTTACCTGCATGGGCTCATAATGTTAGCGTGTAAGTTTTAAGATAACTTAGATTGTCCGGAACTTCTGCAGGTACATATAGTAACTTATACTGAGCCATACACATCAAATTCCATGCAACATGAAAAGGTATAAAATGTCACTGACATAAAAACTGGAGCCGATTTCTGTGCTCTTAAAATGCAATACTGCGAGAGCTTCTGGGGGCTTCGCCCCCTGGACCCCGAAGGGACCCTATCGCGGGGCCCTGGACACCACGCGTAGGAATTCGCGCTTCGCGCTCGTGGTGAACCTAATTCGGTGCACATAAGATTTTCCATCATGCCCCCCCCCCTCGAAATTTCTGGATCCGCGCCTGCAGATGGTGATTGTTAATACACTTACGACTACAAAGCATTCTGAAAACGCCGTTGCTAATCCTTCACACCTTTGCTATACTACGATCAGCTCCAAAAATATCCCAAAGATATCCCATTTTGCATCTAAGCAACCTTAAATTAACAAAACTTTCTCAAAGGGGAGGGCTACACCCCTTCCCCTTAGACCCCTCCCCCAGGATGACACCTTTATATAGTGACAAAGGAAGGATCCCCACTGCTGTATACAAACGCAGGGTGAATAAAAAAAGGTGCAATTTACACGCCGCCACTGCAGTTAGTAAAAACATCCAGCCAGTCGGAAAAATTAGAATTCACTAAATTATGGACATTTTCCAGTCACGTACGATTAGCTCCAAAATATCCCAAAGATAGCACCGTTTTGCACCTAAGTAGCCTTAAATTAACAAAAATTTCTCAAAGGGGAGGGGTGTCCCCTTAGACCCCTCCCCCAGGACGACACATTTATGTAGTGACAAACGAAGGATTCCCACTGCTGTATACAAAACGCAGAGCACATAACAAAGTGAAATTTAAACGCCTACACTCAGTTGGAAAAAACATTCAGCCGGTCGGAATTTGGGACCTTCACACGCCCAAATATATCACCCTAGCAACGGGCCTGGTCGGGTCCATGATCTCCGACAATAATCCACGCTGCGAAGCGTTGTTTCAGGTATTTTGGGACATGATGAAAATAACATCTTGAAGTAATTCCGTGGACTCCGTGTATTTCACCTGGCAGATCATCTATGATGGTCATGTTAACTTTGAAATGATAATTCTTATTAGAATAGGACAACGTCAGTCATCATAAGGGGGGCGGGAGGAAAGGGCCTATAGGAAGACGCCACCTCTTCAAAACCAAGGGTATTAATTTGTGCTAAGTCATGTATGTCCCCCGCCCCCCCCCCCCACATTTGAATACGGATTGACGCCCCTGGTTGTGGCCTTCTGGTTGTCCTAGTTAGTGCCTCGTAACACTTGTTACGAGAAGACTACATTTAATGCTTTCGATAAGTCAGTAATGTTGGAATGTAACATAATTGTATGGGGGTTAAGAAGGTTAACGTCAATGGCAAAAACACATGTATTAGTTTTGTTAGCTTCTTATTAACTTAACATTTCAATCATTCTGTCATACAGGGCTTCCCTGAGTTAAGACCTCTGTTATCTATAGTAACAATATGATACTTCAACAACACCAGAATTACATTAGGGCTCTCAACTGATATCTCTCAAGCATAGGCGTAGGAGGCGGAGGGCTGCAGCCCCCCCCCCCAACCAAAAATTTTTGTAAAAATTCGGGCACTATGCTGGGAATTTTCCGGGCACCTACTGAAAGAACAATAATGCAATGATGTAGCTAAAGGTAATCAATAGTTTAAAAAACTTCCTTGGTAATTAAAGTTAAGTTCTGATTTGAATTACACCGGCACCTATATATTCGGTATTAATTCAACAGTGTCTCGATCCATAATGAAATGCTTACCATACTACATGACAGCACATTAACGGGTAAACTGAATTATTTTGTATAGTCGTTTCATATTGACCAGCGGATGTGGTCATTTTTGAAAATGGTTAAAGTTTTTTTGCAAGCAAATTCTTAGTAGGAAAATGTTTGTTGGACACCATGGACACCTATTTTATCACAAATATCATGCGTGATAAAGAGTGGGTGGGGTTAAACATTAAAGCCTAAAAATGGTAATTTCTGATAAGCTTCATATTCTAGTCCATAGAAATTCCACTCTATACCAGGTCATGTTTACTTTAAATCACGTTGCTACCCCAGTTGTCATGTAAAATGGCATCAGTGTGTAACATCAAAAATATGAAAGAATCGTGTCTCATTTTTAAAATGTTGTTGTGTGCGTGTATTTTTTTTTTTTGAGGGGGGGGGGGGGAGTGATTTGAAATGTACCTGTATGTTTAGTTAGGAATATTTCTTTTCTTCCTCTAAATTACAGATGTTTTCTTTGGAATAGGCCTTCACACTGGAGGCAAGTCTATCAAGGACAAAGGTGGGAGGAACTGGAACCATATTCATCTAGGAGTTCTACGTTTGGTGAACAAGAAAAAAAAACTCTCCAGTGAACCTGTAAATTGAGTGCCGAGCAAGAACTCAACACTGTCCCATATGATATTTGAGATATAATAAGTTGAAGATAAATGAATCAATTTTTCAACATGTGCAGTTTGTGCAAGGACCACATAAACCTGCAATGATTGTTTTTGTTAGTTTACGATGATCCCCCTTTGCCTACGTTGGCGAGTCCATCTTAACGAAACCTACTTGGTAAGCTTGTGCCATACCTGAATGTTCCGGAGTAAAGGGTCCAACTTTTGGAATTGTCCTGGTTTGAAGAGTCCAAGGGTTTGAATGTCTGCTTTAGTGATTTTTTTCTTAATATGTCAGGTGTTAGGGGAGGGTGTAATGTCTAAGTGGAGGGAACTCCTCCTTGCTTTTAGAATTCTGTTGCTTTTGTGAGGTTGCTTAGATGCTACATGGTGCTATCTTTGGCAAAAGCTTTGAACTGATTACATATTAAGGAAGTACCCTGATTTAGTGATATTTTTGCTGTGCATGTCACCTCTCAAATTCTGGTACTATGTGATCGGCTACGGGCTTTCTTGGAGCTCTGGGTTAATTACAAAATGGTGAAGTTAGTAGCCTTTAACTGACATTCAAAATGACACTACAAGAGAGCTAACCAAGCACTTCACATGACAACTTCTTTTAACTGTATTTGAAGGAGAATCCAAATTAAAAGCTCTCAATGGCGGAATAACCGAGAGAGGAGGAAAGGTATAACAAATTGAAAAGGGGTAGATGATTAATAAGCATGATCTATAATACATATCTCAACAAGAGGACAATCCCAGGAGTTGCTGATCTCATCCCAAGACATCATTTCGCTTCTCAGTTTCTAGTGCAGCTAATATCGGTAATTTCATTGTAAACAATGGGCCGGTGACAGGCGCGGACCCAGACATTTCGAAAGCCCCCTTGAATATTCTCCTACTTTATTATCATTATGTTAATTTTTGCGTATTTGTTATTGTTGATGTGGCGATCCCCTTGGACCCGCGCCTGGGTGACAAAAGGTCACAAATTTGACGAAGAGCATTAATTCATGATCCATGATCTACCCTATTGATGGTCTGAATACTTTGAAGGAAAGACAAATCTTGCTGTGGTGCTCACTTTAAGTCGACATCTTTGATGTAGCCGTTCAGTCCTGACAGTAGCACACCACTAATTTCAAGGAAATCCCTCCGGAGGATATTACTCTACAAATTTCACAACCTAGAAAAACATTTGGGGGGACAGTTAGGACCATTTTGCACAAGATGTGTTTAATTTGTGATAAGCATGAGGTAGGAAAGGAATTGAAGTACTCTTGCTCCAAACGTAAAGGAATTTTAAGGTATTTCAGGCTTTTTTTGCAACTTACTCTTCCGCTATGCAAGATAGCATTTGGAATGAAGTAAAAAAGCAGGAACCATCACTCTATTCCCCTAGCTCAAAATCTCAACTGTAGTGGTACACAAATTTGAAATCATTGTGAAAAGCCTACTCGTGAGCTATCATATGAGGGGTAGCTTGCCCCCGTTGAAAACTTTTTCTAGGGCCCAGGTGCCACGAAACGGACCAAACATAGGGGTTTACTACCCTATAATTTGATAATTGTGCCAGTAATGACAATGCCACTGGAAAGTATATCAACCTAGCAGTATGATATTTGCAAGTTTTAAAATGTTAGCTTGGGCGACTGTCATACGTACGGGCATTTGGCTCAAAGATCATGTACCCGATGAAACCTGGGCCCTGTTTCAAAACGACTTACGTTCGATCGTAAGTTTGACTTCAAATTGCATGATAGATTAAACTTTAGGGGCCCCGGCCTCTGTTGCTGTGTAAAGATTTTTTCACTTAACGTTGGCGCGTTTCAGTTTGGTATGCTGGCTAAAAGTCAAGGAGGGAAACAACTGCTTTTATCCATACTTTCCCAATACTAATTTACAGAAAAATGAAAGGAAAATAAAATGTTTGCTTTATGTGACCTTTTACCCATGAACTTTGACCTAGCACTGTGAATGTCTTCCAGGCACAAGTTGTCATAACCGTCCATCTGTTTGGAATCAGTATTATTTTCAGTTTTGGACCAGGTCGCGGCACACTTTTGACCTTCAAATTTTCATTTGACCCTCTTACCTTGTCACCTTCAACCTCAGGAGGTTAAATGTCAAGTTTCACAAAGAAGGCTTCATTCACAAAGCTACATGCTAAGTGTTACGTGGCAAGAACGGCGTCCCAAAAATGAAAGTTCGAATCCTTTGCTTAGCCGACGAAAGAAAGCTGCAGACATCTTGGACCTGGTTAGAACTATTCGCATGTTCGAGATTCTTCCGGAACTATACTATGCTTCTACTCGAGAACTTTTTGATTCCCTTGTAGAAAGGACTGATCACCTCGAAATTCTAATTTTAGCAATGTTTGCTTCTAGATTCTTCTTTTCGAGGAAGTCTTCTTCAGTGAATGCGTCGTTTATGAGAACATGCTGGAATTTACTAAGGGAGAAATCTCTGGAACAATTTGTGAACATTATAAATGGCAACACTCACGCTAACAGGAGAGGCACTCCACCATTTTAATCAACCAGACGTATTGTATTACAGAGGCTTCACGTACTGTAACTACGCACCGTGTGCTATCAGCCTATATTCTTTGAACTGCGAGAGACAGTTTAACGTTACACCGAGCTAACCAGACGTCATTGTTGTGTCGTAAATTGTTCAACCTTGTTCATTAGCTAAGACTGCTACGAGAATTCCTAAGTCGTAGTTAAATCGCCATTCACGCCGTCCTTGAGCTGTTTATACGAAAGCAATAATTACCAACGAAGACAGCTATCATCGTCGTGCCTACCAGTACTACGAGTAAACACTTCCGCGTCGACCAAGGCTTAAGCTTACAACGACGAAGCATACTGCGAATACTACAACCAGCCAGTACTAAATATAAGTATACGGATTAAGTATTGTTAATGTAGGACTAAAGGAAATTTTAGTGTATTTATAGAAGTTAAGGAAAAAGGGTTTAGGAATAATGAGTTTGGAATTTTCATCTCATTCTTCTGCATCTTTTCGCTGTTTCGGTTTTGCGTATTGCACCTACACATAACACAAGAAATCAGGACCATTTATTGGTAAATCCAGTTTCTACCGCCAGATTTGAAAAATTGGTTATTTTGACCTAGCGTGACCTTTGACCTATCATGCTGAGGGTATTAGAGGTACAAATTCCAGGGACTATGCACCTGTTTACCAAGTTTGAGATCAGTAGTAGTTTCAATTTTGGACGAGGTCGTAACACACTTTTGACCTCGATTTTGTAACTTAACCTTCCGACCGTGTAACCTTTAACTTCAGGAGGTCAAATGTCAAGTTGGGCAAAGAAGCTTTCAATCAGAAAACTATGCCAAGAAATCAGGACCATTTATTGATTCATTCAGATTTTACAGCCAAATTTGTAAAAATTACCTATTTTGACCTTTGACCTCTTACCTTTGGCCTATCATGCTGAGGGTATTGGAGGCACATATTAGAGGGACTAAGCACCTGCTCACCAAGTTTCGGATCTATAGCTTTTAAACATTTGGATGAGGTCGCGACACACTTTTGACTTCGTTTTTGACATTTGAACTTCTGACCTTATGACCTTTGACATCAGGAAGTCAAATGCCAAGTTATGCAAAGAAGGCTTTCATCCGAAAACTATGCCAAGAAATCAGGACCATTTGTTGTTTCTTTCAGATTTTATAGCCAGATTTGAAAAATTGCTTATTTTGACGCTTGACGTCTGACCTTTGACCTATCATGCTGAGGGTATGTTAGGCACAAGTTCCAAGGACTATGCACCCACCAACCAAGTTTGGGCTCAACATTATTCTTAGTTTACCACGAGTTGGCGGCACACTTTTGACCATGTAAATGTCCTTGACTCTCTGAGCCTTTGACCTAAATTTAAGGCATATTTGATCAAATGACCAGAAAACAGGACCTTTACCACTCTTTTTCCCCACCCCGAGTTGCGTTCATAAAGCCCAAATGTCTCTTCCATGCATTTCCATGGTTACTGTTACTATGGCGATTGGCAAAGGTTAACTGTGGGCACTTTTCAACAGTAAACACAGCACATAAATGCACTTAATTACCGCTAAATGAGATAATAAATATACTTAATTACCGCTAAATAAGCTTGTGTAATGCCGGGGTTACATACCTCAAATCATGTAGGCCTTCATCACGCTACAAATGTTGCTCATAATATAAGCATGGCAAATAACCACCTCTTTACAAATGCAATCTTGAAGTTGGACTTGTTCCCCTTGTTTTTGGAAAATAGTTCTCTATAGAATAATTCCATGCATTATCGTTCTAACAATGGTCTTCAGGCATGAGGTGTATACCGTGGCAAGTATGCGGGAAGGGCGACGAAATTTCGCATAAGAATTGTTATAAAACCGTATCGGTACCTTTCAAAAATACGTTTGGGATGGTATCAAAGACAAAATAGAGCTGAAGGTGCAGAAGTTGTAGAAATTTTGACAGTTTGAGAAGGATTTACAAAAAATGATAGTTCGTGAACGATGTGTGATAGGAATGAACGGAACAGCCATAGTAGAATTTTCGTCACTGTTAAAAAGGGGCGTCCGGACCCCTTGGACCCCCTGGGTTCATTGCTGGTTTCGCTGAACTTAACGAAAGTTTGCAAAACTATATCAGATGCGGTGGCTGTATTAAGAAAAAGAAATAACCAAAGTATTCCTTTTTTGCCATTTACGATATTTTGCACTGATCACACTCTGAAACTTGTAACTGATTATACAATAAAATAATAACATCTTAAAAATGAACTAAGGAGGCAATCCATGGACTTGTCAAATTTTACAAACTGACAAGTGAAAGTTCTGTAAACAAAACATTATAACTTTAGGCTAACCTTAACATCTGATATCTGACCTATGATAGAAATTACGAGAGCACAAGTGTATAGTTACCCACCTTACTCTGAATTTGTTCAGATTTTAAACTTAGGAGCTTAATGATACCCTTTTTCAAAAGATTTAGGCCAATTGATTTTTGACCACATTTGACCTTTAACTTCCACTTCTTAGCAACTTTGAGGAACAATTTAAAATTTTTACATCGTTTTCTACATACAATGTGGTTTAATGACTTTTCCTAAATATACTAGTGAGCCACTGATGGCAACAACCACGTTGTACATTATTTTACCTCTTACCTTTGACATATAATGAAATAATTTTGTTACACGGGTCACTTGTAATCTGCCTAAACACCCACGCTAGGAGTTATTGTGATTATTCTATATGCATCAAAAGCTTATACGATTTTGACTGTATTGAACAGTCTCCGAAAGCGCGCGGAGGGTTGCGTACATTTTTGATGGACAAGATGTTATAAGTTGCCCATTTATTATTTCAAAAGTACATCTGTCTACTCTCTCTATCACAATAGAAAAGCTTCAGATCACAGATTATTTTATCATTTTCACTTGTGGGTCAGATCTGATTTGGATGAAGCTTCAATGCTCCCCCTTCCTAGGTCGGCACCACCTTGAAGAGGACATGTTAGAAACATCGAATACTGACTATATTCAATGAAGGCATTTCCTACTAAATAGTCTCTATTTGGGTATTCCGCACAATTCTATTAATACTGTAGACTGAATCGTTCCAGTGATATTAACTTTGGTTTCAGCCATCTTGACTCCTGTAATCAGAAATAAGAAAATCAACAGAGTTATAGTTTCAACTTGTATTCTTCAAACTATTTCCTCGGTTAGACTGAAAGATCAAAGCACTTACATATATAGGGTGGCCCCCAAAATGTATACAGTGTCATTACTTTTTCATGGTACTTTACACCTTTAAATTTGTAAGTAATGCTTGTTTTGTTGTTATAGAGACATGGAAGTTTTTCTGACAGCCATTAATGACTTATGAAAATTACCAAGGCTGACGATTCGCCAGGGTATAGAAGTTTGACATCCATTAATGACTAATGAATTTTCCAGATCTGCTAATCTCCCTTCACGAGGGTGTTGCATGGCTATCGTACTCCGCCGACCTCACTCCTCCAGATTTCTTTTTGTGGGGCCACCTAAAGGACAGGATCTATTGCAATCCAAAACCACGGACACTAGATCTGCTCAGGGATAATATCAGGAGAGACATCAACAATATCCCAAAGAAACATTTCCTGCAGTAATGCGAAACATGATAGTTCGTATGCAATCAGTTGATGGACGTCAAGGGGGTTATATCCAGCAGGTGGTCTGAGAGAGAAGGGTTTATTCAAGGCAGACTGGGCTGGACAACCACAAAATGACAATGCAGAAAAACTTCCATCCTTCTGCTTTAGAATAATACCAATTTTGCCTCAGTAAATTTATTGTATGACCATACATTTTGAGCCCCAAACTGTATACATTTTTTGGGATACCTTTACATACATACTCTGTTACCATACAACTCGAAGTGTATTATTCAAGGCAAGCCACCCATATCTAACCCTTCTGACTGTCAGTCCAACTGAGGATGATATAGATGGGCATCGAAAATATTTTGAAGAATACAGAAGAAACTGTTTCTCTTTTTGTACTTCTTATTTCTGATTATTGGAGTCAAGATTGGTGAAACCAAAGTTAATATAGTCTTTCTGAACTGTTAAACCCTTGTAGTAAATTATGCCATTGTACATTGCAGTTTATTACGAACTTAAGATATGTTCAAATAGGGCATATTCAAATCCAAAGGGTGTTCGTCTTTTAGCCAAAAATATATTGACCTTTGTTAGTGTTGTATACCAGAATAGTGCAAGGCGGCTACCTCCTGTTAAAATTTCTTTGATGATGTAGAATAGTCTTTTTTGTCATTATTCAGTAATATCGAGTGGGTTAGTTAAACTTACATCAAACAATGTGTTACTACAGTCCAAGGAGTCGGATAAGTGCAAACAAGGACTACGGACGAAACATCCCCATCAAAGGTTATATGTAATGGGATCCTAAGCACTGTTTCATTCACTGCACAATTTAGGGTAATATCTTTTACACTATTGCAGATTCAAATAGTTCAGCAAAGGGAAGCAGATGTAGCAAATCCCTTCCACAACAACCCTGAAATTGGGAAGAAATTCACGACACTTTTCAGTAAGTTTTCCACAGAGGACGTAAACACCCTGGGTGTTCCTCGCACGAGAAAATCTAAACGTACCGACATAAAAGTTGTCACAAACATTATGAAAAAGGTTGGAGACCCGGATCGAATCAAGACGAGATCTGTTGAGTTCAACTAACGTGCAAATTAAGGGGCAGGCCCAGTAGACAGAAATTCTGACACGGGGTTGGGGAGCGGGACCGGCACTTCCGAAATGGCATGTTGTGGCGCACTCTGTCGGCTGTCCGAAGCAGTGGCGCCACAGGGATGTTATGTTTCAATCGGAGCTGTTTCTAATTTGAGAGTGGGATGCCAGGTCAACGTCAACCCCAGTTTCTCTTAAAGTGGGCAACCAAACTTAAAAATATCCGTCAACCTGGCTAAAAAACAAAGGCTGAAAATATGCAGAATGCATATGTTCTCTAAACTAAACCAAGTCAAGCTTCAAAGGAGTCTTACCTATGTTTACTGAATCATTAATCCCCGCTGTAAAAAACATGTTAAGCTACATGAAATGAAATATATTCGTCACTGAAGTTGAACCTGCTGTTGATACAAGGGGAATTAAAATTTGCCAAATTCAAACAATACCAGAAATATTCTAAATACTCCCGTGTAGGTGGTATTTACCGACCAAGGTCACCGACTTATCTCAGAGTGTTTGCCTGAGTTGTTTACAAGCAGGGTCTCCCCTTTTCCGGATGTACATGAAGTTTCCACGTTACATCCCGGATGTCTGAAACCTTCTACCGTCCACGAGCGTGCTGAGTTGGTGGGTGTGGTAAACCAAACCGTTTCGCCTTCTGATTGTTAACCTCTATCAAACTATTTGATTGTACTGGTATCATACAAAGCATGTTGAGTATATGAACCAATAAGAAGCTGGCTATCTGATATCACATAATAAATGTTTATATTAAGTCTGCATCGTCTGCAAGGGATGACCGACATTTGTAACAATACCCTTGTTCTACCAACATGGAGTAACATCTCCATAACCAAATAGAATGTAATCTTTCTGCAAAAGAAAGCTGCTTAGAAAGCTTTCTGTTCACAACATCCATAATGAATGAAACTGGACGAACATACCCAAAGAAAATATTTTGTTGAATCTTCGTGAAAATATGGTAGAAAGACCAGTTGGGGGAATCGATAATCCTAATTTAAATTTACAGAATTGATTGTTGGTTCCAAGTCTGCATTTGATGTAATAGACGACACTGAAAGTGATTTTTACCTCAAATGGTGTGAAATGAGAACATATGGGCCCAATTTTCAATAGTGACATTACATGAGTTCTTCCACTTATCTTCACTTAGTGTCTGGGAAAGGGGGGAGGGTACGATTATTTCTACTAGTAATATACTGTAGACCTCACGTGAAACAGAAGGAGAAATTTTGATGTCAGAATCAGTATGAATCAGTTTATACAAATGACCATTACCGGTACCAATACTAGCATGTCTCCATACCGCATGGATGCCTTGGTCATACCCAAGTACCAAGTAAGGTAGGTGTTATTCAAAGTTGATTTTTATGTACAATTTACAATGGAGTTGAATAAATGGAAAATAAGTGTGGCACAAAATCTATCTGTCATGGTGAAAAAATAGGGTTTGTGTCATATACACCTTTTCGCTGAACACGTTCAATTTCTGCGAACGTGCTAGCTGAATGGATATTAATAATTGGTGTTTCAAAGATATATCAATAAATAAATAATAACTCGATATAAAGCGTTAACAGGGCCGTGGCCTGGGCGAAATCTCTGGGGGTAGTTCATTACATCTATATATGCGGAGCACCGATTGCTTGCCTACAGGTAGTTGACACCCGACGGACCCTTCCTTTTTCACCTGTGCATGAGTTTCATCTTGAGGGAGGGTGCTGAGGGGAGGGTACATGTAAGGCCTGGCTAAGGTGCAAACTTTTGCTATCGTTGGCAAAGCTTTGAACTAATTTTGTTTTTACTGATTGTAATTATTTATTAATATTATTCCTATGTTTGGCTAGGCGTAAGTCAAAAGGTACTGTCTAAGAAAGAGAATGACACTCTATAGCTACTCTTCCAGAATTTTTTTCTCTGTGAGGTAGCTTTGATGCAAAATGGTGCTATCTTTGATAAAGCTTAAGCTTTGAATTGATTATATGTTAAAGGATCTTCATTATTTTACTGATTTATTTTTATTTTGGTAGGGTGTAATTGAAGGTTTTGCTGCCTCAGGGGAGTGATCACACTTACCCTTTGAGAGATTTTTCTTGTTCTTAGTTTTCTTGGATCTAATATGGTGTTATACTTGGCAAAGCTTTAGACTGAAGACATGACTTGAAATTTTATTTACTGAATGTTTCGTCTGTGGCATGGCACCCCTGTGACAAGCCTGGTACCCGGTGAAGACTTCTCTCTAGTGCTCTTAGTACGCCACTAGGGGAGCCACCATCTGTTGGCGCGTAACAGTAGCACAGGCCTTGCAAGAAAATGTTTACTCAAAATGTATCCCAAATGGGGGGGGGGGGGGAGTTTTATTTCAGCCATTCCCGTAAGTTGAAATGCGGAAGCGACTTAATAATATCGACACTCTACGGAACTTTTTCATAAACATAATCCCTGCTTGACAAACGTTTGCTAAGCTTACTGAGGAGGTAATTGGTGGGCTCAAAAGATGGCAAGAGAATATGCACTAGTAAATGGAAAAGCATTCAACATACAGCTTTCATAAGCTTGTCTGCTTGTGACAGACTGTAGCTGTTTGTATATACCTCCTACACTCTAAAAACGTCAGGATCAGAGGGGCACCGACCCCAAATCCGGATCATTTATTTCATCAGATTTTGATAAAAATGATTCGGATTGGGTAATTTTTATCCAAATCTGTTTACTGCAAATGACACGGATTTGGGTCGATTTCCCTCCGGTCCAGATTAGGTTCAAATTTTATCCGGACGTTTTTTAGAGTAAATTTTTAACCCAAAGGTAATATCAAAATGTGGAACAAATGATACCTTAGCCTAAGCAAATACATATGGCTCTAAATGTGTTTTAGCCTCTTACGGTGGACATCGTGGACATCTTACACCCCGTTATCAACTCAGTGATTTCTTTTAATATTTACAGATAACTTTATTTAAAAAAGGCTTTCAAACAACAGTTTGATGCATGTCAATTTAACGTTATTATAGATTGAGAATCTCTTAAAATTATAACTCTATATACCTTTCACTGATTTACATACAGACACTGAAAAGTAAATTTGGTAGGGACAAGATTGAAATCTTGCCAAGTATATGAAGTAGCATATTAACTTTAAGATAATTTTCAGTCCAATTAGTACTACCTTTTTAAAGGAATGTTTATGATTCTAATATTTTTCAATATATGTCTGAAGTTGACTTAAAAGTTTGTAATATTATTTCTTTCATTTAATGAATCAGTCAATGTTTTATAAACAAATTAGCTAATCAGAAATCAAATCAGAATGTTCCTCTTGCTTTGCAAACAAATGTAAGAAAACCAAGCAAGTTTGTATACAGATATGTAAGACATGCAGATTCTAACGATAGTAAGAAACTTGAAAAAAGGTACTCATTAAAACGATTTAAGCAATCACAGGGGCCGGGAAACAACTAACAGTAAGTCTCTTGTTAACTTGAAAAATGTGTCGACTGCGATTCGATGGTAAGAAATCGAAATAACAGGATTCAGAGTGAGTTACCAATTCTTCTCTTAGCTGTCTTGTCCACACAGATAGATTGCAGTGATGGAAAATCGGTATCAAAGATTATTTTCGTCGCACTGTTAGCACTGTACTCAAATTGCCAACAAATAAAAAGTGCAGCAAAATCTCTGCTCTGGATACAAGTTTACCCAAGCCGGCGTGCATCATAGTTCGTAATATAAGCTACTTCAAATATGTCATACTGTATGGTACTTTTTTTGATAAACCAGTCGACATCGCCTTCAGCACCAAATAGCCAGTAGGGTAAATAGTGAGTTCTAAATATTTATACAAAAAATGAGAAAAACTGATTGCAAATAGCATTTACTGGAAAAGGGAAAATAACATCTGTTAATTGTTGACAGTTGCGAAAAGGTTCTGCAGAAACAAATGTGCTGAACAACGTCTTGGAAGTTAGAAAACACACCGTGTGAGTAAAATATACTAAAATTCACAGAATGGTAGAACAATTCTTCGATGCAGTATGGCCTTCAGGGTTGGGTTTGTTTTTGACTTTGTTTTAAGGTAACATACCCTGCCGTTTATCGACGCTGGAGGAAATCATGTAAAGACTCCTTTAGTGAGAAAAGTATAAGCTTTTCGAATCTTTTTTTGGATTCCTCTTCAGCGCAATAGTCTTCTCACTGCTGTCACTTACTTATGTGTGTCCACACACACGTTGGTTAAATCCTGACAGTAAATAAACGGACTGAAGAAAAGGAGGAAAGGTATTACAAGTGTTAAGTAAACAGGCCTAAATTGGTCTACAAGCTTCTCTTTCTTTGTCTGGGGGCATTTGCTCTGTATTCTTCCTTGTTATTGAGATATGGGTTTGTTTCACGTGTGCAACCTGCTTCACTTACCTGACGTAGGGGGCATCCCCTGGGAAGCTTCCAATAATTTTCACCTCTTAGTCTGCAACCTTGCTATTATGTTTGTCCTGCATGTGTTTCGAAAACAATGATTCTTTTTTCATGGCTTTAAGTTTTCTTTTTGTTGTCGGTATCTCTCCTGAAGGCTATTGGCAGACTCACCTGTGTAAGTTCCTCCTTTTTCATCACAATCTTTACACTTCACTTCACAGACTACTTCACGTTTTTTGCAGATAGCTTTATCTCTACTGTGGACATGTTTGAAGTTCGCACTTATCACCCAGATCACATTATCTCTGTGCCTTGAATGGGTTGGCTTAACTAACATGTTTTTCAAGGACTTGTCCGTTTTTTAATGACTTTAACTTTAATGACTTTAACTTTAAGATCACATTTTTTGTAAATATTTTTGCACTCTCTCGCTGATTCACTGTTGGGGGTTGCATCTACTAAAGCCCGGGTCACACCGCCACGAATACCTGCGACTCTCCGTCGTCGACAATTTGCATAAATCGTAGACATTCTGGTGCACCGACTACATCCAACTACGATTGAACATGTTCAATCGGGCCGACGGCTTACGACACGACGGAACTTTAGTCGTGGAAACGGCCACACCGCCACGACAACAGCCGACGCGGTGGGTGGTCGCCGTCGTGTCGTGGGTTGTCGTGACAGTGTGACCCAGTGTGCTTAACAAGACTGACTCTGCTCGATCTTTCTCGAACCAACTTGTTTTGTCTTTGTTTTTCTTTCCATGTCATTCTTCCACTCTGTATAGAGAGACCGTTCCTTCTCTGTCTTCGAGCATCTTGTCAAACTTCTTCGCCTTGAGGTACACTCCCTCTCTTTCTGTTACAGAGTTACTAGTATACTGCATCCTGTAAATGTAGTATTGAACATGTCTGTTGTACTCTTCTTTGTTCAAGGATAATGAAATATTCTCATTACTCTCACTAGGTCTATATCTAGAATGTCAATCTTAGTTTCAGTTGGAAGGTCGAGTCACGGTGGATAACGTACCTCGATGCCAATATTTTTATTCTGTTACTGTTGTGCCAGTCGGCGGGTACTCTTAGTTACAAGTTGCTTAAGTCCTCTTCGAAAGGTTTTGAATTTCATGATGTAAATAATAGGATTTACACATATGTTGCTTCCCGCTAAAATAAGTGCGATGCGATGAAATGAATCTGTCCAATCATACGGAGTGACCAGGTTATGATGTAAGTAGAGAATCATGTCAGGTGTCCAGCAGATCAAATACACCACAGAAACGATGATCATTGTTGTAAACATATCCCGAACGCATTTCGGTATCTCCTTTGAAAATTTAAAGTGACTGGATGTAAAGTTTCGTATGATAGAACCGTAAACATAAGCTATTGTAATAGCAGGGATTATTAAAAATGTCATAGCGCTGACCAACGCTATTGCATATCTTTTAGAACTTCCTGCTTTGATCAATGTAGCAGTGCACATTCCATCCTCTTTTGAAATTTCGTAAATCCATGGCTTATACATTTTGATCAGAAACCCAATAAACCAAGCTGAAATACAAACCATCAGGGAGATTTTCTTACGGGCTATGGTGCGGTACTTAATGGGGTGCATCACAATAAAATATCTCTCTATGGTCACGAAAACGAGATTAATACTGGACACGTGTAGCAAGGCCCAGTGCACATAATCAGAAAACCATATTTTGCAGAGGAATATCTCTAAGAAAGGTTGGCGAATAGTCATCGGTTTGAACTCAGTAAAGAAATGCATAGTATTAAGAAAAAAGATAAAAGACGAAATGAGATCCACAAGTGACTGGTGTCCTATCAAAATGTTTGGAACCACGTGTAGTTCTCTCCCTTTGTAAAACACCACTAACACAGTGGTGGATCCAGGTGGCAGAAGGGGGGGGCCAGGTCATAGTGGTTTGTATGAAAGTCCGATCAAGGGGAGGAATCTAAGGGGGGAGGCGGTGCGCCATGGGTGGTGGCAGGGTATTTTGATAGGAGGTAAAGTATGTGATGAGTGATCACCGTCCTGGGGGAGGGATCTAAGGGGAGGGGATATCCCCCTCCCCTTTGAGAAATTTTTCTTAATTTAAGGGTGCTCAGATGCAAAATGGTGATGTCTTTGGTATATTTTTTTGACTGATCAAACATGGCTGGAAAGTGTTCATAATTCAGTCAATTTTAATTTTTGGTTGGGTGAAAGATGCTTTTCTGGGGAGGGGTCTAAGGGGAGGGGTGTCCCCTCCCATTTAAGAAAATTTTTGTTAATTTAGATTGCTTAGATGCAAAATGGTGATGTCTTTAGTATATTTTTGAAACTGATCATATATGGCTGGAAAATGCTCATAGTTTAGTGAAATTTAAATTTTGGTTGGTTGAAAGAGGAGAGTAAGTAGCCTTTCTTGTCCACATATTAGGATGGCAGTTTCCCGAATTGAAGTCTTCTTTTCCCTTATATTACCCTAAATTCGAAGTACATTTCATTAAAGTAAATTACAAAGCTTAAAGAAGATGCTAATGTTGCAGCAAGTTATAGTTAAAAGCCTGAGGTTGTTGAAAATATTCCTCTAAATATTAAAGAATTCTGAAATTCCCTTGAAAGTAGAAGCAGTGTTCCCAATGATGTGGGCCCGGCCGGTAATAGACTGAAGTTAGCAGTCTGATCCAATGCAGCGCTCATGGGTAACCCCTTGCAATGCCCGGAAAAAGTTATTGTGACCAATATAAGCCAAAATGTTATCAGCCGGAGGTCAGTAACAGAATTATTAACATAAGACTGATTTTCTGAGGTAGAAATTTAAATAATGAACAAATTTGAATTTCACTCTGACACATCACAAAGGCCTTCTAACTGGAATAGGGCCTAGTCATTTGTTTTATGACGTTGAAAAAAACTTCAAAAATTTTTGGAAGGGGGGCCCGGGCCCCCTGGCCCCCCCCCCCCTAAATCCGCCCCTGTAACACCAAACTGTTTCCTATGAGACCAAGAATAGAGGTAATGGCGAAAGCAACTTTCATCAAAACGTCGTTATCTTGTACCTTTTGAATTTCTTCAACAGAAACCTCCGCAGTAGCCAGAATTGCCATGTCGGTGCTTGTCACTTTCGGTAGTGTTACCGGTGCTAAAGAATACAAAGAGTTAAATCGAAATTTTGCTTGAAACGTTAACGCTGTAAGTTTGTTGTGGTAGACTTGCTATGACTGAGTGAAACGCTTGCCGTGTGAGTGAAGCACGGCATTATGAATATATTTGTAAAAATGACATTGACGTCATGGGGATTATTCTAGCGCTCACAGAAAGGTTGATTTTGGTGCCTAATATGCTGAATACTTGCTTAAAATTTTTAAGTGTAATTCAAACTCATGTTTGTCACAATAATAAATGCAAAACGTTCAGCTCACTCGGTAAATGTGTAAGAGAGAGGTAAGTAAAGTGTTCACAGAAAGAGATGTACAAATCGAATAGCTTATATCTACTGCATGAAGGATTTTGCTCACAAGAGGGTGTAGATGCATAAAATCAATTAAAAGGTGTTTACAATCAGAAATGAACAGAATCTTTTCATTTGGCAACTATACTTTCAGATCTTAACACGTCTTCTGCAGGAGGCCATGCTTTAGTGAAAAAACTTCACATCATCCTTCAACGATGTCTGGAACTAATTTTCAGTGCAATGGAAGGTTTAAGCTTCTGTGAAGATTTCTTGCCAGAGGGGCTCAAAGTTTTAGTATCTTTACCCATGGATTTTTACTCACCCAAAGCCTGATGTAAAGCCGGCAGCTTCCAAGCCCCTAATTATTCTAAAATTGCTTTAATTGACCCTTCTTTGGCACCAGGGATAATTCTAGTCTACTTTTAAATCAAATTGACAAAAGACCCTATCCTGTTTCGTAACACATTTCAAAAGTTGCCCCAGTGTCTCCTCTTAATCGATTCAATTATTAGAACTAAATTCCACCCGATAATCCACATAATGCATTAACAGGATACAATCAAATTGATTGAGTAGCTGTCGTGATAGAAACTATACCCATGAGTTATATAAATAAAAGGTTGAGGAGAAACCAAAGAAGCTTTGAAGAGCTTAATTATGGTCCGGTAACAAAATAACACATAAGATAAATAGTGTGTATAACTAAAGTATGAAAGCAGTAGGCCGTATTAACCAGGAGTTCGCAAATGTTTTTGGCCCCTGACCGCATTTCCTTGAGCTCATATTTTATTGTTTTATCACTGTTATCGTAGCTAGCAGGAGCGAATCTACGGTTTGGTTTGCGGTGCTCATTCTTCAAAGTCTTGGTCAAGACGTTAGTAAGTTTTACTCCTCATACGTTCTAGCAAAATGAGGGCGCTTGTAAACTAAACTGTACGTACTCAAGTCCTAGTAAAGAACTGGAATTTGAGGACGGTAGAGGGCGTATTCACAGTGGTTCCCATAGAGACCCTATAGTGGGAGAGATTGGCCAACTTATTCCATGGGCGCCATTTTGGACCCGAATGTTAACTACGGCCAGATATCATATACACTGTGTGCGTACAGTTTTCCGTACAAAGTGTAAAACGAAGTGAGTTACAGCGTTCTGTTCTCTGCCGGATCCTTTAGTTTGGCACCCGGTGCAAGAGAAGCCGTCCTGGGAGATCTAGAGGGATGGGATAACACCCTCCATTTTGAGTAACTTTGCTAATAGAAAGTGACGAAAATGCAGAATGGTGTATGCTATTTTGAAAGTTTTAAAAGTGATTTTATTTAAAAAAATCTCATTTTAGTTAGTGTGTCTTATTTTTGTGCTGGTAAGAAAAGAGAATGAGTGGGTCTATTCTGGGCTGGGTCTACCCCCTTCGTTCTGAGAAAACTACTAGTACGTTAATACAGGATGGCAAACATGCAAAATGGTGATTTTTATAAAAAAATTGTAAGCAAGTTGCACTAATCATTTAAGGTTTTTCATTATTTAGTGAAAGTTTCAGGAGAGGTCTGGAGGAAGGAGTAAATATAGGGGATAACTTCCTAGTGAGACTTTTTATTTTATGGAAAAGCCTAGGCCTAGGTTTTATAAAATTGTGACTGACCAGGGTGTATTCCATGTAAAACCTACATCAAAGTCAAAGGTACGCAAATTTTTCAGTTTTCTCATGCTGCTAATAGATCCAGGAGCAATGTTTGACCTGTTATTGTGTCCCCCTCCCCTATGAACATTTTTGAAAAATTGGGTGCCCTTACATGCAATATTGTGTCACATATGCTACATTTGAAGTAAAATTTGTGTTAAAAAATTGACGTATTTTTAGGAACTTAAAAAATCGGCATCAGTGAGGGGAACCATGGCCTTATGGGGGTTTCCCCCTCCCTTTGAAAATTTTTGAAAAATTAGGCTTCCTAACATGCAATCTGGTGCCACATATGCTACCATTTGCAGTAAAATTTGTGTTAAAAAATTTACGTATCTTTAGGGAGTAAAAAAAAATCGGCATCAGTGAGGGGGTGGGGGCATGGCCCTCTAAATACGCCACTGCTCATACACCTATGACTGGGGACTGCAGCTCTTGTATTCCAACGTCTCTATGGGGATTTTCCGACAACTCTCCAATAGGGTTTGTATTAGGATTAGGGTTAGCCGGTTAGGCAAAAGGGTTGAGAGTTGTATTTGGGTTTATGTGTTTTAATATCAAGCAGTCGGAATATAGAGATGGAACCGCCGTATAGGCCTGCGGTATAGGCCAGGCGCGGATCCAGACATTTCGAAAAAAAGGGGGCTGAAAGCCCCTTTAAATATGCTCCTAGATAAACATTATGCTAATTTTCGCGTACTTTTTATTGTTAATGTGGCGAAAAAGGAGGAGCTGAGGCCGGGAAAGCCCTCTTGGATCCGCGCCTGTAGGCTAGGCCTAAGTTGAACAGAACGTCGTACTCTAAGGCTATGCCTACTCTAACGTTAGGCCTAGATGTATTACTAAGTCGTACACTGTAAAGTTACATCGCATAAGCGATCGCAATTTGATGGATTCCAATTGAACCTTCTAACTTTTACACCCCACCGAAGCCTTCTTTTTGTACAGGATTGGAATCTATACAACTTGTAACCCTTTTCTGGTCTGTTCGTGCATCCAAGCAGCACAAACCTGGCCGCAAGTTTGGAAACCAAACATTTCTATCTTACACAGGATGCGTACGTACATAGGCTACACATGATCTTGCAAGCTCGTAGTTTGGCTACAAAATGGTGCCCATACATTTCGTCCAATCAGAATGCGCATCTGAGAACAATGGTTGGCCAATCTCTCCCACTATAGAGTCTCTCGTTCCCAATGAATGTTATGCCGTACTGTGCTGTGAAGAACTAGTACTAGGGTCTTGAGCTTTATGGCGATGCCCACACATAGAGTTCCGAAAGAGACTGCACAGCAGGCAGTGACGTGTCTAGGGGTTGCTAATTTGGTGGGGGTTCCTTATTAGGGGCGACGTACGGGATCAAAGCCGACCTCAGCCCTACCAAGGATGGAGCTGAGGTGAGATAATTTGACGTTCCAAACGCACTAGAAAGCAGAAAAAACGCACTTTACAAATTCTTTACCGTAGTTCCGCCGTTGTCGTCAGTAATGGGGAGAAAAATTAGCATCCCCAGTACAAACAGACAAAAGTGGTACCGGGTCTTCCTTTTGTGATGGTAAATCCAAAACTCACGGTTAACAAGGGTGTGAAGCCTTCATCGGAGTCAACGGTGAAGAAAAGGTTTTACTAAAAGCGAGGAAGATTTGGGGGATTCCAAAGTTTGAAGTGTTCCTTATGGGCAGGGAGTCTAAAGGCCCTCCTCAGCTGCCCCTGATGGAGCAATGTCCCCGTGGGGAACCAGGGACGAAGCCCCCTGAAGTTCTGCAGTATATACGACATTGTCAGCACAAGAACTAATGAAACATTTTCAATCACCTAATGGGAGGTTTCTTTCAGTCTGCGGTTGGCTTGTCATATGGGTGGGAAGAAGAATGATAGTGGCTGCATGGGGCTTTGGGAGACGCATGCTTCTCAAGGTGTCCTACACTGCATCATTACCGATAACCCAAATTCGCACCCCAAAATAAACATTTTGGAAATAAAATATATTTTAATACTACTCTCTTTCGCATTGCAAACGTTTTCTCTTATTTTTCAATTGTCGATTATATCAGTATGTGCTTCTATGAACAGCGAGAAAAGTACTACATTTGAGACTGAGAATAAACTGGCAGGACAACTTTGATCTATGGACCCCATAGCCCCTCCCTTTTCTGCCACTGATGAAGGTATAGGAGTCTTCTCAAAGAAAAGTTTGAAATTCAGCACTATTTGATGCGGTTTCCTGGCAAATAGCAGGTGAGGTAATTCACTAATTCACAACTTTGTAGTGAACCTGAAGAGGGAATGTTTGACCTACCCGACTTGTTAACTCGAGCCATTTCATTGCATACTTATTTGAAATTTCAGCTTGAGGAAAGTACTTGGTATCTTTTGTAGCCCCGTTATAATTTAGAATGATCTCATTTTTCAAATGCCCCCAATGCCTCCCCTTGGGCTCTTATCGCTCCCATAGTTGAAAAAAGCCCTCAGGAGCCGATACCGTCCCGTTGTAACAACTGATCTGCGGGTAGGGGTACGAGTGTAATTGAAACATCCTTCTAGTCATTGTTTGCTAAATAAAGCTAACCTTTTACAATCCGTTCATCAAAGTTTGTGTAATTATGTCTTCATTATACATATGAAATTGTGAAAAATGGCAGGACCAGGGAAGTATTTACGTAGCTGAGAATAATTAACGTAAAAACAACTGGAAAAACAATGTGATGAATTCTAGTCCAGAATCTGTGGGATTATCAGTGAGATTATTAGTAATAACATCCCTGTATTTCCTGCTTTACTAATGTATGAAATGACAAAAGTATTAGTTCAAAACATATAATAATTTTTGCAGATGTTTTTTGAGTGATTCGAGCAATATCTGGCTACAAATTTGTTACATCCTCCAAGTCGTTTCCAGCAAGCTAATACACTTGAGTAATTTGATAGCTTTTGCCACAAATCCACTTTGTCTAGTACGTTACGTCTTCAAGGAAAAGCATGGAATTAAATAGCGCAGACTTCCTCATTCCAAAGGCTAGAATAAGCAAAAGCAACACTTTAACATCTCCCCATATTTCAATTTTCCCGAACCACAAAGAGCTTTCTATTCCTGTAGGAGCAATCCCCCATGAGCTGCACTCGTTAGCTGATCAGTTACTTCAAAAATGTTATCTGGTCTTTAGTTCAAGTAATCAGCCGAGCTATTGTTGTATCATGCACGGCTGCGAAACAATTGCTACTTTAGGCCATGTGTATGAAACAGTGTTGTAGTCCAAAGGGAGGTCATTCCAAGTTTTTGGACATTAACAAAACACTGGCTACTCGTCAGTCTACTGTCCTGGGTAGGACGTTAAACTGCATCCGGTTGTGGAGCTTGTTAAAGCGTGGGGATAATGAGGTTACCCTTTGCCACAACTGCCTCCGGGACACCCTTGAGCAAGGTGCGCCTGTATTTTTGGCCCAGTTTTGTTCAGTTTTTTGTTTTTGTGTAAATAGTGTATATAGTGTACATAGTGTAAATATAGCAAGTTGACTCCACCCCGGACCCCTCGTGGCAGGTGGACCCCGCCCCGGACCCCTCGTGGCCCCTGTTGTTGGTGTCTGGTTTTTTTTGGTTGTTGGCGGTATGTAGTATTATTGGTTTAGGGTGGCCGGGGGGAGGTTGGTCTGTTGGGTATTTGGGTTGTCAGTGTGTGTGTGGTTCTATTGTTGTAATGAACATACTTTTCTGTTTGATTTGGTGGTGTGTGGATAGTTTTGCATTTATGTTCCTGTCCGATCCGGTTTGAGTTTGTTTCTTGTTTGTATGTGCCGTTTCCATGCACTTAAAAAGCACTCGTCAGTCTATGAAGTGTTGCACAATGGGAGTAGTGCTTCCTTGCCTAGGATGATGTTTACAGATATGATCCTCAACGAAGTTATAAAAGTCGGAGGGGAGCAAATCATTGATGTACGCATCAGTGAAAGCTGCGATATGATACAGTTGCACTGAAAGCTTCCTGTTGCATGTCTGTGTGTAAGTGCAAGTGCAAGATGCAGAGAGCAAGATGTATTTTTAAAGTAGTCTGTGTAAATATACCCGTCTCTATGTTGTTACGGTCAAAGCTGTCGAGCCGTAAGCAATGCTGTCATGAGAGTGTTGTTATTGGGTCACTTGATGTCGAGTCTCGAGTCACCTCGAGTCACAGGGTGTCGAGTCTTTACCAATTTAAGTTGAGATGGGTCATGTCGAGTCTTCCCTAAAATCGAGTCGAGTCATTTGAATGCTTGTAAAAGTTCGAATCACCTCGAGTCCAACGAAGAATTCCGGTGTAGTCATTCCGAGTCACCTGATCTCTTAAGTCATCTCGAGCCTCTGATCTTCGAAGTCCAGTCACTTGGAGTTTCTAATTTTGTACGTTGGGTCGATTTTACTCCCTCATCAGTTTCTCGTGGTGTCCATTTTAACTGCATCAAGGTTCGCACCAAGATTTAAGAAAAGAAGGAACAACCTCCACTTATCTCGACGAGAGGGGCACTTTAAAACTAAGAAAACTTAAGGCGTGATACTTCATTTTTTTTATGCAGAAATTCCGTATGTTATTCAAATTATTGCAAACACCCAATCATTAACCTTAACCATGAACTAACCTAACTCCCCCAAACCACTTTGTAAATACTGGTGTGCACGAGCAAAACAAAGATGGCATATGCTGTAGCAATCTGCATGTATGATACAGTAAGCTTAAGGCCTTACTTGAACTGGATCAAGTTAATAGCTCTTCTGTTTGACTATGAAGTATGCATTTTTACTAAGGCCAGGTGATGATACATCAGCTAGACAACAGAATACTAGTATTCATGCTAGGTTGGGCAAACCTTATCACTTTAAATGCCACTAAAAGGATCTGTAGAGAAAATGCTCCCTACACACAGTGTTTACACGGGGAGCCTCCTCGATAGCAAACGTGCACACTCACTTGTGAAAACGTTTATATTTTTCAATGTAATTGTCTTGACTTCAGGACAACAACATCACAAAATTCTTACTACTGGAAGAAGATTCAACTCCATTCTTGTCATTCTTGAAGACCAACTTCATTGATGAACAATTCGAATTCGTTTTCCACGATATAAAATGATGGTTATTGGCACACCAATGAGGCAAAGCTCCGGAGCGCAAGGAGGTTCTGCTGATTTGAGTAGGTTTTCAAACATTTTGATAGTATGAGTACAATTTGTTAAAAAACAATATGAAAATAGACCCAACACCCAGTCGAAAAAACATTTCCCCCTCTAGCTATGCCACTGGTTAGGAGAGGTGGATGCTGGTATAGGAGTTTGACTAAAGCAACATATGGGCGCAAAGTGCCAGAAAAACAGCATATCTGAATTAATTTAATTTAATTTATGGTGTACTTTATCTCACAATATTCAAAAGTTATCAATTTGATGACCATAAACAACGATCAAGAGCACAATTTTCACTTTTATGACATTCTGGGTTATGTTTGTGTAAGCCATCTCCCTTTGTCAAAAAGTGGGAGGGGGAGACGATATATCCCCAATCCCCCCCCCCCCGGGGAATTTCAATCCCCTGGAAAAAATAAAGATTTTAGGACCAGGTGTGGAAAGATAGAGCAAATGCACAAAGGTCTCTTTATCCGTATATTGAAAGAATCCGACAAATATACAACATAAATTGGACAAAATTAGGTTTTGGATGGAGCATGACGTAACTATGAGGATTACATCAAATTTCCAGATAATAACACACACTTTTACTTTTCTGCAGAGTGGAAGCAATCCAGCTATTTCCTTATAGTAAGTAATACCTAAGTAATGCAGACAACAAAGCAAATAAATTATCATGAACCTACATACTGAGAGCGCTGAAATTAGTTGACCCTCCGCTATTATCCAGACGTTACAATAGATAGTCCGTCCTCCAACTGCATAAACAATAATTTTACTTCCTGACAAAACTCTCCATTTTTCCTGTATACGGAAGATCAGAATGCCTTCAGTTGATATGGACGATTATAAACAAAAATAATTATCCCACACTTTACAGTTATGTTTTATTTATTTCAATTTGATCAGTATTCACGGCCTGCCTTTCATCTCTACGGTACTCTAAAATCACAAGTACATGTCGTATTGACTGGCCATTTCAGCATGTTGCTCTTAGTCATTATTGGTTATTCTCTCTGAACACATCATCCGATCATTTGACTTATATTCGTTATGGGCTCTCAGAGTCTTCTACCAGTCCAGTTACATTTATTTTTTGTTTTGTTCATCGTCTTTACTTCGTCTCATTCGGTAAGTCAGAATTTTATTTTCTTACTCAAACTGTTCTAGGATAATGTTGAAAGTCCCTCCCAATTTAAATTTGTTTAATTCCAGGACAAAAAACCTAACGCTTGAATCAATGGCGTTTTTCTCAAAAGCCAGGATGTCATGTCTGGACAATTACTGCTTCAACTTTTTAGCTTGGTAACTGTTTAAAGTGTAGTAATTGGCTATGGGTCTTGTTTCCTTACAAATCTGCAAATAGATAGGTAGCAATGAACATTTTTGCATTGTATTACTTCTTTTGCTATACTACATTGATGAAAAAGATAAAAACCTGCCTGATTACTACCTAATCTATCTCAACACCTATTTCGGTTGTACGAAATCTTGTACATTAAACAAATTCTACAGTATGAGGGTTGCTATGAAATCTGTTTGAATTTTATACGTTCGCTCTGTTCAAGTACTCCTTAAATCTTGCTAACTAGAATCATTTTAGAACCTTTTAGTGAGTTTTCAAGCGTTTCACAACCTCAACTTAGTCCGTGTTTACACATAAACAATCAAAAATGTTTTATAACAAAACAAAATTATAATAAAAGTTCGAAATATCTTAGACACATTTGTTTACAAGCCTGCTAGTTCCTACAAACAGATCAAACATCATATCGGCTTGGGAAAATTGGTTCATTTCAATTTTCAATATAAAATTCTCAAAATCTTGAATTGATGGATAATTTTCTCAAAACAAAAACGATCTCCCGAGTACCCCTCTCCTTCTTCATATCAGAGACAGGTCAAAAAATAAAAAAAAAAAAAACTGGACACTGGTAAAACAAGTATTCAGTTTTGTGTCTATTTCCTGAAGTTAGATGGGGTTATACCTTTGGTAAATAATCACTAATAGTCTAATGGTCTTTTGGTACAAGTTTGTTGTTGATTGTACACTTACTTACTTGAACTTAAAACCAAAGAGGCAATCATTAATTTTACATGGTAGACATGAAGTGGGAAATATGAATTTGGAGATAATGTGTAAATAAGAGTTAGCTATTCCACTGTTTCTATTCAATGGCTGTAGTTGTAAGTGTAACCGTTTCCTGAAAATGACAGAAAGAGGTGCCACTATAACGTTTGGAAAGGAGACACCGCCACCGTATAACAATATTTCATCCATACCCACAAGTGTTAACATAGTAACATCGGTTATTTGAACGAACTTTTAAATTGAGTTCACAATTTCAAAGATTACAAAATCAACCAATAAAACATTCTTTTGTATTTGCTTTAAAGAGTGTAAATCAAACGTAAATAATGTTTTGGCAAACCTGTCAATTTCTAAGAGGTAGCCTGATAGCAATACTCCTTAACTCTTGTAGAATAACAAATGTTAAAGCGGAATTCGAGTTGAGAGTCTATCATGTCCGCAGCTCGTTTTTGGAACTAAGGACGGTGTCAACATTAACTTTGTCTTATTCCTAAGGACTATATTATTTCATAGAACTTAAACCAAAACGATGTTTTTCAACTGTATTACTTCTAGAGTTTGTGTTAAGAATCCATTCATGGCTTTTTGAACGAATGAAAGTTGAGTTTTGGTCATTATAGATGCTGAATCCACAAGATCTACAAATTTAAATTCTTATGACGTAATAATTAGGGAAACACTTATTACAATTTGGGTTTACATTTTGGCAAAAGCAATCCCAAACAAAAGTCAATTTGCTTTAAATGTCCTTTTGTCTGGGAGAAGTGAGACAAATAGGAGCAAATGTATGTATTCTTGGAAAGAGATAGAAAAATTGTTATATTACTGGCGATGGCAAAATGTGGTATTAATTTAATGAGACATTAGCTGGGTCATAATTTTGTGTAAACAAGATAAGGTGAAAGTATTACACAAGTATCTTCAGTGAATGTATGAATCCAATAGGTGAATTTATCAATAAGTTTAGATTTAATTACTATATTTGGTCCTTCTACTGAAATTGATATCTTCTGCTTCAAGTTTGTTACTTCAGCAATAGTTCCTTATGCTGTATAATACTGCCCAGATAAATGTAGATTTGAAAAAAAATTTCAGAAAAGCGAAGGGAAAAATCTTAGGTTTTCCTACAAATTGAGTTATCCTCAGCCTCCCTTTAGACTCTATGTGTCAGAAACTCCGTCGTCTTGGAAAGCAAGTATTAATTGCGTCCATATTCAAAATGAAAATGAGCAACGGCTCACGAACGCCATCTCTTTGTCAAGGATCACGAAATATGTATATAATTATTTAGTTAAGGAGAAATCACAAGTTCCAAAGGCAATTTTTAAAAGGCAGGACATCGATAACAAAGTGTATGACTGGAATCAAATTTTTATGTTACCTTATACCGCTGTGAGAGATACGAAGTTGCATTATTTTCAGTTCCGTTTCTTGCAAAGAATACTTGGTGTAAATAATTTTCTGTACAGGATAAAGGTTAAAGAAAGCCCGCTTTGTACTATTTGTCATGAAGTTAATGAAACACTGGAGCATCTCTTTTGGGAATGTGATTACGTTAAACTCTTTTGGTCAGAGATAGGTAACCTGTGTCTAAAAAGTACATTTGAAATTGATTTTAATTACATTAAGTTTGGGAAGTTCGAAGATGCTAAACATCCAATCATTTTTTTTTTATTTTACATGGAAAGTACTATATTTTCAATTGCAAGTTAAATAACAGTATTCCAGATGCCATTTCTTTTTCCCATAAATTTAAATATTACCTAAATGTTGAATATTATATTTTAAGCAAGGCTAGTGATGTTTCTCGCATGACACTCTTCAAGGAAATGTTTATTCTATGATAGTGTTATATGACTTATAGGTTCTACCCTTGTTAATATTGGATACGTGATGTGAATTGTACATATATTGTTGCATCAAAGGATTAAATAATAAACGAGACAAAAAAAAAATATGTGTCAGAAACTCATTAAAGACAAAAACTTTTCTAATGTATGCAACTGCAGTGCATGTATAGTAAAGACGTCTTCAACGACGAGTGGGCAACACATTCAAAATAAAGCAAATGAACAAAATTGTTCTGAAATAGTAGAAACTACCACGTTAGTAAAAACAAAGTAAGAACAACAACCTAAAAATATTTAAATTTTAGGTACTCAAGAGTGTCGCCTTGTGTTTAAAGGTACCGATTGCGTATGAGAATAGCAGTGGAGTAAACATATTGCAAAATGCTATACCTCTAAAAAGGTCACATTTCTGTTCATAGCCAGTCTATCGTGTAGTTTTCTGAGCTGAATAGTAACGTTTATAACAATTACCTCTGCCATGTTTAAGCTTCAAAAGAGGATTTAACATCGAGTCTTGTAAAAGGCTTATGCAATGTTATTTTACATGCATTCTTTGACTTGTAGAAAAAAGTTGGAAGTAATTCTGATTGATTTTGTTAAAACTATTATGACGGAAGAATGAGATACAAAATACTTCAAGTAGGAAAAAGCTTGGGACGAAAGATGGAATATGTCACGTTCTTCTGTTTTCTTAGAAAGGACATTGGTTTTGTTAATATGTTAAACTCAAAAACATTTCCACCGTCATGTGTTTTTCATAGAAAAGCGTTTTACATGTAAAAAGTCTTTTTTATTCGTAAACATTTAGAATGTTGGTTTGTTTTATATTTCGTACGTACTTTTTGCGAAAGGAAGCTTCCAAATTCAATACATTGCATATGTATTGCCAATCTGCAGCAAGTAAAGCCTAACGCACACGGACGACAAAAAACGCAAAACATGAAGCAGAAAACACTTTCCGTGTTTTCTGACGTCCGTGTGTGTTGGGCAAAAACAGAAAACAGCTTTTCGCGAAATAGCGTTTCGCGAAACAAGCACTGTTTATTTCGCAAAACAAGTGTTTAGCTAAATAAGTGTTTCGCCATTTTTTGTTGTCGTCCAACGCACACGAACTTCGGCGTGAGAAAACACGTTTCGTGTTTTCTGTTTTGTGTTTCGCGTTTTCTGTCGTCCGTGTGTTTTCGGCTTAAGACATAAAACTGTTATCAATATTTGTCGTCTGACAGTGACCAAAAGTTTTTTTGACTTAATATTTAAAATTAATCCTTTATTTCGGATTTGTGGTCATGTAGTCACTGCGTCTGAGGATATAAAAGGAATTTTTGCTACAATGCTCTTCCGATTCAAATTAGACAAAAAGAATGGGTAGACACGGACTGTGCCTCATTGTGATGTGCAACGTATCCGAAGATTTTCACTTATTAAACTTGCATAAGAATGACCATGATGGGTATATATAATAAGTGGTGTCTGCGTAACGTAACAGACAGTATTCATATACAACAAATCATTATTTATCAAAAGCACCTCATTAGAGAAAAACGTCCTTCAACCTCAAAAAATTTGAGTAACACTTCATCCACCCTATAGCTTGCCTGTTCTCACTTACGACTTGGACTCTGCTGTTGAATGCCATTTGGAGTAGATCCTTTACTTATCATTTGCATGAAGAATTTTGACTGAAAATAATTACTTTTTGACCTTTTAATGTAATGATGAAACTTCTTGTTTATAGAAGCTGCTTACTTTTTAATGTATTTCAATTATTACTTACTGTAAGAATTGAAAACCTTGGAGGACAAGTTTGTAGGTTAATGTCGGATCGAAGTGGATCTGTTAGTACATGAGACTAGCAAATCAGTTTAAGTATTTATAATATTCGAACAATTAGTGAGTTTCATACTTGAAAATATCTGTAGTATGTGTTTCTCAGTCACTGTGTATCAGTTTGGACAGCACAAATATGTTTCAGTAGATACAATGTCGTTGCATATTTTCAAATCCGCATGCAACAGTAGAAAACCATTTGCCTCTTACGTGAGTCACACTTTAGTCTAAGATCACACTACCAAAGGAGAGGTCCTTAACAACCTAGTATGGACTTTTGATGAGCTTCTTTTTTACCGTATTTGATATAAATGACAACTAGGCGGAGTTACTTAAACAAACAAACTTTTTTGAAAATTTAGTAGTAATGTTAATGCAGACGAAAGTCAAAAAGTTGATAACTTTAAAATGATGAAAGATATCACTAGGCAAACTTTTTACCAAATGAAGCTATTTCTCTGTTTCATCAGTACGCCCAACGAGGAACCAGTGAGACAGAAGAGGACAATAATCAAAGTAAGTGCTCAAGTATTTGTGAAAAGAAGTGAACTGAAAGATATTGTTGCCGTTGTTAACACTACAACAACTGAAAAATAAGTAATTTAAGTGAAGTCTTTTAAATTGTTTGCATTGGCTCTTCTTATTGTCTTATTAATTATGCGTGTAGGGTAAAAGCATAAACATAGGGGGTAACTATTTCTAATGGGTGTGTCTGGGGTGGGGTTTCGACACTTCTGCCTGACAATTCAATGCATTTGTATCTTATCTTTTGTCCGTAAAAAGCAAAATTACGGGGGGGGGGGTAGGCGCTTCAAGCACCAAGGTCCACCCCTTGTACGCCATCGGATAAAATTATACGAGTCAGTGAATGGAAACAATTCGTAAGGTTTCTTCTGTTTCCAGTCATTTACGGTTTGCACTTACAGATGAAAGTGTCAATACCTTTAATACTTGGTATACCGTATAGCATCAAATATGGTTCAGTCTAAGGATAGGCTGGTGTTTAAAGTTTGCCCTTAAAATCTCACTTATTTACGCTGTGACAATAATCTGTACTCTGTCTTTTCTTTGAGGATCTTATTTCTTCTACCAACGACCGGAATATTCACGAGATTGTAAGGACATTCATAACGAATGCTCCTCATCAAATTCCAGTGGTGTATATTTAATCAAACCGGATGGATATCCAGAACCATTTGAAGTCTATTGTCGTAATGATTTCCAGCTTGGTGGATGGACGGTATGACATATCAATAGTGCTGACACTCTTAAAACAAAAGAGTGAAATTCACTCCAGAAAGAGTGTGCTGAGGGACCACTCCTAAGTAAGAGTGAATTTCACCCGGAATGGAGTGAAAATTCACTCCGAGTAGAGAAATATTTTATTCCATGTGTATGAAGAATCGCTTTATTTGTAGTGAATTTTCACTCCACTCCGCGTGAAATTCACTCTTACTTAGGATTGATCCCTCAGGACACTCTTTTTGAAGTGAATTTTACTCTTTTGCTTTTGGAGTGTAAATTTATTCTGGTTCTATCTCAATAAGTTTATGTAATCTGTTGGAATAGCTTCAGATCTTCAGATCTGCATACTTGTTAATCCAAATAAAATTACAAGGTTTTTTATTATTATTTCAGGTGATCCAAAGACGAGCCAATAGTGCTTTTGATTTCAATCGAGACTGGCAAGAATACAAAAATGGTTTCGGGTTTCTTTCCACGGAATTCTGGCTTGGCAACGAGAAACTTTCATATATGACAAACCAAGCAAAGTACGAACTTCGAATTGACATAGAATTATCCAACGGAACATCACTATTTGCAACTTATGATGCATTCAGGATAAGTGATGAATGGAGTCAGTATAGACTAGTCTCTGTTGGAAATTTCCTTGGAAACACAGGTAAGTAATTTTAGAGAAAGAAATATATACTCTGTATTGGTTGTAAACTTGACCAGAATTCGAAAAGTCCTAGTCATGTAAGATTTTAAATATAAGCAGTCGAGTAGACATGTAGTCTAAACTATTTTAAAGTTCTCAGGGCCGTTAGATTGTGGCATTCTGTAGTGTCACCTTGGTAATTTTTATTCACAGCTAATCAGTGGCGTAACTTTCAAATTGGCTCAGGGTGCCTGGATGCGAAAGTGATATGGGCTACCCTTGACTAGTGTCAATGATGCAGCCGTGATAACCATGTGAACAAAGTGTTGTTGTGTGTAAAAGATCTCTAGGCCTGGATACCTTTTACAGCAGATGCCCTGCATATACCCCCAGGGCGAATAGGAGTTACGCCCCTACAACTAATTAATATTTTGAAGAAAAACTTAAAACAGGGATGGGGGGGGGGGAGAGGCTGTTTGCTCCGATGACATTAGCCCTGCAATTGTTTTCGAAGTAATCAAGAACTGAAGAAACAGCTTTCTGTTTCGACAAAGAATGAACTGTGTCCTCAACATTAACAAGGTCTGAGAAAAAGTAAATGAGGTCAAATTTAATTAACTAAGACCATATAGACTTCAGGAATTTCCTCGATTGATAGCATCTGTTTACATTCTGCAGATATCTCTTGTCCACCAAACATGATCTTCGGGAATTGTTCCTGTCAGCCATCTTGTGACGATCCTACAGGTTTAAATAATTGCGATGACGACTGTCTTGAAAGTGTTGAAACGTGTGTATGCTCCAGTGGATTTCTGATGAAAGATGGCAAATGTGTACTTCCAAGTGAATGTGGATGTTTCCTTACTCAAGCTAATGCAGTTTTAGTGGTAGGTTACACAATGTTAATGAAGCTAGAAATGAATCATGGCTTCGTATACGCAATATACAATGTGTACAATGCACCTTAAGAGTATGTTCATTTCGTAAAGTTTTTTGTTTCATAACTTCAATAATTGTGGGAATTAATTTGACTGCGGCAAGCTTCAAGATTACTTCACATTGTAAAACTTTTTCATTGCTTAAGTCCCCCTTTTGCAATTTCATTGAAAGAAAACCTTACATGTTTCTTATTATTTCATTGGGACTGGTCGTCATTTTGGCAGGCAGCAGTTCCACAGGAAAAGATTCGACTTATCTCCGTGTTCATTAAAATATTGACAGCTTTCAACTCAACAGACTGTGACTAAGACCTTAAATCGCTGAACTATCCTACATGTAAATTGAAAGGAAAAATCATATCAATGTATGCACATGATTTAAGACATTTGTAACTTACATATTGTTCGCAGGCAGGAGAAACTCATGTCAATGAAGACTGTTCTGAAAAGTGTACTTGTGAAGATGGTGAACTAGGCTGTAATTCTAACTATGGATGTGACTCTAATGCAGTTTGTGGGCTTCAAGATGGTTTACGAGCCTGCTACTGTAACGCTGGCTATGAAAGTGACGGTGAAACATGCACTGTCATATACACAGACTGTTATGATGCATACCAAGATAGGAAAAGACAAAATGGCGTCTATACCATACTACCAACAGGATGGCCTAGAGGACCATTTAATGTATCCTGTGATATGACAGGTGGAGGATGGACGGTGAGTAAAAAATACCAGACATCGTTTACTTTGCTTAGTATTTGGCTCCTATTTCTAATGTAACGTGAATTGACACAAAAAAATAACCAAAGACTGTAAGAAATGTGTTATCATCAAAATGTTGTCCATTTCCGCGATATGTCTTAAAACTATAGGAACATTCTTTCTTTGCCTTTATATTTACATATTAGCATTTCAAAGTGCTTAATCGCATAGCGTAACTTTTACAGTGTCATAAAAAGAGCACTCGACACTTCGTTTATATAGTTTTTAAATCTGTGGTTTCGTTTTGATGGTTAGTAGTCTCTCCCAGATTAATAGCACTGAAGCTGTAAAGAGTAAGTTTCAGCGATTGCATTCTTGATCCAGGGTCAAATATTTTATAGCGGAAGTAGTCTTCACTGCAAAACGGCAAGCAGTGTGTTTTCTGATTGTTTTGAGATAATGATAAATTCATCAAAATTTTACATTTTTCGAATGCTAGATATTCCAGCGACGCATTGATGGTGTTACTAACTTTTACCGTAACTGGATAGAGTACCAACACGGGTTTGGTTCTGTAGAAAATGGTAACGATTTCTGGCTAGGAAACGAACAACTTCACTATCTTACAAACCAGCCTGAGAAGAGTTACAAACTACGTGTAGACATCGTTGACTCGGGTGGTACATCGCGTTACAGCGAGTATACAACCTTTGAAATCGGAGACAATAGCACTAAATATCGCCTGAGTGTGAGCGGTCATAGCGGAAATTCCGGTATGTTTCTCCAGTTTCATTAAACATAAAGTAAGGCCACTTGAAATGAAAACTGAAACTTAAAACAAGAAAATTGTCAGCTATTATGGGGACCAATTTATTTGGTAATACATCTTTTAGTGACAAAATGGTGATCTTTAGGGGCAAGATTCGCGGTGACACTTACACAGCTACAATTTTAAAGGTAGTCGGATGAAGGAGCATAGGTAGAGGAGGGAGAGGATTAGACCACACTAACCTCATGAACCAAATGGCACTGCAGGACGGCAAACCCCTCCCTATGGGCGGTGGGTCCATGTACCAACCTCAGGACGTTTCTTGGTAAGGATGATTGTGGGTCAAGTGGCAGGGAGTCGTACTGGATTTTTCCCACAAGAGACAGATAATATTCCGGACATCATATTTCTGCATTAAGTCATTCAGGTGAACCCCCTCCCCCTCACTCCTTGGCTACCCGTTTTATTGGATGAAACAGTGGAGCAAAGCCATAGCATATTTTATTCAGATTTCTTTCCTTACTTTTTTCTGTTACTCCCAAAAGGAGGGGGCTTTGCACTAGGATACCTCTTCTCTTGTTGTATATGATGCTCATATTTACACTTTCTACAAATTTGGTAACTTTTACAAAATTGCGGAGGAAACTTAAGCTCCCATGAGATTTTGTTTATTACTTACCATTTAATTTTGTGTGGTCTAGGTTATAGCAGATGTTAAAACATGTTCGTTTATCACATATTTCGAAATATTCGTTTATTACATAGTTCGATATGCTCGTTTACTACATAGTTCGATATGTTCATTTATTCTCAGTTTATTTAAAGAAATTACAACATCTGATTATTCCTAACATGTTACATTGAGAAGTAGCAACTGAACAACAGATTAATAACTTTTGCCACAAGACTATACAATGATGATTTTTGAGTTAATTATGATGTTTCTACGATTTTGTGATGTAAGGGGTCAGTGACACCAAAGGGAGTGTAGATTTGAGCTGTAGTTTATAAAAGGATGGAGGGATATACTCTGCTTAGGGTTGTTCCAAATTGTATAATATAGAGGGTTTTCATTACGGTACCATGCAAAAAGGGGCTATATTGAATATTTTTCTTCTTTCATCCGGAATAAAGTATAAAATTTCATTGTCAGAAGATATGGATATCTAAAGTGTTAGATAAGGCAAATTTAAAAGGCATATCCTGAGGAACACTTAAATAGACGGAAAAGTAAAATTAAACATTGGGAAACATTATCATGTTTCAGCGTTTCTGAAAGCAAAACGACATGTGCACATAAGTCCATTCGTATGCTGTCCAAGACTTTATTGCAAAGCATAAAATTTTGATTCAAGTATCAATTAATAAATACACAAATGAATCCATTACTTACAATTATATATGTGCATCTGTATATTGTAGAAAGGAGCATCCATTTGTAGCGATCATTATTTACTTTAACATTACCTAGGTGACAGCATGGTTTACAGTAATGGGAAAGCCTTCAGCACACACGACGAGGACAACGACGCATGCAGCTACCACCACTGCGCCACAGGACATAGAGGAGCCTGGTGGTACACCAATACTTGGTGTCAAGCGTGCCATACTAGTTATAGATACTGTTATTATTTCGAAACCAGAAGCAGTTGCAATAACATTTGCACTTATTCAAACCTAAACGGGGTCTACAACGGTGGTAACGGACAGAACATCAATTGGTATCATAATACTTACTGCAACCTCAGATCTGCTGAAATGAAAATTCGTCCATCTTCTGCGTGACTTGAATCAACTAGGCATGTCTAATAAGCCCTGTTGATAGTCTCTGAATTTTGTCATGATAAGACAGGAAAGAAGATATTAAAGTGACATACTATTAGGAGACTCATTGGAAATTGAAGAAAAGAATGTATATTAAGAAGGTTTGTTTGTCTCACAAAATCTCACTTTGCGTTATTACGTGTAATATATTGTATAAATTCTTCGTTTGAACTTTATAATTGCATGAAATAGACCCATGGGAGAGTGACGGAGCATGGAAAACTTAGATAATAACCGGAAAACTATTGTTCATTTGTTGTTTTTAGATATCAAATATAAAGGTACTTTGCTAAAAAGGGGAATCAAGGCCTATGTTTCAAAGTTGATGAAAATATTAGGAGTTTAAACACTGATCATAACAAACTCATTACACTGCAACCCGTATGTAAATACAAAAATGAAAAATACCAAGCCTTGCTTGCAGTGGGGGATCAATAAATTTTCATCTCCGAGTTTTAAAAATAGGGGTCCCATGGGCGAAAAGTAGCCGGTCTCCGTCCTACTATGATTGGGGATGCGTCATAGAGTGTAGCATTTATCCGAGAATGAAGAAAATCGCATTCTAACATCTGTGGACAGGATGAAAGCCCAATGACGCAGGTGGGGAAATCTATGCCCCCAAATCACCAGTTAGTTTTAAAAACATTCCTTTAAGACTTCCTGTCCCACCACCTCACCTGTAACTCTCATAAATGAGAAACCCCTTAAGTGGACTCATGTAATCCATACCATATGACGGCTTTGCGGTCTTACGGTACGGTGCCTCTGAAGTTATTAGATCATCATGGTTTGAGTCTCATCCTTCTTACGGTAAAATCCTGGTTATCCGCCAACCAGACCGTATGTCACCAGTATTGATGAACTGTAGATTGCAGGAAAGTAACAGCTTGAGAACAAATAAGCTTTTAAAACTCTACATGGAGAAACTTTGGCATCCTAAGGGGGGACCTGAATTGAGGGCAATCACGCTTTGACAAGCTACATTATTGCCTCACTAGAGCGCTAGTATAATTGGAATGGTCGCAAAGGTTTATGGGAGAGGGCAGCTCCGCAATAAGCGAACTGCTCGCCGACGGTAAGAACAGTAAGCCTACTGAACTGAGTAGGCTTACCGCCGACGGTAAGCCTACTCAATTTACATTCAAAGTTTATCCCTTCTCCTAAAATGGGTGGAGAACCGAATGTAAGAAAAGAGCCATGCATGGCATTGCACTTCAGAAGTCCCCATCCCTGGAGGTTCTCTTTACAAAACCAGATTCATCTTCGAGTCAAATACCATTTAGTCTTCTCTATCGTTAGATGATGTTCGAAGTTCTTCAAACGTCTAGTAAGATGGCAATTAACTTTATGGCATTATGGGCGAAAATTATGCCCTTTTTAGTCACTTTAATTTTCTGCCTTTAGGAAGTCTGGAGAGAAGCGTAGCATCCGAAAAAATTGAAGAAACCGTTTTGCAAGTTTTTAATATATAATAGAAATGTTTCTAGGAAGGCTGGAATAAAATTTTCAAGTCAAGCAGGTCTGCATGAATGTGACGGATTACTGACAAAAGATTGTTACAATGTAGAGGAGGCCATTCCCGAATACTAACGGATAAAAAATCAGCAGTAAACTACACAAGTGTTACATAACACCCTGCAAGGCCTAATCGGGGTGTTATTCTGATGTACTTGCTTTGTTTTGGAGACTGGAACTTTAGACCTTCATAGTTAAAGTATAGTTTGTGATATACCTCTTATATATTTTTGTGACTACAATTTCAGACCTCTCTAGATCAATAATTCCTCAACAATCTTACCAAGGTTCAGAAAAAAACAAGAGCAACTATTGAATGGATTCCAAAGTAAATCCACTAAGAAAAAGGTAGTTTGGTAAACAAATATAACAAGTTAAAACTACTTTGTTCGCCTGATATACTAAGTCATCGGTGACCAAAATTGAAGGTATTCGTCCAAGGTTGATGACAAGGAATTAGAATAATTGATGTTAAACTTGATTTTGAGTCATCACTTACCGTCTATCAAGGGGTTGCAGGTACTTAAAGATAACTTTTGCTGGCATAGTTGAAGGAGTTGAAATAGTTACTGGATCATCATGTATGTCCAGGGCCTCAGTCGACTTAAACTTGTTTTTCACGATGGGGTATAACTTGCAATGACACTATCTAAGAGGAGCATGGACACTGGTTGGCGGTTATGATACCAAGAAAAAGTGTACTAAAATGTCTTTTATATTGCAATAGATGGCAATTTCCAAGTCATGTAAGTTATTCTAAATATTAATTATTTTTGAGGCTCCGTGTTACATCAAGGGATAGGGCAAGAATTTATAACAAGGAGCGAAGTTCCCCTATAAGGACATGGTTATACCAAGGCAAGATAGGGGCAATAGTGTGAAGAAAGGGTGGGGGAGGCTGAAAGTGTAAAAGATACGTTCAAAGACGAGGTCATGGACGTCGCTTTATACGGCTTTTTATATAAATATATATATATATATATATACATATATATATATATTATATGTATATATTAAAAAAGAAAAATTCCACATATACTCCGAGGTAACGATAAAATGAAGAAAGGAATGCAACAAAGACCATAGCCTCAGTTGTTGATTGTTCACATTTTGCCTTAAAGTGGGTATGACACGGCCAAAGTAAGTTTCTCAGTAAATATTCTTTGGGTACAGCTTGAAATGAAGCGAATGTTTACCCTACTAAACTACCTCCATAAACACAGTAAAACGACCTGTGAATTTCCAGTAACAGGCCACACTAAGCCCATCTGAAATCCGAAAGCGAAAAAACGTATGTAAGCGCGTCTCAAGATCGTGACGTCATTAAAGGCACGGTTAGTAACACTGTACCAGGCAGCTCACCCATCGTTCTACACATCGAATCATGTGCATGCTAACACGTGTTAGCGGGTACATCATTGCAAACACCTGTGCTACGATACTACAGCAGCGCGCGTGACCAGTGACCACATTGTGAACTATGCGTCGTTGCGCGGTGACTGCTTACCATTCACAATAGCAACGTTACTGAACAGCACTGAATGAAGACGCGCTTGTTATGGACTGTCCATACATGTTGATAGCTGTTCTGTACAGCGCGCCCCGACTGCGTCCTTTTTGCACAAAAACAAAGCTGTTTATTATATGCAGGGAAACTAAACCACGGGCGCATATGCACGCGAACATATTGGCCAATGATATGCTTCGAAGCCCCTAACAAGGTCCGCGCTTTGCGCTCTGTGTGTTGGACGGTTATTGTGATGTAATCCTTTTCATGAAGTTGCTAAGATGTGATAACTTTACCAAGCGTTACATTAGTTCAACATCTAGATGCGCGTCCTTAATAGCGCAGTGTTTGTGCCTCCAATTACGTCATAAAAGTCATGTGACCTGTTGCGGCATTTTTCGAAATTGGATTTTGAACGTTTTTGTTCAAATTTCGTTTATGACGAATGGTACCGGCTTTAACTGTGTGTGAGATTATATTTATAGAATACAGTATTCAATTTTGCAATACACAAAAGTTATTTTGGCCGTGTCATGCCCTCTTTAAGATCTCGCTGACGAAGGTCCCAGGAGACCGAAAATTTCGAAATAAATTTCGTAGCTGTGTACTCCTAAATCAGCCAGTTATGCTCTTTATTTTGCATTCCTTTCTTTATTTTATATATATACATATATACATATATATACAGAGAGAGAGAGTCATTATTTATCTAGACCCCCTGGTGAACACACTTGTGTGAAACTGAGTAGAGGCTTTTTGCCTTTAAACCATATTAATTTAAACCAGCTCTTTTGTTCGAAAGTTTGAGCACTTTGTTGAATCCTGTCATTTAGACAATTTATATATATATATATATATATATATATTTATTTATTTATTTATATATATATATATATATATGTTTTTATATGTTTTGATTTATCCAAATTATCTTGGCCGGAAAATATGCCCGGTGTTGTTAAATGTAATAGTTGTTTTTTACCCCGAAACATAATAATGGAATTTCTGTGCACCTCAGACTTAAACAATGAACATAAATCTACCAAAACTGCAGCCAACTTGGATTATGCAAATTAGTCCCAAACAAGCATTGCATGTGTATATTTTCTCACTCCTTGATGGTACTCTGCCACCTCGAAACATGGGTACAGTCACCAAGGTTACTCTCCCACGATCCTCATGTTTGGAGATACGCAGAAAACACTATAAAAATGGCGGCCATTTTTGATTCCTTGCCGAAGGCAGGCAAGGAAGCTATGCGATGGTGATGCCGTGTGTGTATGTATGTGTGTATGTGTGTATGTGACGCCTAGCTTGTAAACGCGGTATCTCAAGATCGCAATGACCGACACTTTTCATATTTGGAATGTAGATTTTTCATATTGAATGGAAGAACCCTATAGTTTTTGGTGGAGGGCAAAGGTCATGTGAGGTCACCAGAGGTCAAAAACCGAAAACTTTGTAAACACGATTTCTCAAGTTAGCAATAACCGACACTTTTCATATTTGGTATACAGATTTGTCATGTAAAAATGAAGAACCTTATTGTTTTTGGTAGAGGTCAGAGGGCATCCGAGGTCACCGGAGGTTAAAGTGCGAAAACCTCCTAAACGGCTTGTTAACACGATATCTCGAGATAGCAATGACCGACACTTCATATTTGGTATATAGATTCGTCATGTTGAGAGGAAGAACCCTATTGTTTTTGGTGAAGGTCAAAGGTCATTTGAGGTCACCGGAGGTAAAAAGCTGAAAAGCTCGTAATCACGATATCTCAAGATAGGAATGACCGACACTTTTCATATTTGGTATCTAGATTTGTCATGTTGAGAGAAAGAACCTTTTGTATTTGGTTGAGGTCAAAGGTCATTTGAGGTCACCAGAGGTCAAAGACCGAAAACCTTGAAATCGCGATATGTCAAGGTAGGAATGACTGATGTAGATTTGTCATGTTGAGAGGAAGAATGCTAATGTTTTTGGTAGAGGTCAAAGGTCATCTGAGGTCACCAGAGGTAAAACTGCGAAAATCTTGTTAATGGCTTGTAATCACTGTATCTCAGTATAGGAATGACCGACACTTTTCATACTTGGTATCTAGATTTGCCATGCTAAGAGTAAGAACCCAATTGTATTTGGTGGAGGTCAAAGGTTATTTGAGGTCTCCAGAGGTCAAAGACCGAAAACCTTGAAATCGCGATATGTCAAGGTAGGAATGGCTGATGTAGATTTGTCATATTGAGAGGAAGAATGCTAATGTTTTTGGTAGAGGTCAAAGGTCATGTGAGGTTACCAGAGGTTAAGCTGCGAAAATCTTGTTAATGGCTTGTAATCACTATATCTCAATATAGCAAAGACAGACACTTCATATTTGGTATATAGATTTGTCATGTTGAGAGGAAGAACCCTATTGTTGTTGGTGAAGGTCAACGGTCATTTGGGGTCACAGGAGATTAAAAACCGACAAGCTTGTAATCATAATATCTCAAGATAGGAATGAAAGACACTTTTGATATTTAGTAATTAGATTTTTCATGATGTAAGGAAGAACCCTATTGTTTTTGGTGGAGGTCAAAGGTCATCTGGGGTTACCAGAGGTCAAAAAGCAAACTTTCTGAACAATTCCCAAGATTGTTATATGACGTCACCAGAGGTCAAAAAGCAAAATTTCCATAGAATTTACAAGATCGTCACCTGGGGCCACTAGAGGTCAAAAAGCAAAATTTCCCAAGTATTCCAAGATCACCATCTGGGGTAACCAGAGGTCAAAAAGCAAAATTTGCCAAAAATTTTCAAGCTCCAAGATCCATTGGAGTTGAATCCCTTTCAAGACACTTCCGTTTTTCTTTTTTCTTTTTTTGTTATATTTCGTGGGGTTCAGACCTCATGTGAGGTCAGTAGAGGTCAAATTGTTAAAATATCATAAAATGATGCAGTCAAGAAAGATAAATTTGAGGGTTAAAGCTCAGTGCAACAAAGCATCCCCATTCGGCAAGGAATCACTAAGCCTTTGGGCTTTCTGGTTTATTTATGCAAATTAGACCTAACAATATATCACATGTTAGTTTCATTGCTGTAATCTTGTTCCAAGACCTCGAGGACGTGGGTATAGTCACCAAAATAATTCTTCTGCCCAGTGGCGTAGCAGGGGGACAGGGGGCGAGTTGCCCCCTCTGGAAAAATCTTGAAGGAAATTTTGAAAGTTAATATATGGTGAAATTTGCGCATGATCTGGTAAAATTTCAAATTTCTCAACCAGTACACTTGACTTATCTAAAAGTATATGTCACATTGGCACAACCAGTTCTCATTAAGGTTTTCAGAGATGGAATGATGACACCATGCTTATAGTTGTACTAGTTATGTTTTACTATCTGTTTTATACAACATGGGAACGCTGGACCTCTGACAAGGGACTCTGTTCTTTTGCTATATACTTCCAATGTTTCTTGATAATTTCAAATGCAGCATTGTGGTATATACAGTTTGTTAGAATGGGTCAGTTGTCAAGTGCTATACTCTGCTACAAGGGCAGGTCCTCGTAATATTTGGACTGATTTTAGTGAATGTGGTGAACTGATGAAGGAAAGGTGTACCAGGGTTCCCTTAATTACTGTACTTTGCCCATTGTGATTCTGAACTACCAGTAGGACTCAAGAAAAATTCACCAAGACAAGCAAGATAAAAAAGCTTCCTAAAAATAGGAATTCTTGGTGATGTGTTCAGTTTACATTAAGCACCAAATGTGGCACCAATTTTGCATCTAGCCCACCTTACAGGAGCAAAAATTTTCCAAAAGGGAAGGTGACAGCCCCTCCCCTTAAACCCCTCCCCCAGGACGGCGATCAGTCACATCAGTCAGGTCAGAGGAAAGCACCCGGACGAAATTTGGACCTGCGGAGAACACTGAATATTAAGAAGCAGATCACTAATTGCGGGATATCTTGGTGCTCTCGTCCCCCTGTCAAAAAACCTGGCTACGCCACTGCTTCTACGAGTCTCAGATCTCGAGACCTGGACAAAGTCCATCAAAAATGGCGGCCATTTTGACTTTCTGCAAATTAAACATATATCCGCAGCTCGGGTTTGCTCGGACTTTTGGTATGTTATTACGGGCACTTCAAAAAATGCATTGTGAGAAAACCGTTGTTACCAATTAGTTCTAGGTAAAGCCAAAAAATTGTTACTCCATCTCTCTTGGACTATAAGAAATCTTAATTTGAAGTAGTCAGATGAAGAAATCCAAACGCTGTGTAAACACAACGAAGTTCTCAACGCACAAGGCTAAAGAAAATGGTTCCTATCAGAGAACTGCCTTCCTTGAGAGCAAATAAAGGTAAACTGTCTGGGTAACTGACCACCGTAGCAACTTCACACTTTATTCTGCGTAGTGACTATGGCTCCTCCGCCACCTTGGTCCCACCCACTGGCTGATACCCAGCTGCATCCATGTTTGAGGGTAAGTACAGAAAATATGGTATCCTAAACGTCCTATATTTTTATAGGAAGCGCAATCCAGAAGCCAGAGGTGTCTTTACACTATTGATTCTATCATACATGGGACTCCAGTGTATGAGAATCTTAACACCCAAAAAACCGTAGATTGCGAAACATCTGGGGCCACTTTGAAGAAACATCTAGTGAAGGTTATATCACAACGGTACCGTCATGACACAATCCAAACGGAGCTCAACCATCAAGTGGTTGGTAATATACAACTCAAATTTTGAAATCTCATGTTTTGGAAACTTACATGTCGATGATAAATATTAAAATTAGAAAAAAATCAACTTTTTTTTCAACTCTCATTACTTTATAAAGTCTGTTTTATTGTTTTAAACGTGTGTATTATGATGTTAATCACAACATTTTAATATATAGCCGATGAACTAGGCTTTGGAAAAATAAAAACGGCGGCATATTCGTCATCATGTCGAAGACGCCACATAAAAGAACAAAATGTTTGCCTATCGCGTGGGCAGGCGGCTACTAACTTGTGACCAAATGAACTGAAAAGGAGCCGTGTGGAGACTGGGCAGTTCGTAGTCAGAAAAGGTACTGAGGATAGTTTCTAAAGGCCGATATTTAACTAGGAGGCAATCATTGCCCTTTTTTTCAAAAGCGGTTCTAGAACGATCTCAGGCAACCCTCTTTCTGCGTACACATGGACTAAAAACAAAAACCAATGGACCAAGAATTTGAAAATCAAAGAGATGCGACTAAAGCAGGAAGCCGGAACTATTTAATGGCATCTGTAGGAGAACGAGTAAAGTTCCCTAGACACCGTTAATACTTTTCTGTATATTTTCTTTAGTCTGTACTTGTAGAACTTAATTATTTCTTAGTGGTATGTACGGGCAATTACCCTTATTTCCATGTATGCTAATAATCAGAGTTTCACATATAAGGTATCAATAATTGATGAGTGTGATTGCACGTTCTAGAGTTTACAAGGTTAATATTTCCTAAATGTTTCAAGAAGGTCCATATCTGAGACGACATGTCAATGCAAAATGTTTTCACTATAAGGGGCAAGAAGGTTTCATATTAAAATCAGGCAATGCCCATATATACCAAAAAGTAAGTTTACTCATACGTATAACACGTTGTTTGTACCTCAACTACTAACTACAAGTTAATGATAAAAGTCTATAAACCCTAGTAGTCGATAGAAGTCAGGACCATGAATCAAAATTCTCTAAAAAGCTTCTTCAAGGGCAAAGTCACGAATACAACGAATTGGGTATTCACCAAAGATGACGTCATGAATTACGAAGATTCACACTGAACACTTAACTAAAGGCTTTTTTAATTGTTTCTTCAAAGTATACTTTTCTTCCACAACTCCCAACGGCAAGGCTGAAATGAGAGATTATTTCTTCGAAGAGCAGGACCATCAGCCTATGCGGTTAACGTTTCACAGATGTCGGTTTTACCCGAAGTATACTGTGTTGTATGGCATACGCAGGTTTATTTAATTGCTGACAGTTACAGTGTGACAAAATTTAAAAATGTACCTTGGCATGGAATCATTTTCAATGGGAGAAATTGACACTCTGGTTTCGTCCTGCCAAGAACTCTTGCTGGAGTACTGTCAAAAATGTTTAAAAATGTTTACAATAGGACAAAGATTTTACGTCACTGATGGTGGCTTCTATAAAAAGATGTTACACACAGAGTGGTTTGTGAAAAGAAGCATGTGCAACAGAATATGCTTTCATCATCAAGGTTGGATATCATAAAGGTAATGGAATGTTTTGTCCAACTGCCAGTTTTCCCTTAACAACATGTTAAACTTAAAATTACATTCCATTTTAGGGGTTACAATATATTTTAAATGAACATAAATGTGGAGCAGAAGTATTTATTACAAACAAGTGCTATTCTTTGGAAAATTGCTTAAACTGCAGTAGGCCAATTCCCATTTTGCAAAAAAAGCTTATGTATACAAAAACATAAAACCAGAAAGCCCATAGGCTATGTAATTCCTTGCCGAAATTTGTCCTCTGCTTACTACACATGACCTTTGACCTCCGCCAAAAACAATAGGGATCTTTCTCTTAGTATGATAATTCTATATTCTAAGTATGAGAAGTATCTATCATTGCTTGAGATATAGTGCTTACAAGCCAAGCCTTACATCACTCAAACATACTCTCTCTCTAACACACGCTCGCCAGCGTGTGATTGCACAGACTCCCTTTGCCTTCTGCAAGGAATCAGTAAGGGCAGTAATTTTTTATTCACAAAAAGTTTATGTTGCCTTTCAAAGTTAACTTCACAGAATAAAAACTTCATTTGCACTAAAAAGACAACTTGAGAAAACTCGATCTGCTGAGTTGACAAAACTCACAATCAAGGACAATTTTCGAAGCAAGGCCAAAGTAAATTCAATAAAGAAGGTCCAAGCATTATCAACTGGTCAGATGTGATGAAACCACTTTCACGTCTTGGACTGGGTAGGGACCAATTGGAAGTGGTATGAAACAGTCAACAAATCAACATGAAATCACAGTCAGTAAAATACTGTAACTCTTTCTCTCCTGTAAGGCTTCCAGTGTAGAAATAGACGAGAGAATTGCAAAAATAACAAACTTGGCCCCTTTAAAACCTTTAAATGTAAGAGTTGTTCAAAGTGCTTTTCACAAGTTTCAGTAACTGTCTCTTCAAACTGCACCACCTATGAGTTCACCCACGAGCATTTTATACACGCATTTGTAGTAACGTGTACTAAACTGTACCCTCATCAAACCTACACCAGCAAACTTGAGGTTATTACAGTCACTGTCAAATTAAGAAATAGTTACTTCCTCTCTTTGGTTGTAATGGCAGAATGTGTAATTTTAAAAACAATTCTTCACGTTTTCATTGTCTTATTTTGGCCTGTTTACTATAAACTATACCATAATTACCGTACCTGTACACCACTCCAGTTGTACTACTTATATCAGGGACATCATTTCCCGAGATGTCCCAATCAAATGTCGATGATGATTCTTCTGATAGGTTGTCCTCTAGGTGCTTGAGTTACAACCAATGAGGGCGATCTAATCAGTTTATTCAGCTTTCTGTCAATGCTGGTTTCCCGAAACTGACTGCAAATGTCTGAAGGATTCCATAGAAAGAAGTTCGGGTTGAAAATTCTGATGCTAATCCTGCCTTTTGTTGTTGTTGTTTTTTTGAAAGAACATCTAGAGGGCAAATTAAGAACACAATGAGTTAACCCTTTCTGATCAATCAGAAAGAGAAGTGGAAATTCACTTATTTCGCAGTTTTAGATTTCAGGAATGTTTTTGCTTTAGTAGTTGCACCTGAGCAAGCACTTCACCTGGTGAAGATCCCTTCAACAATTGTTTTACAATCCCCTTCAAAAACTCATTAGAACTTGAGTTATTACAGTATAACAGCATTTCCTGACACTATTCATATACTACATACTAACGGGCATATCAAGTGCATAGGATTTTCGCTACATTTAGTCATGATTCATCTTCAGCAATTGTTTTATGGGGCAAACCCTAATACATGGGACCTTTATTTGACATGGGGACCAAATATGACAAAAATGATAACTAGTGCATGAGTATCATTTTTCATCCTTACACCATTTAAGTGTATGGTCGGTCTCAAATTTTAAGAATATTTATTTGGAAATTGGACAAGTATCACACTCATTAAAATCCCATTTTGCTCTATATCCATTCATGAGATATAACGTTTATACCCTGCAATAATATGTGATGTATGAATTCTCCTAACTCAAATTTCCCGCTTTTGTCGTAAAAAGTGCAATCAGAGTTTTACCACCTGTCCCCAGAACTTATTTAGCCACAGAAATTTTTAGCAAAAGTAAAAACCAATACTCCCAACAGTTAGGGTCCAAAATATAGGAATGAACAAAAGAATTTTTTTGGCAAACTTGGGCCAAAGCTAAAAATGGTCATCACCAAACCTAAACTTTGAACAATGTCAATTTGGTTGGATTTACCCATGCTAATTAACCCTACAGCCCAAACTTAGTGTAATCTGAAGAAAAAGTTGCGATTACTTGAATACTCAGTGAGAAGCGGTCATACAAAGATGCAAATTGTACACTCAAAAAGTGGTGGGACGGAACAAGGAAAAAAGGACATAGCGACATTTATGACAAATAATTTGAATTCCTTTCTTTTTCTGTGTCAAAGTTGTTTAGTAAACACAGTTCATGGACTAAAAAAATACCAAAGATACTTTTAAAATAGACACTAAAAATAAAAAAAAATAAAAATGTCCAATTCCGTCCCACCATATTTATAAAAATCCTGGTTTTTTACTTACCGTACGAGAGTTGAAAACTTTTTAAAACTTTCCAAACTATCAACTGATAACACAAGTGACACTTCTGTGTGCAAAAAAGTCAATGTGGTTTTTTGGGTAGACATGGTGATTGTTCGACATTTTTTTGGTGGTACGGAAACAAGTGTGGCGGGACGGAATTTTCGTTTAGAGGTAAATTTAAGTGTCATGCCCAGGCGCGGATCCAAGGAGGGGGGACTTTCCCGGCCACAGCCCCCCTTCTCGTCACATCAGTAATAACAAATACCCGAAAATTGGCATAATGTTAATCTAGGAGAATATTTAAGGGGACTTTCAGCCCCCCTTTTCGAAATGTCTGGATCCGCGCCTGATGCCCTGCTAGATTACTCATAACTTACTTTTACAGTCAGTGTCATGTTTTTGACAGCTTTTGTAAAAATATGGCATGTTTCTCCACCTTGTATTTAGTTTTGAAGGTACATCATGGTACTTAACATTATTGGGCCCTCAAATATGATCCCTTATGGCTTTTCCCAAGTTTCTTTCTGACTTCTATGTATATTACCTTCTTCTCCTCACCTAACCACATAGCAGGTTTTAAGCATACAACGTTTTTGAATATACTAAGAACAAATGTAAATCTTTCCTCACTAAAAATTAAAACCTGTTGTTCATTGCACATAGGGTCAACTTGTACAAGACCCATTTTCCCCATATTTCTCATGGGACAAATTTGGACCCAATCAAATCAGTCTTTGAAGAAAGTTTTTCGGCAATTAAGAGTGGAACTTACTACAACCTGCACATTCTAAAGGAGAATATGTATCAAATAATATGTTATTATTACGCGGCACGGAGAGCATCGCAGGAATCGAGGTTGAAATCATTCTCTGAACTCCATAGAACTTCAGTTTGGTGACAATATTCGTCTATGATCGAGACATTTTTTTGGAAATTACTGTGTGTTTCCATTTGGAGAAAATTCGAATCTCTTCAGGAAAAAATTGTTCAACTCGAAACTCTAAAATTTGCATCTATTGTCTCTGGAATATTCCTTTCCACTAAATGAAAGTATCGGCCAGAATGTTCCAGAAATCGCTTTATTCGAGAGGATTCTCCAGCAATAGCTGTTGAGTATAAAAGGAAATCTCTTGCGACATTGAGTTTAAGAGATAGACATAGGGATAGACGTACTGCCAGCAAGACGCCTATACAGCTAGGTTCCTAAATTACTAATGCAAGCATGCACCATCGTATTCCATGACCCTCAAATAATGGATTGAAAAAATTCAATATGACAAAATTTTCATACAGCGACTGTGAGGGCTTTGTGGGGGCAAGTACTCTTCCCGCCGCCCTGCTCTCTTTCTTCTGGTTTTTCGCACAGTCATGTACGTACTATGTGTCTTTCTTTTTGTCTATTGAGGGTGTTCAGCAAACATGGTGCTGTAAATATTTTGTAATTGTCTTTTACAGGCTCATTTGTCTGTGTGCGTGGCTCTACAATGGACCATGCACAATTCTACAGAAACAGAGTTAAGTAATAGACCATGTCACTAACATTTTTCTGGTCAGCATTTTAAATATGTTTAAATGATTATACATTGATAAAAATACTAAGAATTTCGAGGTTATGTTTAATGTCTAAACTAGTGCAGTAGTGTTAAATGATTAAACGTGTTTAGCATATGAACATGTTAACCAAGTGTTTCCAATACGCAACATGTAACCAAAATATGCTAATTTTCTACCTACTTTCTTACAGTTTGAAAACTTTTTACATCAGTGCCTGGAAGTCGGGACGATTTTGTGTTAATATTCTTTTTTTGAAGGAGACGGTTTGAAAAAGAGCGGCGATTTGTCTCCCATATTAGGGGGACATTACCAGATTTTCCAATAATTTACTGTGTGAAAAATCAAAGTCAATGGGAGATTTCTCAAAACTTGGGGGGGGGGCATATCCCCTGTCCCCCGGGGCTCGCCGCCCATGGGTTTGAAAATAAATGTTCTGCTTTGTTCTTTTGACCTATAATACTAGCAAATCTATAATTTGCGTTATCGTAAGCCAAAATATTTCACAAAGTTTTTAAATTCTACATGAAAGGATACCAGATTTTCTCAGGAAATTGTACAAAAGACTTTTTACTTTACAAAAATGCTAGGGCAGGATCCCTAGACACACTAGTACTGGCTTCGCGCCTTCTGCATTTGCTGTGAATCTTCTTCGGCCTCACCTAACAACAATGCAGCATCCGTTGACAGTCGTTTGTCAATTGCATTTCTTTTGTATGGACACTAACGGTCATGTTTATGCATGAACTGTTTTTATTTCGAACAGTATACCCAACCCTCAATCTGTGATAAAAGACTTGTTTTGAAATTTTTCTATACCCTGAAATTTTGAAAAATCACTGTTATGAATCAAAGCGCTTTGTTTTTCTTACCAATTTCCTAAGCAAAGTCCCTTTCAACCTTACTACACAGCACGTAAGCTTTAAGCGTAACTCCCCAAAGGTCGACGTCTCTGCTACGACTAAACTAGTAGTAAAATTGTTATTTGGGGATAGTAATCCTCCGGAAATTCTGGTTTTTGTCCTGCACGACAAATGTCTTTTGCGCCACTATTTTGAAGCAGTACTATTTTAAGAGCGAAAGTGAAAGTTGTTGTATTCGAGTTGCTAAGTCACCGTAAATATTTTAATAATTGTTGTAGCAAGCCAGCTGTGTGTGTAGCTGTATTTATGTGAGTGTTATGTCAGTTATTTTTATGTTAATCAGGCCTAGTCTTCGTTGTAAGTTGTATTCGATTGAGATGGCATTCTGTTGCCGGGTTTGAGTTGGAGCACTTCTGTAATAGACAAACAATGCATGCAACCCATCGTGTCTGTCTTTCCTTTCCTTGTACAAGTGTTGACAATCCTATTAATTCAAAGACACTCTAAGTTTTTCCCTCCCCGAACTGATGGACAACGCCCTAACAGACCGATACACAAGAACCCCTGAGGAACGCCATCGAAGCCCCACGTAACATCTAGTGGTAGCGGACTTTATCCTTTTTGATTCTTTGCCGAAGGCAGGCAAGGAATCTATGCGATAGTGATGTCGTGTGTGTGTGTGTGTGCGTAAGGGCGCACCCGCGGTGTGTAACGTGTGCTAGGGGCATGGGAGTGTGTATGTGTGTGTATGTGACGCTTAGCTTGTAAACACGATATCTCCAGTTAGCAATGACTGACACTTTCATATTTGGTATATAGATTTGTCATGTTGAGAGAAAGAGCCCTATTGTTTTTGGTGGAGTTCAAGGTCATTTGAGGTCACCAGAGGTCAAAAGCTGAAAACCTTGTAAACACGATATCTCAAGATAGCAATGACCGACACTTTTCATATTTGATATACATATTTGTCGAAAACCCCTATTGATTTTGGTAGAGGTCAAAGGTCATCTGAGGTCACTGGAGGTTAAGCGGCGAAACCTCGTAAATGGCTTGTAAACAGAATATCTCAAGATAGCAATGACCGACACTTTTCATATTTGGTATATAGATTTGTCCTGTTGAGAGAAATAATCCTATTGTTTTTGGTGGATGTCAAAGTTCATTTGAGGTCACCGGAAGTAAAAGACTGAAAAACCTTGTAATCACGATTTCTCAAGATAGGAGTAAAGGACACTTTTCATATTTGGTATACAGATTTGTCATGTCAAGAGGAAGAATGCTGTTGTTTTTGGTAGAGGTCAATGGTCATCTGAGGTCACCGGAGGTTGAACTGCAAAAGCCTCATAAACGGCTTGTAAACTCGATAATTGAAGATACCAATGAACGACACTTTTCATATTTGGTGTATAGATTTGTCATGTTGAGAAGAAGAACCCTATTATTTGTGGTAGAGGTCAAAGGTCATCTGAGGTCACCGGAGGTAAAACTGCAAAAAGCTTGTAAATCGCTTGTTATCATGATATCTCAAGATAGCAATGATAGACACTTCATATTTAGTATGTTGATTTGTCATGTGGAGAGGAAGAGCCCTATTGTTTTTGGTGAAGCTCAAAGGTCATTTGGGGTGTCTGGAGGTCAAAGACTGAAAACCTTGTAATCATGATATCTCAAGGTAGGAATGAAGGACACTCTTCATACATGGTATATTGATTTGTCATGTTGAGAGAAAGAACCCAATTGTTTCTGGTACAGGTCAAAGGTCATCTGAGGTCACTGGAGGTCAAAAAACAAAATTTCCCAAGAATTCCCAAGATTGTCATATGGGGTCACCAGAAGTCAAAAGGCAAAATTTCCCAACAATTTCCAAGATTGTCATGGGGTCACCAGATGTAATGAAGCAAGAATTCCCAAGTGTCATTTGGAGTCACTAAAGGTCAGAAAGCAAAATTCCTTGAGAATTCCCAAGATCATCGTCAGGGGTCACTAAAGGTCAAAAAGCAAAATTTCCCAAGAATTCCCAAGATTGTCATCTGGGGTCACCAGAGGTCAAAAAGCAAAATTTCCCAAGAATTTTCAAGATTCAAGATCCATTGGAGGTCAGAGGTCATTTGAAGTCATCAGAAGTTAAATACCAAATGCTTTGAAAAACACGATATTTCATGACAGGGGTGTTAGATACTTGTAATACTTGTAAATTTGAGGGATAAACCTCAGTGCAACAAAACATCCCCATTCGGCAAGGAATCACTAAGCCTTTGGGCTTTCTGGTTTTCTGAGCTCTTTTTGCTTCAAACCGAAACTGGTACGTTTGCATACAATTTTCATCAAGTTTTATCAAGATAACAGTCGAAACTCAATTTTCGTTCTTGTCTTCTAAACCTTTCACTGTCAACCTGAGTGCGTCTGGACTTAAGCATTTTTGTATCTAACAGCAAACTTCAAGTTCTTCACTGCGTTAATGGAGAAGCAGATTTAAGAAAACAGTGGTTACGTTCATTTATGACAACACCTCGTTACAAAATTTGAAGATTCTGAAACCATTGCTGATCCTCTGGATGCCCAGTACCGAGGGAGACCCTAAACGAAGAACAGCAGCCAGATGATCTCATTTCGCAGTTTTAGGGACGCTTCACCTTATTAGAATTTGGAAATAGCGCGGTAATCCTACAAGCAGATGCCCGTATAATCAGCAAACCTCTTTAGACAGACAAATTCACTGAAATTTTCCGACTACTGGAAACCTGAGTTGAATAAATTATCAGACTGCGTGGCAGGAAGGAAAATAGAAAATATTTAGGACTGAGATAATTATATTGGTTAAGGAAGCATTCCCAGATTATGATGTAAAGAGGAAAGAGGGTGAGTTTTTATGAATTGCAATGTGATCCTGTTCTGGACTCGAGCGGCTTTGGCACCCTTTAACTGTTTACTCAATCAAGCGTAATACCCTATTCAATCACCGTTACCCTGTGTTTTTCATGACTTATTACGAAAATTATTACTAAGGACAACGTCCAACGTAAATGCACGACTGGAGAGCTTGATGAAACCAAATATTCAATAGATTCACTCTTGTGTGATAGGAAGGGATCGTAAGTCAGTTTACTGAACTAGTTCTTTTCAGCTTTCCATGAAAGTTTTGCAAAGCAATTGTAAATTTCGATTTTGGCAAAGGGGATATAAGCCTTTTCATTTGATAGTCATAGCTGTAAAATGATCGCAATTTTTGTTGTCTCTCGAGCAGTTTCAAGATGAATCATTTCCTCTTGGCCCCCTGCGTACATGTCAATTATACTATGAACTATGAGACTGAGTTGTTGTACACACTCGATAGGGCATCCGTGAACTGAAATGTAACATAACACATTGGTGTGGGGAAAGAAACAACAAGTGTAGCATGATTACATGTAATATGGGTTGTTCTTCTCTTGCATAGTTTACATACGTGCAACAGTATTCACACAAAAAGACACAAATGGAAGTACATTGGAAATAATTTTTTTACCGAATCGGAACATATAAGTTTAACAACACTTTCATTGTGTGTAAAGGGTTGAACACAAAATGGGAGAATGTACACCTGTTTGAAAATCATACATGTTGGTCACAACAAACAAACAAACAATCAAACATGGTTCATTCATGGTAACATTCATCACAAAGGTTACTTTCGTTTTACCGACTTACACTGCCGAGAAGGTACCATGATGATATGCTTGGATTTGTGTGTTCACAATCATGAGAAATATTTTCTCAATATTCAGATAAATGAACACAATTTTGCTTCCTACAAAGCGGGAGGAAATCCAGCTATTACCTTATAGATGGCAACACGAAGTCAGGCATGCAATAAAACAAAGAAGTGTTTCTGATCATTTACCATGCACATGTAATGGGAGGCGCTGAACGCGGTTTACAGTCCGTTGATTCTAATGCCTTTACAGTAAGCCCCACCTCTAATAGCACAAAGGATAACTTCGTTGTACGACGACATTCTCCATTTTTCCTGTATACGGAAGATTAGGAGACTTTAATTGATATGTGACCTGCGACGAACGTTTGTTGCTCACTCTAGGTGTAATATCCTTAATTGTTTCAATTTGATCAGTTACCGTAACCTGCATTTCATTTCTACCGTACTCTAAGATCACAACTACAGGTGGTCTCGACTGGCAATTTCAGTATGTTGCTCTCAGTCTTTATTGGTTATTCTTTCTCAATACATCGTGTGATCCTTGACTAATATTTATGATGGGCTCTCTGAGTCTTCTTCCAGTCCAGTTATATTTATTTTGTGCTTTGGCAATCGTCTTTTCTTCGTCTCGTTCGGTAAGTAAGAATTCTATCTTCTTACACAAACTATTCTAGGATAATGCTGACTGTCTCTCAATATAGACTTAGTTCATTCAAAAGATTTTATTCTCAAAATAAACGTCTAAACCGAAAAAGTCATTTCCTTAAATTAAATCAGTCATTTGACATAAGAGTTGAATTCTTATGAAGCTATTCTTGTTTATAAACAAATCTTGAGTCAAAAAAGCGAAGTAGGATTGGACATTGTCACGTTTCCTTCTTCTGTCGCTAAACTTCATGGATCAAAGAAAAAGAGCTCTTTCTCTACCATCTAATTTCAAAACCTATTACAATTGTACAAAATCTTGAACATCAAAGAAACGTTACAATATAAGGGCAATTCCGAACTCTGTCTGAATTTTGAACGATCGCTCTGTACACGTATTTCCTCAATTATGTTTATTCAGATCATTTTTAGACTTTTTAGTGATTATAAAGCTTTTCACAATCTTACATTAGAAAGTTTTCCACTTGAAATCTATCAAATGAATTTGGTAAGTACCAAAATAAAAAATGTATTCATTTGTTTGCTTGCGTTAATTTACTGCTAGGGAAAAGTGGTTGGTTATACTTTGAAATAAACAAAATTTCAAAAAATTTAAGTTTTTCTCAAAAGAAAACTAAATCACATGACTCGACATTTATGTAGCTTTCAAATATTGAGCTTCACAAATTGCCAAACTGGATACTGGTGAAACAAAGAAAATATAAAGTCCTTTGTATGTTATCTGAAGTTTCATGGAGATAATTTTGTAAAAAATTACTACTAGACTATTGCTTTTTGGCAACAGAAATTTTTCGTGGATTGTGCGCTTACTTCTTTGAACTAACCCCCCCCCCCCCATAATTATTTTCACATATTAGAAACGAAATGGGGGAAAGGTATATGAAGATAATATGCAAATAAAAGTTAGTTACCACTCGTTTTGTAAACACTGGATGCAGTTGTAATTGTAACCGTTCCCTTCAATTGACAGAAAGAGGTCCCCCTGTATCTTCTGGTAAGGAAATACCATTACCGTATTACAATAATTTAAAATGTTATCCATAGCCAAAAGTATTAGAATGATAACATTGATAAACTAAACGAAGTTTAAAATTGAGTTCACACTTTTAAAGTTACACAAGTAACCAATGAAATATCCTCCAGTATTTATTTCCCAGATTGTTAATCAAACGTTCCATATATTTTTTGTAAAACCTGTTAAACCCAAAGAAGGAGCCTAAGAGCAGTAGCCCTTACCTTTGAAGAGTTACAACTCTTAAGAGGGAAGTCAGATTGAGGGCCTATCATGTCTGCATTTCGGATTTGAAACTAAGGGTGGTGTCTTTATTAACTGTTGTTTTATTTCTATGGCCTACGTATTTTAAAGCAGTTAAAAAAGAAATGATTTCTTTCAACTGGTATCACTTGCAGAGCTCGTGCAAAGATTCCATTCATCATAGATAGTCGTTGAACTAATGAAACTTGACTTTCGGTGATCACAGATGCTTCAAACACAAGATGTAAATAGAAAAACTTCACATGACGAAGGATTTAGAGAAACACTTCTTATAACTGTGATGGCATTGTGGCAAACACATTTCTGACCAAACGTTAATTTCCTTTAATTTTCTTTTGTCTCGGATAAGTGGAGATAAATAGGGGCAAACTAATTCATTTTTGTGTAGATAGGGATAGCGATACTGTTACATTGTTGGCGACGTCAAAATATAGTACTACTGAAATATTAGCTGGCTCATAATTGGTTTAAATAAAGTTACGTGAAAGTTTCACACAAGTATTCTTCAGTGATTTTATAACTTACAATAGATATATCTAATAACATTTAAAGTTTGTTTTAAAATTTGTATCGGTCCTGTACTGAAAATGACATCTTCTGCTTCAAGTTTTTCACTTCAGCCAGGGAGCTGTTCATGACATCTCCCAGCTTTAGCAACAAGCTTCCAATGCTGTATATTGTTACTTTCCACAAAGAAAAGATGTTTTCAGAAAAACGAAGAGAAACAATTGCGTGATCTTCAGCCACCCTTCAGGCGCTACGTGATAGATCCTCATTAAAAGACAAAAGTTCTCTAATGTAGTCAACCGCAGTACACGTTTAGTAAAGACGTTTTCAGCGACGCGTGGGCAAAATATTTAAAATGTGGCAAAAAAAGGTTACAGAAATAGTATTATATACCATTTGAAGTGAAAGAGCAGTCGTCCCAAGATTACATGGAAATATCAGCAAAATCTTACAAAACTCCTCTTATTTCCTTTACAAATACATTTCATGATTATCCAGACAAAAAGACTTCATACTATAGGTAAACTAAGCAGTTATTATGCATGAATTGAACAGTTTAGTGACAAAAATATCGTCACATGACTTAAAGAGAGCCATTCATGACTTATAATTCCCCGGTGTAAACTAATCCATATTGGTTGGCTGCACATTTTATTGAAATAAAACCGAAGTGAACCAAAAACCTGGAAATACTTGAATTTGTAGTACTAAAGAGTACTCCCTCGCATTTTAAGGCACCGATAGTCTGTGTGAAGAGCAGAGTAGTACAACTATTATTAAACTCCAAAAGTTCATATTTCTGTTTCTAGCTAGTCTATCGCTTAGTTTTCTGAGCTGAATAGTAAAGTTTATAACAGTTACTCTGTCCTGTTAAAGCTCAATAGCAAAATAAAGACTAAATAATAGTAAAGGACTTATGCATCTGTTTATTTACGATCATGTTCAGACTTGTAGAAGAAAGTTGGAAGTAATTTTGATTGGTTTTGTTGAAAATATCATAACGGAAAAAAGAGATACAAAATACTTTATGTAGCAAAAATTTTAGGACAAAAGATTAATTGTGTCAAGTTCTTCTGTTTTCTTAGGAAGGAATTTTTCCAATGTCATGTGTCTTTTCATAGAAAAACGTTTCACATGTAAATCGTCTTTTTTTATTCGTAAACATTTACAGTTTTGGTTTTGTTTATATTTCGTACACTAGATTTTCTCACAAAAGCTTTCAAATTCAATACATTGTATCTGGTATCTGTAGTGCCAAACTACAGCAAGAAAAGCATAAAATTGTTATCAATTTCTGTCGTCTGAAAATGCAAAAACGTTGACCACTCATCAAAAAAAAAATTGCCAAAACTTTATCCTTTATTTCGAATTTGTTGTCTTGAAGTTACTGCGTTTGAAGATAAAAATGAATTTTTGTTACAGTGCTCTTTCCGTTTCAAATTAGACAGAAACAATGCTTAGATACGGACTGTGTCTCATTGTGATCTGCAATGTATTTCGAAGATTGTTACCCTTTAAACGAGTACATGAATGACCATTATGGTTAAATAGAATAAGTGGTGTGCCTACGTTACATAACGAACAATATAATATACAACAAATCATTATTTTTGAAAAGCACCTCCTTAGAGGAAAACGTCCTTCAACTTTGCAAAATTTGAACAACGCTTCATTCCCCCTACAGCTCGCGTGTTCTCACGTACGACTTGGACTCGTCTGTTAAATACCATTTGGAGTAGATCACTAAGATTGTTATTTTCATGAAGAATTTTTTATTGGAAATAATTACTTTTTGATTTCTTTAATATAATTATGAAGCTTGTGGTTTATAGACGCTGTTTACTTTTTAATGCATCATCAGTTATGAAAAAACTGAAAACCTTGTAGGACACGTTTGTAGGTTTATGTCGGACTGGAAAGGATTCTGTCATTACCTGCGACTAGAAAATCCGGTTAAGAATTTACAATAATTTATTCGAACAATTTGCCAACACAGAGTGAGTTTTATACTTGAAAATATCTGTAGTACGTACTACTCAGCCACTGTGTATCTGCTCGGACAGTGCATAAATATTCCAGTAGATACAATGGCCCTTTTTTCACATCTACATGCAACAGTAGGAAACCATTTGCTTGTTACCTAAGTCACACTTTAGAATTATGTCGCACTGCCTAAGGTATGGTCCTCAACAATCTAGGAAAGGCTTTTGGATAAGCCCCTTTTTTCTAAAAAATTTGATATAAATGACAACTAGGCGGAGTCACTTAAGCATTTTTTAAAAGCTACTAGTAATGTTAATATAAGGTAATGCAACTACTTGATGACTTTAAAAATGAAGAAAGAGAAAAACAGGTAACCTTTACAGAATGGTTTTAATTCTTTGTTTCATCAGCACGCCCAACAAGGAGCAAGTGGGATAGAAGAGGACAATAATCAAAGTAAGTGCTCAGGTTTTTTTGAAAGATGTGAACTGATATATATATATATATATATATATATTATTCATTCTTATTTATTACCCCGCTTGGGGAATTACCATGGTAACAGGCGAGAAAAAGTGAGTGCGGCAGTATTTGTACCTTGTTCTATGTCTTGAACCACAAGTGTCACTCGCCAAGTGGTTAAGGCGCTCGCCCGGTACGCGAGAGACCCGGTTTCAATTCCTGGTTGTGACTTGATTTTTCTCTCTGAATTTATTTCTTCTGTACTTTCCCTTGTGTGAAAAGGCTATGCCAGCACGTGGGATTGATTTCAACTTCATGACCGAACACCAAACACAACTTTCGACTTATATATATATATATATATATATATATATATATATATATATATATATATATATATATATATATATATATATATATATATATATATATATATATATATATATATATTGTTGCCGTTTCGCAACACTACAACAACTTCAAATACAACTTAAGTAATTTTAGTGAAGTCTTTTAAATTGTTTCCATTGGCTTCTCTTATTCACAATGTTTAATGATTTACTTTTCAATTCCATGCAATTAATACATGCACGGGGAACGCATACGCGTAGAGAAGTATTGGCAATGTTTGTGCGTAGGGGGAGGGGGTAGGTCAGCACTTTTGCTGACATTTCACTGCATGTGTGCCTGAAGTTGCATATCTTTTATCTGTAAAAAGCAAATTTTCAGAGCGATTTGAGGAGGAGAAGGGGGTAGGCTGGACAAGCACCAAGGTCTATCCGTCAAGCGCCATTGGATAAAAGAACATGAGTCAGTGAATGGAAAACAATTCAAAAGGTATCTTCTGTTTGAATTCATTTACGGTTTGCACTTACAAATGAAACTGTTAACACCTTTAACACTTGGAATATCGTACAGGATATGGTTCAGTCTGAGGATAGGAGTGGGCTGGTGTTTAAAGTTTGCTGTTAAAATCTCATTTATTTACGATGTGACACTAATATGTTCTCTGTCTTTTCTTTGAGGATCTTATTTCTTCTACCAACGACCGGAATATCCACGAGATTGTAAGGACATCCATAGCGAATGCTCCTCATCAAATTCTAGTGGAGTGTTTGTAATCAAACCAGATGGATATCCAGAACCATTTGAAGTCTATTGTCGTAATGATTTCCAGCTTGGTGGATGGACGGTATGACATCTCGATACTGAATTATTTTATTCTGGTTTCATCAAAATAATATCATTCAGTAATCTGTTGGAATACCTTGAGATCTGCAGACTTATCATTCCGTATGAAATTACAAGATTTTTTTAATATTTCAGGTGATCCAAAGACGAATTAATAGTTCTTTTGATTTCAATCGAGACTGGCAAGAATACAAAAATGGTTTCGGGTTTCTTTCCACGGAATTCTGGCTTGGCAACGAGAAACTTTCATATATGACAAACCAAGCAAAGTACGAACTTCGAATTGATATAGAATTATCCAACGGTACATCACTATTCGCAACTTATGATGCATTCAGGATAAGTGATGAATGGAGTCAGTATAGACTAGTTTCTGTTGGAAATTTCCTTGGAAACACAGGTAAGTAATTTTAGAGAAAGAAATATATGCTCTGTATTGGTTGTAAACCTGACCAGAATTCGAAAAGTCCTAGTCATGTAAGATTTTAAATATAAGCAGTCGAGTAGACATGTAGTATAAACTATTTTAAAGTTCTCAGGGCCGTTAGATTGTGGTATTCTGTAGTGTCACCTTGGTAATTTTTATTCACAGATAATCAGTGGCGTAACTTTCAAATTGGTTCAGGGTGCATGGATGCGAAAATGATACGGGCTACCCCTGACTAATAGTGTCCATGATGCAGCCGTTATAACCGTGCAAACAAAGTGTTGTTGTGTGTAAAAGGTATCTAGGCCTTTTACCGCAGATGGTCTGTATTTGCCCCCAAAGCGAACAGGCGTTAAGCCCCTACAACTAATTTAGTATTTTGAAGAAAAACTGAAAAACAGGAATGGGGAGGAGAGGCTGTTTGTTCCTATGACTTTAGTCCGACCTGCAAATTTTTTTTGAAGTAATCAAGAACTGAAGAAACAGCTCTCTATTTCGACAGAGAATGAAATGTTTCCTGAACATTAACAAGGTCTGGAAAAAAGTAAACGAGGTCTAATTTAATCAACTAAGACCGTATAGATTTCAGATCTTGATAGTATCTCTTTGTATTCTGCAGATATCTCTTGTCCACCAAACATGATATTTGGGAATTGTTCCTGTCAGCCATCTTGTGACGATCCTACAGGTTTAAATAATTGCAATGACGATTGTATTGGGAGTGTTGAAACGTGTGTATGCTCCAGTGGATTTCTGATGAAAGACGGCAAATGTGTACTGCCAAGTGAATGCGGATGTTTCCTCACTCAAGCGAATGCAGTTTTAGTGGTAGGTTACACAATGTTCATAAAGCTAGAAATGAATGGCTTCGTATACGCATACGCAATATACAATATGTACAATACACCATTAAGATTAATTATGTCCATTTCGTAAACTTTATTATTTCATAACTTCAATAATTGTGGGAATTAATTTGACTGTGGCAAGCTTTAGTATTACTTCACATTGTAAAAACTTTTCATTTCATTGCTTGCAATGAAAAGTTTTTAAGGCCCCTCGTTCGCAAAATCATTGAAAGAAAACCTTACATCTTTCTTATTATTTCATTGGGACTGTTCGTCATTTTGACAGGCAGTAGTTCTACACTGAAGGATTTGAGTTATCTCCTTTTTGATGAAAATATTCACAGCATTCAGCACGATAGACTGTGACTAACACCTTAAATCGCTGGCCCATCCTAGATTTAAATTGAAAGGAAAAGTATATCGATGTATGCACATGATTTAAGAACTTTGTAACTTACATATTGTTCGCAGGCAGGAGAAACTCATGTCAATGAAGACTGTTCGGAAAAGTGTACTTGTGAAGACGGGGAACTAAGTTGTAATTCTAACTATGGCTGTGACTCTAATGCTGTTTGTGGGGTTCAAGATGGTGTACGAGACTGCTACTGTAACGCTGGCTATGAAGGTGACGGTGAAACATGTACTGTCATATACACAGACTGTTATGATGCATACCAAGATAGGAAAAGACAAAATGGCGTCTATACCATACTACCAACAGGATGGCCTAGAGGACCATTTAATGTATCCTGTGATATGACAGGTGGAGGATGGACGGTGAGTAAAAAGATACCAGATATCACGTTGCTTAGTATTAGACTCTTATTTCCAATGTCACGTGAATTGGCACAAAAACTCACCAAAGACGTAAAATGTGTTATCATCAAAGTATTGTCCATTCACGCGATATGTACTAAGACTACAGAAACATTTCGTCTTTGTCTTTATATTTACATATTAGGATTTCAAAGTGTTTATCCGCATAGCGAAATTCTTTTAGTGTCATAACAAGAGCACTCGACACCTTCGTTTATTTAATTTGTAAATTTTGTGTTTTCGTTTTGATGGTTAGTAGTCTCTCCCAGACCAATAACACAGTGGCTGTAAAGAGTTAATTAATCTCAACGATTGATTCTTGATCTAGTGTCCAATATTTTATAACTAAAGTAGTTTTCACTGGAAAACGGCAAGCAGCGTGTTTTCTGATTGTTTTGAGATAATGATAAATTCATCAAAATTTTACATCTTTCGAATGCTAGATATTCCAGCGACGCATTGATGGTGTTACTAACTTTTACCGTAACTGGATAGAGTACCAACACGGGTTTGGTTCTGTAGAAGATGGTAACGATTTCTGGCTAGGAAACGAACAACTTCATTATCTTACAAACCAGCCTGAGAAGAGTTACAAACTACGTGTAGACATCGTTGACTCAGGTGGTACATCACGTTACAGCGAGTATACAACCTTTGAAACTGGAGACAATAGCACTAAATATCGACTGAGTGTAGGCGGCCATAGCGGAAACTCCTGTATGTTTTCTCTGTTTTGATTAAAAATTAACTTAGGCTACATGTTTTATGAGTGAAGGCAAATGTCAAAGATTCTTGCTTTGTAATGTCGAAAATTGAACAAAACACCTGCATGCTTTCAAGGAAGAGCTTAAAACAAAAAATCTATTTCATACTTGAAAGAAAATCTAAATCGTAGTAATTTGGTGAAATTTTTATTCAATTCGGACTTGTAGTTCTCCAGATATCAGCAAGTGAAGTGCCTACATAAGGAGTACTTTGTTTCCTCTGTGTTTCCAGTTTGTTGTGATGACCTTGAAGTTAATAGGGTTAGGAGGGAATTTGAAGTTTGTTAAACTCTCTTGCCTCTCACTGATTCTTATTCCGATAACATGCGATCCGATAACATGCGATCCGATAACATGCGATTATGGGGAAAAAATGGTTGTGAAGTTAAAGAAATACAGAAGATTGCTCATTAGAGGTTATTATGTCATATGTGCTTGCTTCAAGTTTACTTCAATAAAAAATGTGACAACTTCAAATTCTAATATTTTGATAACCATACATCGGATTTCAATACAAATTTTTACCAAAATCCATAGAATAAGTACTCTCTAAAATCTTTGGAGTAAAAATCATTCTTTTAGAGTGAAATTAGGGATCACTCTAAATTTGGAGTGAAAAATTTCAATCGAAAAAGAGTCATTCTCACTCTTTTAGAGTGAATATTCAATCTTAATTTTGGAGTCATCCCTAATTTCACTCTTTGGAATTTAGAGAGTACGCCTCTAACATATCAGCAATAGATTTGAGCCTAGACCCTTTTTAAAGATAGACCATGACGAGAGTAATCTGATGAAGTGTGAAATAAAACAGCTGCTAAAGGGTCAATATGCAATCCGGTGTTATTGTTCCTTTAACGTCCGCAACTAGAAAGACAAATAAAATAAACAGTAAAAAAAAAAAAAAAAAACCAAAATAAAACTAAAACAAGAAATGTAGAAGTACAAGACAGTTTAAATAAAAGTAAAAGTGCAGTATTCGCAGCTCGAATTTAAGTTTCAAGCAGTTCCTTAGAAAGTTCATTTTTTGCAGAAAATTAAATTTCCTTGATATTTTGTGTTTATTACGCAACGATATATAAGTTTTCTACCACTATCACAGCTGATGTTAGAATAAGGGTGATGTCAATTGGATTTATCCCGGTCCCACACTTCCAAAATATATTGCAATAGCACTCACTTTTCTGATACCTTCTTGTGAAAAGTTAAAAAGAAAACATACATTAATAGCATTTGCCGTTAGGCCACACATTAAGTAATCTTTATATTTACCATAGTTCTATTACTGTCATGTTTTAGGGTTTTAACGGGCCCGAATAAGAGCCCCAAAGCAAGTGTATAGATTTGCACTTTCGATATACAAAAATGTGGTTGTACTCTGCAAAAATGTACCTCCAATACCTCCAAAACGTATTTTATTGATGGAATATCGAAAGATTAATCACTTAATAGCACCTTTACATTTAATACAGGCAACATGTAAGAGGAACGTCTTTACTAAGTGTTTTTAGTGGAATGAAGCAAACAGTTCTAGCAATCTTTTCCACACAGATGATGGTATGTCTTATAGTAATGGAAAATCCTTCAGCACACACGACGAGGACAACGACGCATGCAGCTACCACCACTGTGCAACAGGACATAGAGGAGCCTGGTGGTACACGAATACTTGGTGTAATGCGTGCTATACTAGTTATAGATACTGTTATTATTTCGAAACCAGGAGCAGTTGCAATAACATTTGCACTCTTTCTAATCTAAACGGAAACTACAACGGTGGTAACGGACAGAACATTAACTGGTATGATTATTATTACTGCAACCTTAGGTCAGCCGAAATGAAAATTCGTCCATCCTCTGTGTAACCTAAATAAATGTGTCTTGTTACGTAGGCCACCTTGTACATTTTGAAGATGGTCTTTGAATTTTTGTTAAGATAAAATAAAGTGTATGAAACATTTTTGGAAAATAGGAGGACGATTTTGAAACTGATGAAAACAAATATGTACAAGAAAGTCTAGTGGATCACCTTTTCTTCCCTCTTGTTAAGAGGTTTTGAATATCTAAGGCAGTTTCAGCTATCGGTATTTGTATTTAACCTTTATACCATACGACATTTTGCATCTTTAATTTGAAATGTACAATGTAATGATGAATTATAATTATTTCGGGGTTTTTAAAGGTATATGTCTAGAGGAAATATCGCATGATAAATTTGAAGTGGGGCCGTTGGGATGCTTTGAAAGAACTAGTGAGAGAGTTATGAAGTAGAGAAAAATAAAACAAGCATTTTTGAGAGAAATAGGGTCATGTATTTTATATGCATATATTCCTCCCTGTATCTTTATTAAGCAAAGGGAGCAAACAACTAATGACGAATCACATAGAGTTACGGTGTATCAAGTTCGTTGGAAAATATCTTAATCCCATAGTATAAATAACGGTTAACCAGGACGAAAACCTTTTGCAATCAAGGTTAAGCCGTGAACACGAACTGAGGCATACACAGTCTTTAAATCTGATCAAACATATACATCGCTTCAAATAAAGGCAAATGTTGACATTACACACCAATGCATTTCCTGGGCAGAGGGACAAGAATATTTTCATTATTTCAGGGGAAAATGAGTAATACACTTGGAATGTGCAAAATACCATTATACCACTTTCCATACAACCATTCCTCTCCATTGAAAAAGCTGCACCCACACAATAACATTTGAAGATATGTAAATTCTGCATTAAAATACCACCTATTCCGCAAAATATGTCAAAGCGTCCTAAGCTTTTTCCGTTTATCCTCAAAAGTGATCTTAACTTAACCTGGACTTCATGCCCTCTGGAGAAGTGGTTCTGTCATTCTACGGCCCCGTCGGCGCCAGTGCCCATATTCACCTATCCCCCCGAACAAAGTCTTGACTTCGAGCTTTCAAATAAACCTTTATTTGTGGCAGATTATTGGGTCCCTATCTCTTCCTTCCATATTTCACCCTTCTGAACTGTCTTCACATCGGTTTCTAATTTTTTTCGAATGTAGCCCTCGACTTTAGCCTCGACTTTCCATTTTGCCCTTACCTTGAAAAAAAATTGAGATAGATCTGTTCTGATGTGAACATCCAGCGAGAAACCCCCTATAGTAATACAGTAAAACACAAAATCTTAAATGAGATCCAACTGCAAAGTAGCTTTAATACTGTGTTATCCTAAGGGTCACGACCCTCTTTATGAACGACAAATAGTTTGGAAGTTTGGCGGGTCACCTAAAATAATAAAATTGTTCATATATAACTTAAAACGACGACAAAGTGCCATCTTTGGCAATCTGTGAGGCACTTGGGTAAACATGAATCGCTCTTGATTTACAGAAAACGAAACATTAACCCACACGTTGGGGTTCCCAAGATAAGGTAGTTCCCTGTCAATATGGAGTGCGTGTGTGCGGTGGTATAGTTGGGGGGGGGGGTGGTGGGTAAGGAAGTACCGGTTCGAATTGACTTTTGCATACTTATTCTTTAAGAGTTTATACCCTTATTATTTCACACACAGTTCATCCACTGATTCTGTAAGTCAATTCAGTTTTAACTAGTTAAGGAAGCTAGTGGTAACAGAGAAAACGATCGATGTGAACCCGTAACTGAAAACCACATAAAAAGGTAAAAAAAAAAATATTCAGTAGATACTACTTTTGGCTAAAGAAGCTCTTGAACCCGAACCTTGATTGGCCCATAAATATGTAAACCATCCCTGAAAGAATACATGTTAACAAAAAAACAATAAAGAGAGTGTTGACTCCTTTTAAATGATTTCCTAAAAGGGAAAGCTGTGTTCACTCGAAGGCGATAATGCAAAATGATTGTGAGACTGGGTCTGAGCAATTCAGCATCGACTGCGAAGCACACTCTGATTATGCTAGTACTTTCCAGGGTGCATGAAGCCAATGACATCGTGCCTTCTAAAGACCACTCATTCCTCAGCTTGTGGTTTCCTCAGTTGTAATGACCGCTTTCTCACAGTGACGGCACCAGGGTTTCAAATGTGGGGAAGGGGGTAGGGCAAAATTCTAGGCTTGCACATTGTTCCTGTAAGTTGTATACCTTTTTCAGTAATACCGCCAGAAGCGGTGATGGAGTAGGGGGGGGGAGAGGGGGAGCACAGATCTGAACATGAAGTCGTAATCCCACCTCAGACAACCCATGAAGTCAGTGTAGCTTGAATACATGCGCACATGCATTAGTTTGCATGGGGGGTCGGGCTTCGTCACCTTGTGCAGTTACCGTCCTGGGAGGGCTCTAAGTGTAAGGAATGTCCCCCCTGTGAAAAAAGCGTTCATTTAAGGTGGGTAAGATGAGAAATGTGCTATCTTGGCCAAACCTTCGAACCAAATAAATGCTTGAAAATTCTAATTATTCAGTAATATTTTGGCTGTGGCATGGCATCCCCTCCAAGGGTGGTACAGTCTCGCATAGGGCCTCTAAGAAGCTGTGTGATGATTACAAACTTGTGATACTAACAGGGGCGGATGCAGGTTTTGACTAAAGGGGGGGTTTTGCGATATAGTTACTATCTAAGCGGAGCGCCACCATGAGTTGGCGCGAAGCGTACAGAGAAAATTTTTGGTCCAGAAGACCCCCAGATTGCAGGAAATCATGCATTTCCCACGCGTTTCCTAGGCTCTTTGATCCGTATAAAAACAAGCTCTTGTGCGAGATGCATGCTCTACAGCTCGATAACCTTTGGCGTAGCTAGGATTTTTGATTTGGGTGGCCAACCGCCTTACCTCATCGCCGGCCTGGTGGAGGGGTCAAAGGGGAGGGGTGTCCCCTTTGAGAAATTTTTGAATATTTAAGTACCCTCAGATGCAATCTGGTGCAACATTTAGCATCATTTGAAGTCATTTTTTTGTTTCATTACAAAAAAAAATTGTTCTGCAAAGAAGGGGGGGGGGGGAGCGTACGCACCCTGGATCCGGCCCTGAACTGTCATAAGAAAAATTGTGCTTAGCAAATCAAAGGTTGTCAGTACATTGGTGTAGTTGTGTAGTCAGGCTTTTCTCGAGGTAGGCACTGGCCTATATGCAGATTTTTCCTGGGTTGTTGTTGTAAATCAGTCATAAGAAAATGTCAAACAAATTACCAAAAGTCATAAGCGTTACAACTGAACATAGCCAATAGTTTTCGCTTCAGAATGTTAATAAAGCCATGGGTTGAGCGCTGGCATAATTAGAGGAAATGGTCGGCTCTCCAGAACTCAGTGAAGTGACCAAAGTAGTGATATATCGGGATAAAATAATTTGATATAGAAATAGTCAATCTATATCTCATGGTGTATAAAGGTAAATTTTCAGGAAACCAGTGTAGGGTCTAATTCATGTAGTTGGATGACTATGCGATTGTGCTATTGCTAAAGTTTTTACCTTTTAACAACACAGAATTGCAAGTCCTTACGCGCACTACGCTTCCAACCCATCGGAACACTGGTCGCACTATGCGTTTGTAACAATTTCATTTAAAGTACCACAGCAACTTTGCCAAGTCTCTTCCGAATACAAATACACTGAATAACGGCGTTTTCTATTTTCATGGGAACATCACTCGTATCGAAGGTGTGCTTTGTTTATCTGAAGAAATTCACATCGTGAGTATTTTTCGCCTCTCTGGTCATACCGATGAGACATGTGTATTATCAAAGCTAATATAAAAATCCCAAAAGAATTTTTTTATACTTTACCAGGGAGAAAACCAACCTATCAAGGTTTATCTGCACTCGAGAAACTTCCTAAAACTGAAACATATCCTTCTGTAAATTCAGAAAACTTTCGACACCTACAAAGAATTAGCTCTATTTTGGAAAAATAATTTTACATCCAGTCGGTTACATCCTTGCTTCTTTCACCGCAATTTTATCCTTTGTAAACCATTCATAGACGCAGTCTTGTGCTACGTAAATATCCATTCACCCGTGATATTTCTAACCGCTACTGGCACAAACTCGACATACAGTACCCGAAAAGAAGCATTGAATCGCAACACTCTGACATCATTCCATCAAGTGAAGTACTGCTTTTGGGAGGGGGTCTTGTTGTTATCATGCAACCGATTTGTTTTTCTCTATTGCTAGCTGTACACCAGCTTATCGAAAAATAGGAGAATTCAGATTTCACGATTAGTTCACCATATTTCTACGTCAACTCGTTGGTATTCTGTCGCCGACTTTACCTTACCGCTACTGATGAGACCTGGTACTTATCTTCCATGGTCGAAACGCGTCTAGCGATAGCATACCAGCTATGGCTTACTACCAACAGCGGCGTAGGAAGATGTTTGACATGGGGGGGGGGGGCAGACAAGATGCGATTTCTCGACCTTGAACCCCGACCCTTTCCACACTCCAACTTAATATTTGCTCAAAGTAGTATATATATTTAAAGAAAAAGGAAACAATAACAACAAAAACATTAGCAGTGGTGTAGCTAAGATATTTTATGGTGGCTCTGGAGGGCTGGGGAATTTTGTTGGCGTTGGCTCTCGTTTACTATCTAAGCGGAGCGCCACCATAGGTTGGCGCCGAGAGAACCCCAAAAATTTGAGATTTTAATACAGCCCAGATCGCCGGAAATGGCACTTGTCGGCCTTAATAGCAGCGATCAAGATGTGCCATTTTTGTAGAAAATTTGTTTAGGTTGATTTGAATTTATTCTAAAACACATTAAATTTGTCACAATCTATCCGAATTTATTCAAAATTATTCAGAGTGGAGTTATCTCCATGGATTTCAGTGGATTAATTGGACTGGAAATTTTCCACAGCCAGAGTCTATTATTAAGTTGAGTAGAGGTGGCGCCAGGATTTGCTCGAAAGGGGGGGGGGGGCAGCGACCAGAAGCTCCGACAGCCCATTGCCGTCGGGTATTGGTGATGTGGAATTTGAAGAAAACCTGTGTACTAAGACCATGTCATTCGGGGCACATATATATATTGCATAAAATTTGTGTAAACTAGAAAAGCATAGTTCCGCGTTCTTTAAATGTTTTTTCCCGGAATCTAAAGTGAAAAATTGCAAAGCGCTCGAAATTTTTGGTAGGTTTTCACAAGAAACATATGTAATCATTAAGAGTAAAAAGAAGAAAGAAAATCTCTAGGGGTTGACAGGTTGTAGACCATATTGGAGATAATATACATTGCATCGAAACCATCCCGACTACCCGATGAAATACCGGTGGCCAGCCATTGCTCCGTGAGTCTCTCACCAACTGAACGTACCGCATGACACACACAGGAGAATAGTAACTAGGCTTTGAGATATGAGATGAATTTACGACCTCTACATAAACTACTTTCTCTACATGTTACTTGGAAAGGTGGAAAGGTGGCATGGCCCCCGTGGTCCCCCTCTGGCTACGCCAATGCCGATAACGATCTTGGGCGTCAGGAGTAAGGAGTATTGAGTCCTTTGTGGTGCTCTCTCTGGGCACTCACAGTGACTCACTAAAAGTTACTCACTTGTGCTCAGTAAAGGAAATTTGGTTTCTCTTTTGAAATCTTCTGCAAGTATTTTGATATTGGGGCCTCAAAATTCAACTGGTATAGGCTTGATCGCGTGCATGGAATTTTTGGTTGTCTCGTTATTTAAGCGGAGCGCGACCATCGGTTGGCGCCGCGTGAACCAAGAAAAATTGACCCTTCTCAGACCTTACAATCTATACTTAGGCCATCTTCATGTTTCATGTTTTGTATGTTTGTCATTTCCATGGAAACTTTACGTTTCTTTGGTGAGCTAATCATAAATCTGGATTCTATAAGGATTTTGAACGAGAGAGAATCGGGACAATAGAAGGAAAAATACGCTGTCAGCAAACTTATTATGGCATGTTAATTGCATTGTTGTAACTGAAAATAACCTTCAAAACATAGCGGGGAAAATAAACAATATATTATACAAAACGAAAAAAAATCCTCGAAAATCAAGGGGGGTTTAAACCCCTAAAACCCCCCCTTGGATCCGCCCCTGACTAACATTAATAAGTGTGTGAACAATCACTATTTACCGATAATGGGTGCCCAGGAGCGTCACTACGAGAGTGGCCCTGAAATTTCAAAGTGCCGTCTGTCGGAAAAATTTTGCTGTCCTTCGGTAAAATATCGCCACTTTCATTTCCAGTTTATTTACTTTGTCAGAAAAATCATTTATTCGAGTCTGTAGGAATGTCAGGAAATTTTATGATCACAATGTTTCTATTAAAATGAATAAGTGTCTGGTGGAAATATTGTTTTGGATAAATTTAACCAGAGACCTAACCCCTTCCATATTTACCTGTATGCGGAAATTATTCTGCTTGTCTGGAAATTCTTACATTTTGTAGGAAAAGTAATCACAAATTATGTGTTTTGTGTCCATTAGTGATCTCTCCCACGCTACTTGGGAAGCCATTGTCGACTGCAGATGGTGATCCAGGCTGTCTGGAAAAGGGAAGTACCGTATTGCATAATTGTTTGTCATGAATTAGATACCATGTCCTGCACGGTGAGGTAGAAGCTTTTTGGTATGTGATGCAACTCAAACAGGGAGTTTTTATTTGGAAGGAGATACATCGCTTTAAAGCAAAGTTTGAAACCGCCAAGGTCACACGGTAACCTGTATCTGGTATCTCTCTTGGCATTTCTACAGAGCTTACACTGGATTAGTTAGTTCATACAAACGGCATTTGTCGTCTGCTACATCTACTGTAAGGGCCTGTCAACACAGGATGCGTTGCGTTGCGTTGCGTATACGTCACGTCACGTTTGCTTTTCCGCATCCTTCCGGATACATCAAGACGCATGCCTGTCTGTATTGGATGCGACAATTTCGATGCGTCAGTTTGAGATGCAGTGTTTAGTTTCCAATGACAAATACGCTGATTGACGAAAAAACTGTATTTAGGTCATAGAAAGGTTTACAGTATATATTCAACACATGCCTGCCGGTGACAACTCTGCCCCCGGTCTCCCGAATGAGACTTGTATTTAAATGATTATACCTTCTCTCTTTAAACAGGAAAACAACACCGACGCTGACAAGAGCATACACAGTAGGCCTACGTATAATGGCACATATGACCCTCATGAAGTGTCGGTAATTCATATGTCTGCATTATATACAGTGGCGTAGCTAGAATTTTTTTGTTTTTGAGGCTCTGGGGTGGAGATATTTATGGGGGTGTCCGTTTACTATCTAAGCGGAGCGCCACCATGAGTTGGCGCGAAGAGTACCAAGAAAATATGAGATTTTAAAACATCCTAAATTGCCGCCCCTTGCCACTGGCCATGCTTGATAGCAGCCATCGAGATGTGCAATTTTTGTGAAAAATGTAAAATTTGATTTGATCTTATTCTCAAACACATAAAGTTTGTCACAATCTATCCGAATTTGTACAAAATTATGCAGAGTGGAGTTATCCCGATGGATTTCAGTCAGTGTCGTACCCAGGATTTATCTCACGGGAGGGGGGAGAGGCATGCAGTATATGTTGCGTAATCGCCGGCCAGAGAATGGAAAATTAGGTGTCGTTACATGCAACCTGGTAGCCACACATGTAACCTTTTGAAGTAAAATTTGTGCTAAAAAATTAACGTATTTTCAGGTACTAAAAAATCGGCATAAGTGAGGGGGTTACCCAATTGCCTCCCCCTTTGTACGCCACGGATTTCAGTGGATTGATTGGAATGGAGATTTTCCACAGCCAGAGTCTATCATTATCAAGTTGAGTAGCCCAGTCGAGTGAATGAAATTTTTGCCCAGCTCGCCAGTGGGGTCGCTTGGGGGTTGAGGGGAGAAGCTGGATCCCCCTAAGCCGCCCGTAGCTACGCAACTCTTTATATACACTGCATTTTATATTTATGTCTTCTCTTGTGCCACGAAATATCCCTGTGTAGTCATATGTAGAGACCAAACTACTCCTTCTCACCACCCTATACAACAATGAATACAACTGTTTTCCACTATCGAAGTCAATAATATCGCGAGGGTGGTGGGTACCCAACGAATCATACGCCTATACATTCCCAATGTAAAAAAATGCAAGAAATGAGCTTTTCTACCCATCTTGCAGACGTTTTATTGTGATTTTGAGGTTAAACATAGCATCATTTTGCATCCAGATCTTGTTAAATTTTATTTCATGAAAGGAAAACATGAAAGAAATCAAAGTTGATGCAAGTTGACGTAAGTCAACTCTGCTTCTGAACGCACATGGACTTTGCCAAAAATTTACGCATCCGGAAGGATACGTCAACTTTTTTCCGCATCGAACGTGACGCAACGCAACGCGTCCTGTGCGGACGGCTCCATTGATTTACGTGCAAAGTGATAAAAGTGACGTGACGTAGACGGATCGTGACGCGACGCAAACGCATCCTGTGCGGACAGGCTTTAAGACTGGATTTTTCGATACTGCCACAGCATTACCAGTCGCTAGGAATTTAAAAGATATTGCATGTTTGGGCGCTCGATGACGTGAATGAGAGTATACAAGTAAGGTTTTATGTATAAATGTGAACATGATTCTATGACGGGTATTTCCGGAAACTTCCGGAACTGTTGTGAGAAAAATTAGACTTTTCCCTCTGCAGCCCCCTTGCATGAGGTTCGTTCTATAGGAAAGGGCAAAACCTCATTGGCTTATTTCAATAAAACAGTCGTTTCTAGTTTTGAAGCACCTGCCCCTAAATTGGTGGGGTTTCAACCTACGCATCAAAGCATTGTTATGAGAAGGTCAATTGTGACAAGATTGCTAGACGTGAATGATGTTGTCAGCGTATTGATATCAAATTGAAGCCAACGAACAAAAGAAAAAATCCTTTAGCGGAATGCATGGCTTATCATTGATAATCTTCTCAGGATGAAGTGGGTCTTATGGTATTGTCATAAATTAAAAATTTCCGTTATACCCCTTTCCAAATAACAACTTCCTGCTCAAACTGACTGCTTGCCGAGAATGAGATGTAGGTATTTTTCGTCAGTTGCGTTGGGTCGCAGGTGACTGTAGGCTAACCACGCAAAGTACGCAACGCACTGCCGAGGTGGATGTAAGTCTATCTACCATTAATCAATCACACATGGCAGTGAGCTAATTGACTTTCTGCAACTGTCGTCTTTTAAAGAAAACGCTTTGTTATGATCAGTTTTCAAAAAACAAAACGGACAAAAGGGAAGAAAATATCAAACAGTTCGATATTTCCGATGTGGTCAGGACAAAGTCTGTCGAATCGCAATCGGAACCGACAGTCTGGTTGAGGACAAAATTTGGCACACACACTTATCGCGGAGACCCGCCTGCCAAGTGACTGGATTTCACTGTGGGCGTCGCCGATGGATCAGTTCAGTGTGCACTTGTTTTCACTTAATCATACAGTCGGAGCGCGTTGGTGTTGGCTGTAATCATGGGCGTCCGCAGAAAAAAATTCAAGGGGGGGGGGCCAAATTTTTTAGGGGCCCAACTTTTTTCATGGGAAATATTTTACTCCCAGAAAAGAGTTTAGATGCTACTTTTCACACAGTGTTGACAAAGGCGTAGCCAGGAACTTGTCGGGGGGGGGGGCGAAGCCCATAGACAGACTCTCAGCGCTCCGCGCCACCATGAGTTGGCGCGGAGCGCAAGAAAATTTTGGCCCAAAATCCTTCCCAGATCGCTGGAAATGGCACTTCTAAGGCCTACTTACCGCATATAAAAAGGGGGAAACACTAGCAATATCGTAAATACAAACTTTAAAAAATACCAAAAATATGCTTGTGGGACTGCTGGGGCCTGAGTGTTGATATTTTTATTCAATTCCTGTTCTGAAAGTAGAAATTCACACTGATTGAACTGTTAAGAAATGTTGATGTTATATTTTCTTCGTTTTTTTTTTCCTTTATTTTCTCTTCGTTTTTTCAAGTTTTTGATTTTCCGGGGGGTGCCCCGCTTGCCCCCCCCCCTCCGGACACCAATGGCTGTAATCACTTAGAAGTGCTAACACTTTGTATAACGATGGGTGCGAAAGAGGCTCACTTTCCGACTGCTTCTGTAGATGCATTGCCTTCAAACGTTACTATTAAAATGTATTTTTTTGGCGAGCTTCGCGCATCTTTCATGTTTATATACCAATTATCAAATTATGAATTCAAGAAGGACAGAGGGCCTTTGTTTAGTGCAAAACCCTGTGCGACCTTCGCGAGTGCCGATTCCAACTCCCAACCCTCGACATTTTATTTGCTACATCAAAAGAAATCGAATGGCCGTTAGTCCTGGCTGTTATGAAACAAAGGTGCAAACCGCAATTTGATGTCTATTCAGTGCGTATTTAGTGCTATCTGTAGATAGGTAATTGTTGTGTAAATGAAAGCAAACATTTTATGTTTGGAGAAGTGTTACTTTTCGGAGCCCTTTGCTCGCATACGTCTTGTAGTCTTGTTGCCCTATCGTAACTTCCTATAGGACACATTCCCCAATCCCCGCCCCCGCATCGATCCGAAAGGACACCCCTGTGGGTGCCCGCCAAGCGCCAAGTAAAATGCTTCCAAAAGTACACCAAGACTAAAACATACTTCGATCTTTTCCCATCATGCTGGAAATGATGCCGTATTGGCTACTTATGATACCAGATTGCTCTTAGAACCGCCATAACATGCACAGTCCATACAAAGGTTGGGGATGTACTTCTAGTTTTCGGAAAAGTGTTTCACAATAATTCCGTGCATTGTTGGCCCAGTACGGTTATGAGATATGGAGTGTGAACGGTGACGAATGAGCTCATAGCTCTCCGAAACAGTGTTTAAAACATTTCCATGACAAAGGTTGCATGTAGACTGTGCACCAAGACATTTTCAGTGGCTAAAATATGTATCTGCCAATCAGAAAACGAGTCGTCTGCCTGGTACTTCTTAAAAGCTTTCAGTTTCATAAAATACGTCTTTCTCTGAATTTAACTGTTTCGCATACCTGCAATAGTGCTGTGCTCCTCCATGGTTAGTCCAATGCACACGAGCAATCATCCACTGCATGCTGTAAGACCCTCAAAGATGAATAATTCAATACGCTCGAGACGGTATTACATGATAATAATTAGCACAACAATGAGGTGATAATGTTGGATGTGTGCGGGCCGGGAGGAAATTTTAATAGCCATGCTACTCCCACCTAGAAGCAAAATAAGTCACTAAATCGAAATTTTGGTCAGGAGTTTCAAGTATTTACCATTATTAAATTGCTGAAAAAAGTAAAATGTGAATTTATGAATATTTTGAAGGCAGGCTAAACTCATGTCAATAAATACTGCTCCCAAAAGGTGAACTTGTTAAGACGATGCACTTAGCTGCAATTTTCAATACTGCAGTAATTTTGTATTGTATATATAGTGCATTGAAATGAATTGAATCGTAATTATTGTATTTTATGGCATTGTATTGAAATAGATTTCTACAAACATATATGCACACGTATTATACAAAAATAATATTAATACTATATTTTGGGGAGGTCCAAAAAATTGAAAAGCTTGCACAGGTAGACCTCCTTTATAATTGTACTACATGAGTACAAAAAGAAATTACGAGCTGGAAAGGAAGGATTACTTACAAAGAAAAAAGAAAAATTGGATTAACAAGAATTTGGATCAAAAGGTAATGAGAAAATTGCCGTTTACGAAAGGATGGGTGGCATTGCAGGTCCAGAGCCTGCTAAACACCATTTGGAGTTTGTCATCAATTATAAACTAATCCTAGTTTGAACTCAAGGGGCTTTTATCCAACACCCTCTACCTGTTTCACCCAATTCAGTGTAAAACCTTATTCAGAAACCGTTATTCTGTGCTTCAGTCATGACTTATCACTAGAACTGTTTTGAAGACAATTCAATTAGTTTTACTTTTGCGCGATAGCAAAGGATTATAAGCCAAAGGATTATAAGCCAATTTAATGAAGTATTATTTCTTTTCTAGCTCTATAGGTTATTACATATGAATGCTTTGTAAAACAGTTGTAATCTTCGATTTTAGAGCTGTAAACTTCGATTTTCCCTCTGATGGACATGACTGTAAAATGATCTTACTTTATTGTTTTTCCGTGGACACATCTCAAGGTAACAGATATCATCTAAGCCCATGTTTACTTGTCAATCACACTGTAAAACATAAGCTGTACTCAGCATATTTTGTGAATTGAAATGTATCTTCACGCATGGATAAAGGAACAAAACTATTGTTATTACATATGATATACGTATCCTGGAAATAAAATGAGTGATAGGCCTGACAATATAATGAGCATGTAACTTTGCAGAATCGGAATGTAAAGGTATTGTGTTTTTTAAGGAGTGAGCACGAATGCGATGGGATACATGTTTACAGTTAAGCATATTGGCAACAATAAACCTAGTAATATAGTAATCCTCAAAGTAACAGATTCATTTCTGCCGATTTATTCTGTAGCAAAGTATAGTGAATGTTTGTATTTGTTTGTTCATAATCTTGCAGAATATATCTTAAAGCAGCCTTTTAAGTCTCAGTTACACTTTTAGCAGTCCCATGAAAATTACAGCTTCCCAAAACCATGACAATACAATTAAATAGTAAATTTACGAAATATTTAATTCAAACGATTCAGTAGAAGTAAAAAATCGACAAGGTTGATCGTTCTTTTTGAGCAGCGGTTGTCCGTGAAATTCGCAAATAACGGTCCACCCATGATATGAATATTTTTACATGTCCAGGTTAACTGAAATAACCTGATACCGGCTAAACGTAAAAAACCTAACAACAGTATGTTACTAGTGTACGTAACGTACATGTTGTTGCCTGAATGATACATTTGCCATCGTTACGTACAGATCGTAAGCACAGTGTACTTCAATCTATAGTCAAGAAGTTATCGTCCTTTCGTCGTGGAAGGACGAGAATCTCACTAGGTATTTAAGATTCTCCATGCAATTTCTTGTTTGTGTTAGCCACATGTTTGGCCATTAATTACGATGTAAGAGTTCAAATATTGTAGAGGTGTGCTGGCTGAGACCACTCCGCTGTAAAAAATTTCCGTAGAATTACAGAACAAAAATTAGGAAATACATAACGAAAACAAAAAGTGCTGGGATAGGCTACATTGCTGAATTGTTATCCTAAATACATATCCTTTACACATACAACTATCCTAATTCGCCCAGTTGCTGTCCGTAACTACTTCGCATCTACTAAGCACCGATTGAACTTCGTGATGAATGAGCTTGAGTGTGAGGAATGAATAATCATCGTTTCGCCGTTACCGACTGGTTTATTTTAAATCCATGTCCTTCGGGGGCTGTAAATGGTTAATACTTAAACAGGTAGAAGTGTCGGGGGACACAGAATCAAAATCTTATGAAAACCATAACTACTTGCTAATTAGCACCTTTAATACGCGGAAAATGTTTAAAAATGGAACCTACTGACATTGTGCTTGTAGCTCAGCATAAGCAATGAAGTAGGGAAAACAAGCTTGAAAAAAGGCCGGCAGTGGCGGGCCCGACTTAAACCAATCGGTTAGAAACTGAGCGGTAAAACCTCATCTAACACACAGACACCCAAATACTGTTTTTATATTCAGATAATTAAACACAAATTGCCTCATGCAAAGTGGGAGAAAATGCAACTTTTTCCTTATAGATAGTAATACTTGAACCAGGTAACCAATAAAACAAAGAATTGTTTCAGAATACCATACACATGTTATGTGAGGGCGATAAAAGCGATTAAGAATACGTCGATATCCTTGATATGTTTCTACTGTCAGTCCCGCCTAAAATAGCATAAAGTATGACTTTATTTCCTGAAGACACCCTCAATTTTTCCTGTAAACGAAAGATTTGAACGACTTTAGTTGATATGAATGAATGTGACCTGTAATGTTTGTTGCACACATTTTTGTAATAAGTATATCGTAATCCGTCTCTCATTTCTAGGGTACTCTAAAATTACAACTACATGTTGTCTCGACTGGCAATTTAAGTATGTTGCTCTTAGTCACTATTGGCTATCCTCTCTGAACACATCATCCTATCCTTGACTCATATTTATAACGGGCTCCCAGCATCTTCTGTCTGTCCCTTTACATTTATTTGTGCTTTAATCACATTATCTTCGTCTCATTTGATATGTTATAATTCTATCTTCTACCAAAAACTATTCTGGGATAATGGCGAATGTCTCTCCCAATGTAAACTTAGATAACTCTCCCCCAAATGTTTTCCTCTCAAAAATGTAACCAAACATTTGAAAAAAAAACAATTTTTCCGAAAAGCAAACAAGTCATTTTGAACGATAGTTCTTACTCAACATTTGAGCTTAGTTTTTTTAAAGTGTCGTGATTCGAGTGAGTCTGGTTTATCAACACATGTTTAAAACAGCAAAGTAGCAATAGACTTGCGGCGTTTCTTTCTTCTTGTCGCTGTAAGTTCAATGATCAAAGGGGGAAAAAACTGCGTTTTTTATCTAATCTCAAAACCGATTACGATGATTGGACGAAGTCTTTTTTTCATCAAACAAATTCTACAGAATAAGTGTTGCCATGTCATCCCTTTCCTTCCACATATGAATCGACATTTATGAAGCTTTAAAACAGTAAGTTTCACAAATTGCCAAAATGGAGACTGGTAAATTAAAGAAAATAAAATTTTGTGCCTGTTATATGAATTTTTATAAAACAAGTGGTATCACTTGTAGAGCTCGTGTTAAGATTCTATCCATGGTTAGTCGTTGAACTTATGAAACTTGACTTTCGGTCGTTATAGATGTTTATAACACAACAACTAAAGGGTAAAAGTTCATATGTCGTAGTATTCAGTTACAACTCTTAGGATAAGGATCGAGAAGAGGGTTTGTCTATGTCCACAGCTCGCCCTTGGAACTGATGATAGTGCCATTATTAACTTACTGTTGTTTTATTCCTAAGGACTACGTTTTTTAAGGGATTAAAATTAGTATAAGTATAGTTATAAAACAAGTGGTATCACTTGTAGAGCTCATGTTAAGATTCTATCCATGGTTAGTCGTTGAACTTATGAAACTTGACTTTCGGTCGTTATAGATGTTTATAACACAACAACTAAAGGGTAAAAGTTCATATGACGTAGTATTTAGAGAAAAAAACTTGTTATGATTTGGGGTGACCTTGGGGCAAACCTGACAAAAAGTAAATTCTCTAAAGTCTTTTTGTCTCGGAGAAGTGGTCAAGTGGAGACGAAAAGGGGGGGGGGGGTCAGACTTTTACATTCTTGTTAAGAAAAGGATAGAGAAATAAGTTAGATTTCTAATTTTCATTTCTAAGTTACATTTCTGGCGTCTTCAAAGTGTGGTATTTATGAGACATTAGGTTGCTAATCATGTGATGTAAATGAGGTTACGTAAAAGTTTTACACAAGTATTCTTCAGTGATTTCATGAATTTCAATAGGTGGATTTAACAAGTTTAAATTTAATTACTCTATGTCGTTCCTTCTACTGAAATTGACATCTACTGCCTCAACTTTGTGACTACATTAACAAGCTTTTAAGCTGTGCATGAAGAGCTGAGATGAAAATCTGAAAAGAAGTTTTCAGAAAAGCAAAGGGAGAAAAGCTTAAGTTTTTGAGTAAATCTCAGCTACCCTTTATACTCTACCTATTAGAACCCCTTTAACGAAAAAAAATTCTCTGATGTATATAACTGCAGTAGATGTAGAGTAAGGACATTTACAAGCACACGTGGGAAACATACTTAAATGTTGCAAACGAAAAGAAAATGTTACAGAAATAATATCAACTGTCACTTATAGAGAAAGAGCATCCGCCAATTTACATGGGCATATCAGCTTAATTTTACAAAATTTCTCCTACTATCTTTTATGATTATCCAGACAAAAATATATCATATTATAGGTAAACCAAGTCAGTTATTCTGCATTAATTAATTGTACAGTTTACTGACATAAATATCGTTGCTTGACTTAAGAACAGGCATTTATGACTAATAATTAAAGTGGACACCAATTCAATTTTTCCTTTTACGTAAAAACGAAGTTAAATAAACAAAAAAAAAAAAACTTGTAGATATTTGAATGTAAAGTCCTGAAGAGTGCTCCCTCGTACTGCAATGTACAGAGTAGACGGGAAAAATATCCCAAATTTACTACATTGTAAAAGAGGGTTGTTGTACTATCCAGCAGAATTACATTTGAGACCCAACTTGTTCCAAATTCCATTAACGTTAGCCATCCGATTTGGCTTAACGGCTTGCCATAAAGACGTGCAGGTGGATCAGTTTTATTTTCACGCAATGTTGCCACACGAAATGACGGTTACTGAAACATCTTGACCATATGGAACACGATGCAATTAAGGAAAACATTGAAACAGGAAAAATAAACAAACTATTTTATGCTTTTCGGAATTTTTAAGTAATCATGAAAAAGAAGAAGAATAAACGTATCTTTTGTTTGACCAGTGTCCAGCCATACCGTATTTCTTTTGAGTGTTAGTGCCACAGAAAGCCGCGGGATACAAAGACTTTGAGTTTGGTTGAAACTTTGGAGACTTCACCAAGTTGGTCGAAACTTTGATTCGTGGGTTAAATCTCGCCAAGGTCTGCTCCTCTGTAGTTTCATCGACACTTAATTTCACATAAATTGTGCAATGCTGTCATACTAGAGAAATTGAATAAAGTATGACATGAATATCAGGCTATCGATTATAGTCCGCATTGAACCCTTTAAAATTGGGGTACAGACAATGTAAAGACCTTCTTAACAGATATTCTTTTCTTATAAATTTGATTATTTGTTTATCAAAAGTCACGTTTGCAACACTTATAGCTTAAGTACTGGTAGACGCTTGAAAGCAAAATAGGTACACCTATCATGTTTTCAAAACAGAAAACCAGGAGACCATGACGTGAGGAAACCCATGAAATAAGCCATTCTCGGTAGAGCCCATATCCTAAGAAGGGTGCTTGATCTCATACGATCCAGGAAGGATCCCGATGTTAGCACCTGTGAATCCAGCTAAGAAAAAGAGCGCTGTGAGAGATAGTCCATAAGGATGATGATGACGATGACGATTACGATGGTGGTGATGGTGATGGTGAGGATGACGATAGTAATATTTTAATGCACCAATTTCTGGCTAATCCTAATCAAAGTCGCAGCACAATATTATCCCTGTTCAATGATAAATTGTCCTGGAGACAATACTTTTAGTGCGGCAGCAGCTTTAACGCCGCGCACGATGACAGTTTACCCCACATGTTTTGCCATTTAACCCCTGAGTGGAAAGAGGCAACTGAGATAAAGCATCTTCCCCAAGGACACAGCGTAATGACCCCAGGTGGGAGTCAAATCCGCAGTCCTTGGATCTGAGGGTGAGCACCTCATCCACTCTGTCACAGCATGATTTTTAAAAGGTAACTAATCAAACTAATCAAAAGAAATAGTCCACATTGTTTTATTTCACATATTGAGATCCAAAACTTGTAAAAACAACTCTCTATGGGTAATTTACAAGTACGATATACATAGCGAGCCTAGTCAATCACTGCGCTCAATTAATCTTCAAAGTAATGTTTTTGAACCTTTTTGATTTTCACTTTACGTTTGCCTATTTATATTGTTCAATAGCTCCAGATGGTTTTAATCCAGACTTGCACCATCTGGTGAAGTCCTTGCAATCGTTTGACCAAGAGCTATATCTCAAACGATTAGTGCCTTTCATCGATCTTGCCCTTTTGACGACCTCATCAGGTTGGTATACGTCATTGGATACTTCGTACCCTCTCAAGCAATTACTCACTACTTTGTAAATAGGACGTTGAAAAGGCAACCATTCTTCTACAACACCGCTGAAGTAAGTGAAACGAACCACTCGTACCTCATTCTCTTTTTTATTTATTTCAGTGACAATGGCATGATAGCGAGGGTGCAAGGTCCAACACGTGAAAACAATCTGGTCGCCAGGTTTAAGATCCTCGATTTTCAGCACTTCTTTATCTCTATTGTCCATGAATAGACGAGCTATATTGCTTACGAAAATGCCAGGATATCCTCGCTGCATTGTTCAATTGAGAGTTGTCCTGAAAATGAAACGTTTTTCATAAATCGTATTATTTTAATTTTAGTGCAACCGATTACAAATAATAACATTATTTGAACATACCATTACAAAGAAATTGTTTAAAATTAGCATGCCCTGCGATCAGATGTTATATTGAACTTAACCTATTATACCAAATGTGAAGATATATGTGAGTGTCGATCACTTGTTCAGAAAATGTGAACCGTACCAGTTCAAACTTGGTGGGTACATACGTGAACATGAAAACTTGTTTTTGGAAAATTGATAGGATAATAAATAAAAGCTCAAAGGCCTAAAGCTCAAATAATCTTAAATTGGTTGTTTAGACAATATCCGTTTGCCATTATGTAGGAAAAGGTCATTCAACTAAATGATACGTAGAGAGTGATGTGGAAAATTTTAACATAGTGCACAGTGGTTGCTAAGGTCAAAGAGCAAAGGTAGGTGAAAGGTTAAATTGGCTTAAATTTTGTCAAAGGGAATGTTGCAATTTTTTCATAAACCGTAAGTAGGATCAAGTTCAAATTTGGTGGTAAGGTGCCTGACGATGACAGCAAGCACACCCGAATTGATAACATCAAATTTCTGGGATCAGGAGTCAAAGAAAAATCTGTAAAAGTCGTTGTAAGGTCTTCGGTATATTGGAAAATGCCATTACTAGAGTCTAAAGGTAGGTAAAGAAGGTGAGGGAAATGAAATTAGCAACTCAATAAATTGCCTCCTTGTCTTGATTGCAAACCGAGAAACCAGCAAAAACTATAGACCTACTGTAATTTAAAGGCTAATTGAATGTGAAACCCGTCTACGTCAGTAAGTCCAGCTTAAAGTGTCCCGTCAGAGTCATTATTTTTAATCTGTCTGACTTTTATGGAGTGACGCACAACACAGGAAAAGATTTTGCAGAAACAGACCCCTAGTTAGCTGCGACAATCATTCCGCAGAATCGGTTGTACACAAGGACCGTAGTAATCGTTCCATCGTTGCATGTGTCAAAGATTCCAACTATTATCGGCCGTCGTGGAGACCTGCACGAACAAGCACTGTATGTTTGAATAACTGTGATAGGCTGTCGAGTAAGTACGTTGAATATATGTGTATACCTTGTGAAAAAAATTTTAGTTGATTTTTTTTTATTCCGCTGCCTTCAAATGTCAATTAAGTCCCATTGAAGATATTATAACCAAACGATACACTACCTTTTGTTAGACAATACGATAAAGTGTGAATATGAAGAGGTGAAGCAGATCCGAGGCACTGATAGGGGGGAGGGTACTGGACCTCAGCCCCTCTCAAACGTTGAAACTAAAACATATTTGAATGATTTTCTAAGTCAGGGGTTCGAAAGTGGCACGACTGGAAAAATTGAACATCATTGCTATAAACTAAAATTTGCACTTCCCATACAGAACTTTCAACATTTATTGAAACTACAATTATTTTTAAATACTTGCATTGTACTCAGATGGCGAGCTGATTCGATTCATACCTGCGTAGCGATAAAATTGGCCAGCATAGCTGGGGCACCAACAACCTTTGAGGGTCTTTCAGAGAAAACACAAAATTTCAAAACAAGTAAAAAATCATAGCTAAATGTAACTGAGGATCTTTAAAGTAGCATGAAAAAAGCGGAAAGGATTCTTCGAAAATTAAGTTACACTTATTTAAGACTGTAAGGTGTGAAAAGTGCTACAATGTTTGCATAAAGCGGACAAAATTAACAGCTTTTCAACTTTACTCGTTTAAGAGATAAAGCACTCAGCTGTTGCAAGACTTATCCATATCAAAGACCACAGTAAGTGTACATCGGAAATGCTATGTCTGACCCTGTTGTATTGGATTACTCTATTCCTCAAGGCTCAGTTCTTGGTCCCCAATTATTCACTATCTGCAATTACGATATTATTCTTAGGTACCGTCTCCAATATTACGTTTATGCACATGATACATAGCTTTTTTTTCGTTTAAATCAGATCAAACTGTAGCTTAATCTTCAAATAAAATATTGGAAGTGTATTTAGGAAATGGATGCAGCAAAATTTTCTTAAATTAAAAGATGATAAAACCAATTTTGTCCTTTTTGAACTCCGTCAGCAGCTGTCTAAAGTTAGCACCCCTACATTAAAATAGGTGACCTAAATTTTTTCCTGACTCACAAGATAGAAGTCTTGGAGTTACGTTTGATTCTGCCATGACCATGGAGTCACATATTTTCAGCGTTATCCGATCATCTTCAGTTCATATTTGGAACAATTGGTAACATCAGGTGATTAGTAAAGCGTGATGCTGCTGAATAAATCGTTCACTCATGCATCATTTTTCGGTTGAATAACGGAAACTCACTCTTGTTTGGTCTCCCACAGTACCAGAATACTCGACTTCAACGCCTTCAAAACAAGGCTGAACAGATTGCTACTTTGTCATGGAAATCTCGCTACATAACACCAATACTTTGCGAACTTCAATGACTTCCAGTTCCACTGAGGATTATGTACAAAATTCTACTCACTGTTTTCAAGTCACTCAACCAGAATGGCAATAGTCTATATTTCTGAGCTAGTTCTTTTTTACTCGCTACCAAGGAATCTTTGTTTGAGCAGTATGTGTCTCCTACAAGAACAGAGATCTAAACATTCTTGAGGTGATAGGTCTTTTCATGTAGTTGCCCCTCGCCTTTGGAACGCACTTCTACTGGAATAAAAATCCTGTAATAGCATCTCGGTTTTTAAAAGACTTCTTACAACCTCCACGCCCGCTTATATAAGTTTCGTTCTTGTAAGTACCGGTATCCTATGTTTCTGTATATTGTTTGCATGCTACGTTTGACAGACAGCGAATGTCAGGATTATATCTCATTTTAATTTAGACACCAATCTCTTCCATTTGTTTCATTGTCTGCCGTTTTTATCCAACATTCTATCTTTCATAATAGCTGCGACTCGTTACAATAGGAGGAACAAAACCATGCTATCTTAAAGCTAATATTACATCCCTGGTAGTTCGTAGTGTAGTGAATGTAATATCGTTGAGGTTCCCCTAAAACGGTGTCAATAATTTTATTTATTACCTTAGTCGTTTGAACAACAAAGCCAATTAAATTAAGTAAAACCTTTACACACAAGGTTCGGTAGGAAACCTGAGCTAACGCTCGGATCAGTTTAGGTGTCCACCGGTTATCCGAAACTATATACTGTTTTTTGCAAACTGTTTTAACACGCCATAGATGTAGAAGGATAGAAAAGGAAGTGTACTAAGCCAAAGAGGGACGAGAACCGTAGGATAGAAAATTCAATTATTGAGATAGAAAAGTAATGGAACACGTACATTGGTATTTTGAAAAATATTCAAACCATGTATCTACAGATTTCTAAAATTAAAATCCAGTCTCAAAAAAATATTAGTTGGGGCGGGAACACCTCTAGTTGGAGGCCGTAAGCTCCACTGAAGTGGGTTACAATGTCATATTAAATAACACTTGTAATCAGATTTCAATATGCGAGACTGGGTAATGTTGAGTTCTTAAAACAGGCTACTATTAGATCAAGGAGCCTTACTTAAAATCTACATTTTTATCCAATAAAAACAGCCTTCAATTTCATTTGAAAATCTCCTCTTTAAGACGTGAGGGTATAAACATTGAAATACTGTGAAGTAACTGCATAACATTGGTATCTTGTATTACAGTCAGTTTAGTCAATTTATCGTAGAACTAGACGACTTGGGAAATGTTTTTACACAATGCATCATGGGAATTCCGGGGTCAAAAGTGAAGTGTACCAAGCTTACAGTGTCCCAGCGCCGGTGGTGAATGCTGAACATGTAGAGCTAATCACGTTGCCCGTTGTCATGGTACACTTGACATTGTGACCCGACCGGAAGTACTGAATTTCCCAACACTTTCCTTAAAAATATGTAGCCATAATAAATGTACTGAATCGTGTGCTGTATCTTTTGCAAGTTAAGCATCTAAAGCAATTTTAACATGGATCAAAAAATAACACCTATAGTAAGTATCATCTTTTCTGCCTTCAAGTACATGTTAATGTGCATTGGAAATAATTTTGTTCTTGTGTGCCAAATGAATCATAAAGTTATTATGTTTTGTAGGATGCTACATTAGCATTCCAACATGTGATCTATTTACAACAAAGGCTAAGTATTCCGTTTGGAATGTGATTGTAGCTACGGGGCCTTACAATATTTTAAATTTGACTACAGTAATCAACTCTTTACCATGCATAGCTTACACATAACTGAAAAATGATTTCCGGGTTTGCAACAGAACTTCAATGTGTATTGACAGCTATCAGATTCTGCTAAGCCTTTAAGTCTTTCACGTATGGGTGAGGTTGTGATAATATGATGTTCAATAATGCTGTTACAAAACAACGTGGCGGATAAACGGTTTAGTCATTAATCACGAAAGAGTAAATATTTATGCAATTCTCACGTTTCAAGAAGGGCAAAACTAATGTTTATTTATTAAGGTGAAACAGGTGCATCTCAGAGGTATAATGACTTGTTTTGGGTAAGTGGCATTTTTGTTGAAATTATATGGCATGTCTGACTCAGCCTTCAGACTGCTTAACAAGTGATTGGTAGAGCTTTTGACGTCACGCACTTTGTAACAAACGTGTTTTCAATAATTGTCAATTGCACTCTTAGCTACTGCAATTCTGTCTCCACTGCATTGTTACACGGGTCTACCGGGTTGAATGATCGAACATTGTACCACTAATACCCGCCTTGAATGTTCAAAAATAGTCTAACATGAATACTTTTCAATCGAAATCATATTCGTAAATTTTAATTGGTAACCATCTAGTATGAAAACTGGGTGTTTTGACATGCCTAAAGCCTGTTCTTGGGGACACTGACCCTAAAAAGTGGACCTCTTGACGGCCCGCACATCCCACTACAACCGAGAGACGGGATGACTGACTTCGGATCTGTGATCAGGGTGGTCGATAACCTCTAGGACGCAGTTCTTATCAAGCGTGAGTAGCTTCGATTTCATCCCCTTCTTCCCCTGAGGTGGGGAACGGGTGAGAGGGAATAACCGTACTTCAGCTTCAGAATAACGGTAATAACACTCCTGGGTTTTGTGACATGCTCATTTCAAAAATATAATTTTCAGTCCTTTATTTTTTTAGATATCTGGTTTTATTAGAGGGCGACCTCTATTGGGCCATAGACCTATGCAAACAAGCTGTGCCATCAGTATGACCCACCTTTATGTAATAAAATATGGTTCATGATATTTTTTATCGTAGATATGTTCTTTCTGGTGAGCTTGCGGAACAACAGAGAGTGAGGGCGCTTTAAGTATATGAAGGAGAAATATGATAGCAATATGTATTTGGCCTAGACAATTGAGAAAAAGTGACCTTTAATTCTTCTGCTGTCTTTCAATGTACCTTTTTAAGGGAAATATACCTGCAAGAGGGCGCTGTAAAATAGGGGTGAGTAGAGACTCTATAGTGGGAGAGATTGGCCAACTTATTTCATGGGCGCCATTTTGGAGCCAAATGTCACCTATACCGGATATCAAGTACACTGTGTGGGCACAATTTTCCGTAAAAAATGTATAACAAAGTGAGCTACAGTGTTCTGTTCTCTTGTGACAATCATTCGTATTGGTTGACTCTGGCTGGCACTGTCTGCCGGATCCTTTAGTTTGTCACCCGGAGCAAGAAAAGCGGTCTAGGGGGAGGGGATAACACCCTCCATTTTGAGTAATTTTTGCTAATAGAAAGTGACGAAAATGCAGAATGGTGAAGGCTATTTTGACAGTTTTAGAAGTGATTTTATTTAAAAAAAAATCTCATTTTAGTGTGTCTTATTTTTGTGCTGGTAAGAAAGGGGGTGTGGGTCTATTCTGGGTTGGGTCTACCTCTTCTTCCTGAGAAAACTACTAGAACGTTAATGCAGAATGGCATGCATGGAAAATGGTGCTTTTTATGGAAAGTTGTAAGCAAGTTGAACTAATCATTTAAGATTTTTCATTATTTAGTGAAAGTTTCAGGAGAGGTCTGGGGGAAGGGGTAAATATAGGGGAGCACTTCCTAGTGAGACTTTTTATTTTATGGAAAGGCCTATGCCAAGGTTTTGTAAAATTGTGACTGACCAGGACGTATTCCATTTAAAAACGTACATCAAAGTCAAAGGTACGCAAATGTTTCAGTTTTCTCATGCTACTAATACATCCAGGAGCAATGTTTGATCTGTTATTGTGTCCCTCTCCCCTATGGAAATTTTTGAAACATTAGGTGTCCTTACATGCAATCTTCTGCTACATATGCTACATTTGAGGTAAATAAAACAAAAACATCGGCATCAGTAAAGGGGAACCATGGCCGAATGAGGTGCCCCCTTCACTTTGAAAATTTTTGAAAAATAAGGTATCCTTACATGAAATCTGGTTTCACATATGCTACCATTTGCAGTAAAATTTGTGTTAAAAAATGTACGTATCTTTAGGAAGTAAAAATATCGGCATCAGTGAGGGGTGGGGCATGGCCCAATAAACCCCTACATAGGCCACTGTTCCTACACCTATGTCTGGGGACTGCAGCTCTGGTATTCCAACCATTGGCTTAGGAAGCGGGGGCGGGGAGCTTTAGCCCCCCAGTCAAAAATGTGAGGGGCCGAAGTATGCTTCTGCCCCTAAGATCCAAGGGCAAAACCCCCTTATTTGTCTCTTCTGTAAGAAATGTCAAAAATTTGCAGTAATTTTCCTTAAAGTTTGTCAAAAATGTTGCACCAAATTGCATCTGAGGACCCTCAAATACCCGGAAATTTTCCAAAGGAGAGGAGGACACTCCCTCCCTTTAGACCCCTCTCCCAGGACGGTGATCCGAAGTTAATGCCGCTATAATTCAATAGGCTCGTTTAGCCAAAGTTTCCCGGGAAAAGACCGTTTTCCCTCGTGAAAATTTAAGCCTGATGGCTAAATCCCCCTATTGAATTTTAGCCTCATGTCAGCCCCCCCCCCCCCCAGTCTCGAATAGCTTCTTACGCCTATGATTCCAACGTCTCTATGGGGATGTTCCGACAACTCTCCAATAGGGTTAGTATTAGGATTAGGGTTAAACGGTTAGGCCAAAGGGTTTTAGGAGTTGTATTTGGCTTTATGTGTTGGAATATCAAGCAGTCGGAATATAGAGACGGAACCGCCGTATACGGTATAGACTAGGCCTTGTACAGAACGTCGTAATCTAACTCTAAGTCTAAGCCTACTTTAACGTTAGGCCTACATTTACTACTAAGTTGTATACTGTAAAGTTACATCGCATAGGCGATCGCTATTTGATGGATTGCAATCAAACCTTCTAACTTTTGGAACCCACCGAAGCCTTCCTTTTGTACAGGATGGGAATCTATACAACTTGTACCCTCTTCTGGTCTGTTCGTGCATCCAAATGCAGCACAATCCGGCCGCAATTTTGGAAACAAAACATGTTTATCTTACATAGGATGAGTACGTCCGGCCGTACATACAGCCCGCACAACTTCTCGAATGCCCATAGGCGACACATGATCTTGCAAGCTCGTACTTTGGTTCCAAAATGGTGCCCATATATTTCGTCCAATCAGAATGCGTATCTGAGAAAAATGGTTGGCCAATCTCTCCCACTATAGGGTCTCTATGGGTGAGAGCCCCTTCCCCTGGGATATGACCTACGACCTTTTTGAATTAACATATGACTTTCTGGATAAAATTCCACGTTTCCAATTCCATATGAAAACGTCTTTAGAACAGTTTTTACATTATCGTTAAATTTTTTTTACATTATCGGTAGACGAGCTTTTTTACATTATCGGTAAATTTTTTTTACATTATCGGTAATTTTTTTTTACATTATCGGTTGATTTTTACATTATCGGTTGTAACAAGGGTGTTTGCTTAATGGAAAGATACAAATTTATTATAAAAATAGATTCCAAACTTGAACTTGTGTATTAATATAGTACTCTAGCTCACGGCAGCTGTAGCTTGTTTACTAGTAAACTTCGTGTATATTTAGAAATTTGTATAGTGTAGGCTATGTCCACGAATGTCTGGTCGTAGGAGTGGCAAGCATTTGGTGTTTGTAGCAGATTCAAGGGCCTATTCTTTCGACCGTTACACACAACCGTCACTCCCAGGAGAGGGTTCAAGAAAAGTTCACTATATTATCAAAAGAGGTGCTCGTGTTAGAGATTTAATTGAACCAACCCTGAATAAATTAAGGCAGTTTCAACAGGAAGATTTTGTTATTGTTAGGGTCGCAGCTGGTATTAACGACCTAACTGAATTATTTTCTACACCTGAACACAACAAGAGGGTGCTACGTCGTTCCACCGTAACCTCAGGTGACTTGTAAGGTGAATTTAATCGTTTTAGATCTGCTTGTTTGAGGGTACACTCAAAGTCTATCATCATTATTACTACTATTCCTCCGGCATCATTCGCAAGATTTCAGCAAAGTAAAGGCCTCACTCATCCAATTTTATCCGAGGAACAGTTAAAACAAAATCAAGCAGACTTGGATTCTACTTTAGACACTGTTAATTCAGCTATCAAATCCCTTAACCAAGAAGCTCAACACGGTTTTGTTTTTACAACATTATGCTGGCATACAACTATTCGCAAACCCACAAAACGTAAAAGCAGATCAGGTCGCCACACCAGAACTATACGTAATGATTTTTCATCCCTGTATGACGTACTGCATGCCAAATCTACTACAAAGAAGCGTTGGTTCACATTATTGCATTCGTTATCTGCTAAGGACCTTCAACTCCTAATTTAAGTCAGATTTTCATCATGGCTGACGATGATCAGGAAACGAGTAAGAAACAAGAGCAGGGTGCCAACTCACAATTAGCTGCTGTGTCTATTAAGCTGCCACCATTTTGGCCTAAGGACCCAACTATATGGTTTGCTCAGGTTGAAGCCCAGTTTATTACTAGGGGCATTACATTACAGAGTACAAAAGTTGCATATGTCGTGGCATCCTTACAACCTGAGATAGCCGAGGAGGTTCGTGATTTACTTATTACTCCGCCCACTGAAGATCCGTATGATAAAATTAAAACAAAGCTGATTGAACGTACCCAAACATCTGAACAAAAACGATTGCATCAGTTACCCATCTCAGAGGAATTAGGCGATCGCAAACCTTCTCAGCTCTTAAGGCGTATGTATCAGCTATTAGGCCAACGCCAATTAGAAGACAGCATTTTTAAGACTTTATTCTTACAACGTTTACCAACAAACGTGCAATTAATTCTTGCATCTACCAGAGATACTGTAGACATTGAACAGTTGTCACTTCTAGCCGATAAGATTTTAGAAGTTACTCCTAATGTACCTACTGTTTCAACCGTCAAGTCTACACCAACGCCTCCAAATGTATCTACAAATTACTCAACCCCTTTAACTGGCTCTTCTTCAGAGGTAGATGAACTACGTTCGCTGGTTTCAAAATTAACAACCACAGTTGATGCCTTAACTGACCAATCAGCAGAACACCGTAATAGAGGAAGATCCAGAGATCGTAATTACAGAGACAGACGTCGATTTTCAAGATCCAGGTCAAAGTCCAGGCCACGATACTATGAAAAACCAGGAGGCTATTGCTGGTATCATTTCACGTTTGACAAAAAGGCTGGAAAATGTACTCCTCCTTGTAGTTTCAACAAGTCCGGTGATCAGGGCAACAACAGAGCCAGCCACTAGCGGCGACTCACTCGTCTGGCGCAAAAACTACATGTCGTCAATTTTTTGTATCAGACCGTAAGACAGGTAATCGATTTTTAATTGACACATTTGCAGATATTAGCGTCTACCCTGCTTCACCTTCAGAGAGGAAAAGTAAAACTTACTAAACCTTACGGGCTACTAACAAAACTGTCATCACTACACATGGTCAACGTTTACTCACATTAGATTTGGGATTGTGTCGTGCTTATCAATGGGTTTTTATCATAGCTCATGTAACTTCACCAATTATAGGTGCCGATTTCTTAGGCAATTTTGCACTATGAGTAGATGTAAAGCATCGTAGGCTGATTGATTCAGAGACATCCTTATTTGTCGACGGTATTGAATCACCAGCACAACCACTAAGTCCTACATTCAGCATTCCTGATGGTGACCCCAGATACACTGCATTATTGAAAGAATATCCCGACATACAGAGACCATCTTATCAGCCATCTGCCATTAAACATAATGTTACCCATCAAATTACCACCAAGGGACAACCTGTCACTTGTCGTCCACGCCGTTTAGCTCCAGACCGTTTAAAAGCTGCCTAAGATGAATTTGAACACATGCTCCAATTAGGCATCATACAACCATCAAAGAGTAATTGGGCATCACCATTACACTTAGTACCCAAGAAATCTGGAGACTGGCGTCCTTGTGGAGATTACCGTGCTTTTAACAATGCAACTATTCCAGATAACTATCCTATTCCTCATATCCACGATTTTTCATCATCCTTACATGGAAAACAAATTTTTTCCAAGTTGGACTTAGTAACGGCTTATCACCACATACCTGTAGAACCTGACGACATCCCCAAGACCGCTATCACTACACCATTTGGATTATTTGATTTTCTGCGCATGCCCTTTGGTCTTCGAAACACAGCTCAATCATTTCAAAGGTTTATTGACCAAGTTTTAAGAGGTTTACCATTCGTTTACGCTTATATTAATGACCTACTTGTAGCTAGTACCACTCCTGAAGGACATTACTCTCACCTTCAGCAATTATTTCAACGACTCCATGAACATGGTATTGTTATCAATCCAGAGAAATGTGTTTTTAGAGTACCATCCATTGAGTTCCTGGGTCATCATGTTGACTGTAATGGTGTACGACCTTTAGAATCAAAAGTAAAGGACATTCAAGATTATCCAGCACCAACGTCACTACGTAGCCTACGTAAATTTCTTGGTCTCATTAATTTCTATAGAAGGTTTATTCCAAATTGTGCCAAGACAATTCAGCCACTCACAGACCTTCTATCGACTAAAGCCAAAAATGCACCACTATGTTTGAACGAGTCCCAAGAGGCAGCCTTTCAAAAAGTAAAGATGGACTTGGTTTCGGCCACGTTATTAGTTCATCTAGTTCCTAATGCACCTCTATGCATTATGGTCGATGCCTCTGATTTAGCTGTTGGCGGTGCTTTACAACAACTTGTCGAAGATTCCTGGCAACCTATAGCTTTTTTCTCCAAGCGACTTCAACCAGCCGAAACGAGGTACAGTACTTTTGGCAGAGAGCTGTTGGCAATTTATCTCGCTATTCGACACTTTAAACATTTCCTAGAAGGGAGACAATTCTGCATTTTCACTGACCATAAGCCATTGACATATGCATTCAATGCTACCCCAGACCGTTACTCTCCGAGAGAAGTACGTCAATTAGATTATATTTCACAATTCACCACCGACATCCGCCATATCCAAGGCAAGGAAAATGTCGTTGCTGATGCTCTTTCTCGACCAGATCTTAATGCATTTTCAGTAGAGCCTGTTACACCTTCGATTGATTTGGAGAAAATCTCAGCAGCTCAACGTGAAGACGAGGAGTTAATCGACTTACGAGAATCATCTTCACTACAATGTGCTAATGTTCCGCTGACCACCGTTCCCGGAACTATTGTATGTGATTTATCAACTGGTACACCTAGACCATTTGTTCTCAAACATTATAGACGTCAAGTCTTTGAGGCATTACATTCATTGGCTCATCCAGGGATTAGTGCTTCCCAGAAGTTAGTTAGACAACAATTTATATGGCCAAGTATCAACAAAGATATCCGTCAATGGGCAAGATCATGTCTACAATGTCAAAAGTCCAAGATCCAACCAGGGAGCTGCTACTTGGACAGGAGAAGAAACTTCACACATCCCTTTGATGACGACGATCATGCCGCGAAGGTCAAACTCATAGAACTAGTTAACACCACTAATCCCTCTCCCTTTGTACTTCATTGAAGATTCAATAAGCTTAAAAGGTGTTAGGAACTAAGCACAATAGGTACATGTCGTCTGCTACATCTTGAAGATTTTTTGTCTATCACTTCAGCATTGCCAGTCGCTCTAATTGCGAATTAATTTGCTCGTTTTTGTCGCGTAGTGTCGCTTATGCATAAAGGTTGCTTTGATTCCTTGTGAAACGCCGAATATGTACATACCCTTTGCAGTATGCGAAATAATGGAGAAATTGATCAAAATTCAACTGCAAAGTATAGACTTGTAACTAGTCTGCCAATTTGCTTATGTTACTTAACATTACCTATAGCACCAGCATCTACTCTTTCAAAGCACTAACCAGTCGTTTTGAATTATTATCCTGAATTTCCTATTAGGCTGTCGGCAATCTCTGTGACATCAAATGATTGTTGTATTTAATCCATTTGTTAAGGTAGCAAGAGACAATGAAATTGAAATTGAATGAAATTGCAAAGGATAACAAGTGCGAATTGAAGTGCCAGAAAAACGAACTGAATACCCTTAGCTCTAATTATCGATCCTTACAGGATTATCCCCTTACGCATGTCTGGGACTAATTGGATTAGCATAAATTAAAACAGAAGTTTCTTCTCCTGTCCAAGTAGCAGCTCCCTGATCCAACGTCATACAGTTACACCTGTAGGAAATTTTGCTCCACCTTCATCACGTTTTTGTCATGTTCATATAGACATTGTAGGACCTTTACCACCATCAAATGGCTGTACTTACTTATTAACTATCATCGACCGATTTACTAAGTCCCCAGAAGCCATTCCCATCCCTGATATCTCTGCTGAGACTGTTGCCAAAACATTTGTTCAAAGATGGGTAGCTATTTTTGGTGTTCCTGCATACATTACTACAGACAGAGGTTCTCAATTCAAGGCAAATCTATTCAGACGTTTAACTGAAATTTTTGGTGCAAAAAGAATCAGAACAACTGCTTATCATCCTGCAGCAAATGGTTTAGTAGAACGTTTTCACCGTCAATTAAAGGCGGCACTAAAAGCTCAAACCAATCCAAACTCGTGGACGGAAGCTCTACCAATGGTTCTTTTAGTCATTCGTTCTGCACCAAGAGTAGATACTAATTGCAGCGTAGCAGAGATGGTTTTTGGTGCTACACTTGCTTTACCTTCCGACTTAGTTACGACGACTGGAGATACTATTCCTGATCATTGTGACTATGTGGATAGGCTCCGGCAACACATGTCCAACATGCGACCACTAATCACCAGGCCAACAACAAGATCATCTCACATACCCAAAGAGCTTTCATCGTGCACTCACGTATGGGTTCTTACAGACGCTGTTAGAAAGCCACTTCAACCACCTTACAAAGGCCCATACAAGGTTCTCAAACGTTCCGACAAATTCTACACCTTAGAGGTCAACGGCCGACAAGATAATGTCAGTATAGACCGATTAAAAGTAGCTCATTTGGATGACAGTTGGGAAAGCCAGCAGGAAGCCAACTCAAATCCACCTAGTCCTCCAACTCAACCAACAGCCACCAAACTCCCTAAGACGACCAACCTACGGACAAGGTCACCAACGCCTGCTGCCATCCCACGTCAGACACGTTCAGGTAGGCGCGTGCGTTGGCTCAAGAAGTACATTCAGTTTATAGATAGTGGTTGAGACTGTATATGTATACTTATTACCGATTGCTTCATTATTTAGCGCAATCTAGGGGGGAGCTAGATGTAGTGGCGCTATTTCTTATTTGTAAAGTTGTTGCTTCAAGTTCACCCACTGTAAATAGAATCGTTCCTCACCGCGGAATTTAAAAGGCCATTGTTAAGCAAATTTTTAGTGTATGCACCTGTATATAGCTTTTCTCGTGTGCTGCTCGCGTGTACTATTGTAGACACCACACATACACGGACCTGCCCTTACGAAGAGCGGTAAAGACAACAACAACAACATCTTGAAAGTATTAGCAGCATCGGATTTTTGTTTCTACAATTAATTTGTTTATATTATGGACTGTTCCTGAGAGAAAGCTACAAGTATTTCATTGTCTTATGGACAGCAAGTAGATACCGGTTTTGGGCAGGCAGTAGTAATACAGCACCCAGACCGGGCAGCGTAGAATCTAGTAGTAGCTTTAGTAGTTTTGTATAGAGTACATTTGTATATCTTATGCACGTGCACGCGCCGCTCATAGGCAGTATTTAGTATTAAAAGCACATAGGATTTTTCGGCATTTATTAATTAAAAACTAAACGTAGCTTGTACCAGAGCAGAAGGATCGGCAATCGTCAAGGCCCGCTTCAGCGCCAGGAAGACGTAGTGACTTCCGTGGGTGAGTCCAGAGTCTTATTATTTACTGTCATTGATCTGTTAATTATTTAGCCCACTGAGTAACTACAATATCTCATCCTCCTCTCGGAGCGATGAGATAATAACGTCACAGAATTGAAACACTGCTGAAACTATATATATATATATATATATATATATATATATATATATATATATATATATATATATATATATATATATATATATATATATATATATATATATATATATATATATATATTATAAATGCGAGAAATAATTATCCCATTTGTCCTAGACGTAATCGGTTCTGCGTAATTATATATGCGTAACTACGGTAAATGCGAGGACGTCGCTTTACGTGTAAACTGTTTATTCAAGCTTTCCGCCCTCTGGCCTTTATCAGGTTCTGATTGATTTAACCAGAAGGCCAATGACAGAGTTTCTTAATTCAAGGCAAAAGTACCTGGAACTCACCAAACGGGCGTTGTCCAGCACTTGAATCATTCATCCCGGCCATTGAAGAGGAAGTAAAGACCCATATCTCTGTCCCAGACTTTCGCGACAATCTCACAAAAAGTGAAAGACAGGCCATTAAAAATTTACGGCATCGCGATGACATTGCCATTAAGCCGGCCGACAAAGGTTCTGCGATTGTTGCAATGGGCACCAAATTCTACAGGGAGGAAGCCTACAGACTCCTTGGCAATCCCGATCACTACAAACGTCTCGATTTAGATCCCACTTCAGAAATTGCAGAAAGTGGAAGCGGTCATACAAAAAATTGTTCTCAATGGCTCTATCGACTCCGAAACTGGTCCTAATCTCCTCCAGGTAGATCCAAAACCGGGTCGTTTTTTTTACCCAAAATTCATAAGAAGGGCAACCCAGGCAGACCAAACCTATCCGGAAATAGGACTGCTACGGAGGAAAATCTCTAAATTTGTTGGCCTGCTTATTCAGCCCATCCCTCCCCTCCTATGTTCAGGACACCACGGACTTTATCCGCAAAATTGGTGAGAAACAAAATCTCCCACAGGACACAATTCTGGCCACACTTGACGTGTCCTCTTTGTACACAAACATACCTAACGAAGAAGGCATCTACGTTTGTAAAGCCGCCTTCAAACCCATCCAGGGCAAAACGCCCACCAAGAAAGACTTAGGCGAACTGATGCGCCTCATTCTGACAAACAACAATCTAGTTTTTGGCGACCAGCACTATCTCCAAGTTCATGGTACTGCTATGGGAACCAAGATGGCTCCCTCATTCGCAAATTTATTTATGGGCAACCTCCAGAAAGAATTCTCATCTCCACAAAATTTAAAACCACAAATTTGGTTACGTTTTATCAACGATATCTTCATGATCTGGACCCACGGTGAAGATAGCCTAACAATTTTTGTGGAAAACATCAATTTGTTTCACCTCACAATCAAATTCATGGCCGACTCCTCTGGAATCAGTGTCCACGGCACTTCCTGGACACAACAGTGACCACAGAAAATGGTGCACTCAAAATTGACTTGTTCAACAAACCCACGGACAAGCATAACTACCTACTACCGAGCAGTTTCCATCCCCGCACTGCACCAAAAATATGCCATACGGTCAAGCACTCCGAATCAAACGCATCTGTTCCTCTGAAACAGACTTTCAAATTCGTACCAACGAACTGTCTAGCCACCTCCGTAACAGACAGTACCTTCGGGGTTCTATTGAATATGCCGTCAAAAAGGCAAGGGACATCCCGCGTTCTGAAACACTGACATATAAAACCCGTCATTCCAATTCTAATAGAGTGCCACTGGTAACTGAGTACCATCCCGGTCTACCACCACTCGCCAAATTCATCCGAAAACATTTGCCCATTCTTCAAAGTACGGTTCGCCTAAATTGATCAAAGTCTATCTTTCCCGATCCCCCCGTTGTTGCCTTTTCGCGTTCTACTAATCCACGGGACATTTTGGTTTGGGCAAAATTCCAGGACAAGGCCTCAGTCGATGCTGGCAACGAGAATTTTGGTTGTTCACCTTGCCCGGCCAATTGTAAGACGTGCGCTCTGGTTGATTCAACCAAACAATTTCAGAGCTATCAAATTGCACACACTTTCTAAATTAGACAGTCAATTAACTGTCTCTCCAAAAAAAAGTCATTTATCTCATCTACTGCAATCTGTGTGGAACGCAGCACGTAGGGAAATCTAAAAAGTCACTGAGGATGAGAATTTGGACCCACACCTTCTTCAATAGGCTTATACAAATTACTTCTCTCAATGCTCTCAAAAATGATAGTCCTAATTGACTTATCAGTGGGGCTCTTTGTCCTCACAACTTAAAAGCTGTTAGTTTCGTACGCTCCTTGTCACTCTTGTGATCAAGCACTAAAGAAGAGCTAGTATTGCTCAAAAGCTTTGCAAAAGGCTTATATGGCTGCTGTTTCATTTACCGATTTCCAGGCCTCTACTGCTGCTGTTACGTATCTCTTTCGAGATCCAGCCATTCATTTCTGTAGCACTGTTGTTATACAGTATATATATATATATATATATATATATATATATATATATATATATATATATATATATATATATATATATATATATATATATATATATAATATATATATATATATAATATATATATATATATATATATATATATATATATATATATATATATATATATATATATATATAACACGTCCAGTAAGATTTTTACAGCTTGCAAGGTTTCCTGTCTTTAGCGCAACATTAAGTCTTGAATACTATTAAGAGTATTAAGAGTAAAACTAACAACTGAAGAATGAACAAAATTTGTAATTTTTTAGTAAAATGAAGGAAAAAAATTTTCTAAGGGACCAGTCTTAATGGCCAATTTTGTATCTTACTGTTGGCAGTCTTACTACAGCGGTAGCAGCAAAAACGCAACTTATTAAATTAACCGCTTCTGAACTTCTATGAATATTTTCCTTGAAGAAAATTGTCATCACTAGGGGAAACTCTCTGGGTTTTATGGGAGTATTTCCCGATCTTGTGCTGTCTTCCATCTGGTGTGGCGTCGGGATTTACCGAATAGTTGGCCGAGCTCTCCGATGGAGGGAGCAGCAAACCGAAGAAACAACTGATATGGATGGCACAGAGGAAAGCACCGAAAAATTTTGATTGTGCTTGAAGAAAATGGAAGAACATTTAAAATTAAATATGAAATGTGGGGCTTCATTTGATGAAAATTTGAATAATCGGGAACTTTACTAATCAAAAATTGAACGTTTTGAATGTTTTCTGAATTTGCCCCTTTATAGCAAGAATAAGTAACCTGTGAGGTTACTGGTTGCTGTTTGCGAACATATCCTTAATAACACCCAAGTAAGCGTTTCCGACGAAATAGCAAAATTACCCCAACTGGCCACCCGTCCCCAGCTTTGGCCCCAGCCACAAGCCGGTGCCACCCTTACCACCTTGATCACCCTTATGTTTAAAACTTTTTCATGAATTTCAATGTGATCCTGTTCTGGACTCGAGCAACTTTTGCACCCTTTACCTGTTTACGCAATCAAGCGTAAAACCCTGTTCTACCACCGTTACTCTGTTTTTCATGACTTGTTACGGGAATTATTAGTAAGGACAACGATCACTGTGAACACACGACTGGAGAGCTTGATAAAACCAAATATTCAATAGATTCACTATTGTGCTATAGGGAGGGCTCGTAAGCCAGTTTACTAAACTAGTACTTCTTTTCAGCTCTTACATGAAAATTTTGCAAAGCAGTTGCAAATTTTGATTTTGGCAGGGAGATGTAAGCCTTCTCATTTGATAGTCATGACTGTAAAATGATCCCAGTTTTTTGTTGTCTCTCGAGCAGCTTTCAAGGTGAATCATTTCCTCTTAGCCCCCCCGTGTACATGTCAAATATACTATGAACTACGAGACACAGTTATTGTAAACACACTCGATAGGGTATCCGTGATCTAAAATGTAACGTAACATATTGGTGTAGGGAAAGAAACAACAAGTAAAGTATGATTGCATATAATATGGATTGTACCTTTCTTGCATAGTTTACATAAGTGGAAAAGTATTCACACAAAAAGACACAAATGGAAGTACATTGGAAATAACTTTTTTGCCGAATCGGAACATGTAAGTTTAACAGCACTTTCATTGTGTGTAAAGGGTTGAGCACAAAATGCGAAAGTACCAGTTTGAAAATCATACAGTCTGGTCACAAAAGATAAATGAACAAACAAACAAACTAAAACAAACAACCAGACTTGGTTATATCTTCATCATAGACGTTACTTTCGTTTTACCGACTTACACTGCCGAGAAGGTACCATGATATACTTGTATTGTGTGTTCAAAATCATGCCGAATATTTCTCAATATTCAGATAAATGAACACAATTTTGCTGCCTACAAATCGGGAGGAAATCCAGCTATTTCCTTATAAATGACAGTACGAAGTCAGGCAGGCAATAAAACCAAGAAGTGTTTCTGATCATTTACGTAACCATGCACATGTAATGTGAGGTGCTGAACGGGGTTCACAGTCCGTTGATTCTAATGTCTTTACAATTAGCCCCGCCTCTAATAGCACAAAGAATAACTTCTTTTCCCGACGACATTCTCCATTTTTCCTGTATACGGAAGATTAGGACGACTTTAATTGATATGTGACCTGCGATGAACGTTTGTTGCACACACTAGTGTTATATCCTTAATTATTTCAATTTGATCAGTTACCGTAACCTGCTTTTCATTTCTACCGTACTCTAAGATCACAAGGTGGTCTCGGCTGGCAATTTCAGTATGTTGCTCTCAGTCATTATTGGTTATTCGTTCCCAATACATCGTCTGATCCTTGACTAATATTTATAATGGGCTCTTGGAGTCTTCTTCCAGTTCAGTTATGTTTATTTTGTGCTTTGACAATCGTCTTTTCTTCGTCTTATTCGGTAAGTAAGAATTCTATCTTCTTTCACAAACTATTCTAGGATAATGCTGACTGTATCTCCCAATATAAACTTAGTTCATTCAAAAGTTTTTATTCTCAAAAATACAACCAAAACGTCTAAACCGAAAAAGTCATTTCCTTAAAGCAAATCAGTCATTTGAAATAGAGTTGAATTCTTATTCAACATTTTAGCTTAGTTGTTCCTAAGTGTAATAATTTGCCATGGTCTGGTTTATAAACAAATCTTGAGTCAAAAAAGCGAAGTAAGATTGGACATTGTCACGTTTCCTTCTTTTTTCGCTGTACTTCATGCATCAAAGAGAAAGAGTTCTTTCTCTACCATCTAATTTCAAAACCTATTGTACAAAATCTTGAACATCAAAGAAACTTTACAGTATAAGGGCTGTTCCGAACTCTTTCTGAATTTTGAACGATCGCTTTGTACACGTATCCCCTCAATTATGTTTATTCAGATCATTTTTAGACTTTTTTAGTGATTATAAAGCTTTTCACAATCTTACATTAAAACGTTTTCAACTTGAAATCTATCAAATGAATTTTGGTAAGTACCAAAATAAAAAAAATATATTCATTTGTTTGCTTGCGTAAGCTTACTGCTTGGAAAAATGGTTGGTTATACTTTGAAATAAACAAAACTTCAAAAAAAAAATAAGTTTTTCTCAAAAGAGAACCAAATCACATGACTCGATATTTATGTAGCTTTCAAACATTGAGCTTCACAAATTGCCAAACTGGATACTGGTGAAACAAAGAAAATACAAAGTCCTTTGTATGTTATCTGAAGTTTCATGGAGTTAATTTTGTAAATAATTACTACTAGACTATTGTTTTAGGCAACAGAAACTGTTCGTGAATTGTGCGCTTCCTTCTTTGAACTGAAGAACAAAACAAAAAAGTCATTAATTTCACATATTAGAAAGGAAATGGGGGAAAAGATATATGAAGATAATATGCAAATAAAAGTTAGCTACCACATTTTTTTGTAAACAATGGATGCTGTTGTACTTGTAACCGTTCCCTTCAAATGACAGAAAGAGGTCCCCCTGTATCTTATGGTAAGGAAATATCATTACCGTATTGCAATAATTTAAAGTGTTATCCATATCCAAAATTATTAGAATGATATTGGTTAACTAAAACAAAGTTTAAAACTGAGTTCACACTTACAAAAATTACAAAAGTAACCAATGAAATATCCTTCAGTATTTATTTCCCCGAGTGTTAATCAAACGTTCCATATATTTTTGTAAAATCTGTTTAAAACGAAGGAGGAGCCTTAGAGCAGTACTCCTTACATTTGAAGAGTTACAACTCTTAAGAGGGAAGTCAGATTGAGGGCCTATCATGTCCGCATTTCGAATTTGAAACTAAGGGTGGTGTCTTTATTAACTGTTGTTTTATTTCTATGGTCTACGTATTTTAAGGCAGTTAAAAACGAAATCATTTCTTTCAACGGGTATCACTTGCAGAGCTCGTGCAAAGATTACATTCATCATAGATAGTAGTTGAACTGATGAAACTTGACTATCGGTCATCACAGACGCTTACAACACAAGATGTAAATACAAAAACTTCACATGACGAAGAATTTAGAGGAACACTTCTTATAACTGGGGTGGCATTGTGGCAAACACATTTCTGACCAAAGGTTAATTTCCTTTAATGTTCTTTTGTCTCGGACAAGTGAGATAAATAGGGGCAAACTAATTCATTTTTGTGTAGATAGGGATAGCGATACTGTTACATTGTTGGCGACGTCAAAATATAGTACTACTGAAATATTAGCTGGCTCATAATTGGTTTAAATAAAGTTACGTGAAAGTTTCACACAAGTATTCTTCAGTGATTTTATGACTTACAATAGGTACATCCAATACGTTTAAAATTTATATTAAAATTTGTATCGGTCCTGTACTGAAAACGACATCTTCTGCTTCAAGTTTTTCACTTCAGTCAAGGAGTTGTCCATGACAACTCCCAGCTTTAACAACAAGCTTCTAATGCTGTATATTGTTACTACCCACAAAGAAAAGATGTTTACAGAAAAGCGAAGGGAAACAATTGAGTGATCCTCAGCTACCCTTCAGACGCTACTTGTTAGAACCTCATTAAAAGACAAAAGTTCTCTAATGTATACAACTACAGTACACGCTTTGTAAAGACGTTTTCAGCGACGAGTGGGCAAAATATTTAAAATGTGACAAACAAAATGAAATTGTTACAGAAATAGTATTATCAACCATTTGAAGTGAAAGAGCAGTCGTCCCAAGATTACATGGAAATATCAGCAAAATCTTACAAAACTCCTCTTACTTCCTTTTAAATGTCTTTCATGATTATCCAGACAAAAAGACTTCATACTATAGATAAACTAAGTAGTTATCCTGCATAAATTGAACAGTTTAGTAACAAAAATATCGTTACATGACTTAAAGAGAGCCATTCATGACTTAGAATTCCCTGGTGTAGATAAATTCATATTGGGTGGCTGCAAATTTCCTTGAGACAAAACCGAAGTAAACCAAAAACCTGGAAATACTTGAATTTTCAGTACTAAAGAGTACTCTCTCGTATTTTAAGGCACCGATAGTTTGTGTGAAGAGCAGAGTAGTGAAACTTGCAAATTTACTAAACTCTAAAAGTTCATATTTCTCTTTCTAGCTAGTCTATCGCTTAGTTTTCCGAGCTGAATAGTAACCTTTATAACAGTTACTCTGTCCTGTTAAAGCTCAATCGCAAATTAAAGACTGAATAATAGTAAAGGACTTATGCAATTGTCACTTTACGTTCATTCTCCGACTTGTAGAAGAAAGTTGGAAGTAACTTTGATTGGGTTTGTTGAAAATATCATAACGGAAAAAAGAGATATAAAATACTTCATGTAGCAAAATTTTTAGGACAAAAGATTGAATGGGTCAAGTTCTTCTGTTTTCTTAGAAAGGACTTTTTCCAACGTCATGTGTCTTTTCATAGAAAAGTTTGTCACATGTAAATCGTCTTTTTTATTCGTAAAGATTTAGGTTGTTGGTTTAGTTTATATTTCGTACAGGATTTTCGCCAAAAAGCTTTCAAATTCATTACATTGTATCTGTAGTGCCAATCTACAGCAAGTAAAGCATAAAATTGTTATCAATTTCTGTCGTCTGAAAATGGAAAAACGTTGACCACTTCTCAAACAAAATTGCAAAAAAACTTTATCCTTTATTTCGAATTTGTGGTCTGGAAGTCAATGCGTTTGAAGATAAAAATGAATTTTTGTTACAGTGCTCTTTCCGTTTCAAATTAGACAGAAACAATGCTTAGATACGGACTGTGTCTCATTGTGATCTGCAATGTATTTCGAAGATTGTCACCGCATAAACGAGTACATGAATGACCATGATGGGTAAATAGAATAAGTGGTGTGCGTACGGTACATAACGAACAACATAATATACAACAAATCATTATTTATGAAAAGCACCTCCTTAGAGCAACTTTGAGCAACACTTCATTCCCCTTACAGCTCGCCTGTTCTCACGTACGACTTGGACTCGTCTGTTAAGTACCATTTGGAGTAGATCACTAAGATTGTTATTTTTATGAAGAATTTTTATTGGAAATAATTACTTTTTGATTTCTTTAATATAATTATGAAGCTTGTGGTTTATAGACGCTGTTTACTTTTTAACGCATTATCAGTTATGAAAAAAAAGAACTGAAAACCTTGGAGGACACGTTTGTAGGTTTATGTCGGATCGAAAAGGATTCTGTCATTACCTGCGACTAGAAAATCCGGTTAAAAATTTAAAATTATTTATTCGAACAACTTGCCAACACAGTGAGTTTTATACTTGAAAATATCTGTAGCACGTTTTCCTCAGCCACTGTGATTCCGCTCGGACAGTGCATAAATATTCCAATAGATACAATTTCATTGCCTCTTTCACATCTACATGTAACAGTAGGAAACCATTTGCCTGTTAACTATGTTACACTTTAGAATTATGTCGCACTGCCTAAGGTATGGTCCTCAACAATCTAGTAAGGGCTTTTGGATAAGCCCCTTTTTTCTGACAAATTTGATGTAAATGACAACTAGGCGGAGTTACTTAAATATCTTTTTTTTTGAAAAGCTACAAGTAATGTTAATATAAGATAATGCAACTACTTGATGACTTTAAATATGAAGAAAGAGAAAAACAGGTAACCTTTACAGAATGGTTTTAATTCTTTGTTTCATCAGTACGCCCAACAAGGTGCCAGTGGGATAGAAGAGGACAATAATCAAAGTAAGTGCTCAGGTATTTTTGAAAGAAGTGAACTTATATATATTGTTGCCGTTTTCGCGACACTACAACTTCAAATACAACTTAAGTAATTTGAGTGGTCTTTTAAATTTTTTCCATTGGCTTCTCTTATTCGCAATAATTAATGATTTACTTTTCACTTCCATGCAATTAATGCATGTACGGGGAATGCATACGCGTAGGGAAGCATTGGCAATGTGTGTGCGGGGAGGGGGTAGGTCAGCACTTATGCTGACACTTTAATGCATGTGTACCTGAAGTTGCGTATCTTTTATCCGTAAAAAGCAAATTTTCAGAGCGATTTGAGGAGGAGAAGGGGGTAGGCTGGACAAGCACCAAGGTCTACTCTTCGTGCGCCGTTGGATAAAAGAACATGAGTCAGTGGATGGAAAACAATTCAAAAGGTATTTTCTGTTTGAAGTCATTTACGGTTTGCATTTACAGATGAAACTGTCAACACCTTTAACACTTGGAATACCGTACAGGACATGATTCAGTCTGAGGATAGGAGTGGGCTGGTGTTTAAAGTTTGCTGTTAAAATCTCATTTATTTACGATGTGACACTAAGCTGTACTCTGTCTTTTCTTTGAGAATCTTATTTCTTCTACCAACAACCGCAATATCCACGAGATTGTAAGGACATCCATAACGAATGCTCCTCATCAAATTCCAGTGGTGCGTTTGTAATCAAACCAGATGGATATCCAGAACCATTTGAAGTCTATTGTCTTAATGATTTCCAGCTTGGTGGATGGACGGTATGACATCTCGATACTGCATTATTTTATTCTGGTTTCATCGAAATAATATCATTCAGTAATCTGTTGAAATACCTGCAGACTTATTATTCCGTATGAAATTACAAGGTTTTTTTAATATCTCAGGTGATCCAAAGACGAGTCAATAGTTCTTTTGACTTCAATCGAGACTGGCAAGAATACAAAAATGGTTTCGGGTTTCTTTCTACGGAATTCTGGCTTGGTAACGAGAAAATTTCATATATGACAAACCAAGCAAAGTACGAAATTCGAATTGACATAGAATTATCCAACGGTACATCACTATTCGCAACTTATGATGCATTCAGGATAAGTGGTGAATGGAGTCTGTATAGACTTGTTTCTGTTGGAAATTTCCTTGGAAACACAGGTAAGTAATTTTAAAGAAAGAGATATATACTCTGTATTGGTTGTAAACTTGACCAGAATTCGAAAAGTCCTAGTCATGTAAGATTTTAAATATAAGCAGTCGAGTAGACATGTAGTATAAACTATTTTAAAGTTCTCAGGGCCGTTAGATTGTGGCATTCTGTAGTGTCACCTTGGTAATTTTTATTCACAGCTAATCAGTGTCGTAACTTTCAAATTGCTTCAGGGTGCACGGATGCGAAAATGATATGGGCTACTCCTGACTAATGGTGTCCATGATGCAGCCCTTATAACCGTGCAAACAAAGTGTTGTTGTGTGTAAAGGGTATCTAGGCCTGGATACCTTTCACGGCAGATGCCCTGCATTTGCCCCCAAATCGAACAGGGGTTACGCCCTACAACTAATTTAGTATTTTGAAAAAAAACTGAAAAACAGGAATGGGGAGAAGAGGCTGTTTGTTCTTATGACTACGGTCCTGCAATTTTTTTGAAGTAACCAAGAACTGAAGAAACAGCTTTCTATTTCGACAGAGAATGATATGTGTCCTCAACATTAACAAGGTCTGGGAAAAAGTAAACGAGGTCAAATTTAATCAACTAAGACCGTATAGATTTCAGGTCTTGATAGTATCTCTTTGTATTCTGCAGATATCTCTTGTCCACCAAACATGATATTTGGGAATTGTTCCTGTCAGCCATCTTGTGACGATCCTACAGGTTTAAATAATTGCGATGAGGATTGTTTAGGGAGCGTTGAATCGTGTGTATGCGCCAGTGGATTTCTGATGAAAGACGGCAAATGTGTACTTCCAAGTGAATGTGGATGTTTCCTTACTCAAGCTAATGCAGTTTTAGTGGTAGGTTACACAATGTTAATAAAGCTAGAAATGAATAGCTTCGTATACGCATACGCAATATACAATGTGTACAACGCACCATTAAGATTAATTATGTCCATTTCGTAAAGTTTATTATTTCATAACTTCAATAATTGTGGGAATTAATTTGACTGAGGCAAACTTTAGTATTGCTTCATATTGTAAAAAGTTTTCATTGCTTACGTCCCCCGTTTGCAATTTCATTGATAGAAAACCTTACATGTTTCTTATTATTTCATTGGGACTGCTCGTCATTTTGGCAGGCAGTAGTTCTACAGGGAAAGATTTTTTTATGACAATATTCACAGCATTCAGCACGATAGACTGTGACTAAGACCTTAAATCGCTGACCCATCCTAGATTTAAACTGAAAGGAAAAATACATCGATGTATGCACATGATTTAAGAACTTTGTAACTTACATATTGTTCGCAGGCAGGAGAAACTCATGTCAATGAAGACTGTTCGGAAAAGTGTACTTGTGAAGACGGGGAACTAAGTTGTAATTCTAACTATGGCTGTGACTCTAATGCTGTTTGTGGGGTTCAAGATGGTGTAAGAGACTGCTACTGTAACGCTGGCTATGAAGGTGACGGTGAAACATGTACTGTCATATACAGAGACTGTTATGATGCATACCAAGATAGGAAAAGACAAAATGGCGTCTATACCATACTACCAACAGGATGGCCTAGAAGACCATTTAATGTATCCTGTGATATGACTGATGGAGGATGGACGGTGAGTACACAAATACCAGACATCATGTACGTTGCTTAGTACTAGACTCCTATTCTAATGTAACGTGAATTGGCACATCAAACTAACCAAAGACGGCAACAAATGTGTTATCATCAAAATATTGTCTATTTACACGGTATGTATTAAGACTACAGGAACATTCCGTCTTTGCCTTTATATTTATATATTAGGATTTCAAAGTGTTTAACCGCATAGCGTCATAACAAGAGCACTCGACACTTCGTTTATATTATTTGTAAATTTTGTGTTTTCGTTTTGATGGTAAGTAGTCTCTCCGCGTGTTTTCTGATTGTTTTGATGATAAATTCATCAAAATTTTACATTTTTCGAATGCTAGATATTCCAGCGACGCATTGATAGTGTTACTAACTTTTACCGTAACTGGATAGAGTACCAACACGGGTTCGGTTCTGTGGAAGATGATAACGATTTCTGGCTAGGAAATGAACAACTCCACTATCTAACAAACCAGCCTGAGAAGAGTTACAAACGGCGTGTAGACATCGTTGACTCGGGTGGTACATCACGTAAAAGCGAGGATACAATCCTTGAAATTGATGACAATAGCACTAAATATCGACTGAGTGTGAGCGGTCACAGCGGAAACTCTTGTATTTTTCTGTTTTGATTAAAATTTAACTTAGGCTACATGAATATGTCCCTTGATAGTACCTGCAAGAAAATCTTTAACCAATTTTGGGTACACTATTTTTAATAAGAGGAGGCAAATATGAAAGATTATTGCTTTGCAGAGTCGAAAATTGAACAAAACACCTGCATGCTTTAAAGGAACGAGTAAAAGCAAAAAGTTAATTTCATACTTAAAAGAAGAACTAAATCGTAGGAATTTGGTAAAACTTTCATTCAATTAAGACTTGCAGTTCTCCAGCAGTGGCGTAGCTAGATGAGGGGGGCATGGGGGCGGTCGCCCCCACCCCACAAAGCCTCCGAAGGCCTCTGTCGGAAATTTCTAGTCTCTGTCGGAAATAAATTAAAATCAATTCATTTGAAACACTTCCAACACTTGTTATAATTTTAAACAGAATTACACATCGAAATGTCAACGTGAAAATCAAAATTCGGTCCCAAATTGCCCGGAAAGCAAAAAAAAAGAAAAGGTCTCCAGATAATAATCTGTCGAAAATATTTTGCTTTTGCCCCCTCCCCTCCAGATGTCAGCAAGTGAAGTTCCTACATTTGTGACCTAAAGGGGGCTTGAGGCAATCAGGGATTATATCACCTCCTAACATTGATAAGGAATACTTTGTTTCCTCTGTGTTTCCAGTTTGTTGTGATAACCTTGAAGTTAATAGGGTTAGGGTCTCTCAGTGGGGAATCTGAAGTTTGTAAAACTCCCTTGCCCCTCATGCATTCTTATTCCGATAACATGCGATTATGGGTTTAAAGAAAACCAAAAGATTGCTCATTAATGTGAGGTTGTTATGTCATATGTGCTTGCTGCAAGTTTACTTTAGTCAAAAATGTGACAACATCAAATTCTAATATTTGAGAACCACACATCGGATGTCAATACAAATTTTACCAAAACCCATAGAATAAGTACTACTCTAACATATCAGCAATAGATTTGAGCCTAGACCCCCTTTTTAAAGATCTACCATTACGAGAGTAATCTGATGAAAGTGTGAAATAAAACAGCTGCCTAAGGGTCAATATGTAATCCCGTGTTATTCTCCTTTTATCCTTCGCAACTAGAAAGACAAATAAAATAGACAGTAAAAATAAAAAAAAAAACTAAAAACAAGAAATGTAGAAGTACAAGGCAGTTTAAATAAAAGTACAGTACTCGCAGCTCGAATTTAAGTTTTCAACAATTCCTTTTTTTTTCGGAAAATTAAATTCCTTGATATTTTTGTGTTTATTACGCAATGATATATAAGTTTTCTACCACTGTCACAGCTGATGTTAGAATAAGGGTGATGTTACTTGGATTTATCCCGGCCCCATACTTTCAAAATATATTGCAATAGCATTCACATTCCTGACAACTTATTGTGACAAGTAAAATAGAAAACATACATCCATAATATTTGCCATAAGGCTACACAATATTATGTTATCTTTATATTTACCATAGTTCTATTGCTGTCATGTTTAAGGATTTTAATAAAGAACCCCAAAGCAAGTGTGTAGATTTACATTTTCGTTACACAAAAATGTGATTGTGATCTGCTAATGGTTATTTCAATTTTGAAAATACACTCAGTGTTGCTTAGAAAACCCTTTTAGAAATAAACTTATTGTAAACACTGTACTTCTCCAAAGGTTTATCACTGCATGTTTAGCTCCTTAACATGTTATTAAAGGCAACCTGTAAGAGGAACGTCTTTACTAAATATATTTTGTGGAATGAAGCAATATGTATAGCAATCTGTATTTTCACAGAGATAATGGTATGGCTTATATTGATGGAAAATCCTTCAGCACTCACGACGAGGACAACGACGCATGCAGCTACCACAACTGCGCAACAGGACACAGAGGAGCCTGGTGGTACACCAATACTTGGTGTCAAGCGTGCTATACTAGTTACAGATATTGTGATTATCTCGAAACGAGAAACAGTTGCAATAACATTTGCACCTATTGAAACCTAAACGGGGTCTACAACGGTGGTAACGGACAGAACATCAATTGGTATTATTATAATTACTGCAACTTCAGATCTGCGGAAATGAAAATTCGTCCATCTTCTGCATGACTTGAATCAACTAGTCATGCTTAATAGACCCTGTTGGTAGTTGTTGAAGTTTGTCATGATAATATTATATTAAACTAACATACTATTAGGAGACTCATTGGAAATTGGAGAAAAGAAATGTATATGATGCAGCTTTGTTTGTCTCACAAAATCTCACTTTGTTTTATTACGTATAATACGGTATAATGTATATATTCTTCGTTTGAACGTTAGTCTCGCATTATATGGACCCAAGGGAGAGTTAGATACTAACCCCAAAATTATTGTTCATTTGTCGTTTTTAGATATCATATATAAGCTATATACTTTGTTCAGAAGGGGGAATTAAGACCTACGTTTCAAGGTTGATGAAAACATTGCGAGCTTAGTAAACAGTGATCACAATAACAAAGGTTATTGCTTTACTACAACCAGGGTGTAAATACGAATATGACAAATACCAAGCCTTGCTTGCAGTGGCAGATCCACAATTTTTCATCTCCGAGGTTTGAAAATAGGGGTCCCGTGCTCGAAAAGTAGCCAACCTCCGTTCTACTATGATTCAAGATGGGTCAAAGAGGGTAGCATTCATCGGAGAATGAAGATACATCGCATTCTAATATTCGTGGGCAGGAGGGTAGCCATAAGGAGATCAAAGCCCAATGACGCAGGTGGGGAAATTTGTGCCCCCTAATCACCACTTAGCTTTAAAGACATTTCTTTAAGACTTCCTGTTCCGCCTTCACCTCACCTGCAACTCTCATGAAGGAGAAACGCCCTTAGCCGGACCCATGTACTCCATACCATATGACGGTTTTTTACCTCCAAGGCATAGTGCAGAATACGTACTTTTGACCTGCATACTCTAACAACAGCGAACAATGACACAGATCATCTAATTTCGCTATATTCATCAGCCCAATTTGATTTTACCTCTCGACTGTTGATTGTTTTCAACATGAATATTCATATTGTACGACAAAGGTTCAGCTGTAACGTTCACTTTTACACAGTAAGTCTATGCAGCCAGTGTCCAGCCGTACGAAAAGTGCTTTCTTTTCTTGTAGAATATGCGTGACGCATCGTGACGTCATTGCTTATTAATAAGTAATTACTAGGTAAAACTTGTCATTTTCGATGGCCGACTACTAAGTATTTAGCGCGTTTTTATGCTTACTAATAGTTGAATCTTATAAATAAGAAATATCTTTCTCAATTTTTGTGCCTGAATGGAAACCAAAATGAACCGAAGATGTATTTTGGCCGTATTTTCGGAACGTAATATTACTACTTTGGAACGGTTCAGAAAAGTCGCTTTTTTCGATTACATCTGCTCATTTCCAATTTTGAAATCTTGCATATTCGATGGCAAAATTCTTATCTCACAGAAAAACACTAAATTTGCTTACGATCATCCGTCCAAAAGACAAGTCAAATTCACGGCAAATATACGTGCACTCGAATACAGGTGATGAGTAAACAACGTCAGTCTCGGCAATGTTTAGTCTTCCACATTGGTACGTAGTGCGCGAAATGTCAAGATCGGACCTTGGCGTAATGTAAGGTACAATTTTCTAAATCAGGCAACCCTTGGTCATGAAATCTTTACAAGAATACACATCTGTGTGGGTAGAAGCATGGTTTGCAGGGGCACTGGGGACGCATGGAGACCGTGAAATGGTATCTACGAGTAGTGCATGGTAGTATACTGGCTACTGACTGCCAACACAGTACACACGTATACCGTTGTATAAGCTAAATTGTAAACTAAAGTTGCAAGGTTACGTCGAAATCAGTAGTAATAAAAGATTAAACAGAGCTTGTTTACTGTCCCAATGAGCAGTGGCTGTTGTAGCACGTGATTTTGAACCGCCCCACCCATTTTTACAGCAATAATAATTGTAATCACAAAACCGTACATTGCAAAGAGAGCCCCCATCCCGGCCCACCAAAAGAAAACATAATTATAAACCCTGCCTCAGCCAGGCTACTCTTATCACCAAATAAAGGATTTGAGTTCAGGTGGTTTAACAGGACAGGCCCTTTTTCAGGGACCAGTTTCCATTTTTTTGTTTTGATTGTTTGTTTTGGAGAGCATGGAAAGTGTTTAGCCTTAGGCCTGCTAACTAATATTCTAGCAGAACCATTTCGAATGTCACCGTGGCATGTTAATCCAGATTATTTGGCAGTTTATCATATCAGTAGGCCATATTTCTCTTTAAAAGACTTTGCAGTGGTGTGCATGCATTTCATCTTGTTATATCTTACTGCATGAAAGAATATCCTATGCTAGCTGTTGTCATAAATGCCACTGATCCCGTCCACCCTTCATACCATTTTAAAATATATAAGCATTCTATTCTCTACTCACTTTATTAACATAAATTAAAATTCATCAAAATGGTGTAAGGCTAGGCCTAGGCCTAACTTGTCATATCTATCATCTAGCCTAGGCCTGGCTTGGCATTTGTCTGAAGAAAATCATACCACCTACTGACCTCCAACCGTTGTACCGTGTACAATATGATGTCGTGTACGATTTACGAAACCCCGTCCCCAGTACAATTGTACGGGGGAGCGGGTGTGCAGGGGTGTTCCAAAGAGTTTTGTCCAAGATTGTCTGAATTTAAGAAAGTCTCAAGTAGGAGCGTGCACAAGGTGGAAACAACTGGGGCCCTCGTAACTGCCTGTGACGTCATTTCCCAAATGGTGAGATCACTAAGCATAATAAGTAGACTTTATTAGTTGGGGGCGCTGTTGCGGCTAGGTCGCATTTATCTGTGCTTATTATAAGTTAACTTTAACAGCTAGGCTACTGACTACTTAGCATAACTAAGCACAAAATGAAGAGTAAGACTAGTGGCCTAGCCTATCAACGACTTGTATTTGAATAGACCTCCTCACACACGCACACAGTACAAAGCCCCAGCCTAAAACATCTTTATTACAATTAGTACGGTATTTCCACGCAAGATGTGACGTTAAGTTATAGTTCATAACACTATATCCCTGGTACATTTCCAATTGTAAAACCGACACCAATAGAAAGAGCATGGTCTTATCTTTTCAGTTCTACCAAAATTGCGCCTTTTTATCCTATAGACAAGTCAAGTTCACGGCAAATTAAACCCTACTTTTAGAGCTCTAAAAAAAGAGTACCCAATTTCTTTGGTCAATTAGTCAAAAAAGGGGAAATGCGGAATTTTTACAATCTTATCCGAAAAAATAAAGTTATCAGATTCAACTTACTGCGTCATGATGGCGAGTGACGCCTTCCGATGCATTATTCAGACATTTAAACCAGAAGGGATGATCGTAACCAGTTTCGCGAAATTTCATTTGTCGGACCAAGTTTTGGGAGCGGGGCTACAAGAAAAGTGCCAGATAAGCTCATTATCTCTACCGTTGGAGATTGACTGTATGGGCCTTCATTGTGTGAAATTTAAGCGGAAGAAATCACACACTAAAACCCCATTGACGTTGATCGTCTGAAACAGCATGGTAATCAGACTTGCTTTAGTCGATTTTTTGTTGAATATTTTTAATTTGTGTTTGTTGTGATCATATATATGAATAGTTCATAGCAGACTTGTATTCAAGTCGCGACTCGAGTCACATTCCGCCAACACTACCTGACTTGAAAAATTCTAGGCAATTTCCCCCTATTAAAATAACACAGACTCGAGTCAATGACTTGACTCAAGTCCCTAAATAGCTCCAGTTGACTTGACTTGCAGAGAAGAAAGTGACTTGAATGCATCTCTGGTTAATAGCGTACAGTTTTTGTGCAGTTTCACGAAGAATTCTTGCGAAAGTTCCCGGACGTTGGTATTAAGAGTGCAACCAATATAGGCGCAGGCGGGAAAGACAGCAAGAGAGAGTAATTCCTATTTTCTGCTTAGGAAGTCTGCAAGAAGGGCGTAGCGTCGGAGAAAAATTGAAATAACCGCTTTGCAAATTTTTAATATATATTGGAAGTGTTCCTAGAGAGGATGGAATACAATTTTCAGGTCAAGGAGGTCCGCATGAATGTGGCGGATTACTGACAAAACATTGTCACAATATAGAGAAGACCATTCACAAATACTAACGGATTGAAAGACCACACCCCCCACAGAGATGTTACATAAAGCCCTGTAAGGCCTAAGCGGGATGTTATTCTGATGTACTTGCTTTGTTTTGGCAACTGTAACTTTACAGCTTCATAGTTAAAATATAGTTTCTGATGTACCTATCATATATTTTGGTGACTACAATTTCAGACCTCTCTAGCGCAAAAAAAATCCTCAACAATCTTACCAAGGTTCATAAATAAAAAGACGACAGCAATTGTTGATTGGATTCCAAAGTAAGTCTACTGAGAAGAAGATAGTTTGGTAACCAAGAATGTCAAGTTACAACAATTTTGATCGCCTGACATGTTTCATCATCGGTGACCAAAATTGAAGGTATTTGTTCAAGGTTGCTTACAAGGAATTAAAATAACTCATTTAAACTTGATTTGGAGTCACCCCTTACCGTCGATCAAGTGGTTGCAGGTGCTTCAAGAGAACTTTTGCCAGCCTACTTGAAAGAGTTGAAAGATTTACTGGGTCATCGTGTGTGTCCAGGGCCTTGGCGTAAACTTCTTTTTGACAATCGGGCATAACTTGCAATGGCACTATCTAAGTGGAACATGGACATTGGTTGGCGGTTATTGTGCTAAGAAAAAGTGTGGGAAGAATGTCTTATATTGAAAGAGATGGCAATTCCCAGGTCAGGTAAGTTGTTCTAAATATGAATTATTTCTGCTGCCCCGTGTTTCATCAAAGGCTAGGGCAAGAACTTATAGCAAGAAGCGAAGTTCCCCTATATATATCATCGAAAATGACGTGCAATGCGTTACACTCACCAGTTTACCAGCCAGACTTGGGCCGACTTGTTTACCGCACTTCACCACAAATATAAGACAACTATGCCAATGCAAATGAAAAACGGTTTCCCTTATAGTCCAAGGTATTAAAATTTGACCTAGAACTAATTGCTAACAAAGGATTTCCTTCCTCAATGCATTTCTCTGAAGTGCCAGATAATGACATACTGAAAGTCTGATCAAATTCGAGTTGCGGGAATATGTCTGATTTGCATAAATTCAAAATGGTCGCCATTTTGATAGGCTTTTGTCCACATCTCAAGATCTGAGAATTATGATACGTCTATACACATGTTTTCAAAGTCTAAGAACACAGTTATAGCAGTGACACTAACATGTGACCTTTTGTTTAGGCCGACTTTGCATAAATTCAAAATAGCCGCCATTTTGATAGACTTTTGTTCATATTTCGAGATGTGGGACTCATAGCAGAATTATTTGGGTGTCTTAACCCATGTTTTCAAGGTCTAAAAATACAATATTATAGCAAAAAAGTAACATGTGACATTTTGTTCAAACTTAATTTGCATAAATTCAAATGCCCGCTGATTGACTTTTGTCCATATCTCGTGAGGCTTATGGAAGAGTGATTCAGTGTTTACACTCATGTTTTTATGGTCCTATAACACAACTTAACAGTGATACCAACATGTGATGCTTGGTTCTTGCATCCCCAACCTTGAACGTACCTTAACAACAACCTTTGCCTCGATCCGACCCTCTAGGGCCTTTTCACACACCCCCTCTCCTAACACTACGCCGAACCCCAATCTCAGGAGACTGCTTACTTCCTCCAAGTTACTGACCTCGCACCACGTCACTAAGGGTAACACTAACTGCAACAAAAAAGGCTGCCAAATCTGTTAGCATTTTAGGATTGGAGAACATATTAATATTTCCTAGCATAAACTTTCCGATCATACCTCTTAAGCTTAACTGCTATTCCTGTAATGTCGTTTACCCTTTCCATTGTAATCTATCTAAAGACAAGCTCTACATGGGTGAAACTGGGACTTCCTTGTGTCTAAGATTCAATAACCACAAAACAGTCAACGCTTGGATTTCCAGTAGAGGAGCACCTTAATCTTCTCCACCATTCTATGGAAAATCTTAGAGTAATCCTCATTGCCAGCAATTTTATTTGCACAGAACAACGAAAACATACCGAACTTGTATGGATAATGAAGCTTAAATCACACATCACCGGACTGTGGTCCTCTACAGTATATAATCCCGTCTTCTGTTTGTTATTACACACAGCTTTCTGTGCAACAGCTGTTATATCTTCTGCCCTTCACTAAGTTAATATTTGTACTGTTGATAGGGTAGCCATTCGTTAGAAAGTAACCGGTAAGGGAAGGAACCGAACGATCGTAGTCAGAGCAAATTCGTTTGGTGCGAAGATATTGACTATAAACAATTGAGTTTTTAAGTTTCTCATTGAAGACACTATCGAACTGTAACAATGGATGTATCTCAGTGGGTTTAAATAGGCCTTCAGGGAAGTCGAGATATTTCCAGGGTCTATTTTACTAGTACGGCAAGGAACGCTATTTGAGTATAAGAAATCTCAAAAGTAAACTTAATAGTTTCATGGAATCAGTTGACATGGCCTTTAAAGAGTTCAAGGGTATCCCTACCATGGGTCCAAATGAAGAAAATATCATCGATGTAGCGATAGTAATGTGAAAGTTTTACGGGGAAGCTAGATAGCATTCCAACTTCCAGTTTATGTAAGAAAATATTGGCATAACTAGGTGCCAGTTTTATGCCCATGGCGGTGCCTTTGATTTGATGGAAGAAGTTAACCTTAAAAGTGAAAAAAATGTTTTCAAGGATAAAGTTAATAATTTTGGAGATTTGGCCTGAGAACCTTTGGTCTGACGTGTGATCAAGAACAAAATTTCTGCATGCAAGAACGTACTCCTCATGCTGAATATCAGTATACAATGACATAACATCCATGGTGACAAAGAGAGCTTCTGTGAGGAGGGGTACCTATTTCACCAGTGGTTCCAAGAAAGTATGTAATATCCTGTAAATAACTAGGAATTTTGTGGAGCAAGGAGTTACGAATACTGTCGACGTAACCTGAACAACCCTCAGTGAGGGTCCCAATACCTGAAACAAATGGTCTGCTGGGTACTTTTACGGAATGAATTCAGCTAGGTGACAAATTTCGTTACCTGACATGGGCCTATTATCTACATCTGGGGTGGAATCATTGAAATCACTACTGCGAGAAAAGTGGCTATGAGGTACCTTAAAAAAGGTTGTGATTTTTAGGTAGGGTGTAAAAATAACATATTTTGGGTTTGGAGAGGAGGAGCGCTCTTGCCGTACCAGTGATGTGTCCTGAAAGTCCATTCAAAAGATCTTTAGTAACGGAAATCCAAAAACAAAGCGATCGGGTCAAAATTAACAGGATTACAAAGCTAACAGTCCTTTAATTGGTTCTCAGTTTCCTCAGGGTAGTCCTTAATGTTGAGGATAGTAACAGCACCTCCTTTGTCTGCTGAACGAATAACAATAGAACTGTTATTTCGCAAATTTTTAGTAGCCTGAAATTCTGCAATTTAGTAAGGTTAGTGTATACTTGTCGGCGGTGGCATGACTCCGCAAAAAGAGCATCAAGATGTTCTCTGGCGGTTCTTGCAAAGTTGTCAATGTAAACATTTCGTCCAGTGAGAGGGGTTCCAGTTGGACCTTCTCTTAGAAGGTTTTCCAATTTTGTTGTTGCCATTGAAGGAAGGATCGGTTTCTCTCGAATTTGCAACGTATTCTCGCAGTCTGACCCATCTAGTAAAATTTTCAAGATTGACTCAAAAGTCAATGGCAGACAGCTTGCTGGAAGCGCTTAAGAAAAGGCCCTTTCTAATAAGCAATTCTCGTATTTTGAAAGTGTGTGGTCAGAAAGATTATCAATATTAGTGTTCAAATTGCGTTTGCGTTGGAGAGTACCCATCGGAAACTTATCACTGATGGCAGGATGTTTCTGCTCAACCAGGTGTTGTAGCAGCGGGTCTTCACTAGACAATCGGTATAATTGCGGAGTTGTTAACTTGTTTACATTGTGTTTGTAAGAGTAGTCCAAGGTCATCAAAACATTAGAGGTGTCAAGTCAGGGGCAGTAGGTCCTTAATATGGGAAGCAGAAGCTTGTATATCCTTGGTAGTTCTGTTTGATGTAGGCGGCGTTTAAAGTAATGTTCCGTAGTTGGTTGGTTGCCTTTTTGCAAATCTTCTTAGTGGTAACTTGGAGGAAGTATACGTGGAACTCTTCTGTTTTACAATGTTTGGACCGCGCCTTGATGGCAACGGTCTCCATGCTAAAAGATAACATGAGTAACTTATTGACAACTTGCCAAGAATAGATCTGAAATTGTTTTTCTCAGTCAGTGTAAGAAACTAGACCTTGTTCATACGGGACTTTGCCTTTCCAACACTCTTAGAGGATACGGAGGCCTCCACGAGAAGGCTGACCTCGGACCACGTCTCTAGGGTAACACTCACTGCACAAAAGACGCTGCCAGTTTGCAAGCTTATTACGATTAAAGAACGTGCTAACATTCTCAATATAAATTTTCCGATCATTCCTTCTAGCCTTAATTGTGATTCCTGAAATGTTGTTTATATTTACCATTGTAATATATGTAAAGACACGCTCTACGTGGGCGAAAGTGGGACTTCCTTCCAAGATTTAATAAGAACAAATAGTTAATCCGTGGCAATGCTCTTGGATTCCCAGTAGCAGGGCGATTTAATCTTTTCCACCATTCTGTCGAAATCTGAAAGTAATCTTTATTGCAAGCAACTGCTTTGCACAGAACAATGAAAACGTACCTAACTTGTTTGGATATTAAAGCTTAAATTGCAATTCACTGTGCTTAATAAAGACCTTGGTTTTTCTAAATCAGTACACGTTTCAGCAAACAATTAAATCCTTTCTCCTGTTTGTTATTACATACAGCGTTCTGGGCAACAACTGGTATATCATTTTCCCATCACTAAGATAATTATTGTACTCTTTTTGCCTTAAGATCTCGCTGACGAAGGTCCCAGGGGACCAAAAATTTCGAAGTACATTTTGTAGATTTTTTACTACTTAAATCAACCAGTTATGCTCTTTACTGCATTCCTTTCTATATTTTATTGTTACTTCGGAGTGCACGTGGTCCTCTTATATATATATATATATATATATATATATATATATATATATATATATATATATATGTATATATGTATGTATATATATATATATATATATATATAACAAATAATAAAACACATTCCAAAGATGACATAATAAGAGCACAGATATGATAAAAACAGCGTATATTTCGGACACTCCTGTGTCCTTCCTCAGCGCAAAATGGCAAGTGAAAAATTACAGCATTTTTCAAACTAAACGGTAAAACAAGTACAAACCAAAACAAATGATAGACAAGCAGGTTTAGTTGACCTTGGCAGCTTGGGAAGGGTTATTAATGTTTTCAGATAATATTGACAATATTGACAAGACCCCCTCTAAGGAGCAGAATGATGGACTTGGTTCTCCCCTGACTGTCGACGAGCTCTGGAAGGTGGTGGCGAAGATGAAAGGCGGAAAGGCGCCTGGGTCCGACGGTATCCCAGTGGAATTCTGCAAACGCTTCTGGGGTACCGTCGGACACGATCTCCGTGATGTTTTCGCCTCTGCCTTCCTTGCTGGCTCATTGAGTCCCTCGCAGCGCACAGGCGTTATAACATTGTTACCAAAGTCTGGAGACCCCCTAGAACCGAAAAACAAGCGACCAATTACCTTGTTAAATGTAGACTACAAGATTCTGGCGAAAGCCCTTTGTAACAGGCTAGGCACGGTCATGCCGGATCTTGTAGGTTCTTTCCAGACATGTGTGGTGCGGGGACACAGTATTCAGCGTAACCTCTGGTTGATGCGGGACTTAGTTGAATATGTGATGGACCGTGATCTTCCATGCGCACTTGTCTCCCTCGATCAGGAGAAGGCCTTCGACATGGTTGATCACGGGTTCCTCTTTAAAATCTTGAAGAAGTTTTGTTTGAATCCAGTTTTTGTTAAATGGACCTCTTTACTGTATAATAGTGTATATGGTCGGGTTATCGTTAATGGCCTACCGTCGGACCCCTTCAGAGTCCAACGTGGGGTACGGCAGGGGTGTCCCCTGTCACCTCTACTCTATGTATTGTTTAGTGAATCCCTTGCAAGAGCCTTCCAAGTTGAACCTTTGTTTCGACCATTTAACATACCTGGTGGAGCTAAAGTCAAGTGCCTCCAGTATGCTGACGACGTCACATGCGTAGTCTCCGACCTAGCTTCCTTCAGAGCCCTTACTGGCACGCTGTCTACTTTTCAAAGAGCGACAGGTGCCAGACTGAACCCCACCAAGACCAAAGGACTCCGTCTAGGTAAGTGGCGGTCGAAACAACTGCCCTTCGCGGCATCATGGGTAGACGACGCCATAAAAATCAATGGCATATGGTTTGGTTACGGTTCACCCGAGTCACTTACCTGGAATGAGAAAGTGGACCTGGTGGAAGCTAGGTTGAAGGACTTTGGCGATCGCTACATTAGTCTGTTGGGGAAGGTAACAGTTATAAATCGTTTCGTTTACCCTCTCTTGTGGTATCCGGGCACTGTTCTGGCCGTTCCAGAGGGTGTCCTGGTGCAACTCGAGAGGGCTGTGTTTAGGTTTCTTTGGTCAGGGAAAACGGAGCTGGTCAGAAGAAAAGTGGTGTACCAGGTTCCTAGGCAGGGGGGATTGGGCCTTGTGCACTTTCCTTCAAAGCTCCGTTTTCTCCTGACCAAATGTGTTTTTAGTGCTGTCGAAAGTCAGATGCCGTTTGCCTACTTTGTCCGTTATTGGGGTGGATTATCATTCCGTTGGTTCTTTCCTACCCTGTTTAGCAACAGTGTACCTCACAGTTGGAGACCAGCGAAGGCATACTGTCAGATGAGGGAGACACTACGTATTATGTCAACTGTAAGGGACGTTTTGCAGTCCAGTGCGGGGGACCAGTACCGGGCCATTTTTGATGACTATGCGTCAGGGCCGGAAGTGTGGCGTGTCGTCCACAGCAGGACACTCGATCACCGCCGGCGTGACCTGCTGTGGCGGATCGCACACGACGCCATCGTAACGAATCTCAAGCGCCTTCGGTGGCGTCTTGGAGATGGCATTTGCCCCCGCACTGGATGCACAGGGTGGGAGAGTGTGCCCCATGTGTTTTGGCAGTGTGGCTTTGTGGCCCTCCTCTGGGAGTGGTTTCAAGCTCTGGCTGATCGCCTCACGTTTTGTAACACCTGGGCGGTCAGCCAGGACTACGCTTTGTATGGTCTGTCACCCCCGCCATGCAATACAAGTGTTCGCGGGATACTTAACTTTGTTTCGGCCTCCATAAAGCTGGCCTTGTGGAGAGACCGGTGTAATATTGTGTTTAGGGGAAAGGGGAAGCCTGCGGACGTCGTCCTGGCAACGGTGAGGACGGAGATTAAGCTGAGGGTGGAGGCCGACTTCGTCCGTTTGCCAAGGTCGACGTTCGGCAGGTGTTGGGGTCCGCTTGTTTCAGTGCGGGCGGGCCGGGTGATAGTTAATTTGTAGATATTGTAAATATTGAAATTGCAAATAGTCCTACGTGATTGGCTTGGGTTTGGGGTGGTTTTGTGCATAGTTAGCACAGACAATTTGTTTGCTAGCGCAATGTACAGATTTCTGTAAATAGTTCAGAGTTATGTTTTTGTCCGGTCAGGTTTAAGTTCTACTTTGTTTCTTCGTGCCCGTTTCTACGTACGTAAAAAGATAATACTATGAAATCGCTCGAAACAAGTCGCAACATAATCACTAAAGAGGCGGATAAAGGTGACGCCACAGTGGTATGGCGAAAAGATCTGTATAATTCGGAAGCAGAGCAGCAACTCAGCGACACAGAGGCGTACCAAGAACTTGAGAGTGACCCAACCACAAAGAATCAAAATAATGTTATCAAAATCGTCAAATCACTAATCAGCCCCAATAAATTTACCGCTACAGCCTCTAATTTAATTAATCCTTGCCCACAAATCTCTAACTTCTATATGCTACCTAAAATCTACAAAGCTGGCACTCCTGGAAGACCAATCGTCTCGTCACATAGTTGTCCTACGGTCAGGATATCGGAATATCTTGACTCAATCCTCTAGAAGCATATCCGAAAACTACCATCTTTTGTGCAGGACACACCACATTTTCTCCGTTTAGTTCAGGATTTTAAATTTCCACCCACCTATGTTGAAAAATTGTGTATGATGGATATTTTCAGTTAATACACATCAATAACCAACGATTTCGTTTTGGAGTCACTGCTTCACTACCCATGCCAACAATCTGACCAAACCATTACGACAGCTACTCTTCTACGCCTCACTGAATTAGTTTTAACCACCAACTGTTTTCAGTTCAATGGTAGGCTATTCAAAAAAAAAACTAAAGGAGTAGCGATGGGCACCAAAATGGGACCATCAATTGCTTGTTTAAAGATAGGCTATTTTGAAGAGCATCTGTTTTCCCAGTTTGATGGTCAATGTCCTATTCTTTATAAGAGATACATTGACGGCATAGTTGAAGCAGCAGGAGGACCTATAATTGAACTGCAAAACTTCATTAATTGCGTATCCAATTCCTATCCCTTCTTGAAATTCACCCATGTAATTTGTACTTCATCAGTGATTTTTTTTTTTTTTTTTTGATCTCAAACTCTCTATTAATGATTGTAAGACATTTTCTAATCTCTATTTTAAGCCTACCGATTCTTACAATTATTTATTGTATTCGTCAAATCATCCGCCGTCCTGCATCAGTTCCATCCCTTATTCCCAGTTGTTACGTTCTAAACGAATTTGCTCAAACCACTCTGACTTAACTGAGGCTTCCCATCAAATTCTTGCCGGGTTCTTTGAGGCCCGTGGTTATCCACCCAAAGCCATCATTCAAGCTAATCAACGCATATCGAACATCGACAGAAACAATGCCCTCAAATCCGAACCCAAGAGTAACCAGCCCGACCGTATTCCGTTGGAACTGCCTTATTACTCGTCGGTTAATCCCGTTCGTCGTGTTATTTACAAACATTACAAAACTCTGTTATCCGACCCTTCCACCAAAGATATATTTACCCACCTCTCAATCACGTCATGTTCACGGGAAAGGAACATTTCGGATCATCTTGTTCGGGTCACCCACCCCTTTCCACCCACTTGTCAGAGCCCTAGTACATACCCATGTAAACGAAGGAATGCAACACCTGTCCCTACGTTACCAGAGACTAACTGACCAGGTTGACGGCCCTTGGAGTACTTTTCAGGTCACCAACCATCTCGGAGTGGTTATAAATAATTGACTTTCCTGGCATGAAGATGTGGAGGCATTGTTAAAAGACTAAACCCTAGAATCTTATCTTATCTTATCGTGTGCGTGCGTTGCTGTGATGGTTCTTGTTACATACGCGTTTGTGCGTGTATAAACGTAACCATAGCTATGGACTATCTCACAATTGAACAGCAATGCATGCTATTTAGCATGCAATAGTGTGAACGTTCTAGTAATAAGATTTAGCAGCTTGATGTAGGGCTAGGAAAAGGACTCAAGTGCTAAAAGGATGAGTGACATTGGCCTACATAAGTTAAATGTTAAAGAAAATATGGGTTCTTTTCTGTGGCATAAACTGCAAATTAATCGATTCTTCACTTGCTGTTTATTTGCCATGACTGCAGATAAGACTCCCCATTTGGGGTTTGACTCACTATGACACCGGGCAGTGCTAACTTCCAATGCAAAAAGCAGTACAGTTCATGCAGTGTTCTCTTTTCACAGCTATATATTTTTTACAGTTCGTACGTACAAGTACAATTGGCATTTTGCAAATTACGGTGGACATATCAGAAATGCTACGTATATATAAATGAAAAAAAAATTAACACCACTAAAAGATGTCACTGCTCAGTACATAAAATATACAATTATATGAAAATAAAATACTGAAAATTTGTTTAACTTCAACTGCATTATATGAATGCACACACGTAATTTAAGGGTAATACTGTTCTATGCATATCTCATGGTAATTTACTGCTATACTGAAAGAATTCAAATAGTACAGCATCAGAATAAACCAGTTCAAAGTTTTATTGGCACAAATTAATTACACACTCTTGGCTGTGATAAAAACACAGATAGTGATACTGCTGCTTTCCATATTGATAAGTCATTATGCATCATTTCATTTAAGTTCTTTAACAGTTAACGAAGAGAATATGCAATATAGCTTCCTCTTTATTATATGATGCATTCTAAAGGACTCCTTACAATTCTCTAACTGAAAATTGAATGATAAAAGGCCATCACTAAACATGAGTTCATATTTCTTAGGTATTAATATCTACACTAATTGTTTAGCCTAACACTTGAACGAGCACATGAATTCTTACATTGATAGGCTGCTGCTGGAGTTTTAGCAAGTTCCTAAAGCACATCTTTCAATTGCTATAGTTTGCCTTGCTGCTGCACTTCAACATAAACTGACACTGGATTCAAATTGATAATAAATATCCCAGTACATCCCTGTGAAATTCTACCTGTGATCATTTTGAAGAATTAAACGTCTGGGTTTCAATGAAAATGCAAATCTCATCACCATGTGTAGATGGCATATACCTTGGACATTACAAGATGTGGTAAATCCTGCCACCAATTATATGTTTATACATGAAACCAAAATGTTGTTACTCAACAGTTAATTTATCTCCTGTCTTCATTAAAGAATTTTGCAATGTTACCGTTTAAAAAATTTTGCAATGTTACTATACTACCGTCTCCATTTAACTGTCTGTAAAGTGAAGGATATTACTAATCTTACTCAGTAATATTTGGTAGCACATCTTGGTAAACTAAACTTGCACACACTTTAAAAGGTAAAGGGAGCTGGTAATCAGTGGGGATAACAACGGTCTTTCTGATACAACTAGTATATGTTCTGCTAGAGTTCCAGTTTCAACATCTCTAACAATCCTGTTGTCTTCAACCGAACGGGGATGGACAAGCAACACTACTTCATCCCTTAACTGCTGTTGTACAGGTAGGATCCTCTTCACACGGCCAATTTTCTTTTCCTCACTCACTACCATAGAGCCAGACAAAAAAAACGCCTCAAACCAACCAATTTTAGTGGTATAGGTTACCAGTGTTGTAACGAGTCATTACTCGAGTCGCTAATTTTCAGAAGGGAAATGACTCGAGCAATTGTATGAGAATTTTCCTCATAGAAATAACACAGTGACTCGATTCTCTGACTCGACTCGAGTCACATTGAAAGTAGTAAATGACTTGACTCGACTGCAAAATTAAGTGACTCGTTACAACACTGTAGCTTACCCCAAGTTCAATGTCTTTAGATAACTCGGCTATTTGGAAATTAGTTACAGGTTCATTAAAGTACATCCTTAAACTGTGGATTTCATCTTCACTTGCTCCTTGGAACACACCAGGGTTTCCTGTGAGAACTTCACGATCCCCACCTTGAACTTTAGATACTGACGGTTCTAAAGAGTACCCCGTAACGAGAGACTTCAAAAGCTGTCAGCTCCGGAGAAACACCGTTCATGGCCGACAATCGCTAAAAAATTGGGTTTTTAGAAAGAAAGTTGGAAAATTTGGGCTTTTTATTGAAAAATTTACCTGAAGGCTGCTGGCCTTCGTCGGGGACGAGGTATTGTTTCGTACCCATTACAACAAGGGCGTGACTGTACCATTCTGTCCGCGGGACATAATCAAAATTATCATCCCGATTTCTCGGGGTTCAATTTAATTGTTAAGGTGGCGCTCCCCCCGTGCTTTTGATCCAAGTCACCACCCCGTGGGGGCCGGGCAAAGCCCGGGAAGCTCTCGAGTAGTAACAAAGTTGTGGGTATTAGAATAAAGTGTTTAATGTTTAAATAGCCTTTATCATTATACGAATTAAGAGGTCACAGTGAGCACAATTTAACCATCTTTGATAACAACCTGACTTAGACGAAATGACGATCGAACTGATGACGCTGGGATGGCTTGCCGTTTGGAAAGTTAGGAGGCGGCGGAAGATCCAGGAATTGTCCCAAAGGGGTCCATGGCCTTTCTTCAAAGGGACCTTCAAGTCATAATCTTAGAAGAGCGCCACCACCAGTTGGCGTAGTGTACCAAGAAAATATTTGGCCAAAATGTCTGCATGATTGTAGTCTTGGTCAAGACGTTAGTAAATTTTCACTTCTCACGTTTTTTACAAAGAGGGGGCGCTTGTCAACTAGACTGTACGTACTCGAGTATTTCGTTCATTACTAACGTCTTGGACATTCAGAAAGGGGCGTGACGCTATGCAAATTTTATTCATTAATTTTCGAAACGTCATAGTACGTCAGATTATCAACAGCTGATTTCCATGCATTCGACTCTTCGAAGTTCGAACGTAGTACAGTGGAAAACAAAACAATTAGGTTGATTTTAATTCTCTTATTCTCTCCAACTCTAATTGCATTCGAAGGCAGTATGCTTAGGCAGGTTAAGGGATCCTCAACAAATTTTGTTAGTTATGTTACAAGATGGTTTGCATTAAAGTTACTAACAATGGAAGAAATTCCTTTTACCTAGGCACAAAGGTACTCTGTGGCTATACTTTTGTGTTGTGAAATAGTGCTGGATGTAGTACAGCGACGCTAGTAGCCCAACCTGCTGCATTTGTGAGCGAAAATTGCCTGCAGTGATGTGCGTGAATATGAAAAAGTAAGTTTTATGACGTGACAGCAAAAGTTTACGGAAATCCTCTCGTAAAAAGATTAGTGAAAATGCGTCCAGATACCACAACTCACAAATGCCAATGTATAGGGTAGAATGATTTGGCCTGGGGGCCGAGGGGGCATGGAGTTGTCAACTGTGAAGTGCCATAAAGTTAGCAAGTAAGACATCCTTCTTTTATGTCATGGTGTGTTAAAAGCCTTCACCATCTTTCCTTATAGTTTGGTGAAATACACAATATGTGCACATTTTAACTCAGGTGCATCCAGACCTGTAGGAGCAAAACAATTATGCAATCCCAGAAGAATAACCCCCCTCGTCTCACACGTTGAAGATTTCCTTTTGATCGTACCGAAAGTCAAAAGTGCAGATGCCCATTCTGCATGATGAGAATTATTTCTGGCTTACTGGCAGCTTGTCTATGAACCAGCTGTAACCAAACTTTCCATAATTATGAGCTATACTAAAACATTGTAGGTGCCAGTGTAATACTTTACAGGCAGTAAGTAGCTGAATAGTCTTGTAATCAGACTGGGAAAGAGGATTAAACGGTTAGCTGAGAGATACACGCCCGTTTGGACAGAAAAATTCCTATATTTGTACTAGGGGATAGTATAATTTTTTTTAAATTTGAAAGCAGTGATTATCCTGATTCGTAGTCGAAGCTCATCAATTCCAGTACAACTCAAACTAGTACTACAGTGCTGAAAAGTGGCCTGTCATGCATTGAATTTTAGTTTCAATAAAAGTCAGGGATGCATTTGGCTACCAAAGAATGGTCTACAGTCTTCAGATGTTTAAATCTTCCAGGTGAGACGCACACTGGCTTTCATCAGGAAGGTTGTAGTTACCTGGTAACCCTGTATGAGGCTCTTGCTTTCTATCTAGCATACCCACTTATCAAAACACAGGAAGATGACACTATGGTGTAATATACAGACCTAATGAGATTGAAAATAAATATTAATTAAAAAAACAAAGAAAGTCCTTGAGTTAAGGCCCATAGCTCTAAACACAGTTTATGACAGCACTTTTATTGATTGATGTTCATTCAAACAATACAGTTTCACTCCGTTTGGTCAAGAAATGACTCGTACAGTCAGTTGCGTATCCAATTAAGCTCACACACATTTGTGTGTCAATTTGGCCTTGAACAATTGAAACTCAGTGCAGGCTACTATGGCTATGTCTTGGAAGTGTACTAGACAGGTGTTTTGTTCAAAGGGCAAATCTCTCCATCCCAGACAGTTCCACTTCATCCAACTAAGCCAATTCTCCCAACTAAGTTACTTTTATCCCCTCCCATAACTATCTTAAGCTTATACTTGAGCAAATGCAATAGTTTATTGCATATGAAAGGCTATATGCTGGTGAGCACACTTAGGCCAAAATGTGTAATCAGAACCCTCTTTGTGCATGCTGTATAATGTAAGCTATTCTCATCTTCTGAATTTGATGTCAATCAAAGAGCAGTCACCAATTGTGAACCCCCCAGAATATATGTACTTTATAGGGTGTGTCTGTCTTTGAAAATGTTTGACGACCCAAACATGACTCCCACTTGGTAACATCTTGATTTTACTATACTTTACCTCTTTTGATAAATGCATCAATCACTTTCTCTAACTAACACGACTCATTTTATATTAACTTGTAACCTGAGAATATAATCGATGGATAGGAACAGTTGATTGCCATAGTCCATTTCATCTCACTGAGAGGTGCAGTGAAAAGAGAGATTGAGTAACTATTAACAGTAAACACTCTATAAACAGAAAGTATAGCCTTTTGTAAAATATGGAGGAATGGCATGCCATGGACTTTGTTAAGTTGCTATACAGCTGTAGTTACAATTCGTTTTCATAAAATTGACCCTTTGTTACTTCCTTACCTTGATTTTTATTTCAAGGTGGTGATGGGGGTATAGGGAGGGAGCTGAGCAAAATTTAACATACAGAAAAATAATCTGAGAATTCTGGTGCAATTTTAAGTCAATTCTTTTGTCTGGTTCTTGAGATAATAGCAGATTTGTAAAACCTTTGTTAATAAGAGTCAATCTAAAGCAAGCAGGAGTGAAGTCAAATCTTCCCACTGAAGAGCAATTGTTTCAATATATTGTTCTGAACTTGACATAGAAACAAGTTCTCCTAAGGAAATGTGTGACCATGAAATTCTTATATCACTCATGACATTACAGAGCACTGTATGTAATGGGTGTGCATAAAATATAAGCTACGATGACACCAGTTGGTGTTGAAAATGTAACTACAGTACTAAATCTGCTCATAATTACATATACAGTACAGTGCAGGGCTCGAAATAAGCTTAAAAGAGGGCACAACAAAATGAGCAAATTGGCTATAGGTCTACAGGGTGTTATGTTATTCCATAGGGCATTTCTGAGGGGCACCATGGCCATCAGTAAGGGCCCAATAGCCATGGCTATCGGAGCTGTCAGTTATTTCAAGCCCTGACAGTAGGACCTAAACGCAAATTTATCAGGGTAGTATTTAGTTGCTCAACCCCTATCAAAAATAAATTTAAGTTAAACCTCTCTTTTAAATAATTTTTTTGGTATACTGTGCTTACATAGCTTTTTTGGAAATGATTTGGAACGTTTCAAGGATTGCACACCACAATGAACACTGAGGAAGCCACTTAAACTCTTTTATCGAAAGGTTAGCAAGAGGAAACGTTTAAAAGAGGTAAACGGATGATGTGATATTAATTAACAAGTCCATTTCAGGAAAACTGAAGAAAGAGAAGCACTGTTGTCACAAACAACAATTCACTATTGTAATAATTGTTCCTTGCAGACCATGCTAAGTGATAATTGCCTTTGATAGTTAAGATATATTTACTAGTAAAGTATGCAGATTTTGTGAAGAGCATCTGAGTATCAATAAAATTAATGTGTAATGAGAAATTGCATACATTTTGCATACTCTCGGTACATAAGCTTACAGAGTTACCCTCCATAAATAAGGTAAAAATAAGTACACCTCACATATGTTACACCATAGTTGTGGTATATACCTAAACTCACACTTTGGCATACTCGCCTGTACTGGTACACATGAAAATTCATTTGCACTCGTACTCAAACTCACACATATTATGAAAGCCATGCATTTATGCGACTGCAAAGTCATGTAGATGTAATAAAGTGGAAACTAGACTGTACTTGCACTTGCAGTACTCACAATCCAGGCACTTCCCTTGTTATCATAATCATACTCAATACTCATGACATTGTTCTCACAATACAACTCTGTGTTACACTGTTATGAACAGAAAATATGATTTGCTTACAGCATTATTCTGAGTAATGGATAAGCAGGTCCATAACATGCACTTTCTACCTATAAATCAGTATCATAATTAAACAATATGGTGTTTCCTTATTGAATTGTGATGTACAGTAACTCACTGATGGAGCCTTGAGGACTTTAAAAAGCTGTAGGGAAATTGATACCTATTCTAATTATATACTATTCTAATTGATGGAATCATTGGAATTTGGTTTATTTCTGAACCATTCCCCCATTTGTTGGAAGATGATTTACAATACAAGCAAACATTTACTTTCTCCCTGACCAATCAAAGAAAGTAAGGTAAACATTCAAATTTTTTGTCTTTTTTGGAGAGTGACACAGACACTTGGAAGAATGCAAAGTGTTTGACAATTTTATGAGATAGAATCATAGAAACTATTGAAACTTTCAAAAGACCTTATCGTATTATTGACAAACTACAGTAGATACACTTGCAGTGCCACTGGTTCCAAAATTACTAGAACTCTTGCTATTTAAAATTATCACAAGATTCTGTACAGCCTCGTATTGGGCAACATTTCACATGGGGACAGAGGTTGTTTGTTCTGCAAATATCTCTTGATAGACAATAATCATGGATTTGCCCCACTCCTTCAATTAAAGAATCTATCAATCAAAGACATTTACAAAACACCAATAACAATATCAGTTGTTCAAAGGTGCTTAATAGACAGTTACAGTGCACAGATAAATTGCTTTAAGCTTTTTCAAACAAATGAAATTTTAACACTAGTCTCCTGAAAAGTATAAACAGTCGGAGTATTAAAAAAAAAACGTTCCAGTCTTTAACGCCAAAACATAAGAATGATTGATTTGCAAAAGTACAACACTGTTTGTTTTAGGTCCAGTGATAATGACCTCATGAAGTAGATGATCCTTTCCCCAAGTGAAGTGCAGTTGCTGTGAAATCTACATTGTTAAGCCTTGAAATGGGCAGTTTCTTCTTTTGCTTGGAAGATGGAAGCTGTCACCTCTACAACCCCTACTTCATATGCCAATGTTCTCAGAGCATATGGTAAGTTACTACATTACAGAGCCAGACACTTGCCTTGCATTCCGATAGCTTATAGTTGAAAAGTAAGGGACAAGGTGGGAACATGACCAGGCTTCTTGTTAATAAGGTACTGGTACTGGGTGTCCAACAGTTCTTCTAAAAGATGTTTGCAATGAATGGTAACCAATCATGTTTCTCTGTAGTGTCACAGAGACTGTAGGTACAATATTTTTGCTGGATACAGGATGACACAGCGCTGCACCCCAAACAGTATTTTCTTGGCTGCTAAGTTTATGTTGCATCAACGATGTCAGAAGGCACAATGAGGCTGTAGTCAGTGGTGCTCTCTCATGTAGTTCTGGAATGCAATGCATTGTGTGACATAGAATGAAGAGTTTAATCTAGTATCAATGACTGCATACAGGCAGACCTCAGAATAAACACGGAATAGCAGTACAGAAATGGACTGAGCATATTGAACATACAAAGGACACTGGAATTTTGTGATGATTGTCCCCTGGAAAGAAAAAAAAGAAAACATGATGACAAATATTAACCAGCAAAAGCTTGAAGTAATGTCCAAATGTCAACCCACCTGACCAAATGATTAAAAGCATTACAGATCTGATGAACTCACATAAAATCAAATGAGCTTACACATGTATAATTCCAAGATCAACAGATGTAAGACCAACCTTTGCAAATTTAGTTCTAGACCAAATAAATGGGTTTCGGGGCAAAACTAATCTTAGTCAGACTTGTCTACCTCGGAGTGTCTCCGTGGATCCAACGTCAATGTCAGACCTTTTAATATATTTTTTTCTTTTTCAACGCACAATGAGTGGAACTCAGCAAAGGCAAATGAGTCATATTACTAGGCCTAGCACTGTTTTTGTTGTACTGCTTGAAGCTACATGGTAGTTTCCCAGCAAACACAGTACGTCCAGAAAACGTTTTGGTTTGGTTCTCAGGTCGTCGGTTTCGTCTTCGTCCAAAATAACGTTTTAAGTACGTATTCAAAACGTCTTCCGTTCCTCAAAAACTAAAGGGAGCTCTACAAAAACGTTTTAACACGTCAGAAAATAACGTTTGTAAAACGTAATGTCAAACGTTATTAAAACGTTTTGGAAACGTTTTCTAAACGTTTTCATTTGAGTATATCGACGAGGATTCTCCAAAACCGTTTGAGTACGTACGAAAATAACGTTTGCAAAACGTAAAGTTAAAATGGTGTGTAAGCGTTTTCTAGACGTTATATGAGTAGGGAGTTGCCAACTCCCTGATATGAGTGTCGGTACCGTATTCACGCCCAAGAGAAAATTCTGTATTCCGTAAAGTGATATAAGAATTTTCAATAGGAATCATGGATGGGAGCAAAGGTAATATATGAGACTACTTTGGGAACCCGTTGATTTCAATGGGTCATCCATATGGTCCCATAAGCTCTTTTATTTTGAAAGCTGGCTTTCTACAGGAATCAATAGGGGTTTCTATTGGTGCAACGGGATCCCATAACCTTAACGGGACATGACTCAAAGTGATGATAAGTAAAATACCTCAGTTTTAAGTAATAAAATCGTCACTTTATTTATACAATTAGCTGTGTTACCAAAGACAAGGAGGGATAATATTCTCATCTCTCCTGACGTTTTCAGCTTACCCCTCCCTTAAACGTCAGATAAGTTACACATAGTTATGTACGCTTTGCATGGTTATAATGAGAACGGTGTCCATTTCCTTATAATTGGAAGCTTCTCAATGTCATTTCCCCAATTTTACCCCCTTTCACGTTGCCCATTCCCCATCACCTGAATTTTAATCCTAGCTGGCAATTTGCTAAGGCTTGTATTTTTATCCCTGGTCCCTCCTCGGCATAAATTCCCGTTGAACCCAGTTGCAAATCCAACTGTATTCAAGTAGGATTCAACTGTGTTAAACTGGGGTCTAACTGGATTCAACTAGGGACTAATAAAAGGCGGAGTTCCCTCCCTACAAACACAGTACGTCCAAAAAACGTTCTTAAAACGTTTTTTAGAACGTACTGTTTGTAGGGCGAGGGCAGGGGAATAGAATTGCTAGTAGCCTACCCCCCAATATTTTGGAATGCTTCTATTGACTTTTACCATTTCAAAGAGTCAAGTTTTTTTCAATGGGTCTTCATTCCCATTCCTCCCCCTCCCAATTTTTTCAAAAATTTTTCTGCCCCTGACGATTACGGTGCCGTGTCACACTGAATGGTCACTAATATGCCCTACTATTAAAGGCTTTTTTGGCATACCACAGTAAAAACAAACAGTTGTAGACGTTTGAATGTTGCAGGAATTTTCCTGATATTGTGGGGATTTGTGGGATTCTAGGGGCTTAAAAGATTTTTTTAAAATTTAAACTTGCCTACCCATTCTGACAACTCCCGAGCACATGACAGGTCTAGCCTCTTCTCTGGGTATGATAAATGGTTCATGAGAGAAAACAGTGAGTATTGAGCAAAGACCCTCAAATTCGTAACAATGGCCTCAGGTTCAAAATCTAAGTAGGTCAATACTAGCAGGGTGGGTTGGAATGTTGAGCAGCGAAGAAGTAAATTGGGGATTGTACAGTAGAAGCAGAGTGGTGAAAATAACAATTAGCCTAGGCCTACTAATACTAGCCTAGGCCCCTTTATGGTTAGATGGAGACTGGTCCTTGCAATTACCAATTGTTGATGAATTTCCCACTTTTTAATTAAAAGTTAGTTATACCTTCATGGAATTTTTATATTCCAGTTACGTACTGTAAGAACAAATTGCCAATAAATTGTTGACATCTCAATGTCATTAACAGGGATAATATACTGATAGTAGCACATGCCTAGGCATGATACATAATGTTGCGCAGTACATGTGCAATCCTAAAAATAACAGATTTATCCCGTCACAACACATGCTTATGGAAAATTACACAGACCTTAACCATTCAGTGTTCAATTTTCAGTGGCAAAAAGCGGATTCTGAATAAATGTAGCGAAACTATGACTTTCATCATGAATTTTTCAAGCGTTTCTCATCATACAGAGATTCAGAGTATTCGTACTTAAAAATAAGGACGGACAAACCCATCGAGTTGAATCCAAATTTCGGGGCCCTCGAGGAACAAATTTAGTTGCCATTTACCTTATTTTAGAATTAAATGAGTTTTGTCCTAGAATTTTAGTATTTTATTTCAGTGCGTAAGATTACGTCTTTCTTTGGATCAGAGTCGCCAGGAGGTACCCTTAATACACCACCAATATTTCATTAATTTTTTGATTATCGCCTTCGCTCTTACTAATTGCGCCTTCTGTACCAAGTCAGTTGCAGAGTACAGCATTTCAAGTACCGTACTAGGCTAGGGTAAAGTGCCCAGTATTCAACCCATGAAGGACTTTTTGGTTCTAATACAGTAGCTGTTATTCAAATGAAATCAAATATTACTTTTTACAGTAGTATCTTTAATTACCTATGTCAGTCCTCTCCATTCCAAATGAAAAATTTAAATAATTTCTTACATTTGAAGGAAGAGGGAGCATTAGAAACTCAGACCTTAACAGGCCAGAATTCAACCTAGTGTGACCAGTATTCAATTTTTCAAGCCAGAACTCAACCCCAGTATTAAGTAAAGGGGAATTTTCATGATCCCAGACAGTTCCAATTCTCCCAACTATGCAACTTCTAGCTCCTCCCATAACTGTATGAAGTTCTTCCTTGTGCAGGAATAAACCTGTTTTATTGCTAACGGCCATCTCCTGGTGAGCATACATGGTTATAAAATGTAATAAAAGCACTCTCTCAGCCTTGTGTGGAATGTGAGCTACTCTGCATTTTTCAAATTTTCAAACTTTGATGTCAATCAAAGAGCAGTCGCCAACTGAGAATTTTGATATCCCCACACTAAAAATATACTTTGGGGTGATGACTGTCTGTCTTTAAATTTGTTAGTTTACTCCTCTTAAGTCACAGTAATGACTATTTTAAAATAGTGTCTCTAATATTTAGCTCAATTATTTGTTCCTTCTTCCAATATCAATAACATTTAACTTGCAAAGAATGGGATTAATTATGAAAGGTCGAACACTGGTAATAACATCAAACTTTGCAGACCAGAATTCAGCCTCGGTGTTACATGCACACACATATATATGTATGGTTGAATAACAGGTAGCACTTTGCAAAGTGGAGCCCAGTAGGCAACCGCCCAAATGAAATGGCGGGGCAAGCAGTGGCGGGCGAGCTCAGTATTTAGTTTATTGATGGTCTTGCTACCCAAGCTCTCAGCTCCAACAATATAGAGGCTAAAATATCTTCAGTTGGAACAAAATCAAGAATTTTCATAGGAGGAAAATCTGACTGTTTAGGAAAAGTGGCTTTTCATAAAATTACACCTGCCTCATGTACTTAGAGTTGAAACATGTCATGAATTTTGTGGAAATTGCCTGTGTTGTACATACCAGTAGTGAGTATAGGGTAGGCTTTGAAGGTAACATTAGAATATATTGACAATGCTATTATGTGATAGGAGTGATTTATAAATAACAACAGGTGGCTGAATACTGTGTAGTGGTCGAAAACTATGTTAGTTACCCTATAACTGTATGCTTTCAATATTATTTTTTTCATTTACATTTACAGAATGACATGATGGTAAAGCTCGATCTGCACAGCTTTGGTGGAGTTCCGTGGATAATTCATGATTTTTAATTCCAGACTGTTATTAAGCAGAATTGAATATGCACTGTGACTGTAAGTGCTCAAGGAGTTAGTGATAGCCAGTATCAACAGATTGATTTTTGTAGCAATTTTGGAAGAAGCAGAAACACTACTGTACAGTATACTGTACAGTAAATTGATGCTTTTCACTGATATTTTGCTATTGTGCTGTTGTTGTCTCTGAATTGCTTACACAATATTTCTGAGGCAGCAAATTGCTCATACAGTACAGTACTATTGTATATGTAAGTGGAGTCTCCTTGTTGTTTTGTGCTTCCATTAACGTTTTGCCTGGTTGACTTAATTGAATTCTTGTGTGAAAATCAGAACCCAAGTCATTAGCAAGTCCATATACAGTACCCAGTACTTTTCGATTTCATTGCTGTGGAGTGAATGACTACAAAGACTAGAAAAACTACAGTATTGAAATACTGTAGATGATGTACTGTAATGTGAAGCAGATAGAGGAGAAACTACATACTGTAGAACATGTTGAATGCACTGCATTTTAAGAAGTTCCCCACAGATGGCTATGAAGTATGGACCATATCCATTTACGAAAGAAATGTTGGCTGCTTTCCTAAAGTACAGTAGGTCTTTTGAAGTAGGTTGTGCAGTAATGAACAGTCGAAGTGGAGTTCAACATTGTTTCCGAAACACAGGGTAGAGTGCCTGTACCAGGATGGGGTTGAGAAGAGTCAAACTACCATTCCTTTTTGATCATACCCTTTGCATGGAAGGCAATGCAGGACAGAAGAATTTTACGATGACCGAAGAAAATATTTCTTTCTATAGTTAACCTTTTGTACATTGTGGAATCTGTAGAACTGGACAGTCGCTGCATGGCAATTCTTGCATCATAAACAAAGCTTAATGTAAGAATACTATTTTGTCAAAGACAAAATCTTGTGCTTGATTTGGAAAATGTGAGAAAACTGATGAACATAATTTTTCATAAAATATTTTCTTTACCATGGACAAACTATGTTTTTATTGGAAAATGGAAAATGACTTGTGCTTATATATTTAGTAAAATACTTTTTAACAATGGCCAGACTTTGATTTTTATTTGGAAAAGTGAAATTTATTTTTTACGTTGTGGACAAGCCTTTCCGTTTACGTATGTGAAATGAATGATGTGTACACTGTGTAAGACTTTTTACCTTGGACAAAAGCCAGACCTTGTTCTCTAATGGTGAAATTGAGAGATTGTGTCGAAATCTGCCCCTATTGATAACTGACGGTTGTTCAGCCTTGATATAAATTGCCTCCTTGGCAACTATTTTTGACCCACCAACATTCTGCTTAAATTGAAACATCATGTAAGTATATATCAGATTCTTCAGCATACGCGAGATCGCGTAGCCAATTCCTTACGGATCAAATGACCCACATACTGTACTGTGTGAGAAAAGCTGCATTGTATATATGGTCTCTATTGGGTTTGGTTTAAATATGCATGTAAGTGTGTGTGTGGTGTAACTTAAATTCCGTAAATTGCTGTAAAACGTACCACTTTTTGTCCATCAGTCTTGCCTTGGGAGTGTTACAGTAGAAATGATTCTTTACATGTTTACGTGGTTGATATGTATTATGTGGAGATCAAACATGACAAATTTAAGTTTTTTTGAGACTTGGGCTTTGATGTCCCAATTAATTTCCTAATTATTATATGTTCATCATTCACACCTTCATTTAGCATTTGGCCATGTAGTACTTTGAAAAACAGAAGACAATTTTTAAAGCTTCCTCTTTGTTTGCTGTTATGGACTTTTCATATAAGTTCCAAAGAATCGCAATTTGTACTGCTTTTCTCAATCCATTGTAATCATTGCCAGTTGACTGTACGGTTGAAATTCAAATACTAATGTAAATGATAAATCTAAGAATAACTTATGGTCTAGCAACAATTTTACAGGCATCTTTACATAGACCTACCACTTACTGTACTGTAATTACGTAGCTGCCATCATAAGTACAGTATGAGAACAGCGGTTTCTTGTTGATATCAAAGTGTCACACAGTATTTTGGTTCCTGTCGTACAGTATACAGCACCAAACTTTAATTCAACTTGTATTCTGCTTTACATAGAATATTGCTTTTCTCTCACATTGAGACTACTGTACTTTTCTACCCATGTTGTTTTATTGGTTTAGGCAATAGCAACATTACAAAGTTTTAGGTTTACAGTATAAGTATAGTATTATTGCTTTCATGTCTTCTAGCAAAGCAATCTTTAAGTCTGTTATTTGAGATTTCTATTTTTTACAGCATTTTACTCTAGCTTTTTCTAAGAAATGTTATTTACGCACCTCGACAAAAGTTACATTCCTTATTTTATCACAGAGTTTTTAAAACTTAGTTTAATTCACTTTCCTGTAACATGCAATTTCAAAATAAGCCTTGTTTTATTTGGATTTGCTAATTTTGTATTTAACATTGCTGGGTATCTGTGCTAACGCACAGCCTTAGCTTTACCATTCCTGGTTTCTGTGTGTTAGGCTTGATATGAACTCTATATATTGTATTTATTTTTACATTCAATTAAACCGTCCTGTTTACATTAATTATTAATATATAAAGTTCATCCACAACACAAATTGACCATTTCTACGAATTATACTGTATTATTATTCAAAATATTTCTCAGAATTTCTCCGACATTTTTGTACGTCTCTGAAACGTTCTCTGAACGTCCTGGTTGTTTTCGTAGTCCCTTAAACGTTTTCTGAACGTCCCGCGCGGTTCTACTACGTGCCGGGCGTTTTCAGTACGTACCAGTTTTCTCTACGTATCTGATACGTTTTCCACACGTCGGTATTATATCAGGCAAAGGTTTTATTAACGTCGTTAACGTCTAAAAAATGTTTCTAAAACGTCTCGAAAAAACGTTTTAAAAACGTATGAAATGTCCACAAAAACACGTGCTTAAAACGTAGTAAGAAACGTTTTGCAAACGTAAGTGGTTACGTTTTAAGAACGTGTAAAAAACGTTTTTTTTTTTTGTTTGTTAGCTGGGTTATTGTGATAGAGAGGAGAATAAACCGTGAAGCTTGGAGCTGGCTTCGGGGTGAAAATAACTATTGCGGGGTATTCTGCGATTGTGCCACATAAATGAATATTACTACTGTAACATGCATGCTTCTGATGCTTCTCAAAACATTATCTAGAAATACTAGAATGATGCCTGGCTCTCAAACCTGTGTAACCATCCAGTAGGCTGCCTTAAGTATCGGTAAGTATGTGCAATATACCTATTTAAGGGGAATTCTGCAGTAAATTGGACATGAATGTGTAAATTTGAAATGCAAAGTTTCCATCTGTGGTTGGTCAGTTATCCAATTGCACAAATCATAGTTCCAATTACAAACTTTTTTCTAGAAAAAAATCACTCTTATGGTAATTAATAAATAAACAGAGTAAACGAACCTGGAAATAGCGTCGCGGACGGGACATTACAATTCCTGGTAATACAGAGTGGGACAGAAGAGGAATGATATGGAAGTAGTCAGGACACCTTAAGCATGTCATAGGGCACATCATGAATCAACTTCAGTCTTACTGCACTACTGATAATTAATACTAATTAATTAGTAAAAATTGAAATGTCCCGTCCGCGAAAATTTTGAAACGTTTTTCAATACAACTCACTTTAATAACTGGTTAAATTTCTTGTTCTTTTAGGATTCTCTTACTGACTACAATATAACATCCCCTTGAGCCCCCCTTTTCTCCACTGCTTTCCTTTAGCCTGAGTAATGAATTAATGGAAAATGTCGCGGACGGGACATTTTGTCGCGGAAGGGACATTTTTCAGTGATAGTGTACACATTGCAGTACATTCATCCATTCCCTACTTCCACATAAATCATTCCTGAATCAAGGTGAGACTTGACAGTTATTCTGCAAGCCTCATGGGGTCCACACTGTAAATCTATTAGGCCTATATAATGGCACCTGGACCTGCCTTTTGTGAGGTTATTATTTGCAAAGCAAAGAGAACAATAGGAGTGAGTCATGGCCAATGTACTTAATCACTACAGTAGGTTGACCAGCTTCATTTTGTAGAATCACAGGCCATGCTGTGGTTAAAATTATAATTATTCATTTTTGTTGTTATTTACTGTGGCTTTCTTACAGCAGTCTTGTTTCCTTTAGATCCTCACATCTTTAGGACGGCGTGACACCAGACCGTCGACAAATTATTCTCACGTCTTGGTTTCAGCCCTTAATAATTGTTGAGTCAATGAATCGGACCCACCATCTTACATTGGTAGTATGAGTGGGGTTCGAACCAACAGGGAAATTCGCAAAACTGCCAATCAGTGTGTGACATCACAGATGAATCATGCACGTAAACAACTTGTAGATGAATATTACGTAACGTAGGCCTACAGTAAACTAGCCTAAGCCTATACTGTATACATATAAATCACATAATGCTCACTGTCTTACACCAGCATGTATGCTACCTAGTAAAGGGTTCCCAGGGGTTCAAACAAGTGACCAGCCCAGCATAGAGGGTAGGAAGGGGTGAAGGTGGGTGGGGGGGGGTGTTTTGAAAGTGAAGGCCTGGACCCTATGAAATCACACTACTGGTCATGGTCTTAATTTAGTCATGGAGACATTGTACCAGTGTACCAGTCCCTAGAGATTGCAACAGGGAGCAGGGTGGGGGTTGAACATATATTCTTTTACAGTGGAGGCTTGGACCCCATGAGATCACACTGTTGGTCATTGTTCATGTTAATTTGGTCAAGGAGACCTCCATAAAACTGGGTACATCAAGGCTGTCCCGTCCGCGACATTGGGGAATGTCCCGTCCGCGACACCGATTTTTTTTTCTTGAACATCAATTTCCCAGTCTAAAGAGTATAGTCACTTCAAATTTGCATGACAATTTTTTTGTTGGAAAGTGGACCCTGAATGTAACTTGCCGACCAAACCCACCCTTCCCTACCTACATTCAGAGCAATACCAGTTTCACTTTAACCCTTGAATATCCATGTCCATTTTCCGTCCCGTCCGCGACGCACACTAACAAGGCTATAATTACATGACCTTTAATTTTATTACTGAAATGGAGACAGTTTAAGGTTATTTCAGGAAGGCTGATTCTGAATAAATATATTACACAACCATGCAATTCATCTATTTTGAATAATTAATATTTTAATTGTGCAAAATGTCCCCTCCGCGACAGAAAAATACCACGGAATGCCCCATAACAGCAAAAAAAAAACATTTTCTACCATAATTTATTGAAGTTGCTTGAAATCATGCCCATGACTTCAGGCACCTATCTAAGACAGAGTGAACTATGTCAGTACTAGCATTCACTTGGACATTAGCTTAAAACTTATAAAGACACCTACACGGCAATCTAGAGAAAGTATTGTTTGCTTATAGGCTATGGGTTTCCTCAATTGAGTACAGAGTGTAAATTTAAAGTTATCCTTTCCAATCGTTTTCATACTAAACTATAAGTTAAGTAAGGAGTAAATAATCCAGGGCAGCAAGCAAAACCAGGACACCATTAGGAGTCAAGCACAATAACATCACAACCTTAAATGCAGTCAAAGAAATTTGCCCTAGTCCTCTATTTTTTTACAAGTGTCCTAGTCCTCTTTATTTTTTACAAGTGTTCTATATGGATAGACAAGGCAGGCATGTAACTTAATTGCCAATTGCAAACCTGCTGCGATCAACATTTTGATGTCTCTTTACCCAAGTCCTTACTGACACCTCTGAGTTCCCCATACTGTACCTTCATACAGTATATGGAGTGACCATCGAATGCGCACTCAAGAAATCATTCCAAGATTGTGATATGGAATGTATATATATATATATGTATAATATATATATATACATATATATATAAATATATATATATATATATATATAATATATTATATATATATATATATATATATATATATATATAATATTTATATTATATATATATATATAACGCTAATTCCCACCTTAAGGGGAAATTGTTATATCTGCTTGTACATAGGGCGAAAAAAAGATAATAAAATACATAAGAAAAAAATTCGCCCTAACTTCTAAATATATTATTAACGTTATTTCAATGGCCAGCCATCCGTTCGTGTCAACATCTAGGTGTCCGTAAATTTGACAACTTTGAAGTAATGGCTTCTAGTTTGTAAATCTAAGAGGGCGCCCTTGTAAGTTTACGTATTCCTATAGAAAAAGTGTGTGGAAGGCGAAACTTATATTTCACCCGAAAATTTTTTTCCCCTTAAGGTCGTCTTTTCAACAACAACTTCCCCCTAAGTGCCGAATTATATATATATATATATATATATATATATATATATATATATATATATATATATATATATATATATATATATCATTATAACATTCTCTGCGAAACTCACTGATTTCTTTCAATCACGTCGTTCGATGGGTAAGAACATCTAACATCTCTTCGGACACAACTTGGGCCATAAAATCACTCCTAGTCAGAATTATTCGTAAAAAAATGTTACATCGGGAGCCACAGGACAGGCCAAATTCACAGGGCAGATAACGAACGATTATAGCCTGCATAGCCATCTATGCAGTCTCGAAAGCGAAAACACGCGGTGTAAAGTAAAGCGAAGCAAAAGATTATTAGCAAAAGAAGCCATTATTATTATTATTATTATTATTATTATTATTATTATTATTATTATTATTATTATTATTATTATTATTATTATTATTATTATTAATTATTATTATTATTATTATTATTATTATTATTATTATTATATTTTATTATTATTATTATTTATTATTATTATTATTATTATTATTATTATTATTATTATTATTATTATTATTATTATTATTATTATTATTTTATTATTATTATTATTATTTTATTATTATTATTATTATTATTATTATTATTATTATGTATTATTATTATTATTATTATTATTATTATTATTATTATTATTATTATTATTATTATTATTATTATTATTATTATTATTATTATTTAATTATTATTATTATTATTATTATTATTATTATTATTATTATATTATTATTATATTATTATTATTATTATTATTATTATTATTATTATTATTATTATTATTATTATTATTATTATTATTATTATTATTATTATTATTATTATTATTATTATTATTATTATTATTATTATTATTATTATTATTATTATTATTATTATTATTATTATTATTATTATGATTATTATTACGACGAGCCTACGGCATGCCAGGCTAAACACACTGCTTAACTGGGGTTGAGATATCTGCGAGTTTTCAAGGTGAATCGGCGTATTTTACAAATTGAAGGTTTTTGAACTTTATTGCGGACCTTCAAATTACATTATGGCCGGTCGAGGGAAAAGGGGTAGACCCCCTCTCTCTCAATTTTCAACATCAACTCGTTCGAAGTCTTCGAAGGCCACACCCACCTTACTGCACTACACACAGAATCCCGAGAGCCAGTTCCACGAAGAAACTGATAGTGAGTATGACGAAACTGAGAACTGGAGATCCGCCATAGACTCCTTTCAAAAAACTGTCGAACGCTCTATGAAGGAACTCCAGAAGTCTGTTGCAAAGCTAGAGAAGGATTTAAGTAAAGCTGTGGAGTTTCAGAGCAGAAGAATTGACGACCTAGAGAGAGTTGTGGAGGAAAAGGGCCAACTATGTGATCAGCTTGCTGAGAGAGTCACGGCGTTAGAAAACGCTTTCGAGGTGAAAACCATGGATACAAACAAACTGGAGCGGTTTTCACGTAGAAATAATTTCAGAATTGTTGGAATACCCGTTACGGAGAATGAGAATTGTGAAGAATTGGTAAAGGAGAAGGTGTTCCCATTATTTAAGGACGCACCTGACTTACATATAGAGAGGTGTCACAGAGATGGTAGAGCCCCACCCGGAAGACCCCCTCACATACTTGTTCGCTGTTTGTCATATAAGGCGAAATCCTTTATCATGAGGTACAGACGATCAGCCTTACAGGGTCAATCTTTTTTCATTGTGGATGATTTAACCAGATTGGACTTAGCAGAGAAGAAGAAATGGTCGTCCAAAGTGAAGGATCTTTATGAAAGAGGAGTAAAGCTTACTTTTAGTGGAGGAAAGTGGAGAGATGCTACCGGGAAACCCTTCGAATTTTAGTTGAGAGGTTCACATCAGTTTTATCTGGAATAATTTTCGTCATTACCATTGATCACTACCTACTTTGGTGAGAATTTTCTTTTCCTGTTCTAATGAAACATTAGACTTTTATTTTGTTCTCATATCCCCACCTCCGCGTTGATGATGCTTGTCCTTTTTGGTCCTCGGACCTGGTTGACTATTTACTGCATAGGCCAATTATTTCCTAGCAGTCATACCGCAGAAATGTTTTCTGCGGTGAAGCTGGTCAACGTGATTTCTTTTCTTTTTTCTACTTATTTTTTTCAGTCTCGTAATTTGTATATAACCATGATATACATTGTTCCTTTTCATTCTTTTCTTCATCGTTTTGAAAAGTGCGTTACTGTCTGTATTAGCAAAATTGAACCTATCGCTTTAACGGGTTTGCATTTTATTATCAATGGGTTCTCCTTAGCAATTAGAGTAACAGGGCTCTTTTGCCCACTTCATTTTTGACATGGGATTGTATTCATTTGTTACTTTTAATGTGAGAGGCATTCGTGATAGCAAGAAACGACGTAAATTATTTTCTTTCCTACATACCCACAAGTACGATTTCATTTATTTGCAAGAGACGCATTCCATTCCTTCCGACAACACTATTTGGGCTAATGAATGGGGAGGGAAAGCTTACTTATCTCATGGTTCTAATTGTAGCAAAGGTGTTGCAATATTGATCAATCCGGTTATAACTTTGACAGTCATAAACGCAATAATCGATATGGATGGCCGCTTCATTGTATTGAACGTTAATTGTAACGATACAGTATTTGAGCTTATTAATATTTACGGCCACAATGTGGATAACGTGTCCCTTTTCTTTAAGCTGGAAAGTTATATCAGTAACCACGTATGGGATTCTATTGTTTGGGGAGGGGACTTTAATTTTGTAATGAACCTAAACCTAGACAAAGTTGGAGGTAATGCTCAAACTAATTTTAAGGCAAGAAACAGAGTTTTAAATATGATGGAGACATATGATTTGATAGATATTTGGCGTGAAAGAAATCCTTGTAGAAATCAGTATACTTGGCATTCAAACATTGATGCGTCTATCCACTGCAGGCTAGACTATTTCATTTTGTCAAAGCATCTTAGAAATGCCGTTACAGATATGTCCATTTTGCCTCTTTTTGGCTCTGATCATTGTTGTGTAATCATGAAAACTTATGATTGGAAATGTTCGAGGTAAAGGTATTTTGGAAACTTAACATTTCTTTGTTGGAAGATCCAAATTATGTTAGTTCAGTGAAAGAAGCTATTAAGGAGGTGATCACAACACATCATTATTTCAATCCCAGGCTGCTCTGGGAATCTTGTAAAATTGATCATACGATCCGTGTCAATAACTTATTCTAAAATTGCCGCAAAGCATCGGCTCTCTGATGAAAAGAATTTAATTGAAAAGATTCGCTTTACTTGAACAACAGTATGCTCTAAGCCCGTCTGCTGATTTTAAAAATCAGCTTGAGGAATCAAGAGCTAAATTAGACTCTACTTATGACTACAAATTAAAGGGCATCGTTATCCGATCTAGGGCTCGGTGGTCTGAAAACGGGGGAGAAAAATACAAAATATTTTCTAAATTTGGAAAAAAGGAATAAAGCTTTCAATAGTATTAAGCAATTAATTTTAGATAATGATAAAGTGATATGCAACCCTGATGACATTTTGAAAGTAGCCCAAGACTTCTATAGGGAACTTTACACTAAAGATTTGGACGTTAATTCAAATACTTTTTTTACTAGTCCTGGCTTTCTGCATACAAAACTTTCCGATGATCAATCAAAGAGTTGTGAGGGACTTCTTTCACTTGATGATGTTCACATGCTTTATTTTCAATCCTTTGAATAAGTCCCCGGGTTCCGACGGAATCCCTACTGAATTCTATCGTGTGTTTTGGGAAGACGTGGGTCAGATGGTTGTGAATTCTTTCAACTATTCATTTCAAAAGGGTTTCATTTCAGATGAGCAAGGTAGAGCATGTTTAACCCTTATACCCAAAGGAAACAAAGATCACCGCTATTTAAAAAAACTGGAGACCGATCGCTTCTGCTTAATACGGATTATAAAGTTGTTGCTAAGTGCTTAGCTTTACGCATGAAAAACGTCCTTCCTGACCTATTAGCCCGGAGCAAACCGGATTTCTTAAGGGACGTTTTTATCGGTGAAAATATCAGATTAGTCTTAGACCTTATTAATTACTGCGATGAAAATGACATTCCTGGTGCGCTTATTTTTCTCGATTATGAAAAAGCGTTTTGACCGTCTTGATTGGGAATTTATTCAAAATACCCTCTCTTACTTCAACTTTGGCAAGGATTTAGATTGTGGATCAGAACGCTCTATAGTAATGTTTCATCTTGCATTGTTAATATGGTTTTCTTTCTGAATTATTTCAATGTCTCCAGAGGTGTCCGTCAAGGATGCCTCTTAGTCCATATTTATTTATCACTTGTTCGGAAATTTTTCAGTGCTTTGATTATGTCTAATCTTAATATTGAAGATATTGTTATTGCAAATTCTGTTTTAAAAATCACGACTTATGCCGATGATGCTGTAGTTAAAACCAATGGCTCATTAAACGATATTTCGAAGACGGTGAAATTACTCGATAAGTTTTGCAAAGTCTCTGGTCTTAAGGTAAATTTGGACAAATCTTGTCTTTTCCCGCTCGGAACCATTATTTTTCGACCCACCACGTTATTTCCAAATATTAGATTTTGTCATTAGCGACGAACCTGTCATTATTTAGGCATCTCCTTTCTCATCATCAAGAAGACTTCTTTAAGTTAAATTATGTCCCTAAACTTTCTCGTATCAAAAGTATTATTAATCTCTGGAGTTTCCAGAGATCTAACTCCCATCGGTAAAATTGTTCTTATCAAGACATTTCTTATTTCACAACTTGTTTATCTATTCTCTGTTTCTACCGAATCCAACTATCCAATTCTTTAAGGATGTTGAAAAGTCTACTCTATGGTTTTATTTGGTGTAAAAAGCCTGACAAAGTAAAACGAAATGTTTTAATAAATCCTAAATGTAAGGGAGGTCTTAACAGATCGATGTTAGGTCATTTGCAACAAGTTTTAAAGTGCAAATGGGTGAAACTTTACCTTGGTGACAATGAGGGATTATGGAAAGTTTTGTTTGACGAAGGACTGAAAAATTATGGTAAAGCCTTTTTATTTAAATGCAACTTTTGTAAAAATGATATAAACATTTCCAATAATTTTATACGTGATGTTTGTTATGCCTGGTCAGTTTTAATTTCAGAATCCCAGATGTTTCTGATTTACGGTAATCAGTATATTCTAAATAATTCGTTTATAAAAAATTGATAACAAGTTTTCTATTCAGATTCTCTTAAGAAAACGGAGCCTACCGAGTGCGTGACTTTTTTCATAGCAATGGAAATGCTATTGAATATAATCGATTTTGTGCTAAGTTTGAGTTGAATTATTTCCCTTTCACTATTTATTTTGGTATTTTGTCGGCGATTCCAAGATCCTGGAAAGAAGGTTTTTTCCTGCTCTAAACCCTAATGGTAATGAGCAACGCCTCATAAAGGCGGTCACGTCATTTAAAGTAACAAAGTATATCTACAAGTATTTAATTGAAAAAACGAGTTGAACAACCAAAAACAATTCAGAGATGGCAAGAAATTGAAAATAAAGAACATGACTGGGATAGAATTTTTACCCTTCCTTATCTTGCTGTGCGTGATACAAAAATTCACTACTTTCAGTACCGTTTCCTACATAGAATTCTTGGTACAAATATGTATTTATCAAAAATCAAGGTAAAGGATTGTTCTTTATGTACTTTTTGCCGTAATGATAATGAACGTTAAGCCATTTGTTTTGGGATTGTGATTTTTGTTAAAACATTCTGGGTAACAATGCTGTAAAACTCTGCTTAAAGAGCAACTTCGACTTAAATTATGATTACGTTAAGTTCGGCTTCCTTGATGATGCTAAACACCCAATCAATTTTTTTATACTACATGCAAAGTATTATATCTTTTGCTGCAAATTAAATGGT